>JAYGXS010000001.1:43057769-43109277 GCA_036362985.1 Ligula intestinalis | reverse complement strand
AGAGTACAACACAGTCTAGTTCACTATGCGGCAAAACTCACTGTAGCTATTTTTACAACAATTAAAACAACTGGGTATTCTCTCCTCTCCTACAATTACACCATTCGACGGAAACCCCCTAGCAATTTTTTTTCCTCTGGCAATTAAAGTATTTAATTTTCGGCAAAGGGTTCATCCTCCGACTTGATAATCGTGCGCTTCAGTAGCTTGGCTCCTCCAAACACCCTATGGAACAGTTAGCTCGCTGGTAGGCATTGTTGCAAAACTTCGATCTCGTTTGTGAGTATTGCCCAGGACCTAGACATCGTTGTGCGGGCTCGCTTTCACTTCTGCCGCCATCTGACACTCTGGGAAGTTAGGCGTTCTCCAGCTGTGTTAATGTCATTGTTTGCTTCCGGACCAACTCATTATTATTATTATTGGACCACTACTCATCTCCGTTCGCGGTTTCGAATACGTTGTCGCGATGGTAGATGAGTACCTTACGAAGTTGGTTGAGGTCTGTCGATCGCCTTGGTTGGTCGCCTGAAATGCCATGACAGCGTTATTCTGACGGTCACGTATTCGACATACGAGGGTGGGGGGGTATGGGACGTGTGTCTTCGCTGATGTTTATTGAGATTTGAGTGGATAAAACAAATTGGGTGGAATACTACTTTAGGTCCTAGAGCATCTTATTTTATGCATAACTTTCTACTTACTTCGTAACAGTAGGCATATTTTGCTTTTATAACTGGCACATTTTGCATTTCATCCGCATGCAAGTATGGCCTCGTACGACACATTCCCTCGCGACATTGGAATAACACCCCATCTACATGGATGTTTGTAACGCCACCACCACGGGCAATTTCGGCAGGGTTGTTACAACATACTGGCCCGCCTTTCTCTTCAAAAGGGCCCCAGTGGCAGAAGCCATACCTACACATATCTTTGGTCATGGAGTTAGAAATGATAGCTGGGTTGCTACCACTTACCTTTCTTTCAACATCCTCGCCTTCACAGAGGTGTTACAACCCGTGCATTGGTTTTAAGTCTTTGCGCAACGAGATGTGTATCACTTCTGCAACTAGCGACCGTTCCATTTACCAATAAAAGTCCCCGCATTTCATTAAAAAGAAGTAGCACTTGCACACTTCGCACGTACACCAGTTGCACACTTATCAGGAATTCGGTAAACATTCCCATTGTTAACTTGAAAAGTCAATCTGTTGGGATAAACATGATTTTCGGCACCTCTTCTTCAGGGCTTTAACTTTGTAAACAATGAAATTTTGAACATTTACAAAAATCACTAATTTCTGAGTTGTGCGCCGATTGGCCATTGCGGGCTTTTTCAGTCTGTGCAAATGGTCAGCATGTTGGTTGGGCGACCGCCACTGTTGGCTGGGGGTGATATGCTATCGTCTTTTGGCGTCGGCGTCGGCCACGGGAGGGACAGGGCTTGTGTTAGAGTTTTCTGGCAGCACAGTACTGGATTCATTAGGCGTATAGCCACTGCTTCTGCTGTTGCCTGCACCCGTTGGTGTAGGCCTTTGGAGAGGTTGGTTGGTGTCCAGTAGACAACCTGAAAGGCTTCACTAGTATCGACTCGGTGGTTTGTATCGACCAGGTGTGCGAGAATAGAGCTCGAGATCGATTTAGTTTCACCCTTACTCAACCAGGTCGGTACGCGTTCACGTACTCTCTTTTCAGCCGATGTATCCCACACCACACCACAAGAGCAAGTGAAGGAGTAAATATGCATGGATGTGGTCTTCAACGGGAGCCTGTTTTTACCTCCTAATCGTAAGAGAGGAGAGTTTGTGAAAAGCACACATAAGTTCGCCGCTGGGAAAGTGTCTGTGATAGCAGTCTTAAGTCGTCGCCTTACCAGCTCGCTTGTTGCGTCTCCTAAGAAAGGCAGTCTTATGAATATGGCTTTTTTTTCTGCGATTAAGGAAGTAGGCTTCTTGGTGCGTTCGTCAATATTCTTGAGGATGAACCTTTCTGGGTATACATTTTCAAGAAGCGTGTTCTGCAGCTGTTGGAGTTCTGATTCGACAGTTTCAGGAGAGCAGATCTGTCGTACTCTAGCTGCTAATCCCTGGACTAGATTTCGTTTTATATGTAGTAAAACAAAACTGTGAAAGTTGATGCATTGTTCCGTCCAGGTTTTCTTTCGGAATACCCTACGCAGGTTGGGATCGATCCTGCGTATAATAATACGCCTAACGAATCCAGTAATGTGCTGCCAGAAAACTCTCACAGAAGCCCTGTCCCTCCCGTGGCTGACGCCGACGCCAGAAGACGATAGCATATCACCCCCAGCCAACAGTGGCGGTCGCCCAACCAACATGCCGACCATTTGCGCAGACTGAAAAAGTCCACAATGGCTAATTGGCGCACAATTTAGAAATTATTGATTTTGTACATGTTCAAAATTTCATTGTTTACAAAGTTAAGGCCCTGAAGAAGAGTTGCCAAAAGATATGTTTTGCCTGGCAAATTGACTTACCAAGAAGTTGAACAGTCGTCTAGGGTGAAAATTAGTGAAACAGTTGACAAAAAATATAAAACAGCAGAAAACCAACAGAGATGATTGATACAAAACAGCTACACCTTACGACTATTAGTCTGGCAAATATTAGCTTGACATCTAAGGGGCCTCAGGACGGTGTCATGTTTATCTCAGAGGAAGTTCAAAGTAAACGTTACGTCTCAAAAACAAATTGAAGTAAACGAATTTAGGCGAATGTCATTTCCTAAAATTCAACCCGGAATTAACACTGAACCGTGATACGCAATAATTCCTACGTCATTCACCCTTATAGTTCCTTCATATTAAGGGGTAGCGTCACTCTTACCGTAGGCAACACGGCTTCTTACCACGCTACGATGAACGTCGAGTTAAGAATGACCTCCATAATGCAATCTTTACTAGGTCATTCCATTTTATTGACTTCCCCATTCACAAGCCACACTCCCTTCTGCTAAAAGATGCATTCAGTTACCATCAACTAATAACCAACATCCCATGATAGGTAATACACACTCTATGAGAACGAAGAAATAAGTGTATATAAGGAAAATCTGAAAATCGGCATCCCAAGAAGTATGACTTGGTAGAAGAAGTTCGTTGGGAAATGCTAACAATCTTTATTGTAAATTTTCAACTCTGGCACACCAGGTTGTCGTGTTAAATGTGTAGAGAACAGTGTACATCTTAAACATAACGAAAAAATCGAGAATGATTTTTCATCGTTGGTGAATAGTACGACCTGTTGGTTGACGCATTTTCCAGGCTTCTCTAAGGTTGGTATACTTCGAATCTAATTCAAAGTGCCCATTTATGCATGAGTCGTTAGAATAAATGGCCTCTAAAGATTCACAGCCTTTCCTATATGGGCAGGAACCTACAATGTGGGTCTGGTCCCATTCACGTTGGTGCCTGGTTTGAAATGTATGCATGGTAACTTCGCGTAGCGTCCGAACTGGGGAAAAGTCGATTGACGAGAACGGGAATCAGCGGCTCTGGACCGGCTGTGGGTGATTCTCGAAATAAAATTCTTTAAAAGGTATCCACCACGTCAAAAGGTGAAGAGAATTTCCCTGGGAATTGGTTCATTATGGGAATGGGATTAGATAATCCGCGGAAAGTTTATTGTAAATGTTAAACTGACGGCGAATGTGTAGAAGGAAATTAATAGGGCAAATAACAGGATTTATCAAACGTTAAACCAGGGAGGGATCGTCACGGAGACCGCGCAATGATTGTCCTGAATACCGAAAACTCAAACTTAACAACCGGATAAACTTGAAGCATTTATTCCCCGGCACAAATTTAAAACGGAAGTATGCAGCAGAATTTATTGACATCAATAAATTTCGTGACAGCTTCTCAGCTGCATCTTGTTGCTGCATGATGATGATAACATAGAGATCATACAACAGTTTGAAATTGTAGCGCCCGAGCTTGGAAAGCCAGGGAGGTTTCGATCGACAGGAATAGGAATCAAAGGTTCGGGATCAGGTTGAGGAGTTTCGCGGAAGATATTCCCTGAAAGTGCGTCTATTTCATCAAACGTGGAAGCAGATTTGCCATGGAATGGATTTATGGTGATATGAGATGAGGTAATGGTATGAGGAACGTTTATTGAGAAATGTCAAACGAATAGAAAATCTAAGGAAGAGAAAATTGTGGAAAACTGGAAAACTTATCAGACGTAGGACTGAGTGATTGTGAGTGATTGTCCACGGCGAACACACGGTGACTCATCCTAAAAACCGAAAATTGAACTTATGAACCAGAAATACGAATTAAAACAAAGATGAGTCGGGTCGGTTCATTACATATTTCACAAAATGAATGGCATAAGAGCAAGGACCGTTGTTCTGTCTTAATAATATTCTTTATAATACACTGCATTAAGTCAACGTATAGGAAGAAAGGGAGGGTTGGGTGAGGGAAGTTAACGAAAATCACTTGTGGATTAAAACAAAGTGCCTAATTACCAGGGTAATTTGAGGTTGAAGAGATGGTCAAGCTGTGTGCATAGGTCGATTTTTTCTCGACGTATGTAGGCAGCTTTAAAATAGCGCAGGGTTCGATTTGTTCGGGCCCGAACAAGTACTTTAACGCTGTTTTGACGTCGACAGAATGACCGCTGTCTAGTAGATGCTTGGTAATAGAGGACCGTGGTACTCTGTCATCTTGCTTGGGAGGCCAGTTGGGCAAGTGCTCAGCGGCCCTGACTGCCAGTTGCCTTTGCGTACGCCCGATATACATGCATTCGCTAGTAAATATGAATTTTTACACCCAATTTGAGGTGGTGTGTAATGACAAGGCATCCTTTGCCCGTTTTACTGGAATACTTTTAGTCGGACTTAAGAAGACGAGTTTTACTGCGTTGTAGGTCCTTTCTGTTCTGCCCTTCATTCAGTATCATGCAGCGACAAGATACAGCTGAGAAGCTGTTTTAAACCAGAGAAACCAGTAAAGCAATGGGGTCCAGGTTCGGTTTTTTATTTACCCCCCGCCTAAGAAACAGCACTATCCTCAGTGCTGGTGTCGACAAGGGGGGACAATACAGTGACCTCTAGGGCGAAAGGGGGGGGCTGGTCAGGGGGGACGATGGGGAGGGAGTCAGGGGTGCAGAGGGGGAGAGATAAACCATGTATTTATAGGGAACGAGATGACGCAGCACACGGGACATTAGCCTATGGAAAGTTGCCGAAGCGTTGCACATTCCAAAAAGCAATGTTTAAAATTCGAACAGGCCATGTGTGCCGGTAAATGCCGTGTTCTGACGGTCATTTGGGTTCACTTCAACCTGCCAGTACCCAGCTTTGAGATCGAGGGTACAGAACCACCGGGCAGTTCCGAGAGATTCAAGAGTATCGTGCAGCCGAGGTAAGGGGAAGGGATCACGCACTGAAATGGCGTTAAGGCGACGATAATCATGTAACGGGCATGCTAGGGGTATCCTTCTTCTCAGCGATAGACTCGTTCTGCACAGAATCACTTCATTCTACAGTCGAGCTTTGAGACTTTTGTTGTTCCTGGTCAAGCGCCTGAAGTACCATAGTGACGTAAAACTGTCCACAAACAATCACACGCACACAATGCGTAAGAATCAATGTCGAACGAGAGTTTATTTAATTAAAATTGTAAACACACAACTGCAACAATTCCTCCGGTTGGGAAAACAAATAACGCTCTCAAGACGCGTCCTCCACTCCACTAGCCTGGGTACTCCCTAGCGCTGAGTCACCCGTTGCCTCCACAACCGACAGTAAAATGGAAAATTACAAAAGCACATTAAAGCAAAAATGGTCAGGTTAGTCTCTTACACGCCCCCCTCCCGCCAAGAGGGGGCTCTGTTCGCATAGCCTCAGGAGGGTCAGGGGTACCTATCTCAACCTCAGCGGCCGGCTGCGAACTAGGTGGGGGGGGGGGGGTGATCCCGTGGAGGTTGATGGCGTAACAGAGCGAGAAGCCGAGTCGGTGGGATGGAGGGGGCCGTGTAGGATGCCAGTTTGTCGAAGTGGACAGTGGATGTAGGGCCAGAGGGGTGGCGTACGTCGCGAATGCGGTAGGTGGAAAGGGGAATGGCTTGGACCACAACGAACGGACCATCCCACGGGAAGAAGAGTTTGGAGGGTATCCCCACCAGGGGTGTGGCGAGCCGACGGAAGGTGTAGTCGCCAGGAGAATGTGGGGCACCGTGGACGTGCTGGTCGCAATAGTTTTTCTGTCGTGCATATGCCGTGCGAAGGTGAGAAGGGCGAGGGTATGGGCCAGGCGAAGGGTTTCTTGTAGTTCGGAAGCGTAAGCGTCCGGAGACGAACCGTCGGATGTATGAAATGGAAGTAAGGATTCAGAAGGTAGTCGAAGGTGAAGGCCAGTGAGTAGGAAGAAAGGAAAATAACGTGTGGAAGAGTGCAGCGTAGCCCTATAGGCCATCATGGCGTAGGGTATTCTAAGGTCCCAATTCCGACGGTCGTGTGATTCCGCTAGGGCCTTCAGTAGATTGATAATAGTACGATTCGTTCTTTCTGTCTGCCCATTTCCTTCAGGATGTGCTGGAGTGGTGTGAGTCTTATGGATGCGAAGTATATCACAGAGGTCGCGCACGAGTTTAATTTGGAAGTTGGCGCCGCAGTCCAAGTGAAGAGAAAGGGGGCGCCAAAACGGCAGACCCAAGCAGTCAAGAATGCACCTGCAATGGTAGCCGCATCTTGATAAGGTCAGGGCACTGCTTCTGTCCACTTGGTGAAATAGTCAACCATGACTAGTATGTACCGGTTGTGGATGCGTGTGAAGGGTTAGGGCCCCATCACGTCTATGCCGACTCTCTCGAAAGGGGATCCGGCGGCCAGGAAGGTGCATCCAAAGTAGGAGAAGGAATGGGAGACTTACAGGAATCTTTGTGACCACAATGTCGAGTATCACTGCCGAAAGGTGCACAGTAAGGACAGCCGGGGTTGTGGTGCAGAAAGCAAACAGGGAGTGGCAGTTTCTTTGAGGTGACACGGGCTTTGTTGTACGGTTAGGCGTGGAGAGGGCCGGTCTGGTAGCGTCGGCTGGATGGCGGTTGAACGATGGATGGGAAGCAGGTGAATCGCAAAAATCCGTGAACTGACGGCATTGTTGAATAGCCGTGGGAAGGTCGGGTGGGGACTGGGTCAAAAAATGATCGGTGACCGTACGGTCGTGAAGAGCTTTGGTGAAACGATATAGGATTATACAGTCAAGTGCTGGTTCGGGGAGTTCGAGATATACCATTCGGGCGTAAAGAATAAGCTCCAATGCAAACTCGGTGGCAGATTGTTTAGGCTGTTGGTGTAAGCGATTAAAACGAACGGCTACAGCAGCGGTAGAAAACTGAGCGTCTAAATGAGACAAAATAACTGTCTGTACGACGTTAAAAGTGGTGGAGAGAGAAGTTCCAGAAGACAAGGCCATTTTGCAGGCATAGGGGCAAAAAAGCTGAGAGCACAACGAGTTTATTCAACAGGGGGGATATCGGCCAAAAAATGGCCAAACGGGCGAGCCATTGTCGAAGGTTCTGGACTGCCTACGGACTGCTTAAAATACAGAAGCCCGACGTACCACTACGACCGATAGTGTCATTAATCGGCGCACCCAATTACAAAATCTCGAAGTGACTAGTTCAAAAGCTCCACCCATTGACAAATATTGTGAAGATTGCATATACAGCAGAATTTATTGGAACCATAACTTTCGCGAGTACTCATCAGCTGCGTCCTCTCGCTGCACAAAGAGAGTAACGAATGAGAAAAATACAACAGTGAATTCTACAGAAAAATCGATGCAAACAGCAAGGTCACAAGAAATGGCCAAGAGGCAATCAATAACGTCGACAAGTTGAACACTGTGGCAGCCAGAGCTAAGGAACACTTGCCGATTTGGCTATGTAAAAGGAGAACATAGTTGCATTCTGTTTTTTGGTAAAGTCCGTACTAGGAGGTTTGTAGGTTGATTTTTCTTCTAGCATTTTTGCCTCGTAATCTGCTTTCTTCAAGATAGCACTGGAGCCTCCTTTATCTGCAGAGAGAATGACGATGCTTTTGTCCGTTCTGCACAGCTTATTGCCATTTAAAAACCGCACTCGATTCACCTTTCCCTTAGATTGCACAGTTCACTGGGTAGGCTTCAGCAGCATGAGATAAAAATTAATTCAACGACTGGGTTGATCCCATTAAATACAGATCATACCACAGTCCATTGGTTTTCGTCAGCGCGCACCCGTATGCATCAACCCTTGACAAGTCCTCCTTCATGCATTTTCACCTTTAGCCAACTCCATACATTAAAAACGTGCCTGAACTCGTTGAAAGACACCTGAGGAAGTATCAAATCCAAGTAGCGCACAAACCAACACATACTCTACGAAACCAGCTTGTACACCCTAAGGATAGGGTTGGCTTTTTAGACAGAAAAGAGGTCGTTTACAAAATTCCTTGTAGTTGTAATGCAGTTTATTGCGGACAAACAAGACGATCGGCCTCCATACGCTTACGTGAACATCAACGAGCGGTAAAGGGACGATATCCGTTGTCCGAGGTCGCCATGCACACAGTAGAAACTGAGCACCAATTCGCATGGGAAAAAACTTGCATTGTCGGCTCTTGCCCGTACAAGAAGGGTCGCGAATTTTTAGAAGCTATGAATTCCGACAAATGCTGCATCAACAGGCACGTTAAATGGATCCAATATACACCAACCTTAAAAAGGCTTGGAAAATAGACCAACCACAAAAGCAGGCTAATGACCACAGCTGACACAGCATCATCGATTTTTTGACACTTAAAAATGTGAACTGTTCCTCACACTATTTCCTCACGTTTGAAGAAGACCTAGCGTGCTAGTGTCAAAAATTTACGAATAAAGATTGTTACCGTTTCCCGAAGAATTTCTCCATCAAATGTAAATCGGATGTCTTGCTGCTGAAAGTGTTTGGATCATGTCAGGAGGAGGCCATTGTGGTTGTTCAATATCCTAATGGTCACACGGGGAGATGACTGCGGTGGTCACGGTGTCGGCGATGCGCCCATCGTATGCCCATGCGAACCAGAGGACGAAATTTATAATCAATTATTCTAAACAAACATATTACTGAAAAGTAGCGAAAAGTATGTTTTTTTAACAAAAGGTTAGACTACTATAATTAGCTCGCTTTACTACAGATAATTTCTTTTTCTTTGCTGATCCTACTGCCTCTTAAACGTGTCCAGAGATGGGGACATGACAATGTATGCGGGTAGAGCATTTCATGCCTGGATTACCCTCTTAGAGAAGAAGAATGTTCGTGTATTCAATCTTGCCCCAGTGACAAGTAGCTTGATAGAATGTCCGCGCAATCTAGTAGTAGTGGCCAGCTCAAAGAAATCGTTGGATGCTAGGCAACAATTTTGATCCTGCAGCATGCGAAATGCCTGCATCAGGTCACCACACAGCTGTCTGTAATCCAGAGGAAATAAGTCAAGATTGGTCAGTCGTGTCTCGTAAGGAAGGTACGCTTGGCCTCGCACTAACTTAGTTGCCCGTCACTGTAGCCTTTCAAGGTTTCTTTTGTCTTTGAATGTCCAAGGTATCCAGGCTTGAATGGCAAATTCCAGTTGGGGTGGCACAAACGCGCCGAATACCATGCCAAAGACAACTAATCAAACTTAACAAAGGCATGCTTGATTAGATACAAGCTCGAAATTGCGGATTTGGCCGCCTTCAGGCTGTGGAGTGATGGCTCATGTGAGGAAGTGAACAACACCCCCAGATCCTTCGGGGCCTCTACTTCTGGCAGCGGCGTGTTATTTAGGTTGTAAACCCTCCGATACGAATTGTTAGTACTACTGAAATGCATTATGTTGCATTTGGCGACATTAAATGGCAGGAGCCACTCGTTTGACCATTGCTCGAGTCGGTGCAAATCTGCCTGCAGATTTGCTTCGTCATCTTCGCTATGAATGCCCTTCCAGAGTTTTAAATCGTCGGCGAACATTGTGGTTTTGCAGTCGAATCCACTTATGCAGTCGTCGATATATATAAAGAAAAGGATAGGACCCAGAACAGAACCCTGGGGGACCCCACTATCAACTGCAACCTCCGCCGATCGCTGATCACCAATGCATGCGGTTTGAGTTCGGCCAGTCAGAAAGTTTTCGATCCATCGCAAAAGGTTGCCTGTTACCCCTATACGTCTAAGCTTTTATAGGAGACGTTGATGCGGCACAGTGTTTTGAAATCTATGAAGACTGCGTGCACCGTGTTTCCTTGATCGAGTGCTCTGGTCAATTGCTCTAGACAGAAGAGCAGATTTGTCAAGCAGGACCGTGCTCTACGGAATCCGTACTGCTTATCAGAAAGAAGTCGATGACACTCTAAGAATTTCATCAAATCTAGTTTGATAAATCGCTCCATGATTTTGCTACATATTGAAGTAAGGCTTATTGGCCTGTAGTCTTTTGCGGACGCCCGACACCCATTTTTGTGTATGGGTGAGATCCACGCTGTCTTTCAGTCGGATGGCAGTTGGCCTGTGTTTAGGGAGGCCCGAAAGAGTAACTGCAGGGGTTCTGCCAACTCCACGGCAAGCTCGTTCAACAGCTTTGCAGGAATGCCGTGCGGTCCTGGTGACTTCGTGTCTTGGAGCTTAAGAAGTTCTTGCAGGACAGCAACTTCTGTAAGCACAACTGAGTCAATGGTCGGAATCTCCTCTGTACTAAAATTGGTAACGGTTAGCTCGACCTCTCTCGTAAAAACCGGCTGAAAGAACCCGGATAGATGCTCGGCCTTTGCATTGTTCTCGCAAATTTCGGCGACGTTTTCCGTTTTTAACAACGGGATGGGGTCTCTATTTCGGGTAGACTGCCTAATGTAGTTGTAAAAGACCTTCGGATTTCCTACTGCATGGTTTATTAGGTCACTCTCGAAACTTTGGTGGGTTTTTAGTACAAGGCCCTTAAACCAATTTCTCTGCGCTTTGTATTTTTTGTACGACTCGGTGGTCTTCTCTCTCCGATACGTTCGAAACAGCTTTTCTTTATGGTTAACCTCCCTCTTCAGCGTGTTTATTAGCCACTGGGGCCTATTTGTGGCTTTCATTTTTTAGATGGGGCAGAAACTGGTGATCAGCCCGTTTAGTACAGTCTTTAACACCGTCCAATCCTCGTGGACACACCCGGTGAATGCCTCCCTCCAGTCTACGCTGCGCACTTTGGTTTTCATTTGGTTAAAGTTTCCGCGCCATATGTTGTGTCTAACGGGCACGCTACGATCAGGTACAGAGAACAGTGAGTACTCCCACTGTAGTGCTACGTGGTCGCTTTTGCCTAGAGGAGGTAAACAATTTACGACGTCTTCACTGTCAGGCGCTTTTGACAGTGCAAGATCTAGGCAGTTAGCCTGTTGCCCTTCACGCTGCCTGGTCGGAGATAAGACGTGTTGTGATAGAAAGGCTTTTTGTACCGTGCGTAAGTCGGTGATCGAAACTTTATTCTGACCCTGTCGCAGAACTGAGGTTCCAGTCGATATGCGGAGCATTAAAGTCGCCTATAATCATGACATTGGATCGCACGGTAAATGCTTTAACTTCCTCAATCAGGCTATTGTCTGACTCTGGATCGTTCGACGGTGGTCGATAAACCACCAAGATGTCAAGGGCTTGAGACCCAGGCGTTCTGACGGTGAGCCAAAGGGCCTCTCTATCGGACGCGAGCTGGTCAGTTTTGTTTGACACGTGCAGGCCATGTCTAACATAGGTGAGCACACCCCCACCCTGACGCCCGGCTCTATCTTTTCGGAACAGCTGAAAACCGGGAGAGCAACTTCCCGATCGTCTATCTTTGTGGATAATCATTTTTCCGTTATACAAACCACATCTGGTTCCACTTGGTACATAGTAATCTTAAGCTCGTCTAATTTAGACAGCAGGCTTTGTGCATTGGTGTACATGCGCTTTAGTTTCCTTTGTCGGCTTGTTCGGGTAGTTTTTACGTTCGGGCTCAACCCTCTTCCTACTGGGTCGATTGCGTGGTTATCCGGAACGGACCTGTCCAAGGTGAGAACAATGGACGTTGTATCACTTGGTTGTTGTAAATAACCAAGTTTAGTTCTCCTTTGCTGTGTCGCTCATTCATTTCTATAACGAGTTAACGACGTTTGTCTCGTTCTGCAACTGAGAAATCCTGCTGAAAAAAACTCCCGGATGAGAGTCTTTTATTCTAAAACGCTGAGACAGGATGAGCTTTGCTTCTTGGCTGCTGGCCATGATCACCTTCAGAGGTCTGAAACGCATCGATCCAGTTGGGCCCTCTGACCGTTTTTCAAGGCGGAATGCCTTAACGTACTCGATTGTTACTTTGGGTCCCAGCATTTTGTTCATAAGCGCACCGAAGAGCTGGATGTCTGCGGAATGCCGATCCATGGGAGTGGTTGCGGTTGATTCTGCCAATCCCTGTATTATGACGTTGGATTCTCCCTTAGCGACATTTTTTACGCCTACGGCATTGTCGCTTACCTTCTGACTAACAGCTCTTGTGCTGTTATCTTGACGGTTATGTTTGAGAACGGAGTATATTGGTGCAGTACCAGACTCGTTTTCTACTGCGGGCCTCGTGCTCGGGCTGGCCGATGTTGTTGCTTCCCGGCCATGGACTTCGGTGCGAGTTCCATGCACTTTTGCGGGGCCTGGCATTAAAATTTTGAGGGCCTTAACACTCGTATCTTTTTGTCGACAGCGAGCTTGTTCAAATCTGCCTAAACTGTGGCAACTTTGTCAGTTTTGGGTTCCTTCACTCCGGGTTTTGGCACGCTCTTGCCTGTTTTTGTGTGCGCCTTTACTTGAAGTATTGACGCACCTGTATCTACTTTGCTGGCAGGAAGGTTTTTAAAATTTACCTCAACTGCGTCTGCTTGGTCAGCTGTTTGGGCCTTTACTTCAAGTGTTGGCACACTCGTGTCTTTTGTTGTGGAAGTCTTAACTTTAGGTGCTAGCACACTCTTATCGTTTTTATCGACTGTGAAGTTATTCAAATTTTCCGCAGCTGCGGCAATTTGGCCAACGTTGGAGGCCTTCACTCTAAGTGTTGACGCCCTTGTGTCTACTTTACCGGCTGGAAGGTTTTTAACATTCGCCGCATTTGCGTGCAGTTCTTTCTTCCTACCAGAACGCAGTTGTCTCGGCGCAGATATTGGGCCCTGGGCAACTTCTTCTCCTTTGGAATCTTTATTCGTGTGGTTTTGTTGATTTTAGCCCTGGATAAGGGTGAGATCGATTCTGCGGGTGGACGTTTCATCTGCCTTTTGGCAACTTTAGCAGTCCTGGGGCTCAAACTTGCCTGACAGTGTACACTCTAGCACGTTTGTGTATGCTTGTCCTCCGATTTGGGCGTGTCTGGACCTATTAGGTGTTGGCTGCTAGTAAGCGCCCTTAATGTTGATAAGAGCTGTTGATTGCGACTTTTTTCGTCAATTAGTCTTATATTGTCGAGTTTAAGCAGTTCTGCAAGTATTTCTGATAGTAGGTTCGTAAGACATTCTAGTCCTATTACTTTTTGCCGCATCTCTTTGCAGTGATTATAACCCTCTGGGCATATTGTGTCACCAGTGTTAGTGCACGTAACTGTCGGTGGCCCTTACAGCTCAGTTGCGGTGGATGAGGTGTCTAGACGGTCGCCCCCTGAGGCGAGCGTGCGCGGATCGATGCCACCTCTAGACTCGACTTTTTCCTCACGCGCGACCGTCGGGTCGTGAATGTCTGCGTTCCCCATGGGGTTGATTTTGAGTTTTGCGAGCACAGATAACAACAAAATTTGGTATTGCCTACAGTTATGTTGCACTTGTATCCTACTCTAATATCCTGGCTAAGGTTACAATGTCGAAATCTATATTGTCTATACTAGTAGAAACTATTTCGGGTTTACCAGAGCAGGAAAGACAACAAAAATATAGGTTAGCCAATACTTATATAGTGCTTGTCTTCTAATCTGATATCCAAGCTGTGGGTTAAAGTGTCAAATTGATAGTTTCTACGCTAAGAAAAACGGTTTGACCGCGTAACTACAAACGAGATAGTCTGATCTGTGAGTATGCAACAATTATACACAAGCAGTATATAAATTAATGCATAGCAGTACGTAAATTTTAGACTCAGCCTCTCCGCAGATATTCCTCAGTGACCCTGAAGAATTTGATTTGGACAGGTAGAGTGTGTAAACCAAGCCAATAATCCCAGCAAGATGGTCGATTTGGAGAAAAATTCCTGGTCGAACAGCGAGGGTATTGAAGGAAATAGGACGGAGGATCGTATAACACAGTGTGTGTTTTTTATTCAGTTTTACTCTGAAGACAATTTCTTTCGATGTAGAAGTGGAAATAACTTTGCCTTCGTCTTGCTCAAAAATTCAAACCGCGCGGGTTCAATTCAGTTCAGTTCCAAGTTTCGGTGATCACTTGACGGAAGTACAACAAAAGGGGTAAAACGGCAGCTGTGGATTCTGGGAATGTTTGATATGGAAGCTGACAAACGAATGATTGCTCACGTCAACGGTCGCGACTGGAATGCGCTTCCTCCGACGTTGATGAAATGGATTAAGAAGGGTAGTGAAGTCGTTACGGGCGAAAGGAAGGCATACGGAAACCGTAAACGTGAAGGCTATGAGCACGCTATTGTGAATCACTCGAAGCACTTTAAGGATCCAACAACAGGTAAGCATAATGACTTACTTACTTACTTACGTGAACGTGCGAAAATTATATATTCACCACGTGTTGCCAACAAAACCACATGACCTAAATTATACAGTACTTTTCATAACATTCCCGTATATTAACCATCAAAAGTAACACTATTGCTAATAATCCGCATGAAACTAAAGCATTCACTTACTTTCCATGGATATTTCGCTCTTCTTTTGCCTGCACTTTATCATCTCGCGTACGCTCAGTGAAGTGCGCAAGCGGTCAAGTCCGCAATCTCAGTGAGAAATCCTTACGGGAAGCAGGCACTTTGTTGAGTTGTTCTGCAAATATTCCCATGCTTAACTTGAAAATTCGATTTGGCAAACACGTGTTTTCAGGAATGCTTCATCAGACTGATACAGTTGCAGGCACTAAATTGGTCAGTTATATGTAGTGTTTAAATGGTTCTCGGGGTAGCGGGGGGGGGGGTAATCAGTCATCGCGATGTCCCCTCGTCTCACGTATGCTGGCGCCAGCCTATTGAAGACGTTGGTTCCGGTGGAGAGGGAAGAGGGGGAAGGGATGTTCTCACGGTGGGCGTGCGTGGTTTTGGATGCCGTGTGTTCGGGCGGCTTGGTATTCAGTCTTGTGAGTAGGCAGACTGTTGCTACCAGTGCCTGTTGACAGCAGAGTGGGCTTTGCTAAACGAATTGCCACTGTTTCGGCTGCAACGAGCACCCTTTTGCATAGGCCCTTAAAGTAGTGTTGTAGCGTCCGAACTGGGAAAGCCTGGGAAACTCCAATTGACTGGAACAGGAATTAACGGCTCTGGATCTTCTGGATGTGCTTCTCTGGATATACTCCCTAAAAGGGTATCCATCTCATCACAGGGTGAGGTAGATTCCCCTGGAAATTGGTTCATGATTGGTTTGAGACAAAATAATGATTCGGCGAACGTTAATTAGAAAATGTTTAGAGTAACGATGAACACGTAGTGAATAAATTGTAGTGAAAACGGAAGAACTTACCAAATGTAGAACCGGGGAGGGAGACGTCACGGAAACCGCGCGATTATGGTCCTGAAAAACCAAAAATGAACTTTACGACCGGAGCAACCATTAATTCATGTCAGTTATCGGAACTAAGTAGGTAAGCGCCTAGACGAGCTGCTGCAAACTAAGATAATCCAATCCTCATAGTTCTTTTGGGCCTCACCTATCACCTTCGTTCCTAAAAAGGACGGGGCGCTCCAGTTGTGCATAGACTACCGATATCTTAACGCCATCAATGTGCGTGCTTCGTTCCCAGTTCCCCGGCTGGATGACACCCTAGATTCTCTCGGGAACACCCGGTGGTTCTCTACGATCACCAATCATTTTTGATTCAATCCTTAGCTGACCTTCCCAAGGCCATCCAACATTGCCATCAGTTTAACGATTTTTTGGTTCATCCCATCTCCTCCTCCGGCTAACTCTCGTCCCTCCGACACTCCGATTCTGGCTCTTAGTACGTCCATTCGTCCGTCCGACAACCGCATCTCCTCGAGGAAACCAACACTACCCATCCGCTTTCCAAACCATAATCCCGGTTGTCAATACTGTGCAGTCTTCGGCACCCAGGCACGTCATTCCGGCCGTAACCAACCCTGTAAACCGCCCATTCCTTCTCTTGTTTTGGATAGTCTACAGCAGATCG
Organism: Ligula intestinalis; assembly: GCA_036362985.1. Classification (NCBI taxonomy): domain Eukaryota; kingdom Metazoa; phylum Platyhelminthes; class Cestoda; order Diphyllobothriidea; family Diphyllobothriidae; genus Ligula; species Ligula intestinalis. The sequence goes on along the minus strand of JAYGXS010000001.1, from coordinate 43,092,899 downwards.
TTTCACTCGCTTGCCAGTTCGCAGGCGTCAGGGGCAAGGAAGATGAGAGCATAACGGGTATGCTCAACAGAAGGAATATCGGCCAAGAAAATGTCCAAACGGACGAGCCATTGTCGAAAGTTCTGGCCGATTTTGAAGATTGGAAAAGGGGGGGGCAGAAGTGGGTTTGGGGCATGGGGCGTGGCCGTAAGGAAATGGGAGGGGCGAAGGAGGGCTGGTGTAGGATAACGGAGGGGAGAACGGGCCGCCACCGGTTGTCACCAATGTAACTTCCAAGCTAGGAAAGCCTGGTAACCTCCGACTGACGGGAACGGAAATCAGCGGCTCCGGATCGGCTGGAGGTGCTTCTCTGTATATACTCCCTAAAATGGTATCTATCTCGTCAAAGGCTGAGGTGGATTTCCCTGGAACTTGTTTTGGAACAAAATAATTATTAGGCAAACGCTTATTACCCTAATAGCAAAAACGAGCTGCTATTGCCATATTTAAAATCGAATTTCATTTTTCATCCGGACAGGGGTTACCTCCTTTCCTGCGAAAGCGCCCCATTTTTTCGAAACACAGTGAAATAATACTTTTTGAGTGTGGAACAAAAGTGGCGAATGTCAACAAGGGGTGGTAGAGAATAAATGCGTCGTCGGGAGGGATTACTTCAATCTGCAGGCTTCTCTGGCACTATTTTCACTTCTTGTGTCGATTCCGCGGCTTCCTCGCCTGAAGCGGAATAAAAATACACACTTTGATCAATCGCATCAAAACAGCCCCCTTCCTGAGTCACCCCGGATTTGAATGCTCGCCGTTACACACTCCCCTCCTCAGACGGAGCCCTGTCCGCAGGGCTCACTGACGGCATAGTCTTCACACTCTCATCCCTAACTGGTTGTGGGACTCAATATGGGGGTAATATAGGAAGGTTAGATTCTGTGGCGTTGGGTGTGTGCGCACGGTAAAGCTTAAGCTTTTCAAAGTGGGCGGTGAAGGTTTGGTCGTCAGGGTCAAGGACCTCGTGCAGTACATAGGTGGTAGGTTTGTGAGCCGCCACGATCACAAAGGGACCTTCCCGAGAGTGATGAAACTTGGCTGACGAACCCAGGGGCGAAACTTGTCGCTCATGCTACACCGAATCGCCCCGTTGGAAGGGGGTGCCGTTCACCTGCCTATCGAAATATCATGTTTGCCGGTCTGCCGCCGCGCCCAAGTGATGTCGCGCCATGTTATGGGTAGACCGAAGAAGTTCCTGTAGTTCCCACACATATGAACTTGAAGTGTATTGAGGGGGGAGGTTAGTCGGTAAACGGGAATCAAGTGGTAACCGAAAGGGACGCCCTGTAAGCATAAAGAATGGGCATATCCGGTTGATGCGCGTTCCGCAGCGTGGTAAGTCATCATAGTAAAAGGGAGTCGTTCGTCCCAGACCTTCTGGTTAGGTCCGCTCACGAAGGTTTTCAGAAGTTGGATGAGAGTACAGTTGGTTCGTTCGACCTGGCCGTTACCTTCTAGGTGCCACGGCGTCGTTCTGGTCTTGTAAATATCCAACATCTCACACACCTCATGTAATAGTTGGCTCTCGAAGTTAGCCCCACAGTCGGAGTGTAGAGACAAGGGAACGCCAAAGCGGCCGATCCAATAGTTGAAAAGGGCTGTGGTCACGGAAGCAGCATCCCGCCGACAGAGAGGGGCAGCTTCAGCCCATTTGGTAAAGTAATAAACCATGACTAGGATGTAGCGGTGAACATGGGTGAATGGAAATGGCCCTACGATGTCTAGTCCAATGCGTTCAAAGGGAAAGCTAGTAGTCACAGGTTGTAATGGGGCTCTTGGGTTTTGATTGGGGGATTTCATGGAGGCGCAAGTAGCACAGGTATTGCAGAAAGTAGAGACCTGGCGTCAGAGTTGGGGCCACCAAAGGCGTTGCCGAGCTGCGGCTTCGGTTTTATTGCGGCCGACGTGGCCTTATTCGCTATGGAGATCCGACAATACCCTGCGAACCAGGCTGCCTGGAACGACGACCCGCGTGTCACGAGTATCTTCGTCGCGAATGAGTAAAATATCATTCTCAACGTAAAGATGGGGCCAAAGGCTACGAATGGCGTAGGCCGCTTCAGATGAACCGCGTAAGTAACTGAGAGTTGGGCGGTGAAGACCGCGGGCCAAGTGATCGTAGATAACAGCGGTGTCTGGGTCGGTGCTCTGGGCCACGGCCCAGTGGTGCAGGGTTTCCGCACTAGCATAAACTGCGTTGACAGACTCTTGAACAGGGGCCTCTTCTGGCCTCCGACGATGGTGGAGAATCTGATGGATGGCGTCTTCGACTTCTAGAGGGGGTTGGAATAATCTAAGGAATTAATCACAAGGAAAATCAAATAGGGTGGCCACAGTCAAGTCGAATTTCGGCACTTTATACAGCTGGTCATCTGTGAGATGTTGATAAATATACGGCCTCTTTGAGCGGGAATGACGTCGTCTAAATGAAATCGTAAGAGTTCGAGCCAGTTGTGAAAATCACGGGCGGACAAAAGGAGGGTGTGGGGTTAGTATGAGTTGTAGGTGGGTCCGTAGACGGCGCTACCACCAGTTTAATTTGCGAGCTGTATCTATCTTTTCTCTCTGGGCTGGTTTTATAAGCACAAGCGATATTCAATCCTTCAGAAAAGTCTTCGCTCTGATGAGCAACTTGGCCGGTCGCCTGGGATGCCGTGGAAACTTGCTACTGTCGGTCGAATATTCAACACACAAGTCGCCAAGAAAGGTTTACCGAAAAAAACGTTTATTAAAATTAGAGAAAATGAAACACATAACTGTCGCGTCAGTACTAAAGCGGGTATCGGGGTTCTTTTACCCTCCTTTCCAATCCTTCGGGTTGATGACTCCCTGGATCAGCCTCCAGACCGATGTTGATCATGGTTACTAACATTGAGTGTTGGCGCACTTCAAAATCCATAGCAAACATAGGGGTCAGTTTTGGCTCCTACAAACTCAACAGCCAAAAGTACCTTCAAACGGGGCTGGTTTGTGGTCCTACATTATTTTTAAGGGTAGGCTGAAATATAAAAAATGACCGCAGGAATCACCAACTAGTTTCTCAAAGCGGAAATATTAGACTGAAATACCTGCACAGGTACAAAAATATAATGCCTTTAAAACCTAACAAACGGGCTTGTATATAGCAGCAATAACGTCTACCAAGTGACCAAAGTATTCTAATGAGGACCTGCAGTTTCCACACTAATTCTGGTATGCAAAACTAGCAACCCCTCCACCTTTGCTGCATAATGGAAGTTTTTTATCTTTTCGAAAGTGGTCGAGGAACGGAGGAGTAGATAGCTGCGAATCAATATCACCATTCAGGTACGTCTCCTGAGACAGATTACTTTGGTTTTATTGTGTTCCTTTCCTACCAGAAGAACTTCCATATTGAGAGTTTTGTTAAAAATCTAACGACAGTTTGTTAGAAGAAAACGTGGATTCGAAAACACCTTCTTTGGTTAGCACTTAAATACAACTTGCTAACCAGTTGAGGAACTGCCTTAGTGAAAGAGGAGCATGGAGACTGGCGGCTGAGATTCAAAAGCCTACACCACATTGAAAATATCAATCAAATTTGCCAACCTACTACTTACATTCATCGACTACGGTCATATCATACACGTCATCGCCTGAGCTGGAGTGTATATATGTCTGAATTCTCCTTATCATTCTTTTTACTGGTCTGTTTTGTCTAAAGCACAGATGTTCCCTTCAAACCGCGTCCCTATGGCACCTTTAGCTGATGATTGTTTTTAGTAGTTTTTGATGGAAATAATAATACGAGAACAGTGTACAGCTGCCGAGTCATTTACTGATCACATCTTGAATGATGTTATCCATCTACTTCATTCCGAGCTAATTGCTGCAGTTTATCTCCAGTCCCCCGCGCCGTGGCTTCAGACTTGTCCCTCGCTACACATCGGCCTCTCAACGTGCAGTGTCATTATATCTGGCAAGATAGGCTGCACGCAAAGAGGCCACAAATAACGAAGTTGACACTTGAATATTGCGGATGATTGTTTTCTAGTTTTGTGTACACCCATTTACTCTCTCAACCAACTCTTAATCTGTTATTTTGTATCATGGAAGATGTTTTTGCTGAAAATTATGAAATTATACTCTCATAATAAAATGTATTCCTGTCTTCTCAAAATTGCCTAGACGCCACGAAACTAGCAAGAATTGCTAATACTTGCGGCTTGGGAGGTTGCCAACTGCTGGTATAGCTCGACCATTCTTTAGGGCGATGATCACTGACAGTGATTCTGTGATATTCGAGTTCATACGATACAAGCCTATCGCGTAGTGTTAAGGCTAATCAGGTTAACCATAAAGGCTGTGATCTCAGGCTCGGTTCTTTAGGCGAGGAGCGAAGTCATGGGAAGACCAGAGTGATAGGAATAGTTTATTCTGCACAGAAGGGCTGGATAATAGTTATGAGATTTTGACCGTCGGAGCGCACATCCAGCCGCGAGGAGTGCTAGATCCGAAGTGATGTCTAGGGCCAGACACAACTTTGTGGTTTGTGCCCACATGGATTGAGGCCAACCCACAAAATGAGGCTAGTTCACTAACCCGGGAATATCATTGGACGGATTGAAGTCAAGCCATTGTGGATTGAGGTAAGGACGTGAGTTAAGGTGCGCACGATTGCGTCTTGTCTGAGACCCGCCGAAAACTGCCTTCACTCGAGGTCCTGTGTCCTCAGTGACCTCGTCTGTTTCGTCACGAGTAAGGAGGGCGTCGGGCTGCAGCTACACTACAAGGCTTCGAAGGCGGTCGCCATGCTCAGATTTGGCTTGGACGGGGGAAGCTAGATGGACGACAGCATTTAGTCGATTCAACTGGTAATCAGTGGTTTGTTGCCTCACCACTAGTGAACCAAAAATCTTTCAGGCTATCAGTACGAACTAGAAGTCGTGTTTTAGAGGGTTATTGCCTGACACGATAAATTGATCCTACTCAGAGCTGGTGATCGGACCACGATGGGGTTCATTCAACCTGCACGGTTGTCTGAGGTCAGAAACCATCGTCCTCCCTCGAAGCCTGGCTTCAGTCTTCTAAGGGCTGAAAGACTGCGTGTAGTGCTTCTCTCCTGGTGTATAATTTACGGCATTCTAATTTGCGGAAGCTAGGTCATGCAGAATTGAAGCTCCGTTCGTGTGTGGCGCGTGCAGACGGTCTTTGACCTTCAATAAGATAGTATGGTTTTTTCAGGGATCCATCTTTCGTCACGTTTCTGTGGTCTTTCAGGCTCGACGCTGGGAATTGATGAGGCATGTTTATATTGAGAACGCTACGGATATCATAGTGCCAAAGGTTAAATAGGTTTTCGAGAAGGGAACCCCGTAGTATTTTGGTCAAAAACCGGATAATAAGAGGTAAAGTTCCTGATAATCAGAAGCACCGTTGCTGCAACTAAGCAGATAGTCAAGTATCGAAGCCATTTCGCTGGGTTTATTCAGTGACTGGTGAAGAGATGTCATAAAAATTCTTTATCTTATAAGACTTGATCACTTGAGGTTCGCCTAGACACTGTTATTATGCGGTTTAAGGAAAACTGAACTAGAACCAATATCAATTACCACAGATTATTCAGCTAAGGGACCTTTGTCGCGATCAGCCTGCATTTTGTCAGGCTGCAGTTCGTTCGCATTAGTCGGGTGTATTTATTTTAGATTAAATAGTTTTGTTAGACATAGGTGTGGCCTCAAAATCATCCAGTAAACCCTACATTGACCTTGTCAATTTAAAGAGGTAACATCTTAGACGACCGTTTAGGCAATTTATCTAAGAACGCTCATGGCAATACTAACAGCCATGCAAAAATTTGGCCATGCATATTTTTGTGTGTGCTATCTCCTAAGCGCGCAACCTTTTAAATCAAAATCGATATTCCGTACGCTCATTCCGCATGGGTCATGCGCGTGGAGGACCTTTATCCACCCTTCCCCGTCATCTCAATTCCAGATTTTCATTCCGTCAAAGTAGAATGGTTTGAGTGTCTTGAAGAACTTGCTGAGGAGGATGTTATCTGTTTTATGGAAGTCACGTTGCGGAAAAAGGATGGCAACAAGTGGGAGCAGATCTACTTGTAGGGTGTCCTCCTCCTTCTTGTTAAGCTGCTCGAAATTTAGTGGCAATGGAACTTACTGTGTGTACCACGAACTAGAACCTGGAACGGAATATGAGTTGCGTTTGCGACTGAAGTGGGAAAAAGATTTCGGCCCTTTCGGCAGCATCGAAGTATTCGAGACACCACAGGAGCCAGACACTGCGTTTGATTTGCACAAGGCTATAAAATTTGAGGATATGGACACTATACAGAGGATTTTAAGCACAAGGTAAGATGGAAAATACAAGTAAAAATGCAATTTTTAATATTTCGTAGCAAGCTTTGTTACTTTTGACAGAGGGTACCTGATAAATGAAGTATTGGTTCTCTACTTCTTGACTTCAGGTATTAATTAACTCAGGAGGTTCTTACTTGCCTATCTAGGTGGGCCTAACTATAGAATAGACTAGGCGTAATATTTTTACCGAAGCTCATTAAGGTACCCGCTACCTGGCACGTGTATACTAGTCCAATTTACTTGAATCAGGCTTTCGGTTTACATAATTGCACTATCAGCTTTTTCCCCTTTCCCCTTACAATGATGCAAGATAACGTACAGTGAAGAAACTGTAGATCTGACCGAGTCAATAATCTAGCTGGCAAAATGTTTACTATGGATAGAGGTTTCAACAGGCTGACGGACTGATTATTGCTGCATGTAGCAAGAACCTTCCTTTTGCACCTAGCCTTACAAATATGTTCGTCTTTCAGTAACGCCAAGGTCGAAGTCACAGATCAGATGGATTATACTCCGCTCATGGCTGCTGTCAGCAGGAACAGTAAGAGGTAAGCTATTGGCGGATCCCAAGTCGATGATAATATTGCTTTGTTCATAGTAAACACTTCTGTGCATTCCTAACGGAGTTGCAAACATTATGTAAAAGACGGATTTACATCGTCTTCAAAAGTATTTTCAACCCGCACAAATTCAACTCAGTGTCCTGTAACTAATATCCCTCAGAAAACTGTACTGAAGTTCTGACAAAAGGTTTCAGAGGAGGCACATGGTAATTTGGTTTGGAGTGCTGCGAGTAAGTAGACACCGCTGTCGTGTCTCGAATAACTAGCTGTAATTGCAGTCTAAGACGAAGATAGGCAGTCAGGAGAATGTCGAGTTGAAATCCCAACTGGCGCCATTAATCGAGTCGTGTAAAAATTGTAGGGTACTATTTTCATTGAATTTTCTCAAAACAGAGTGAACTGTGCATGCTGAATCGAATATGGGGCCAGTCCCCTGTTTTACACAAAGTATGGTTCCTTATAACAAAAGAATATCATGCCAGGAGTGTGCCCCACATTGCGGTGCGTTAACTGACTTATAGTGATAGCAAACTTCGACGGCATTCGCCGTACACTCTCGTTATTCAACCAGATAAGTTCTTTGGCAAGACACGATCAGGACTACTGGAGGCGAGCTCAGGCGTGATGGTAGAAAGAGCTACCCAGGACATCTACGCGTGCTTCAGGCAGTACCTACTACCCGAACAAAGGACCAGGTTTTTGCAAAAAAGTGAAAGGCTTACATCTCATGTTCGCAAATATGCAATAAGGGCTACATTCTAGGGGCATTGAAGATTACTTTCCGTCCCAAGACGACCTGCCGCCAGAGAGCTTGTTGACGGCAGAAGGTTCGCCCAAGTCAGAAGTCAGTTAAGACTATTAAGGGTGAACAGTGTGCTGTAAAGAGTTAACAAAGAGCTCTGCAGAAAAGAGCCGCTTGCAGGAGAAACGCCAGCTGTTGTGTCCTGTGTCTGTGCGCACAAGGTAACAGGATCCCGAGACTATCCTACAGCCAAGCAGGGAATGCTACACTCTGATTGGTTTCAAGGATTCTCTAGCGAGGCTGCGATCCGACCGTTGAGTGAGAGGTGGCAGCGCGGACATGCAAAGCATCGCAGGCGAAGGCGCGATGCGTCAGCATGCAGCCCGGACAAGAGCGTCCAGGTAGATAGCAGGCACGCACGACTGCGAGCCTTGGCAGCCGAAAGAAAAGTGGGTCAGCACAGTGGTGCTGGCACGGACCGCTATAGTACCCTCCTCCCCCCGACTAGACTGAAGGCGGTGTGTAGCGACGCTGAAACTAATACACAATTCTAAAGACGGTGAGTAACTAAACCACCTTAATTCTTACCTTAACATTAACCTTAACACTAACCTTAATCCCACCGCTAACGACTATTTAATCTAAATAATCAACTCTACGTGATAATTATAAGAAATTATGATTCACACTAAGCATAATAAATCTGATACCAGCATGTAGTCCATAAATATCCCAAATATTCACTTGAAAAATAAGCATAAATCAACCCTCCCGTAACCTAGTAGACACTGTTGACTTAAAACGGCACCAAAATTCTTACAGCATACCGAAACTTATCCACAAATACTCATATGCCTACCGAATATGATTTCACTAGTAATAGAACAAATTACGCCAAAGTGGGTAGGCATTTGCCATCTCTGCCGAGTAGTACATCAACATTTTGAGAAGTAAGAGTGAAACCACTTTTGGCATGAATATCCTTCAAGTGCATGAGGCAAACTCATCGGCTGGATCCGAGTACAAGTACCTCGGTTGTACCACAGAAAGCCTTATGCTAAATTCCAGAGATTGCCTATCACAGTTCTTTAACCCCAACCTTAACACCAACCCTAAACCTGGGCATAATCTTCCTTGGTCCTATGCTAACTCTCTAACCAGATAAACAAGAACGTCCATAATATGGTGGGTAACTATGACCGTGCCCTAAAAACCTCGTCAAATGTGCTGATGAATTCTTTCAGAATTAATTGCAATTTTACTTATTACCTCATTTGCAGTTGATTGCCAAAACTCGCAAAACTCAACTTCTCCTTACTGTGTCTTGGACGATGCGAGTTCAAAGTTAGCACAAGTTTAGCAAACATACCTAGCTGTAGTTTTTAAATGACCTTCCACTATTTGTATATAAAAATTCTGAATTAAACCCTGCAAAACAGGTAGAGACCAAATTGTCTCAGTTTACCCGCAACTTTTAGCATTATAAACATGCTACTGAATGCCGGAGCAAATGTGAACACAGCTAATAAACTTGGCAAGACTGCTCTAATGCTAAGCGCTAACAAGGGCTTTATCGACATTGTGGATATTCTCCTAAAGCGGGGCGCTTCAGTGGATGCTAAAGTAAGTACCCAGAACTTTCTTTTGCTCCAGAAGCTTATTGTGGCTATCGTTTTTTATATGCCGTTCTAAAACCTTCTTTTGTACCGGTTGCTCTGTTTTTGAATTTGGCATAATCTACACTGATGTTAAAGTCATGTCGGTATGCTTCTGTACGCCGGCTTTTACACATTTTAGGCAACGTAATGTGTTTTTTATCTTGTAGAGTGTAGCAACCCTTCTGAATGCATATATTCTCTGATTATTCCAAACCAGCCCAAGCAACAACATTTCCTAAGTACGATAAGAGGAATGGACAAGAGACCCTTATAAATAGAAGCGAATATGTCGAAATAGTAATTGCCGAGAACAGAAGGTGCCCCAAATAGGAAATCAGGGAAGCCAGGTTTTTATTTCAAAGAAGATGAAGACAGGATCACTGAGACAGTGTTAAGATTTGTCTGAGCTTTCGGTTTCGTACAAGAGGCCATCTCTAGAGCCAATAAGTATACAGCAAGAACTGACATGCTTTTGAAGTTTAGATACGATAAAAAGAGGGAACGACGATTGCATTGATGGTAAGGTTCTCACCATTATAAAAGGCAGACCGCATAATGACTAAGCTCGCGAATGATGGAACACAAACGATCCACTGTCCAAGATCGCTATCCAGATCGCCTTACAAGAAACTGACGGTATTGACCTTGCGCCCGGACGCCGGTTAACTGACCTAAACTATGCCGAGGATATCGCTTAACTATCATCAAGCTTTGGCGATATACAGTCTATGGTGTCACGGGTAGACGAGGTTGTGACATCGGTCGGTTTGTTCATAGACGCTGGGAAGACCAAAGTGTTTTCATGCTGCATCCCTACCAAAGAGAAGATACCTCTCGAGATTAGTGGCTGTCAAATTGAAGAAGTCGACAGTTTCAAATACCTCGGAGCGAGGTTGCTATCAAATGGACAGAGAAAGGATGACATTGTCTCCCGAACTGACGCAGCATGACAAGTTTTCTCCAGCTTTCGGAGGTGCTATTGGACCAGACGCGATATTCCTATCTCAACAAAGATCCGTGTGTACCGTGCATCTGTGCAGTCCGTTTTCCTATTCGGATGCGAAGGTTGGGCCATGCACGTGGAAGATGAACAGAAACCGGAAGTCTTCGACCACTATTGTCTGAGGAACATCCTTCGAGTGGAGCACACCGACTTTGTCTCAAATGAGACAGTTGGCACTCGTGACAAAATCACAAGGCTATCCCACGCCAGTCAGGAAAGACGGCTGAGGTGGTTTGGACACGTTCTTTGTCGTCAACCTCAAGAGCTCAGTGCTACTGCCGTCACCTTGAAACCGTTGCCTTATTGGAAACGTCGAAGAAGGGGTCTCGACTCAGTCCGCCAGGACATGGAAGTAGTTCTTGGACCTTCGGTATTTGGTCTCCAGCGCTGGCGAAGAGAATGGGTCGAACTGTCCAGGTCTGCGGTGATGGATCTTCGCACGTGGAGAAGCACCATGCGGGACATAATTGAGGCGGGCTAGATCAGTCATGCTCGCAGCCGTAACAAGTACAAGTAAATACATACCCTGGAGGAAGGCCACGAATTTAGCTTTCCGGTTACATGAATAATGGTGCGGGTCAGTAAAAAGTTCAAGTGCGAACTATTGTAGGCTTGGGCATCTGACTCCAAGTCCATCAACAGACAGGTTGATATGTTCCCCTGCTATCACGCCCTTGGGTCAAAGTTCTTGTTGTACAGTCATTGCCTCTGAACATGGCCTCTTGTAATAAGCTGAAGGCTCAGGCAAATAGAAATGCTGTCACAGTGATCAAACCGTTATCTCCTTTGCAGCGAGTTGAATCCTGACCACGTTCAATCAACACCAAATATTGCGGGGGACTCAGAAATTATGAAGACATTACCCACCTCCTCATAGCGGTCAAATGAACACACATGTCCAAAGAGGGCCGCGCGTCCGTGATCGTTATGGCGCTCTTAGTAAAGTTGTCGAAAGGAGTGATGGTCGACTATAGAAGGTTCCCCAAATCACAAGTCAAGCAAGGCCAATTAGGTAGCACAGCGTACTGAAGGAAAAGAGCTAATAAAAGGCTCTGCAGAAAACAAACGGCTCACAGAAGACAACATAGGTGTTTTGTGCGGGCTCTGTGCCTTTGCGCGTAGCTTACAGGATCCCGGACATGTCTTGCTGCCAATCAGGAAATTTCACTCACACACTGAATCTATCAAGAGCGTCCGGAGTAGATGCGAGCACGCAGGACTGCAAGGTTTCGTGCCGAAGGCCCGATAAATCACGCAGGGCCTTGAAGCGAGCCGGCCATCAGCACGCGCGGCAGCAAAAAAGGGTGAGTCAGCGGTAGTGGCGCTGATCTCAGAACCGTCACAAGCAACTATCGTTTGTTCGACAAGGGTGATCAAGTGAGGTACCATACAATTTACGATGGAGACCGTAAAATACATGAAACACAACTTGGGGGGATAATATTTTGATGAAAAATGCTTTAAGTTGTTAACGTTGCACGTGGAAGTGAGCGCGAATTGGAGAAGTTTGATCCCTGTTGCCCGATAACTACCCATTGAACGAAGTAGATTTACTTATGCTTGTACTTCACAGTCATAGAGGAATAAGGATATTCGGGCATGTTTTTATCGTCAGAGTTCAGTATTGTTGTCCTTTATCGGGTACCGCTATCCATCGGATATTGTTAAATAAGTCCACTCAACCATGCTCAACGTTATCCGTGAAAATATGGTGTTTTTGCTTGGATCTTTGTTACTCGGTCTCCGTCGCTAAAGAAGAGACTGGATCGAGTTCTTCAGAGAGGCGTTCAAATGGCACTTGTGCAGTTGCAACTTTCTGGATGCACGTGTGTATATGTGTCCGAATGGAAGTCGGTAAAGTGTCTGCAGGTCAGCGAGTAGGAGACCGCTCACTGTCAAGTTAAATGACCATGAGACAGTGGGTTGTGATTAAGGACGTAAGACGATAACGTTGGCTCCTGACAATAAATCCTCGCCAAAGTCGACAGTGTGACCAACGACTAACTGAATACAGTAGTCGCCGGTTATTAAGCCCACGGCTAATAAGCCCAACCGCGTAGTAAGCCCGCATCAGCTTGGGACGGAATTTTACACAGCAAAATCCGCTGGCTAATAAGCCCAGTCGCCGGCTACAAAGCCCAGTTTGCCAGCAGGATAGAGTGAGATTCTCATCTCTCTGCGATTTCTGGTGCCTGGAGAAGGACATCAAAGAGCACTTGCGAGTGAAATTTCCTCCAAAACAACTGACACTAGACCGCTTTTTTTAAAGTGTCACAAATATTTTTTGTTTTTGTTATTACGTAAAATACAGACAAACAGTATTCGTTTCTTGTACATAACCAAGCTCTACACATAATACAGTACGTATGTAATGTGTAGTGCCTATCCTGCGTTCGCTAATCCAAGCTAGGACTCTCCGGTTTATGCGCCCGCCGCTTATTAAGCCCAATTTGGTCTGGGCCCGAGGAAGGCTTAATAGCCGGCGACTACTGTAGTTAAATCCAGGGCAACTGCGGGTCTGACTGTGTCGATGAAAACAAACGTTGCCCGAAATAAAGGCAAGGCTGGCGCTGTGACCTGTACAGCTGGAGCGTCAGCCAGAGGGCATGTAGGTTCTAAACAGTGGATGTATTCAGAACACTGTAATCATCACACTTTTGTATGCAGTTTCTCTGCTACATGTGTGGTGCGAGCTTGAGACTATCGTGGTTTACCGTGGCTGATAAGGCTACCAGCTGATGCTTTACCGGAGCGCGCCGTCAGCCCAGTGTGTGTTGTGTGTTTATTGGCTGTTGAGTGGATTGTGAGTCATATGGCGATGGCTCCTTCAAGTCCTCTGGTTGTGCAAACCCTGGTGTGTCATCGAGGAGACCGGTCGTGCTGTGGCGTGCTCAGACGGGTTTGCCGGTCGTATCAGCCACTTCACCCATCCATCATCAGACAAGTGGCCGGCTCAGACGGTGATCTGATGCTGACAGTGGGGGAGAGAGTGAGATCGACGGCTCAGTACATTTTTCTTACTATAAACCAGCTAAAGCGCTCGAAGCTATAACGCTGCACTAAAAGCAGTGGCGTCAAAAGTTACCAACTGACGAGGACAGCTCGGACCACTTGGTCAGCCCAATATATGTAATAATGTGTAGAGTGACTGACTGACTGGCGGACTGTGGGTCAGGCCGCATTTGCTGCTTCTAAATGTGACCTTCATGGCATTCCCATACAGCTTGGATCCGAGCTGCGCCCCCAATTTTCATGTAGTCTTCTGGTTGTGATGACCCACCGTGCGTGGGCCTCCGTCCTCTTCTACCTTCGGTCTTCCTGACTCTGTCTTGATACCAGACCCAGATGGGGGGCTGGGTATTGTGGTAGATATCGCAGGGCGTTAAGTAGTTAAACTCTAGCAAATTCTATCTTCAGGCCCGGTTCCTTAGGAGAAGAGAAGTCATGAGAGGCCGGAGTGGAAGTAGGAATTTATTCCGTACAGAACGAATGGAGAATAGGCAGTAGAAAATTGACTGCCAGACAAACGGGCAGCCGCACGCCACAGGGACGCTTCTGAAGTGAGGTGACCGCGGGAATCGCTACAGTGTCTGGGGCTGTCTTGGTGTAAGTCGGCCTTGACAGTTAATTGGCTAGATAGACGGGTGTAGGCGGCCAGTTCATGTGCACTCGTGGGCAGCGGTGAGCGTTCGCGCGATGATCGTCCGCGCGGAGTAAGTCACCATGTAGATGCCTCGAAAGCTAAATCCTACTATGACCCTGTGCAGGTCGTTGTTCCTGCACTACCCTGCTGTGGAGCACGCGGTAGACATATTCGAGGCCAACAGTCGAACTGTCTCAATGATCAGGCCAAATCCTGGGTTTTGAGAAAAGGTAGAAAACACCCGTGGGAGGAATTTATTGTGCACAAAACTCCCAGTTGCTGCCCAAGGCAGCAGTGGCTACTGGCGAAGTCAGGGCTATTTTTGTCTGCGTCCAGTCACGTCTGAGATAGAAGTGACAGCTGCTTTAATAAGGTTATCGAGCACGTTTGAGTGGTGGCCAATTAGCGTGTGTTGTGTTACCCGAGGAGGTGTCGTGTCTAGTGGCCCATGCCGCGTTAACCGAGGAGTGGCGTTTTCAGGTGGCGCTTGGCCATCCACAACTATCTGGACTCATGTATGCGTGTGCAAGTGGAAGTCGGTCAAACTTTTGAAACCGTTCGCTGCGAAATTGCACCGACCTTGAGGCAGTGGACACCCATATCACAGACGTCGGCCGCAGCTGTGCTAGCGTGATCTCGTCAAAGTGTGTCAGGGAGATGGCATGAGACAAAAGAGTGTAACCGACACTGTGCTTTTCAGTTTATGCTGAGCCAGATAAACCCATCAGGCTCTGTCTGAGAGCTGGAAACTCACTTTCCCTTCATTTTATTCTAGGATATCCATGGAATGACTGCTCTTTTCTATGCAGTCGATGGCGAATTCAGCAACGTTGTGCGAACTCTGGTTCGAGCTGGTGCCTTTATTGACGAGGTGGACAGTGATAACCAGTACACGCCTCTTATCAGACTAGGTAATTCCATGTGTTCTCTTTAATTAAATGGAGCTGTTAGCGACCGCTGAATGACTGGTCATTTGATGTGCATTAATAGCTTGTTTGGCAAACAATGGAAATCCTCGCGTTGGAGCAGCTTTGCTTGAGTGCGGAGCAAACGTCAATCATCAGGACAAATATGGCCAAACACCGTTGATTCACTGTGCCTTCCACAGAAATCACGCTGACCTTGCCAAAGTTCTACTGCAACATGGAGCCGACTGGAGACTGAAAAATAAGGTATTTATGCAGTTATCGCAGTTAGCTCCCCGGGGTTTATTTTTGATTAACCCATTTGACCGTTTGTACGCAATTTATACTAGAAACAATTATCTTATTTTGGTCAATAAGTATTCTGTTACGACCCGCGTCTGGTATTTGTAATTAGCACGAACTCTGAGCTGGCCCAGCTGTTGCCCCGAACGTCCGCACGAGAGAAGAAAGATCAATCAGTCAGGGGGGGTGTATTCTCACAGTGCAAGTCAAGCCATTCACTGTATTGATTCCGTCCGCTCTATGAGCAGGCGTGAGCGACAGGGGACCAATCAGCTATGAGGAAAAATCGATAGCCACGTTGCGCGCTCTCATGACAGCAGCGTGAGTTGCACGCGGCGGCCTTTCTCTAAGATGAGTAATTGTGGGAATGGGCGCAATCCCAACATATTTCCCTAACCAGTTAGGCAGAGGAGCATCTGTGTTCGAAGAAACGCTTTTTTAGCGGTTACCAATACACAGGTCTGGTCCAATGGCTCACAATTGACGCTCCCGACCTGGCTTGCATCTTAGGGTTGTAGCGGTCAAGGATGGACGATCTACCATAATCACAACACCAAGAATATTCCGTCTGATTGAAGAAAGCAGTCAGATGTTAGGAGCGATTTATTGGTAGACAAGGCAATTTGCCGTAAATCGACTGTTTGCTTGCGTGTGGTAAATGCATCCGTCTGGAAGCCTGGGAGCAGTGGTGTCTGGACAATCTAACCATTCGGGAGCATTCTAACAGAGGTGGGTTGTTTACGCACTTGGGTCTGTTTGTGTGTGAGGTATGGTCTGGCTGTGGGGCATGTGGTTGGTTACGTCAGAGGCCGTGGTTTGGGGGGCCTGATGACAAGTTCACTTGGGCGCCAAATAGGCTGGCAAATTCGGCTAGCCCGAAGTGCACGCGCGACAGTGACGCAGCCAAGCTCAAGCCTGTGAGGGCCGGCGTGCTTTGGCGGTGGGGACTGTCAGTTAACCGGCCTGCCGCAGATATCAGGACGCCAGAGAAAGAAGACATTGGAGAAGCTGCTGCAGGGTAAAACATCTATCCAAGCTCAAAGTGAACACATTAGCGGTATCGGAAGTAGACTGGTTGGGGTCGGTAGGCTCGAAAAAGGAACTTTTTTAGGTTTGCTTATGATAAATTCTGGCAGCAATACCTTTTACACAATGCCTGCCACCCTAAACAACCCGGAGCGACAAGCAGTCGCAATACATGCGGCTTTGTCTTCATTTCCGGGGAATAGTTGGATTAGGAGTGAGGTGAGGGTTAGAGCAAAGTCCAAGGTTAGGCTTAAGGTTGGGATCAAGGTGAGAGTTGGAATTGGGATCAGGATTACATTGAAGGTTAAGGTTTGGGGTTCGTGTTGGCTGTAGAGTCTACCTTAAGGGCTAGGGATACAAGTTAGGTTACAGTCTATTTTTATTTTAGGATTATCGTTAGGACCAAGGCACGGGAATGCTCACCTTTCCCTAAAATTGTCGCAAGTCACCTTTTTTAAATGGGCGGGGCGTTCCTATTCCCGTATCCAGTTTCAGCGGCCACAAAAGTTATGCATACCTAAACGTGAGGTCATATTAACTTGTCGGCAACAGCTTGAAATGGACACCTCATACTGATTAAGGATATTATATGCCCGAAAGCGAGCGGATTCAAATGGTAAGACTTCGGAAGCATGCAAATTCAATTAAATTCCGTTGCTTTTTTCGAATAACTGACAGCATTACCAAGGATGAGGGGCGGCAGATATCTTCAACTCTGTGCACCGACTTCGTCGACTTGCCGTTTAAAACCTACTACTTGTGTTCAAAATGTATTTGTAACCTTATGTTGATCAGTATAAGGGTCAGCATATCATTGCAGTTAGGAGTCAAGGTGCGCAAACATTATCCGCATTCTCCCCTTGTAGAAAATGAGCACCGCCATGGATATTGCAAAGGCTCTGGAAAACACGGTAAGCCCATGAAGTTACAGTCGCCAAACCAACTAACAAATTCTATTTCTTTAGAACTTCCTCCAGGTCATCGAGAGTTTCAAAAAGAAGAAGTGAGTTAAGCAAAACAAAACAAAAGCTAATGACAGTCCTTATTCCCTTCTTTGTATTGTATTGCAACTTCACAAAAAAAACATTCTGTAAAACCCGGGTGTTTTTTTGTATTTTAGGGTTTGTTGTGCGCTTTCCTTGGCGAATTATATCCATGAATTTTCTAGAACGCGGAGAGGAGAACAGAAAAGAAGCGCTGAAAAGAAGAGTGAAAAGAGCTGTCGTGAGGTGCTTCAGGGAATCATATTTCAACGTACTAGCAGAAGGGCTCCCATAAATCCTACTACTGACTGGTGGAAGAGTCCTGTCATGAGCCAGTTCATTGATTTTAGGTGACAACCCTTGAAAACGCAGCAGGATGAACAAAAATCAGTTATTTTGCGGATTTTATTGAATAAGCTTACCTGATCAGCGAACGCCATGCGAATACAACGGGAGGGCGTCGTAGCCGATTCAAAGTCCCTTTTTCCACTTTTTCCGCAGCATTTTAACTGTAATGGTGAAAAGATTAAAAGGTTGTATGATAGCTTGTGTATGATTGAAGATTTCTGATTCCAGTATTTTCTTTTTACACAGAGTTTCTTTGTTGCGTGAGGTTTGGTTATTTGTAGACGATGCCTCTACTGTGCACGCAAGATCATAAGGTACAAAATGCGTCATTTCAGACGATCGACATATTGACTGTGCCCCCTATGAGTAGTATTATGCATGCTCGCTCTAATGTATCGTTCTGGCGTCGAGAGGTAATAATGGTCCGACAGTATTCCTAGTGATCATTATCAATTTCTTACTTGTATATTATTTTACATTGTCTTTATCACCCCCAAAAGTGGAAGAAGAAGATGGGGCAACTCCTGGGACCAAATTATATTTAGGCTGACGTTTCAAAAATATTCTCGTTTTCATCGTCCTGGCGGTCCTGAGATCAGCGCCAATACTGCTGATGCCCCATTTATTTGCTGTCAAGCCTTTGCTTAGTCGCGCGTGTTAATCGTCTCCCATGCGAACTCCTGCCCGCCACACATTCTTGGTCTACTAGCCGCAGGCTGCACATGGCTCAGCTTTGCGTGTACACTGTCACCTCTCAAGGTCAGACCCCTAACACGCGTCTTAGCATTAGATCCTCGTAAGCGCGGCCCAATCCGTGAGCGTCATTTCCTGACTGGCTGCAGGATATGTCCGGGATCATGCAAGCTGCACGCACAGACACAAAGCACGCACACTAACTGGCACCTGTACTGTGAGCAGCTTGTTTTTGCAGAGCTTTTGTTAGTTCCTTTCCCACAGCACGCTGTCTGACCTAATTGGCTAACCTTCACCGGAGGCCGTTTCATTACCCGCCACCTGTGGACGCACCGGGCCGTCAACGGCTAGGCACACTAGGTATCTCTGATGATGAACTCTTTCGCGAGTGAAAAAGCTTAAGATATTAAACACATTGCTCGGTGCTTAACTTAACTTCTCATTTGCTTGTCCAAACACCTGGAACTCGAAACTCTACATCCATTCGTGAATTTTACGAAAAAAATGCAGCAATATAAGCTTTTTTGCCATCCGGTTACATATAGCAAACAATTCACCAATGACCTTACCAGGGTCTGTATACTGTCCAGTGTTTGCGTTTCAGCATTTAGGGGATCAGAATTTGGGTCAAAATTTTGAATCAAATTGTCAAACTTTCGTCGGAGATCGACTTCCATCTAAAAGGAATTTTAAGTAAGAAATGCGAAAAGCATCATTTTTGGAAACAGGGTAAAGATAGCAAGGAAAAGTTTACTACACAGAACAGACTGACAAAATGATGCCGTCTTCGAATGCTTTTCCTCTCTAATCTGGCTCACGTTGAACGCTTCGGACGAAAAATATGCAGCCACCTATCAAAAACCAGGTCTGCGAAGCGAGTAAATTAATATAGGTGGTTGAATATATTTTGGGGAATTAGGGATACAATTTTTACTTGCATTGCTGTTAATCAAGGCGCCAATAGCGACATATGACAGTCCAACCATTGCGAACTATGGTGTCGGATTCGCGCCTCACGGCCTAGCGGACACAGACATGGTGACTTGAGCATGGGTTAATTAATCAGGATACGAGACTTAAGATGAATCTATCGTACTCTCCTTCTGCCCCGCCTGGTGCTAAGGACTTTGGAAGACCGAAGACAGCATCGGACGTAGTGGCCGAAAAAGTGAAACCACTCGCCTACGCACGCGCATGCCACAGACACACATCTGGTCGGCGCACGTTGGACCAGGACCCCATATAAACAAGGAACAGATGGGTAAGATGCCAACTAAATGGTAGTGCCATACAGGCCACTTTAAGAACAGCCCATTTCAGCTGAAATATCTTTCCTGGTAGGACTGGGTTGAACCGCTAGTTGGCAGCTATCTAGGCCACGGCTTTCAGCGCACTATGGCAATGTAGAGGCACATCTGACTTTAAAATTAGGAATATGCGCTGGGTGCCGTGAGGACAGTCGCCAGAGTCGACGTTACCCATTTTTCCTTTTTCCAGACACCAGTTTAAT
Organism: Ligula intestinalis; assembly: GCA_036362985.1. Lineage (NCBI taxonomy): Eukaryota > Metazoa > Platyhelminthes > Cestoda > Diphyllobothriidea > Diphyllobothriidae > Ligula > Ligula intestinalis. The sequence goes on along the minus strand of JAYGXS010000001.1, from coordinate 43,073,142 downwards.
TTACGAGCCCGCCAGCCATCGGTTGTCGAGACAGGGCACAAGTGGCCGTGGGTATGCTCAAAGCACTGCAACTACAACGTCCAGTTCCGTATAGGGAACGAAAAGGTACGACCACTAGGAGCTTTTTCTTGCATACAGAAACTCAGTGGTGGTCTGAAGCCTCGACGCGCGGCATACCCGGATCCTTCACACGCATCTATCTGCCAGCGTGGTGTGGGCGTGAATGCCTAAACGTCATGCGAGAGTGAGTCACTGGCCGCTTGACCAACTGCTTGGCCAATAGCAGTACACAGCACGTGTGATTGGCTGCCCTAGAAACGGATAGAGGATTGCAATCAAGTGATGGCTTATGAGTTTGGCGCCGGTGGTAGTGGTGGACGGCGCTTCGGATGTACCTGGAGCTTGCGCGTAGGTGTGCACTCATTCCCCGCACTTGTGACATTTGTTATAAGTGCACAGTCCGATTAACGCGTACCATGCCCTTATATGACCACTGTGTTGGTCCAGATCATCTCTCGTGTGGACCATTGTGGGGACAAATGAGGAAGACATCAGCCAACTTCTCCAAAGGCCTACGCCGACGCCAGGTGATGAGTGCATATCGCCCCCGTGCAAATGAGAGTAATTATCACTCCACGTAACTTACCCGTGACCAATGCGCATAACTTATCCTTATTTCCTCCCCTCTGCCAGAGCAAGGATCTCTACACGCCGATATCGTCATGCGGATGGTGTGAAAACGATGAATTTTAATCAAAGGACCCATATTAACCCTGTCCAACTGTAGGATTTTCATTATCCCTCGTCTAATGATGAATTTCTGGAAACAGGAGTATTTACAGAAAGTAAGGAAGAGCTCTCATACTTAAAAACACGAAATAAGTGTGGAATAAGCAGCAAGTATCTGTGGAACAGGCGTATTTAATCTGGTTGAGCGTTGGTGAAGATTGAGCCAGAAACGTGGTCCTCTATGAATGATAACAGCCTGAAAAAGAAGCGACGTGATCACCGAAAAAGTTAATCACTGAAGCAAGAAGTATCTTTGCCTGAGGTGGTTACTGCCCACTCAAAGCCACCATCAGAGGCAGTGGCAGGAAAGTGATGCCTACTGGTTCCTTACTTCTTATATCGGTTGTCAGTGTGAGCGACTAGAATATCCGTGTTGTTAATTGATTTCGTCGCCTTTGTCGCCCCCACTCAATTGTATGGGGCTGCATGGCTACATTCAGCCCACCCGCGCTAGTTTCTGTATCTTTCGGACGCAACGGATTCAGTCCAAATCAGAGCCTGTTTAGTGGCTCCCTAGTGCCTGTTGCAACGCTGGGCTTCTCGTGGGCTTACACGCGCAGTCTGGCGCCTGGCAAATCATGCCCACTCAGACCGGTCAAACAATGTCAAGACCGACCCAGATATGTTCTCGCTCAAGACGCTTTGACGCTTCCTTCACTCGGGATGCGCCAAACCTTGTGGCGCTGTACGTATGTCCTCACCTGGCTGCCAAACTTATTCCAACCTTTTTTTTCATTTTTTCCGTTCTGAATGTAGGATTCGTTAGCGTCCAACATCCAATTGGAGACTGGGCCCGAAGGTCGTAATGTCCCAATCCATAAAATGATTGGCATAAGTAGCTTGTGTAGTCCCCCTCATCTACCCCTAGTCTCAGCATTTCGTCCTACGAAACCGGTGGTTATAGGTTTTTTAAGGGAAAGGTGGGGAAAAAGGATAGGGAGAGAAGAAAATTTTTAAAAGTAAGTCTAAAGTGACAAAATTGCAGTCGAAGGTTTTTCCTGCGGCTGCTGGGAGTAAGTTGTTCCGCGCGCCCGACCGCACCACACAATCCAATCACGCGCCGGCGGAACAAGCCAGTGGGCAACTTAAATTAAAACGGCAATGAGGCACGCGCCACTTGCATAAGTAAAATCAACTCAGTAACACTTGTCCACGAAGGTAGGCAACCAGGAAATTGCTCTCCCTGGGTTTCAAGTGTTCCGAAAAGATAGAATCGGGCGTCAAAATGGGGGTGTGCTTATCTTTGTCAGACACGGCCCGCTCATGTCCGACAAATCCGAAAACCTTTCGGGCAATATTGAGGCAATATGGCTCACCGTTAGAACACCGGGGTCACAGACCCTTTACATAAAGGCGGTCTACCGTCCACCGTCGAGCAACCAACAGTCAGACACTAGTCTGATAGGAGTCAAAGAATTTGCCGTGAGATCCGATGTCATGATCATGGGAGACTTTAAGGCTCCCCATATCGACTGGAATGTGAGTTCTGCGCCGGGCTCAGAAGTAAATTTCGATCGACGACTCCTGCACACAGTACAGGCATCTTTACTAACGCAACATGCCTTATATCCGACCAGACTACGCGAAGGGCAACAAGCCAATTGCTTAGACCTAGTACTTACCAAAGCGCCTGATAGCGTGGATGTCGTAAATTGCTCACCACCTCTTCGAAAAGTGATCACGTAAGGCTACATTGGGAATATTCACTCTTATCTGTGCCTGATCGTAGTGCGGTAACCAGACGCAACATCTGGAGAGGGGACTTCACACAAATGCAAACCACAGTGAGCGGGATAGGCTGGAACGAAATATTCACCGGGTGCGTTCTCGATGATTGGTCGGCATTCAAAGCCGTATTACACGGACTTATTACCGATTTCTGTCCTATCACGGTAAAGAACGCAACAAATAGGCCTCGATGGCTAACGCCGACGTTAAAGAGAGAAGTAAACCGAAAAGGAAGGATGTGGAAAACCTATCGCAGAGCGAGGACCTCCGAATCGTACAATAGGTATGAGGCGCAGCGAAACAGGGTTAAAAGCCTGATACGAATTAGCCGCCAAAACTTCGAGAGCAATCGAATAAACGGTGCAGTAGGATACCCAAAGCTTTTCTACAGCTATGTTAGACAATGCATTCGAAATAGAGACCCTATTCCTCTGTTAAAAACAGACCATGGTGTAGAAATTTGCGAAATTAACGAAAAGGCGGAACATCTTTTCTGCTTCGTTCAGTCGGTCTTTACGAGAGAGGCTGAGTTCACCGCTGTAAACTTCAGTGTGGGTGAGATGCAGCCCATAGAATCGGTTGCACTCACGGAAGCTACCGTTCTGCGAGAACTTCTACAGCTCAAAGAAACGAAGTCATCTGGTCAGGATGAGATACCTGCAAAACTATTAAAAGAGCTAGCCATAGAGTTGGCAGTACCCCTGTACCTACTCTTCCGAGCTTCTCTTAATACTGGACAAGTGCCACCCGATTGGAAGGCAGCGTGGATCTCACCCATCCACAAAAGTGGGAGTGGAGCGACCGCAAATAACTACAGACCGGTCAGCCTCACCTCAATATCCTGCTAGCTCATGGAACGCATAGTCAAACGCGAGCTGATGCACTTTTTGGAGCAGCATCAACTTCTTTCTGATAAGCAGCACGGATTCCGCTGGGGAAGGTCCTGCTTGAACAATCTGCTCTATTGTCCAGAACAGTGGACCCGAGCGATCGATGAAGGGAAAACAGTGCGTGCAGTCTTCGTAGACTTCAAAAAGGCGTTTGACACGGTGTCTCATCAACGTCTCTTATACAAACTCAGCTGTATAGGGGTAAAGGAAAACCCTTTGCAGTGGATCGCAAACTTCTTGACTGGTCGTATCCAGACCGTATGTATTGGCGAACAGCCGTCGGCGGAGGTAGCAGTTGAGAGCGGGGTTCCACAGGGTGCTGTTCTTGGCCCTATCCTCTTCCGCATATATATTGCTGACTGCATAAGCGGACTAGACTGCGAAGTCGCAATGTTTGTTGATGACCTAAAACTCTGGGAGGTCATTCGCAACCAAGACGATGAATTAAACCTCCAAGCAAATTTGCATCGACTGGAGCAATGGTCGACCTTTTGGCTCATGCCATTCAATGTGGTCAAATGCAACTTAATGCGATTCGGTAGAACCAGCACTGCACCTCGAAGGGTGTATTACCTGAATCACACGCCACTGCCAGAGGTAGAGGCTCAGAAAGACCTGGGGGTGTGGTTCACGCCTTCACTGAAGCCATCACTCCACTGCCTGAAAGTGGCTAAATCCGCAATGTCGAGCTTGTATCTAATCAAGCGCGCCTTTACTAAGTTTGATAAAGTTGTATTTGGCAAGGTCTTCAGCACGTTCGTACGACCCCAACGGGAATTTGCCATCGAAGCCTGGAAACCTTGGACAGCCAAAGACCACAAAACCCTCGAAAGGGTACAAAGACGCGTAACAAAATTAGTACGAGGCCAACGGAACCTCTCTTTTGAGGCGCGATTGGTAAATCTTGACTTGTTTCCTCTGGATTACAGACAGCTACGCGGGGACCTAATCCGGGCATTTCGCATGCTGCGTGGTCGGGATTGCTGCCCCCAAACAAATGACTTCTTTGAGCAGGCCACCACCAATAGGCTGCGAGGACACCCCCTCAAATTACGTGTGACTGGGGCAAGACGGCCCAAGAAAATTCTTTTTCTCTAAGAGGTTAATCCAGGCTTGGAATGCCTTTCCTGCGCACATTGTCATGTCCCCATCCATAGACGTATTTCAAACAAACCTTGACGGTTTTAACTGCGTAGAACGCTTTAAGGAGAACCGCAGAATTTGAGTTTCTGAATCCAAGGACTTAAATGCTATAAACATATGCTAATAGTAATTTGTAAGTAGCATTATTGTAAGTATTATTATTAGCATTTAACCAAATGAGTAAGAAATTATCTAGCTATGACGTCTCTGCTCAATATGCGAACTGCGCTGATCGCACCTGAGGTCGCATCTACCGCACTTTTGGTTCTAGGCTGCGTGGCCTTGTCACGTTCTTTCTCGTATCGACTGACTGAAAACGTGGGGGGCTCCTCTGCTCTTGACACAGCAAAGGCGAATCATGGACGCATCTCCGGTTCTTCGGGACGTTCTCGTGACTCCGTGGTCTCCTCCTCGCATGGTCCTTCGGATTTCGATATTACTCGCCATGGACGCCAACATTCACAGAAGCATCATGCTCCTATCATTCACATTCACATACCTTTCCCCCACGAGTGACAGTTTTTCTCCTAAAAACCACAAATAACATTCCATTTTGAATTATGAGCCAGCCTTAGGAGTTTTTTCACTGTCTGCTCTTTTTGCTCAGTTACGCTGCTGGCTCGTGGGAACTGAATGTGAGTTTATTACTTGAAACAAGCGAGTAGTCGGCTACAATTGTGTCAACGACTTCTTAGTAATGTTTGGCTGTGCCGATGCATTTCTTAAATCTTATGTACCAAGAGGGAGTTCGAAGGCGTTTGCCTATATTTTCTGTTTAATAAATTTGACTTGACTTAATTCACAGTTGTTTGGCTATCTTATCTCATAATGTTTATTTCCTGTGCCCGTTCGGATCGTCATTGCACTCGTTAGAGGAAAAGAGCCGGCTAGCACAAGGAGAACTTACACCAATTCTGCTATGAAGTGCCAGCGAGCCAGCAGCAATAAATCCGAGACATTCGATGGTTGCCAAGCAGGAATACTGAAGTAGATAAGGAAAATGAATTTGGCATTTGGTATACATAACAACAGCAGTGAAGAGGGTAAGGATGGTTTATTAGTACAATATAAAGACGTTCTCTGTAATGATGCTAGACTAATTCCATTACCGCCCGTCAGCAAGTAAGATTTTCAACCAGACTTCTCTGGAAGTAATTACCTTTAAAAAACATACTGCTAGCTACGTTTCAGTAATATGTTTGTTTAGAATAACGATTGATCCCGTATTCCATTTTCTGGTCGGCAGACCAGGTAACCAGCAAGGGCGTATAATGGGCGCATCTCCGACACTCGGTAACGTTCTCGTGACCACCGCAATCTTCTCTTCGTGTGACCATTAGGGTATTGAACGACCGCGATAGCCTCCTCCTGACATGAATCAAACACTTTCAGCAGCAGGAAATCCGATTTACATGTACCCTTCGCCTTCCCCCCCACAGGCGACAGTTTTTCTCCTTAAAATCCCACAAATGGCATTCAAGAATAGACTTATGAAAGATGCCTAAGAAGTTTTTACTGTCCGCCCCCCTACCGCAGTTCCATTACTGGCAACGCCACATGTTCTGCATCATAGCTATGTACAACGAAGGAGTTCAGAGGTATTTACCTATATTTCTGTAATAAAACTGAAAAAAGCCCAGAATTCTGAAATGTGCGAACGATAGTAATGTGAAACATATTTATTTTGCAGATAGCAGTAGCAAATAAAAATAACAATTTAGCCTTCTAGAAATCAGTCTTTACAACTATTGAAAAGCAAGTTAAACGTAACTATCTACTTAGATGCAACAGGAATATCGTATTAATACAGTAGCTTTTCATTGGTCGTAAGGGCTGGTTCCTGCTCACATAAGGAAATGCTTTCAATTTACCACTGGTCCCGTAAAACAGAGCTCTCGGGTTTTGGCTTACTTGCAGTGATAGGACAGTGGCCATTTTGTGCCACTCGGAAACCCATGATCAGTGGCACTGTGCTGACTCGACTTTTCTGCAACTGCCAAGATGCCGGCACGCACCTGACTGTCCACCACACGCTGACTCATCGTGCCTCGAGCTATCAGGAGTTGCGCGCCTACGCGCTCGCCTGTCGGTCTGGCCGCAGCCTCGTTAGACTTGATCTACCCGCGTGAGAATTCGCACCAATCAGTGTGACTCAGTTCCTGATTTGCTGCAGGAACATAAAATGCTCTTTGTTTCCGGCAATACCCCACACTCTCGTCACTTCAGACACAGCTCCTCCTACCTATTGTCCATTCCTTATGGACAGCATAAACTTCTCCTACCACTAAAACCTCCCATGATATCTCGTTTCCCAAGAAACCGGGCCGGAAGGTGGTAATCACAAGGGTTATCTCTATTTATCTTAAGTCCTCAAGAGTACCTTTAAAACATTTGCACCGTGAAGAGCTAAAAAGCGTAGGCCTGCAAACAGCTGAACTCCACTTAAATTGGCTACTCATAAGACTGCCTTTCTTAGGCGATGCAAACAGCGAGCTGGTCAGACGACGCTTGAGGACTGCAATCACAAACGCTTTCCCAGCGGCGAACTTACGGGTGCTCTTCGCGAACTCTCCCCTCATTAGATTGGGAGGTAAAGACAGACTCCCTTTGAAGGCCACATCAATGTGCATTTACTCTTTCACTTGCTCCTGTGGAGCGGGATACATCGGCCGTACAACGAGGCGTCTCGAAAAGAGGGTACGTGAGCACATACCGACCTGGCTAAGTAGAGGTGAAACTAGATCGATCTCGAGTGCTATTCTCGCACATCTAGTCGATACGAACCATCGAGTCGATACTAACGAAGCCTTTCAGGTGGTCTACAGGACACCATCTAATTTTTCCAAAGGCCTACGCCAACGGATGCTTGCAACAGCCAAAGCAGTAGCTATTAGGCTAGCAAATCTAGTGCTGTGTTGTCAGAAGACTCTGACACAAGCTCTGTCACTTCCATGGCCTTAACCAACACCAGGTGGCGATAGGATTTCGCCCCTACCAACAAGCGACAATCCCTCAACCAACACTCTGACATGGCCTACATGCGCAAACTGACATAGTCCGCGTTGGCCAATCAGCGCCCGTGTTAGATAGTTATTGATTTTCCTACCTATTCAAACTTTTATTGTTATGTACAGCGTTAATGTCCCTTGCAAATGTTTGGTCTGATGAAGAGTTGCCGAAAACAATTGTTTGCCAAAAACTGACTTCAATAATATTATTTAACACATTTTATTCTTAAGACTGCTTTGGGTACTAGCCAATCCCTAGATAGCGAACTTGTTATGTATTGTTTAACGTTGCTCTGCAAAGAAAATAGTGACACAGAGTTACAGTTGCATTAACCAGCTGAGGTTATTTTCACGCACGTAAAACATTTAGGGCTATGTTCGTTTTGGCAGGGAACGGAGGGCCTAGGTCCCACACAGCTGATCGAAAGACGACTAGCAAGCAGTACCTAGGACGTTGTATCGGTAAATAGAATAGAAACTCGACAGGTCGCGCCTGAGATTACCATTACGTGTCGAAGACCCCAGCGCGAGCAGTAGGCCCTCGTTATGTGTCGCATGTAGCCAAGTACTGCATGACGCACGTTGATTGGCTGGCGCCAAAACGCGAGCGGCTCTAGCAGCAAATCGACCAGGCGCGTGTGCCGAACAGGAGATAAGCGTGGGAAAACGGATGCGAATGTGGGAATGGACTGTCACAAGTTTGTGAAGGTCCTAGACTCTCAATTTAAAGAAAAAGCGCAATGATTCACTTTCGTCCCGCCGTATGACCGAATAGTTTTGACCATAGCGGCCGAACGTAGGCCCGTCGCTCACCCAGTAGGGCGGTTGACTGAAAACTGCTCGATTACCAACCTAACTAGGTTCAAACCTCAGGTGCCTCGACTGGGCCTGTTTTATCCCCGATGGATGACGGCATATAAACCCAAACCAGTTATCCGAGTGCCTTTTCTTCTTTTCACCAGAAATGCTCATAAGAGAACCGAATAAACAGAGGAAAACAATGCTAAAATCGAACCATGGAAAAGTACTGTATAACTAGCACAGCAAAGCACCCAGCAGGATTCCTCGGGTATTCAATACCGACGTAATCTGCGAAGAACCTATGTTGAGATAGTAGATTAGGCTTCATTCAGCCCGTCCCACAAGGTAGGTACAAACTCAGATCCCAATCTTAGCCCTCAAGGGAAGTCGCTGCTGCGTATGTTACTTTTCCTAAAATGCATCGGCTTTCAGCATACGCCTCAGCTTATTTAGAAAGTGTCAACACCCTTATTCTCATAAAGCTCCGGAACTAAATTGCGTACTTTTTATGCAAAACTTTGAACGGGCATAGAGGGACTCACCAGAAGGAGTGAACTCTTTGCGAGTCGAAGGGCACCGCAGCTACCGATCATACCCGTAATCATCGTTGCGGCACCGCTGAGAGCAATCAGAAGTATTCCTTTTAGAAATCATGGATAGGGCCGTTAGGATGCGCCTTGACGAAGGATAATTCATCATACCTGACTTAAATTCAGTTAACTCCAGATGGTCCACAACAGCATACTCCACCGAGGCAATTACAGCCAACGCGTAGGCCACCGATCCACAGGCAAAAAGCTGGCAATAATGTGATTGGTTAAAACAGGAAGCATGATTAGAACTATACACTTGACTTTCTTTTACCTCGGGGTGAATTTCATCTTGCGGAAGGGCAATTCGCTCTACTGATTTAGCATCAAACATGAATATAAACTGACAATCGGAAGTTATACAGCAGGGTAAATTTGTTTGCGACCCGAGTTCGAAAAGATGTTCCAGAGAGTCTCCCAATTCAGATAACGTTCACAGACATCAACAACGGAGCCCACCCAGTTCATGAGACATCGCTTGTAAGTGCAATGCCTGTGATGGTCCATCTATGAAGTCGCTTGAGACCAAAGAAACTGTTATCAAAGCGTCAGCGAAAATTCCATGCAAGCCAAAAATTCACGATTAATTGCTTAGGCTTCTGCATTTTTAATATTATATGATTAACTTCACAACTTGATTTAACTTTTAAAAAGGAGGACAGAGAAGACTCCTCCCGTAACTAAAGCGCAGATTGTAGAAGTTGCTAACTTATCTTTCAAAGCGTCTTGGGGGTGGTTCAGGGAATTCAATTGCTGAGAAGACTCCAAATTAGTGGATGTGTTTGGGGAAGAGTTGATATTTACAAAAATGACCCCGTAGGATGTAAGCAGTGCTTGTACTCAGAGCACTACAATAATAAGGCCAACTCCCAACCTTTAGGAGAAGAGAGAAAGTACCCATGGGAGCAATTGATTGTGCACAGAAGTCAGAATTGCTGCCCTAGGTAGCAGTGGCTACTGGCGAAGCCAGGACTAATTTTGACTGCGTCCAGTCAGGTCTGAGAGAAAGATGGTAGTGGGAGCTGCTTTTGTATGTTTATGGAGCAAGTTCGAGTGGTTTTCAATTTGTGTGTTGTACTATCCGATGGAGGTGTCGTGTGTAGTGGCCCATGGTGCGTTGACCGAGGGGTGGCTTATTCAAATGACATTAAGGCAGCCGTGAGTAGTTTGGAGGCATGCGTGTGTCTGAGTGGAAGTCGGTCAAGTGTCTACAGGTCAGCAAGTCTGAAACCGCCCGCTACGAATTTGCATAATCTTGAGGCAGTGGACCTTCAGAAGAAGAAGATGCAACAACCGGAAAAACACGTTTCGGATTCCATCAGGAAGCCTTCATCCTAGATCCAGTGGTCCAATCTTCTTCTTCTTCTTCTGGACTGCCTCCTAGAATTAGCATTTTCACTTCTATTAACAGTGGGCCTTCTTGAGTAAAGATGTATTTGGCCCTGCAGCCCGCCTTCTCATAACGCGAGACTACACAGGCGAGGTCATGTGATGGCAACTTTAGCCCCCCCCCCCCGACCGCGTGCGACGCGCAACCTTTGCCCTCGCGCGACTGGGACGCACACGCGCACGCCAGACTGGTTGGACTAATCATCGTCCTGAGGCTGACTCACACAAAACCTACTCTGGGACCTTGTGACAGTTCCCACGCTGACGGACAGACTGGAATCCACCCCGCAGCGGATGGACACAGGCAGCGTCATTGGCCCCCGTGACGACCCCGCGCCCTCATACGGCCCTTATGGTCGAACGCCATGCCAGTACGAGTGGCAACCTCCTCCTAATTATTATCCAATTTTTCTGTACAGAATATACTGATCCTTCTACTCTCACCTTCCCAAGACTCCTCTCTTCTAAAGGGTCGGATCTGAAGATCGTAGCCACAAGAGTTTTACCCATTAATCTCAGCACTCCTCGATAAGGACGCCGGATACAGCAATGTTGGTTATCTGTCCCAACCCTGACCAATTGGGCGCTATAAAGTCTACAATTTTAATGAACCTGGCCTATTCTGCAGAATTCTGCCGCTTTATGTTCTGATCTAAGCGGGCAAAAAGATACTGACAATCCGATATAAAAAGACCAGCGATCGAGCTACATAAGCTTTTTGTGTGCCTAGAAAATTCCATGCAAGGTGTCTGGGAAAGCTATTCAACTTCCTGGTAAAGCGGTCAATATCTGCATGCGTCTACAATCCTGCCCTGAAATCGTTTGCATACATCTTCTTTCTTCAAATGCATAAGGAACATGGAAGATCTGCGCTGTGGATCATTGACAGTACTGCCAGGCATTCTGCTTACGGCCTAAAAAAGTTACAGTATTAGCGTCGAATTTTTTATACCTTATCTCACTTCATTGAAATCGTTTGTTGATCGAGGCATAATCGCTGTACTAATGAAGTGTTGCGAGTAGCTTTAGTGCAGGATACGCTCTTGGTTCTACGAACGAGGAAAGGGTAAGACTGAAATGAATTAGTAAAAGCCTCAACTAGGTGCCGTTGGAGTAGACTAAGGGATATTAGTTCACCTCCTTGATGCTGCACTTGCAATAGTTGGCCTTGCAATACATTTCAAGAAGGGTAAAAATTCACGGGTCTTCACACTAACAATAACCCGAAAATAAAACTAAAATGTAACCTAAATCTAAACCCTGTAGTAAATAGCTCCACATGAAGTGCACTTGTGAATGCTCGTCGTGACTAGCTCAAGTCTAAGTGCATTTTGAGAACGCTTGCTGCTTCCGGCCTCTGAAACAGCCAATCACAGGCCGACTCACACAGGACCTCATGTGACAACTGTCGAGCAGACATCACTTCAGACCCCATCCACTAGCTTGCGGTTGTGTGGTTGTCTGAAAGTCAATCTCCTACTGCCTATTCTCCCATTTATTCTGCAGAGAATCTATTCTTCTACTACTTTGGCCTGACTTTTCTCTATTCCTAAGGAACCAGGCCTCAAAAATCGCAACCGTTAGGGTTAAACCAAGTAGTCTTAACGCTCCTCGGTAAGCCTACAGTTAACTCGAACCCTAACCCGATTCCTTATGATAATTCTGACCATAACCTCAACTCTGACCTCAACCCTATACCTCACCTGAATCCTAAACCTAATTTCTCTGGAATTTGGCGCAAAACCCCATGTGTATTGTGAGTGGCTCCTGTTCTCGTGTCCTATTTAGGCGGCCATATACGTCATCCTTACGGCTTTAAGACTGGACAGACCCAGAGGCAGTATGGGGACTCCACTCTGAGCGGACGCTCACGCGCGAACGCCCACTGCGCTAACGGGTGCGCATGCTGTCGCCTTCCTACGCCAGTCCGGTCTGGCCAATCATATCCCTGTGGCTGCCTCACAAAGAACCTCGCGGTGATAGCCAGCCCCTCACACCTCTGCGGTGCAACACCTCATTATATATATTCAGGTCGAGGGGTCTTGACTAGCACGCGTCAAAGTGAACTTTCCCAAAGGTCCAGAGACGTTGGTCTTGACGTCTGGGAACAGCCAATCACAGTTGTCGCAAAGCTGCCTTCCTGCCCGGCGACGAAAAGCAGGCCTGTGCGCGTGAACGCTCTCTCTCTCTGGGCCGCTGAGCATTTCTGCTTCTAAGCCGCACTTCGGATCACGCTCCTCTAGCGGAAGGTCGTGCTCTCCGCAGTCAACCTTCTTTCATCTATTCTCCATTCTCTGTGTACACAATACATTATTCTTTCCATTCTGGCCTCTACCGACTTCTATTTTCCTAAGGAATCATGGTCTGAAAATCGCAGTTGCTAGAATTTAGCTTACGTAACTCCCTGCGATAGAGGAAGTGTCACGATCGAGAAAAATCCGAGCAATAATCAGTATGCTGTCCAAGGTTTTCCCAGGTGTACAGCTGTTAAGTCCCTTTAGAAGAAATATGGTCACTGAAAACAGGACTTGCCGATAAGTGAAGCGTGCACCGAAGTAAAATCGTGAATTACAGGTTTTAGGTACAATCAGTATCAGTATATTGGAGGGAGATGTAGGTGGGTTAACTCTGAATTCCCCATTTGCATACTGGTGTTGTGGTATCAGATAAATAGCATCGCAGCTTATTGGCGAGGCCAATTCACATGAGCCAAGGAGGTGACCAATTAGCGGACAATGAAAAAACTCATTTAATTTTTAGAAGAAAAAAACTGTCTTCCTTGGGTGGAGAGTCAAACGAGGGGGGAGGGGCATCGCAGAAGTCACTGTGATCATCAACAACCATCAATTGGAGTCCGGGAATCTCACAGCAATTCTCTGCCTTTTCTAAACGGATACCACGCGCTGAGGGGACCGGGAACTGTATGGTAGCACTGATGGCATAATGAATTACAATCGTGATGCAGGTTAACTTTCTCAGTGGGCAGGCTCAAGCCTAGTCAAGAAATACACATCATTTGCAATTAAGTGAGTTCCAGTACACACGATGAACACAAGTCAGCCAATTACGTATACAGTCCTAAAAAGCAAGGTTCCTTGTATATAATATGAAAATAATAAATGAAGAATGAGTATCTAGGACAGTTAGACGCTTACCAGAACCAACTTAACTATTATACTTTACGTAGTGTGGAATTAATGCTCTCCTATTTTTGCATACATAATGCGCTCAAGAACTACTTTAGATTTGACATCCCACAGGCACAAATTGACCCAATTTTGACAAAATTCTGGGATAGTTTTATATGCAGAACATGTTAGAAAGCGTCATGCCATATTTTCAACCGGAGGGTTAGAAAACTCACCCAGGAAATGCAGCCTGTAACGCCAACAAGGGATCGCAGCCAGTAGACATCCTTGGAGAGCATCGACCTTCTTCGTTCTTCAAGAAAGAGTGATGCCAACGCGTGCAATGTACCTGTGGTGCTGGTCATCTGCTGCATAATGAGATGGTCGGCCGTCCAATCAGTGTGACGGACGCGTAGTACAACAGCTTAGGGTACGTATTGTCACTGTTTACATAATGCAGCTGTACTGACAAGCATTCATTTTTATGCAGAGCTCATTTTTTTATGATGTGCCATGTGCGGAGAGGCTGACCGGACATCTTCTCGGACAGCTGCTTACAAGAAACCAGTGGAGTATCAGGAGTACATATTCATGTGTTTGGCATACTTCAGTTTGCACGTAGGATTCACTAAGCATCTGATCCCTCTGAGAGGTACACTAGTCACTAAGCCTCGTTGACTTTCAGTCATAAAATCGCAAAATTTATGCTATTTACCAGTATTCAGAAGTGAGAGCCATCTTTACCGCTCAACGATTCCGTTTTCACTTGCATCTACTACGGATATTGAAGTAAGAAAGTTGCAGACGTATGCCCTCACAGCAGCTGGCTCGCTCTGACGGAAGAAATCGGTTTTAGTGGTAGTGGCATAGCTTTATTTTACAGTAAACAGCATTTTCATTCAAAGTCTCGTCCTAGCTAAGAGCAAGTAATTTTTTAGCGTTTATTGCAGAGTTGTGAACTCACCTTTCCTCCTTAGAAAAAAAAACTGCTGACCAAATAAGCCGCGTAAAGGGGCTATGTCAGGTCAATGAATTTGGAAGGGTTGTCAGTGGAAATACCATTTCTCTGTCGGGAAATTATCGTCATGTCAAGTATAACCAGTGAGTGCTAGGAACAAACGATTGAATGTTGCCTTCTCATACAAGTGCGGGAGAGGGCAAGTAATAATAGGCGGCGAGCGTTATAAAAGAGCCACAGATCGAGGGAGAAGGAGGCGGTAAGGAGTGCAGGCAATTTGGACTTCATTAACGTGGAGCTTACGCAAGGTTTTCTGAGCCGGAGACCGGCTCGTGGAAACTGATGACGAACACATCTTTCGCGGGGACTTAAAGTAAACAATGTTATCCCTAGCAGCTGCGATCTTCAGGCCAGTTTCCTTAGGAGCTGAAGAAGAGGTGGGTGGCCAGAGTGGTAGGAAAAGTTTATTCTGTACAGAAGGAGTGAAATAACAGATAGAAGGAAATTGATGAGTGCAGTCCGTCCCCTAGTGGGACGGCATCCGGAGTGCGGGCGTGGTGGCAGTCATCCTAGTCAGGCTCTGTTTAAGTTGGTTTTGAGGGCGAACGACCAGACAGATTGAGGCCAGCCAACAAGTGTGAGCGTGTTATTGGCCGCCGCGTTCTCACGGAGTTTGCATGAAAGGCCGTGAAAGGCCGTCCCAGAAGCCAACAACAGGGAGGCTTAACAAGTGAGCGTTCGCGTGGAGCTAGTCACTAAACATCTGCCGTCGCTGAGTGGGTTAGGGGATTTCGGTGGGACAGTACAACTGACACAGAAGGCTTTATTGTGGTCCGCAGGATACCTGGAATCAGTGTGTGCGAGAATGGTTCTGCTTATGTTTCCACTTTCACCCTTTCCCAGCCTCGACGAGAGGTAATCCCGCATTCTTTTGAATAAGTACCGGCTC
>JAYGXS010000001.1:42911649-43057759 GCA_036362985.1 Ligula intestinalis | reverse complement strand
GATGCATGCTTCTTTGAACGCTACTCTCTACTCTTCTGCTTAAAAGGACAACTAAGAAAGGAAACAAACCTGCTATTATCAGCTCAACCATTAATCGAATTGACAGAAATGATTGATTTACAGCCTTTATGTAGGCTGTAAACGTATTGGCCTGCCGAAAATGTACCGAAAGCACGCATACACTTGACAACTCGTCCGCTTACTCACTCTATGACAATTTTCGGAACTACAAATTAGCTTACTTAATGCTGCGTGGCTAACATACAAATGGGAATTTGAAAAATAATCCATTAGATTTACGTAAGATTAAAAGCATGGTGTGATCATCTGTGTCCTCCTGTAGTATATAAGCTCAAATGGTGAGTAAATGCTTCAATTTTCAATTTATAGAGGCTTGTTTTGCTGATAATCAAGTACGCAATGTAAACTAACGGATGTTTCGTCGGAAGGTGGATGGGAGTAAACAGGAGAACATGAGATGCGATCAGACACAAATTTATCAATTTTAGTGGAATCGCTGAATAAAAATGTTGATCCATGCAATAGCTGGATGACGCAGTGTGATAATTGTCGAACAAACTTTGAATCCCAGGTCTAGGCTTGAAGGGAAAAATATTGGAGATTGCAGGTCTACTTATTCTCACTTACCAATTTTAAGTTCCACGTCACACTGGTAGTAAATTATAAAATTTAAACTGAGATAATAAGCTCCGAAAAACATGCTAAAGTAAGTTGCAATCGTCTAAAAAATAAAACGTTCCTCAATTCAGATCGCTGTGTTTTACTTTTAAACATTATATGAAATAAATAGGGCATTTTATTGTGTATACCAAACAGGTATTTTATTGTAGAACCTTTGATGGGTAAGTTGAAGGGGCGTTTAAATCACAAAAAAAGGTACAGTTAAATCGATCAAGCAACAGAAAACCTCAGGTACTGCAGACTCGAGGATTTTCAAGTATCTCCATATAAAGCTTTATTGAATTCGTCCTGTTTTCAAGTAGTTCGCTCAATAATTGTAATTGCAATGATCGCTCTGCCAGTACAGTCAGTAGCATCTTCCGAAAGAGACAATAGAATCCATAACAAATTGATAAAACTGCATATATTTCCAGGTACGGTGTTTCGAAATTGGGTTACCTTAACTTAGACAGTCGAAAAGGCATCAAAAAGACTGATTAGCGAGATTTTTAATCCGGTCGTTCTCTAAATCGCCTGCTGTTTATGTGCTTTAGGGGTGAGCGCAGCGGCTGGGAATGGGTGATGGTTTCTTTCTTCACACAGTAAGACCTTTGTGATAAACCGCAGAAAAGTCGAAAACTCCATGAAAGAAAATCCCTACGCCTCAGTCAAAACCGACAGTTGCTTTTCATGGGCACTTAACTCTCAAACGCATTGGCTGTAATTTTACTGGAACAAGTTTGGCGAAGTGAAAGTCGGTGGTAGTTTTTTTGTTGCTGTTACCTCGCGTTTTACCTTCAAGCGACATAATTACTGACGTCCTCTGTATTCCACCCTTAGCTAAAACTTTAGCAACTGAAACCATTTTCGCACGAGCCTTCACCGGATAGAGCTGCCTTTAGCAGCTTCAGCAAAGTGTCAATGACATAAAGTTTTTTATTTTGACTAGTCGCCCCGAGAACAGAAAACATGTTTGCCAATCATTCCGAGCCTATTTCTGTGCAGTCAAGGCCTGGTGAGGTTGTAGCCGACGCTCAACATTGCTGTGTCGGGTATCGCTGTTGAAGGTGTACTGTCTCAGGGTCATTCACATGTCCAGTGAGCGCTTTCAGACTCGTTGACCTGCAGACACTTGACCGACTTTCACTGGCGCACACACGTGCGTCCAGCTAATCGCGGCCTCCCAAGCGCTAGCTGAACACACCGCCCCTCGGTCAACACAGCATGGACCACTAAACACGACCCCCCCTCGGGTAATACAAGACATGCCAGGTGGACACCACTCGAACTTCCTGCACAAACATACAAAAGTAACTGTCACCGCTGCAGTCAACACCAGCCCTGACCACGCTAGTGGTCACTGCTGCCCGAGGCAGCAACTCAGAGTGCTAAATGAAATAGATCCCTCGTTCTGGTGATTTTCGTTATTACGTACAACTCGAAATTCGGCCTGATGATTGTCATGTCCTGAGTACAAGCACTGTTAAGACTCTAAGAGCTAACACAACTTGAACTGCCCTTATATAGATGGCAGTGTTAGCTTGAAAAACGAACGCCTAATTAGAAGTATACTAGGGATAAAGGAATGGTTAAATTCAATTTTTGAACTTGCATTATATGTCTGATATTTGAACGTCAGTAGTCGAAATTAATCTTCCAAGATAAAAATCAAAAACCTACGTAAACTTTCTCTTGAAGCGCATGATCCCGTCATCCGCTCAGAACATTTCCTAATCCTGGGAATCATTATTTCCATGGTATGTGTTTCGTCTTCTTGACTTCTCAGACTCTGTTTCCAGCAGTCACGCGTACGTCAAACCCAATGGTAGCACCTATCAAGGCAGTACGGTACTATTAAGCGAAAATAGTAAAAGATAATCAATGTACAAACCTCAACAATGGCTACACAAAGTCAAGAGGGAAGGGAGTCGGCCGAATCGCCTGACTCTATACAACACAAGTTCAACAATAACAACGCCACACAGGGCGAAACTAGTTTTAGGAAGCTTGTGTGTGTTAGTAGGAGAGGTGACGTGGCTCTGCTCTTATATGATTTCAGGAGGCCATTCATATGGCCTCAGGATTGATTTGAAACACCAGTGCGAAAAAGGGGGGTTCGTGAACAGAAGCAATATACAAGTGTCAGCGGCGGGGAATGTCGAGGGAGCCTTTCGACGGCCACTTCTATCTCGCGCGCAGGGTGCCCACGGGGGGTAGTGGACGAATGCTTCTTGGATTCACCTAGTCCAGAAGGAGAGGGGGACGGACAGCTGGCTCTCCATCACAAAGTGAGTTCTGAGATTCAATCATTGTAGGAAAATGTGAAATGGGAAAAGGGAGCCGAACCGGGGTGTGGGGGGGAGGGCGTATTCAGTCATGTGCAATCGAGTAAAAGGGTATACACGGGAAGGTGGCCAGCATTCGAGGGAGGAAGGGGGCAGCCCTCGAAAGAGGTAAACAATCATTTTGCAGGTCGAAAAGGAGTTTCGTTGGAGAAGGGACGAGGAGGATTCCTAACTCGTTCAGCCGGAAAAGGAGTATTCTGATAATACTGGAAACCACCTGGATTTACCTCGTTACTAATGGTATAAGGGGTTTCTGGGTTGATATATGTGCACGTGAAAAAGGTGGACAAAACAGGTAGAGGATGATATTCAAAGAGCGTTTTTCTACCTATTCTTCGCATAACGCTGCCCCGCATGGCACTTTGATTCATTTAAAATCTAGGAAACCCCTCTGGTCCTCAACCACGTAGTACTCACGACGTATGTGGCATGCATATGCTTGCACGCAGCCCAAGATTCATACTGTATTGACATTCGCTCTTAACAAACTTCCTTATGAATGGCTTTACCTGCGTCTCATCATCGTGTCCTCTCCAAAAGCGCGGTGGTACTGTGGTGGCCTGCTTATCAATAAAGCATCGCCTTCGCATTCAGGCGAACCGCGTTAATTAACCCCCTCTCCTGACGGCAATGTTACTGTGATAGTCTGAAAAATATTGCAAATTTATGCGAAAATCTAGTTTACCTTTTAATGTGACAGTCGAGAGAAGTTTCAAAAAATCCGAAGTGGACAGCCGGTCTTAGATCATTCGATAGTTCTTAGTTTTAAGAACAGCTTGAAAATTATTTCGTTCATTTTTGCTGCATTCTTCGAGTGTCGGGCTATCTGGGTTGTGCAGGTATATGTATCGCAAAAATCTTTATTAGATCACACCTTATTAATATGCATGGGAAAAGTCGATTTGACAAACATTTTTTCAGAAAGTCTTCATCAGGCCAGTACTTTTGCAGGAAAATTAAAATTGTACAGTTGGACATGGTTAATAAGCGTACTTTGATTACAACTCATCGTTTTCACGCTACCCTCATGGCGAGATCGGCGTGTTGAGGTCTTTGTGCTGGGGGGGGGGGGAAGGAAATTAGTATAGGTTGTGAGCGTTGCGTGGAGTGAACGGAGTGAACGCCTGTCATTAGGGTGTGGGGACGATGTGCGATAGCATTTACATATATTTGTAATTTTTATGTACCGAATAGAAAAACCGGATTGAAGAAAAATCACGTTTACATCACAGTGCCCTTGGGGTAGATCCGTATAAAACGAACAACGACATAGTCACGGACTTGGTTTCAACAACAAAAGAAAGGGGCGTCTGGAATCAATGTAGGAAAAATAGCTACTTAGAAGGCTTCATTGACAGATTTCAACACAAATGACAAAGAAGAACAGTTTATGAATAAGAGACAAGAAAACTCTATTTCAGTGGCCGCATAATGTGGTTTATGTTGCTTATGGAATGAAATCCCATACGGATGGTTCCATTTTCTCGGTGTCCATTCTGCGCTAGATGAAATGGTCACTGATAAGATACTGGCTATCCCCGATGCCAAGACGATAAAGATATTTCAGGAAGAACAAAATACTTCAGTGCTGGCGGACATAGGAATGTACTTCAGCTTAAGCCTAATAATTATTAAGAAAAACAAGACTCGATCGCTGGGACAATATGTTTATTTGCCTGACGTTTCGACATCCATCGCGGATTCATCATCAGAGACATGAACAGCAGCAGAAACGGGTAAGGCATGCACATAAGCTTGCAGTATTTATAGGATACAGTCATTACTGCAAACATACAGCGGCAATTAACGTTAATTGCCTTCTTGCGCGTGGGTAGTTTGTTGGGCGGCACGCGGGCTCTGACTTGTTGAACTTTCATCTCGGGCGGTTGACTCGGGCGTGATAATTGTTCGGCCATCTGGCTCTCCGGTGTTGGCGTAAGATGAGGCGCTGGCCTGCCCGTTCCTCAAAGGACGACTTGCTTTGGCCAAATCGAATCTCAGCATTGAATGTGCGTTGGGCAAATCGCTGCACTTGTTTACGGATTGGGGGCCCGTAAACCATGACTCAAGTAGTTCTCGCCTCACCCGATTGTCACCTCTTGCCAGAATTTTGGCCTCATCAAATTTGAACGTGTGGCCGGGTCTCGTTGAATGAGCCGCAACTGGAGAATCGGCATCATTTCGCCGGACTGCTGCCGCGTGTTCGGCAATTCGCGTCTTGATAAGTCTGCCAATTTCTCCGACATAGTTGCTTTGGCCGCAACTGCACCAGATCCTGTAGACGACCCCAGATGTTTCTTGCCGTGGCAGTGGGCCTTACGGCCTCATTATCTGACGCCTTATGGTTGCCTCCGGCCTGTGTGCAAGTCCAAATGCAAGTGGTGCGAGAAGGCGGTCAACGGCTTCCGATACGTTTTAGACGTACGGGATCTAATGCCAAATCTTGGGTTCGGTGCGCCTTTGTTGGCCATCTCGTTTGCGCAAACACCGGTTGACGAAGTTGCGCGGGTAGCCATTCTCTCTGAACATTCGTCAAAGGTATTCTACCTCGGCAACTTTATCTTCTTGTTCGCTGCAGTGCGTCTCAACATGCTGATAGAGCGTTTTTACGCAACTGCGTTTGTGGCTGATTGGGTGGTTGCTGTTGCAATTCAGTACTTGCATCGTGTTTGTCGCTTTCCTGAATACTTTATTCTTTAGACCACCACAATCTTTGCGACGGACTAGGACATCAAAAAAGGCCAGCTGGTTATTCTCTTCTTCCTCCATCGTAAATTGGATGTCCGGGAAGACGCTGTTGAGACGCTCCTTTAACGTCAGCACCTGATCCCGTTCAATGACGACGAAGGTGTCATCCACATACCGCGCCCAGAATTTCGGTCTGTGGTGTGGGAAGACCAGCGACTACAGCCGCTGCAGGGCCACCTCGGCTATGAGTCCCAAAATCGGTGAACCCATCGGTGTCCCCTTCACCTACTCGTAGACTTTTCCGTCAAACATGAAGTGTGTCCTGTTTGCAGTAATGACTGTATCCTATAAATACTGCAAACGTATGTGCATGCCATACCCGTTTCTGCTATTTTTCATGTCTCTGATGATGAGTCCGCGACGATTGTTGAAACGTCAGGCGAATAAACATATTGTCCCAGCGATCAAGTCTTCTCCGTCTCAGTTGCTTCCTGGGCCACGCATGTTCGATTGTATTGGCTAGTAACTGTTAGTCGTTTGACAATTCAGTCATGTCTTTCGAGTCAACCGAAAGACGAACAATAATAGTCATGTTAAAGTTGTGGCGGTCATGGGATCAGCCTCTTTTATCCGCTGCCAATCTGTAGACCGGCATATGACTGTGCGCCGCGCGTGACTCGTCGGGCCTTCGCCCTTCAACCTTGCACTTGCGGGGACTGACTGTCACACGCTCCTTGCTGAGCCACCTGCATCGTCGCGTTGTGGTTGGGTTGATGGCCCGCAACTTTCCCTTAAACTAGCCTAGCGAGCTTTACGCCAATCACAGAGGACCATTTCTTGATGTGCTGGAGGACGCTCCTGAATTTTTGCAATCCTGCACAAAGTTACAGAACATACATACGTCACCTGGCCTGTTAACTTTGAGCAGCTTGTTTCTGCTGAGCCACTATTTTAGCTCCTTTTTACAGTAAACTGTCCAACCTAATTGGTCTTATCTTAATTCCGAATTGGGGAACCTTCTGTAGTCATTCGTTCGATAAAGTGGTACTCACCAGTGCTCACAGAACATTTTCGTGCCATTTTGCTTGGGAGGTCAACCTTCAGCTCTACTAGGCAGTGACACTTCAAATAGTAGCGTATGCAAATAATTAGCAAATCAAGTGAATCACAATGTTCAGAAAAGTAATATCAGCACCTTTGCTCTAAAAATTTACAAAACTGGCCTCATATAACATATAGGTATCATTGAAAAGTGCCATAGCAACTTTGGGGGTTGTCAACTGGATGGGGCAGAAGGCAAAATGTAAGGTGTTAGTTGGGGCCTGTGTTCCACAACTGCATCTATGGCGCTATTAGAGGCTTCATGGACATTGAAAATGCGTATATCGATCAGAAAATTGAAAAGAACATTCGTTGAAAGGGTCTAAATAACCCATATGTAAGCAGCCAAAGCTGCTAACGAGAGAAAGATCGCACGATTTAACAAAGCATTCTGTGGGCGCTGTGGCAAATAAAGCAAACACCCAAACCGAAAAGACGTTTAAAATGGTGCAATATTAAGAAATACTTAAACGGACAAAAGACTTTCACTGATGGAAGAACCATTGTCGTTTAAAGAGTGACAGCCGAACTACGGCAAGTGCGATTCTATCGTTGTAAGGCGTCAAAATGTCCTAAGATGTAGTTAAGAACCCGCCGAATTTAGCCAATCGTTCAAAACTGGAAGGTGGAAGTTGGATTAAATGCGTCAGGAAGACATTCGAAGTAAAATAATTACTGGCAAGTCCTGAATAACTTCACTGACAAACTATAAATTGCCATAGAAGAACTTAAGAGGATAAAACCCGCTGACCGACACATTGGGACCGAAAAGAATTTAAATTTCCATGTAAAAGATTTTTGAGGCAATGGAGATTCTGTTAAAGCTTCTGCTTTTACTATTACTAGAGGAAAAGTTGTGAGGATACGTTTGCCAAAAAATAATGCCAGAGAATAAGTTCATATACGTTGGCCCTTGCACAGTTGGTCAGTAGACAATAGTCATCGAATGGACATTGGTTAGCGGGAGACTTCTTTCAACTATCCGTATATTCTTAGTTGACTGGCCAATAGGAAAATTCACAGTGCCCGTTTTCATCATATGGTTGGATTTAGCCTGACTGATAGTTGACTTACCTGAAGTTAAACAAAGAAAACATCAAAAAGCATGTATGCTCGTGATCGAAATGCACTTCACGAAAAAATGGTTAAGCGATGACAGAAACTAGTATAAAGGCAAGCAATTCTATGGTAGTGGCGATGGGTTCTTAGAAATGAAGGTGACATACAGACAGAAGGCAGACACTGGCACATACCTAACCTAAAAAGGTACCTAGTCACAAGTGCCCACAGAGACCTATGAAATCCCTTTCTCGCATAAAAGTTTGTTCAAAATTATCAGTCTTCCTGACTTCTGATTTTAAAAACATATGTTTCGTAGCCTTCAAAAAATCGGCAGTACCACAAAAATGGACCACACGTGGAGAGAGGTGACAGCTGCTTTTACGTGATTTGGAAAGGATTTCAAGTGGTGTGCGATTGGTGCGCTGAATTTTCTGAGGTGTGTAGCGTATAGTGGACCATGCTGCGGCGGTCCAAGGGGTGGCATAACCAAGCAGCCATTGGACAGCCGCGACTATCTGAACGCGCACGTGAACGTGCGCGAAATTCGGTCAAGAAGCTTCAGGTCCACTAGACAGAAAGCGCTCCCTGCAAAACTGCGGGGCATCAGGCCAATGGGCGCTGAACAGGGAATTCCGACAGTATTGTTGGCTATCCGCAACAACCGCTCCAGTCTTTAGTCTTGAACCCCACTCGATGTAAATAACTATCGAGGTTTGCATTAGACACCGTTTCTAAAAGAACTTATGGAAATTATTCTTGCTGCTCACTTCTGTCTGGCCAATTCGCCTATGAACTCTACGAAGCATACTTGTTTTGCTTGATAGATCTTGCGAAATTCGTTATTTGGCTACGTCTTATAATTTTTCTTCGTAATGAACAACGGCCGATGGTATTTATCTACTGTAAAACCTTCGAAAAGACGGTAAATAGACGGCTGTGGGTAAAGCTAGACGTTCTCGGCGTTCGGAGTCCTCTGCTATGCTTGATCGAGTACTACTTATCCCAACGCTAGCCAAACTTCTTACTCAGTATTCTTTACTAGACAATGGGTAGTGTACTACATGTCACGGTTCTGGATCTGCCACTTTTCCTCCTTTACTTCAATAATATTTCAACAATATTTAGAAATGCGCAAACTTTCATTTATGTTGATAAACGTATTTGTTTTTATGTATATTTTAAGGACAAGATAAATGATGTTGTGGAAAAAATAGCTGCTGCCTACTAAAATTGCGGAAATGAAGTTTATATTGGCGGGCGGTATTGTCTTTGTCCAAGTGTAGTTGGGTAAATTTCGGCTACTGAACATTCATAAAGTTGTATAAACGACGTCAATTTTGAACACAATTTACAGAATTCACAGTCATCCTCAACACGACAGTCGCAGTCGAAAATAGTTCACCTCAGAAATAACCCATAAGTTTTTAAATATCACATAAAGGCGCGAGAGAACTTTAAAAACTTACTATTGCATTTTATATTTCATTTCAGTCAACTAAATTGTTTAAGTTCAGCTATGATAACCAGATGAGCATTCAGGAAGTGAAGTTAGGATAACTTTTTCGATAAATTAATCATCAGGCAATACAACAATGTAAGGGAGGGCAGAGAGAACATAATTTTGAACAACTAATCAGTAATAATGACGGGCAAAAGGAGAGAGAGGTATGTAGGGATAAAATGGGTCAGGTTGTTTAAGAATAATCTTGAGGTGAGCATAAATGCCTAAAACCATCAGCTTCCCAATGCGTAAATGAAGTGGGAATGACAAATCTGATTTAAATTGGAGCGCACATATTTCGAATGCACCTGCCAAACAACATCCGGAAACACGCATCGAACTCTGCACTACAGTACGTTTGTTTTACTGTGCCCCGAGATTATTGGAGTGGCGGGCAACCTTGGAATTATTACAAAATATTTGAGCCACAATGTATTATCGTGGTAGGCGTCAAAGTAATTTAGGGCTTATCATGAAAATTTCTGGTTAGCATGAAGTGTGCGAAGTTGGCATATCGATAATATTTTAAAATTTATAAAAAATGTTTTTATTTCCATTCTCAGCATTGATGTTTTTACGGGTCTTCCAGTACCGGTTACAAAAATAATTCAAAGCGTATTATGTTGAATTTAAACTAGGGGGACCGCCCAAAAGTTGTGATAAAAGGAGTTCGGCTGGCCTTCTGAATAAATTATTTCGGACTGTCCGTAGCGCGCCCAAAGAACAAAAAACGACCTTCTCTACGGATTCTTTAGAAATGGTAAGAAAACTCATTGAATAATTTTATGTTTAGACAAATGATGATATCTTTGAAATCCCTCACATTCCTCGCGTTGACTACGCAGATTTGGTTAACACAGATCCGCTTGCCTGTACAACACAGGACAGGGAATATTTTGCGCTGCATAAGTGAGTGACAATATTTCAGTATGGTTTCTATTTATAATCGTTGATTTATTGTTTGTAGCTGTAAACATGGCACTAATCACCAGTTATTGTTCAGTTCATTTATTTGTTTTTGACGTTGTATGTGTAAGGGTAGACTGTTTTTTTTAAACATTTAATGTGCCTTTTAGCGCCAGCTTGCTAGTAAAACTTAGCACTACTTCTTAACTTGTTAGCTTCAAATAATGGAATAATAAAGGTTGTTAAAGATTTTTAAAGGCACTCCGTCGAACGACTGATGACTGCAAGACTTGCCGGGAAATTTAGTAGTAGAAGTATTAGATTTGTGATCCTTGGACAACAACCTTCCACAAGAATGTCTATGTGATTAGAATTTGAAGAAATATACCCACGTAAACGATAATTAAATTGGCATTTTCAGGATCCATACATACATAACACCAATTTTATATGATGACGAGCGTAAGCGTCCTAAGGCAAGTTTGATTCAAAAGCATAGCTGAAGACTTTATGCATAAAAATAAGTTGATTCTGCTTCTTTCTGTCATGTTGAAAACTGACCAAGGTGTCGTGAACGCAAACTAGACATTGTATTTATTAGTAAGCCTCACTAAGAATGGCTCTTGCCAAACGCCCTGTCTGGCTGAAAATATTGAAATATTTTTTGTTCCGCAAAAGGTTGAAATTACTATAATTAATCCTTTCAGCACTCCTTATCCTTAATGAAAGTTAGCATTTATTCGGTACCGACGTTTTATAAATTACCTCGGGTTTGCAACTAACATAGTTATTTTTAAGTTGCGTTATATTTGACTCACAAATAAACAAGCCGTCTTTAAGTTTAAAGCTCCTGAAAGATTTTATCAACAAAACTTTTCTCATGTCTTTCACACCTGCGATTCTGACATTGCAAATACTAGTTTGCAGACGCTGTTTTGGTTAAGGGTTATCCTTGCTAACTACCAACCACGTAATAGCAAGCAAAAAAATAATTCTGATACTGTTTTTGTTTTTTTTTAATAGCAATTTGCATTAAATTCAACATCAAATGGGAAAGATGAAGATGCTAACATATAAACGCACTCTTCTACAGCACACGTGCCTAAACCGGGGATACCATAGCAGTTATGTTGCTAATCCTTCGTTTTTAATTGATGATAAGCGGTCAGTCCGAATGCACATGGAGGCATGTAAGTTGTTCGCATGGACCAGTCGTACTAGCCTGTTCAATACCGAACGGCACAAGAAACTGGACAGGAGATACCGTAGTAATAATGATGCTTATCCCTTAAAAGTCTTATGATTCTTACGAAACCAACAAAAAGGCACATCCTTGTAATGGACTGTGCTGAATTTCGTTTGTTTAACTGCGCCCTCAATAACAAAAAACGTAATGTCAGGAAGCCTGTCACTTTAGGTATTTTGCTGATGCTATTTCTCTGAAAGTAAATAAGGAACGATTTGAACAGATGCTTGCAGAATGGAGAAATTGAAAATGCGAGACCACGATGCCCTTTTAAATGAGCGTATAGTCAGGGCAAGGAACATAATAATTGATAATGGAGCCTAAAAGTCGTTGCCGTAAATCAATCTCCTGCTCTCCTGCCAATCTAAATACACAGTGGAACACGGCCTTTCGTGAAACTCTGTCTGGAAAAGCTTTGGACTACCGAGGAGAAACTAGTGTTAGACGTGGAAGAAATACCAACAGAGACCATGGAGACTAAAATTACTCTCATCAGTAAGCCATACTTTAACATTGGACCAAGCTAACCTAGATTTTAATATTTGCCTGTCTAAACATGAGGGAGGAAGCTTTTCAGGCTCGGAGGTGAGCAACGTTGGCTGATAACTGCTAAATCGCTGACATTGATAGCTATTTCTCCCTAATTTTCCTGCCATGCCCTCCTTAAAACAAATGCAACGGCAAATATAAGGTTGTTTACTTGCTGCTTATCAACTAATTGACGAAGAGCTTGTCTGATTTTGAGAACCAATAAACCAAGTTGAAGCATTTTAAACGGTTTTCCTAACATTTTCTGCCATTTTTATGTTCTGATGGACCATTTTTTGGTTTATAGAATGTATTGGAACTTCACACCGGTCTCAGTACGAGGGTCGTGTAATTCCTGCAGACGAAATCTGGCACGAAACCCTGATATTTTTTCCTGTTCATTACACAAAAACAACGCAGATATAAAATGGCTCAGGTATAAACTTTTTTCATTCCTTTTTCATCATTTATAAACGTCAGCACAGATCTGACATATTATTAGGTTTCACTTATTGCATCTTAATTCCAAAAATATACCAACTTTCTAGTTTTTGTGCATTGACTTGAACTAATTCTTCACATAGTTGAAAAAAATATAGGATAATATGACGAAGCCCCTCTTATTTTTGAATCAAAACCGTCAGCTTCAGTTAATTTTTATTTTAGCCAATTACGACATCCTCACATCCTTTTGATCCTGGGAGTTACACGCCCTGATGAAAAGGAGAACTATCAAAAACCTATTTTTGAACGTATTGAACTTGGGAGTCTCCACTGGTTTTTGTACCAAAAGGCAAGTTTCTTTTCAAAAAAGTTCAAGATGCATATTTTCGTGACAAATATTTTAGAAAGCTTCATGTCCTTTTTCTTCACTACTAGTAGATCAGCAACGCTTTAACTAAGAGAAATTTAAATTAGCCAATAAACAAGGAATTAAATTCAGGTGTGAATTTCAAAGAGATACATGATTGCTGATTTTTTCTTAAAGCTCTGTAGTGTACTTGAAATAGCATGGTAGAAAAGAGAGAACGGAAGGGCCATTTTGAGTTTACTAGACGTCACAGTACACCTAAACCAAAAAAAACTATAACCGAGGAGCCACTAGATCTGAATTCAGACCCAGCCGATCATCAGGTACTTTAGTCAACCAATATTAGTTGAACCATGTGTTCACACCCTCTTGGCTACGAATGGGGCTATATTTGTGGCAACTATATCCATTGACGCAAAATATGTCAGAAAAATTTTTTGTAGAACTCAGTTTTCGTCAAACTTCCATCCTCATTGCGGGGTCAAAGTATAAACCACAAAGAGTCAAACAGCACTGTTTTGTTTATTGTACGTGCACAACTGTTTTGGAATCCCAGAAGGAAATTGAACCCCTTATTTTGAATGTTTCGATAAATGCATGTGGCTATTTATAAGTTAATATCACGTTTGTTTACGTTTCATTGTTTACACTTGATCAAAAAGCGTGCTTAGTCTAAGTTTTCAGGTTTATAGCTTTAGCTAATATAGCTTGCCGTTGAGATGCGTTTTCTGAAGTCTGATATAGGCCGCTTGCCTAATACCTGCCTTTTGTATATATACCAGGACCTAGTTATGCTAAGTAAGGAGTGCAAACGACGCTACTATTTCCCCTATTTACTAACTTATTTTCTGAATATATACATTTCCTTCCAGAAAGAAACCATCCCACTTGCAACGTGCCTATCGTTTTCGAAACAAGTATCGGAGGCATTGATCTTTTTGAAGTATCAGGGTATTGTTCACTGTGCCGTCAGTTCCCACGCGGTGTACCTTGTAAATCACGGTGTAGTCAAGTTAGCAAATTTTGAACATGCATGCCAATGCAGGTAAGATTTCACTCAAAATAATTATGTATATATTACTTTATTCACTTAACCAATGCAATACATCTTTGCTAATCCACTTTATTCATCTTGATATAAATAAATGCACCAATATGAAGTAAATCATTTGGCATGTTGTTCTGCAGGCTCATTCCTACAACGGATATGAATATTTGAGCTGAAATTCGGAAGCCTAAGCATACTATCAATAAACCTTACAGACGCGGACAACAGTATACACATGCTGCATGATTTAGCATACTGAACTCTAATGCACATCGAAGTGATTTTAGTTAATGGGGAAGACCTTCGCTGCTGCACTCTTCAGGCCTGCTTCCGTGCGGGAAGCTAAGAATTGGGACGCCAAGTGGAAGGAGTAGTATGCTCTGTAAAGAGCATGTGGAGAATAGGTTGGAGGAAGTTGACTGTCGGAGTAGTGCACAGATGTCCGCGAGGGGGCAGTGTCCGAAGTGTATGAGCGTAGAAGTCATCACAGCGTCTACAGCGTGGTCATGTATGCGTCAGTCACAGGAAGGTGAGTGGCCAGACGAGATTGGGGTAGGCAGACACTGGTGCATGCGGACGTAATAGCAGCCACAAGAGGTAAACCTATCGCAAGGGGTTAAGTAAGTTAAACCCAAGCAAATGCGACCTTCAGAACAAGTTACGTAGTAGAGGAGAAGTCGATGGAGGCCAGAATAGAAGGAATAGTTTATTGTTTACACAAAGGAACGAAGATTAGACTGACTACGGAGAGCACGGCCTTCTGCTATAGCGGCGTGATCCGAAAAGGCGTCTGGCGGCCGAGGGTGGGGAAAAAGGGACTTGTTCGAGTGGTGCTTGGGCAGCCGCGAGAACCTAGACGCATTCGTGTGTGTCCGAATGGAAGGTCAAGTCTCTGCAGGTCAGCGCGACTGTAAGCGCTGACTGAGGTATTGGATGACCTTGAGGCAGCTGGCCTTTAACAATGACGCCAGACAAAGCAATGTAGGGCGTCGGACGGCAGAGACAACTATAAGCTTTTCGTGCGGATTGGGGTTACTACAGGTACTAGCTAAAAGACCACACATATGTCTCTGCGATTTTTTGCCGCTGTATGACACTGATGCAACATATGAATGCTAGTGGTCACTCATTGTAAGTTTATGAATATTACGCAATGAGCCAGCTGATACTGATGGATTTCGGCTCAAATACCCATAGTAAATTTCGCATGGAATCCATGAGGCTTCAGCTCGACTGATTTACTCCAATTTAATTTCTGAGGAGACTTAAAAGTTGAAATTTAAAACCTGGAGTATTTAACAGAAAGCCAGTGGGACGCTGACGAGTACACTGTCGTGCGGTATCAGAATATCAGCGACACGTGTGTCTGGGCCTTTAGATAACACCTGCGTTGCCGGTATGCCGTTCATCCACAACGTTCTTTTCATCGCTTTAGAGGAAATCAACCTGCATCTGTACAATATTCTGCAGGTGGTGCCTTAAAAGCCGTTCCGCAATTTGACGGGTTCATTACTGGTGTTTTATTTAAGCGACAAGCAGTTTACGAGACGCAGCCAAACAGGCTCAGCTTCTTGACTTTTAACATATCCATACGTAGCGCAGATGAAGGAGCACGGCGACTGTTACCTTGATAGGATTATAGTTGTTATTAAATAGTTAGCCGCGGATGTCATCACATATTTATTGAAAGGTACATAACTATTAGCTCGAAAAAAGGAAAAAATGAAGTACTATGACGTTTTGGGATACTCTGACTTTTAGGACGAGACTATTAGATAGTGATTGGGTAGATCACCCTTAGCCTGCTGACTGGAACTCATTTCAGAAGATCGCGTTGGAGTGGAAAGATTTCTACATGACAATATACCTAATGGTCTAGCTGGCCGAGAAGTTGGCGATCTATTAAATACTTGCTTAGGCTGTGAGAAAAATGATCTTTGGTTTATCAAAAGTTCAAACGAAGGCTGCAATTTACATATGACATTCCCTTTACAGCAACGTCAAATGATAAGACTTGGAACCACATTGGCTATTTCAGAATCAGCTCTAACAAATAATCAATGATGCCGAGCGGAAAGCCTTACCTTCCAAGCTTAGGATATGTTCCAATTGTACTTTTGATTTCCGTACCCATTTGATGAACTGCGATTATGAATTTAAAAATTGCGATTTAGTATTTCCGATCATTTCGGAAGTATTTTAGGCTTTCTTGCTCATATACGGGCTGCCGTTATACTTGGATTGACGAAATGATTCATATTCTGCTTAGAAACTAGGCTGTGCTATTGCATATTCAAGTTAAATCCACTTCTGAAAAAATACATCCCACCTTTACTCTCAGAATAGACGCAAATACGCGAGTCCGTTATCTTTTTACAAATGCCAGCTTTTTTCACATGGAGAACAAGTTACCTAATGACAACAAACGCTTTCAATGCAAATTAGTGCGTTGGCTTTGCACTTATGCTCCCTCTGCTAGGAGAAAATGAACCCAACAAGGCTCTTAACTGTCAATAACTTTCCTAGCGTCTTGGAGCCATTCTGACGTAAAATGCAAATGGACAAAATCCCGCGTGAGACAAGTTCCAAAAAGCGTTTTCCATTAAAGTCACCTGTTTTAAATAGCACTGATGTCAAGCAAAAAAGCCCATGTGCTTGGATCTGTACAGCAAATAATTTAAATCTTTTTTAAACAATCTACTTTTGCGAAAACTTACAAGTTCTGATTTTATTTGTCAAAAACGAGATTCAAGACGAAGTTAGCATGCTTTCCCTATAAATGGAGGAGTAGTCTGTGAAGTTGCGAGTGAATTGTATTATACGTTCCAAACGTATTTAGCCATATCTTCTTACGAGCAGCTAAAACGCATAGTCGGGAATGCGTAGTGTTTTTTTATCGAGTCGTGGTTCAAACGTACGGATACTTGCTGTGCTAGACTCTACAAAGCAGGCGGACGATTGCTTGTGTTCGCCCTTTCAATAGGATAGTCATAAGCATGGCTTTTTGAAACACACATTTTCCTGGATAATCTAAGAGGATGACTGCACGTCGGGCGACTTAAATGCTTCTAGATGCTTCATAATTTTTTGCTTATTTTGTGAATGGTGTAATCTAAACATGCCCCTTTACTCGTCGTTTCTATAAACCGTACGCAGCTCGACCACTCACTTGCATAGCATGAATGCAAAACCTGGTTCATCCTTTGGCGACCAAAACTTCGTCGACTCTCCGCCCCATGGACAGACTAATTCCCGACCCCTAAATCTGATGACCAAAGAGGAGACAATTCGTCTCTCACCCTGGGTAGCCCCCGAAGTGGTCGTCTTTATGCAGAACGGAGGCATCAGCTGCACCTCGGTCACCAGTCCAGCCAATCGTAGTGCCCCCAATGAATCCAGCCTTGACAGCCTGCCCCGCTTCATCTCCGACTGCAGCCCCACGCCTGCCGCGGATGCCTACAGTTTTGCGAGACTGCTGCAAGAGCTACTCGATCCGTCCTGCGCAAGTCGTTTCGACCCTCATCAGACGCGGAAAACTGATGTCAACGCCGAGGTGGATGAGATTGATCACAGTAGAAGTCTTCTGCTCAGGGATATGCGCCCTGTTGTCAAGGCGGCCCTCAGGCGGGATCCATTTAAGCGTGCACCACTTGAAAAATTGCATTCCCTCATAGTTCAAATGTTTTGGGTAAGTTTCAGCATAGGTATCTCCCTCCTTTTCTTTAACCCGCTAATCTGCAGCACTTTGAACGTAGAAGTTCTGTTGGCCTCTATAACCCATATCGTTTTTTAAATCCTCTCTGGAGGATATTCAGAGGGGCCTGAGAGCTGCAAAAGATCGCGTCAATTTTCAGTAGCTTTTTACTACCTATAAAACAAACCGTCAGAATTTCCGGAAAAGCAAGAGGAAGGAGGTTTTGTACGGCCGCCTAAGCAGGACAACGGAACAGGTGCCTTTGTGCCAAATTCTGGAAAAGTAATTTGAGGATTAAGGTGAGAGTTAGAGTTAATTGTAAGTATAGAACTAAGGTCAAAGTAGTTTCCTTAACACAAGTGACCATTATGT
Organism: Ligula intestinalis; assembly: GCA_036362985.1. Lineage (NCBI taxonomy): Eukaryota > Metazoa > Platyhelminthes > Cestoda > Diphyllobothriidea > Diphyllobothriidae > Ligula > Ligula intestinalis. The sequence continues at coordinate 43,039,776 of JAYGXS010000001.1, read as the reverse complement.
TACGGGATATGGTTAGGGTTCATGTGAACTGTAGGGTTTAGCGTAGGGTTAAGGTTACGATTAAGGTTATAGGTTAGTTATTTGTTTGAGTTAATGAAATGGCTAAGACACGGAAATATTAACCATTCCTTCAACTTATCGGAAGGCCAGCTGTAGTAATTGGGTGGGGCATTCCTCTTCCTTTGTCCTGTTTAAGCGACTATTCAAGTTATCCTTACTTAGGCAAGTTTCACCGCCCCAGTTAACACTCATTCTGAGCCTGTTCACATACATAGTAGCGGAAAATTGGATTGCCTTCAAAAGCACACAAGACAAGAGAGAAATAAGAAATCCATATGCCTATATGTCTTGCCAGGCATATTACATTTAATAAAATATACTACTTTTTCCGAAGTGTTCTTCGCAAGAGCGTGGAGAGCGAATATTATCGCATAAGTGATCAAAAAGCGTGGAAAGTTGCCAAATTGCGCATTGCTTTCAGAAAATTTTCGAACGCTTTTTCAAGGTTCCTTAGTGCAGACGTCGAATGAGTTTAAAGGAAAATTATCGAGAGCTTGTTTGTCCTCTTAGGCAATGACCATCCTCATTGATTATGGTAGGTGGGATGTAAGTTGTTGGCACAATCCTTCCATCTTTATAATTTGGTTACATTAGAACTGACCCAGGAGTTCAGGCCTACGTTTGGAATAGTACGCTGTGAATGCTGTTAGCGCTTGGAAATAAACATCTTCTGCCGGTCGCATGCATCTTGTTGGAAGTCAAGCAGGTGAGACGGCTGTGGGAATGTTGTGTACTGTTAGGATATACAAGTGATGAATAGGTCTTCGAAAAGTCTCAAGTATGTACTCCATTGGAACCCAAAAAGTCGATGACATAAGCTAATCTACGTAATATACTCCTTCGACAAACCTTTGTTGACCCACGTGGTACATCTGTAGTCTGATGGAGGTGAGCTGCGAGGGGAACATGTGACAAAGGTTTCGATTCCAGCTGATTCTGCTACTCATATCATGCTTGTGCCTGAACTTATTTTCTTAAAAAACTGCCTAGACCACGCAAGTTTAAAGTGGAACGGACCCTATTTTGTGTTAGCGCCCATGGTTATGTTCCTGCAAGAATGGGTCACTAGCGACTGTGGTGATATTTAGCGGCATGAACTTGAGCGCTAGATAGAGAATCGAATTCAGGTGGAGAAGACGCACGCTTCATTGGTTTCAAACTATCCCTATAAACAAACCATTCCATCCGTGGTAAAAAACGGCTGACAACACGCTATGGACCCAACCAAAGAGTTGAGCAAACTCCACCTTGCGATGATTCGACGTCTAAACACATTTTCTTTCACTCCCAGTTGAAGAACTTAGTAGGAGGTAATTGCTGCCTCCAGGGCAGCCTTCCGTAACCGGTATCCGAAAGGGTCGGGTACGATGAAAGCTGTTAATAAATTCTACTTTCCTGAGTCAGGTAATGGTATTTGATGATGCAAAAGGCAATTAAATGATTCGATAAATAATTGATAAACTAGTCCGTATATGGGAAAATACAAGTGGTCTTGCGCAAAATTCCACGAAGGGTAAACATTTCTACGTCCTAACCCGAACACTAATCCCGATCTCTCTGGTCATTAGCACAGGGATCCCAGACCAAGGAGGGCTCCTACTTCGTGTCTTGCCCAGAAGAGATAATAAGAAGCAAGCGTTCCCTCGGGAAACTGGCTAAGAGCGCAACCTGCATACTCTGAGCAAGCAGTTTTTATTTTCACAAAACGCGTTTGAGAGAGCGATCCCGGAAATTACTGTCTACTCATCTTATCAGGTTTACGTGGTGGACAAAGTTTTCCTTGCGATTCATATTTTTTTGCCCTATCCATGAGATTTTACTTGCGGCAAGGTTGATGGCTTTATTCCTTGGCGGCAAATACTTCCTACATACTTAGGTCACGGCAAGTTAAAATTCGACAAAATTGAGCCCATAGCGTTCTCCAAAACTGTCGGGGTGGCCAAATACTACCTCACCAGCTGTGCTTACGATCCGATGAGGGTCCGTAACAAATTCGCCTCACGCCTTGGCAGATAGATTGAGAGGTTCCTTTTGCGTCTGCAGTACCTGCTTTGGACAAAGACTGCTTGTGCGACTCTCATAACCCCGCAACAAATGCTAACACTGAAGAACATAATGGAAAGAGTTACAGTTTAGGTTAGGTTTACGTGTAGATAGGTGTGAATAGGTGGGAACGTATAAAGAGGCAAAAAACCAGCTCAATTTACCGGTGATGATGGGCATATAAATTACATTTAACTGTCAACACGTTTGCTTCCTTTTTGTCCTTTGAACCTTTCCATTCTTTTGCCATCGTTCCCGTATTGTACATATACCTATCTCTTGTGTTCGTTAGGAGGTCATCGACGGTTAGGAGGGTAGCAAAAACAGTTCTTGCCCTTTCTTGCCTAAGGGTTTTCTACATACGGACATTATGTATCATCATTTTTCTCTAAAACTGACACAAGCATTGACTTCTTATGTCCTGAATTTTAATCTGAATGCATTATTTAACAGTCGTGATTAAGTCTCCTTATGGCCTGAAAAATGAGAAAAAAAGACTTCTTTTCCAGGGGCTGCTTTCGATTTAGTGGTTCGTCACGTATGAGAGCCTTAATACGCCTAAATCGATAAGGACCTGACCACAAGTCTTGAGGCCTTCCGACTGCTGTCTCCTGGCTCAACTCTGCGTTATCCTAGGCGTGGGAGCGTTCCCCCTGGCGTGACGTCCGCATCGCGCACGCGATGCGAAATATTGATTAGCCTCTCAGCGTTGTCCACACGTGCGACTCTGCCACGTGGGCATTTTCTCGCCACGCGACACAGTTCGCTCACCTGGAAGCCAATAAACTGTATGGGATGCCTGAATCAAACATGCGTCATCCAAGGCTAACAACTATCTCTGCCTGGCTCTGTCGATGTGCAGATTTGAGGAGGTAATTCAGGGTCTTAAGCTCACAACGAGGTCGCTAATGAGGCCATTCGGGCTTCTAGCGAGTAGACGCACACGCCTTACGACAGAACACACAGTGTATTAGCACAAGCCCCTGTCCAGCGATCCTCGTGAAAATAAACAGACGGCATCTTACTCGGTTTAGGAGCAGCATTCGCTTACGGGTGCAACCGTCGTGTGGTCGCTCATGGTATGAAGGCATGGTTTCCTTTACAGTTGTCGAGTGGTTGTGGGCGTTGGTTTTCCACGCTTTAAAAAAGGGGTACCAACTAACGGCCGTAACTCCTGTTTCGCCGATTTTCTCTGATATGATGAAAAAACTGCGAGGGACGCGAATTATCAGGGGGTACCCCAGCGTCCCAGGTAAAGCTCCAGTATTGATTATAAAAAGTACAGTTTAATGGCGTTGGGCGATTGGAATCAAAAATTGAAAAGCATCTGAAGGGGAAATACAGCACTGAAGCGTTTATAATTGCGACTTTTGATTATAGTCAACAACATAAAGATTTAAGGCTTTAGTAATCGAACGGTTCAGGATCATGTTTCTAAAATCATTCGGATGGAAGAGGCTTTGCAAAAATTAAGCAAGTTTGAATATAATTGTCATACAACGCACAGAATTAGCAAGGGTAATTTAATTTTGCAACCAGACAAGAGCAATTCGAAGACTTAGAACGTCATAGAATGCAAAAGTATAAAATGTTTGCCTAAAAGCCTAGTAAAGAAGACACTTACTGTAAAATTCCTTTCGTTGGTAGCCTTATGGCGTTAGAAGTCTTCAGTTTTGTACAGTTAGGCACACAAATGCCGAAATAAGTGAAATTGGGAAATATAATTGCTGGCAGGCGTTTCGTTTGTGTCGCTGTTATTGCCGGGTAAGTAATTGCTCCGCTCGGCACCACTAGTCCCAGGGAAAGTTCCACCGGATTGCGCAATATAAAGGCCTTTTGGCCGTCACAAAAAGATCCGTCTGGGATCTGGATCGAATTTCGATGATTGTACCCGGTTATTTAGCGTAAGGAAGCTTTTTTTCACCAGGATGCATAGGGAAATGCCTTCATTTACCATTAAAGCGCAGAAATTAAACCCCACCGGATCTAATCAGACAGGGACGGAAACCTTATCTAGTAGCGGCAAAGACGTTTCAGTGACGTCTGAAAATGTATTATTGTTGTCCGCGGTCGTTTATTTTTCAGACTGCTGAATGCGCAGCCAACTGTCACCGAAGGCCGCTACTTATAGAACTGCCGCAAAGACTATAGCTAAGCATTTTTAACAGCTTCCATCATCCGCCATTACGATGTTCAAATAGTTATACCCTTCTCTTTGAGGAGTTGTAGACGTTAGCCTATAATTTTTGTGCGCCCCTACTTTCAGACATAGTATGATAGTAAATCAAACGGGAGCGAAGGATATTTTGAGGCATGGATTGGGTAATGCAAACTTCTTTCTGCTAACAGGACTTTTACGAGATGCAGTCGTCTATGTGTTCTCAGAGGCAGCCAAATTTCCGCCAATGGTATGAAAGCTTTGCCCACCTCACTCTCCACCATCACCAGAATTCCTCAGGTCTAGAAGTTTCCTCTATCAGTCAGGAGAAAATATCTGGAAATGTAAGTAAGACCCAAAATTGTGATTTTCTGGATTTGAATATCTGTCTTCGTAGAGAAGGATCTAGGCTGTTTGTATGCTTTTTTTCAAATTAACTAGAAGCTTTATTAGTTTTATATTGATCTCGCATCACCTCGTCTCGATCTGACGTACTACTTCATTGAAGGCCCTTTATATTTCTTGATATCGATAAGAATTGGTATTCCTGCGATCTTACTTTTTCAAGAATACCAACAGAGGTCACACGATATTATTGGCAAAACAAGACAGACTGGCATGACTATTTCCTCGACAGACAAAGGTCATTAACATCCAGGTGGAGATGCCTCAAGATTCCAGCGCCGAATTGTTTTGTCACTAAATATTGACAAAAGCGCTTTGAAATTGAAAAAAGGAGGTCACCGCTCTATTGGCCACGTTTTAAGAATCCTTTCCTACGATATTTTCTTCCAAGTAAACTAACAGTAGTCTTGAAGCCTGCCATTTAACCTGGAACGAGAACCTTACTGCGTATTTCGATGTTCGAACGCAAAGAAATTCCCACAATAATCCACAGAAAATCTTAGTTTTATGCTAAGTTTTCGAGTTTACTTTGAAATTCATGCGACAGCTTAGAATAAAGATTTTGGGACCCACCTGTCGAAAGGTGATGCATGACCTCATCCCCTTCAACTGAAATATTATTTATATTTACAAGCTACCAACATGCAGTCAGTAGTATGAAAATGTGAATTATTCACCAGTTTATGCGCCTTTAGCCCAAGATCCACAAAAAGTTGTCTAGTTTTGAATGTAACTCGTACTAGCAGTGCGATGAATATTATATAGTTATTCCACTGAAGCAGATGGACTTCAACTCAACTATTCAGATCAAATTTTGGACGCAGCCCGAACGGGTTTGTCCTGATAAATGCACTCTAGTTGTGCGTATTAATTCGTGTGACAATTAAAATGTTTAACATTAAATTATTTAGACCTGTCAAAATCTCCTCTTAAGTCATTGTGCCTGGTACTTATCTGTTGGATTCTAGGTAAATTGCTTAGGAAATCCTGTTTGGCCAGGCACATTACAGAATCAGTACTTGTGGATTTCACATACTGCAGTAGGTTGGGCGGATAAGATACCTGATACAAGATACATGATTAATTAACAGAATACAGCCTATGCTACGAAACTAGTTGACATGATGGTAAATATGATCGTGCACAAAAAAGATCAAGGCCTGATCATCGGAACGGTAGATTTAGCGGTCTGTACCTTCGACCTCAAACAGGAGCCCCCATAACTGCGTTCGGTAGTAGATTAATCTTATTCAAGAAGATGAAAGGTTTTTCGGCAAAACATCTAGGTTGGTGTAACAATGAAATAAATCGAGAGGCTTTCAGCATCAACTTTTTATTTTCGCTTCTTACAGATATCTTTACAGTACGAAAAGAGAGACATTTTTTGGAAAATCGAGTTGTACTCGTAAGTGTTCAAGTCGCTGGCACTAACCCATCTGCAGACGAAATGAGTAGATAAGAAAATGTATTGGTCAGACTAGATCGGCTGTCACGCCAGGGCAGAGATTGATAGACCGGCAAATGGTGGGATAGGTAGGGGAGACCTTGATACGATGCGTGTAGGTAGATACGGGTAGGCGGGCAGCGATTCAATGGGAGTACAAACGGTTGAATTAGCGATCGTCGATTCAGGACGGGACAGGGGTCGGTGCGCCAGTTGGAGGTATTAGGAAGTTCAGTTGCGGTTCACAATGTCTGAGGCCTGAGGCGGCGAGACGGAATGATTTTATGCGCTTTAACTTGATACCACAGGGTTCAAGTATGTGTGACAAAGACGATGGCAAAATTCCTTTCATACTTACAACATGTCTATAATATCTGACAATATTTGGAATAGCCTTGTAAAAGGTAGAATAAATGGTAAGGATGGTTTATAAATATATGCAAAGCATTACAGGAGGCTTTTGCGCTAAATAACAGGGGAATTAGGCAATCGATTCTGTACATCAAAAATGCTTAGTAGGCTGTCGGTCGCCTTCTCACACCACTTGGAATTGGAGTCACACACAGGTCGGAGGCAACCATTAGGTGTCGCATAATTTAACCAAAAGACCCACGACCACGGTAGGAAACAACTGGAGTCGTCTATAGGATCTGGTGCTGTTGCGAACAAAGCAACTACGTCGGCAAAACTGGAGGACTTTCCAAGACGCGAACCGCGGACCACGCGGCAGCAGTGCGGAGAAATGGCACAAATTCTCAAGTCGCGACTCATTCGATGAGACCCAGTCACACATTAAAATTTGATGAAGCCAAACTTCTCGCGAGAGGTGACAGTGTTGTAAGCTGCGAGTTGTTTGAATCATGGTTTACGGGCTCCCAGTCTACAAACATATGCTCTTACCTGCCCAAGCCATTTTTCGGTGTCGAGAGTCATTTTAGCCAAAGTAATTCGTCACTCTGGGAGCGCCGAGGCGAATGCGTCTTCTAACGCCAGTCAGATAGCCGAGCAATCGTTGTGCCCAAGTCCAGCGTGGGTGAGGAAACTTCAGAAGGTCCTCAGCCGAATGTCGACCATATCGTACTTAGCGCACAAGCGGACAACTCTTCTCGATAGGGGGCACCGTTAGTTGTCATAAGTATGCAGAAGCATAGCGATTGTATTCTATAAATACTGCAACTGCCTGTGTATAAACTAACCGTCTCTGCTATTATCTCTGATGGTGGATCAACGACCAAATCCAAAACGTCAGACGTATGAAGTTCTTGTCTCAGCGATCGCGCCTGCTAATTCTCAATTACTTCCTGGGATCCGCATTGTTGCTTTTATTACTCGTTCACTCAGTATTCGGGAGCTCAACGTTTTGTGAAGCAAATGTACAACTTTGCAGTATAAGGTCAATATTTGTGTTCCAAAGATTGATTAAGTTTGTTTAAAAGGAACAAATCACCTCGAAACGCAGGTCCCTCACCCTAATACCCAACTATAAAACCTTACCATAGACCTAAAACTAACCTAACCCGAGGAAGAACTTATTCGACCAGTGCCTACTTAAATAAATGTAGTAGTGAATCTTGTATACCTAACCCACAACGACTACGCCCATACCGCGTAAGGGTAGGATTAGCACTACATTTAAGGTTTCGATTAGAGTAAGCTCTAGGGTAGGAAAATGGGTGCATTTAATTTTCCTAGAATTTAACGCAAATTACCTGCATTATGTGGATGGGTGTTCTACTCCCCTTTCCTGTTTAGATGACATATTATTAATTCCAACCAAATCGCATATTTCTGCAGAATCTAACAAAGGGTAACTGCGACCGGTAGAAAAACGTGCATAACGATGTTGGGTTATGGATAATATGGTTAAAGTTGACTTTTTATTTGCAATCCTTATATTAACCAGTGCTTCAACTTGCGCTAATTCAGACTGACACCGAACAGGGGAAATGGAACTTTGGAAAAGCAGTTCAGTTTGCGTCTCCCAGTCACAAACGGGTCAAATCAAATCAGAAGAAGGAAGTTTACCATGCCGCCATACATGAACCTCACAGAGGTGTGAGAGATATGGAAAACCTTTCTCTGTAAGTCGGTTTTCTATGCTGAACACCGAATGTTCGGGAAAAATGTAGGTTTTAAATGTGATTACGTCTTTCAAGGAGGGAATAGGACTGTTGAATAAATAATCATGTAACTTTTCAAAAATTTAGTAGCTACCGATTCGCCAATGTCGATTTGAAATGCGTTAACTAACCCGAGCTTACTCAAGGAATTTAAAATCGCGGGCGTTTGAGTGATCTTGCGTTACCAATCAGTTTCCAGCTCTCAATAAGTTGCTTTAGAAGTGGACATTTATTAGCGCACAGAGTCTTCTTCGTCTCCGACAAAAGTTGTAAAAAGATTAACAGCACTACTCAATGACTAGAAGATCAAACAGCGAAGATAGTGTTAACGCAGTAAAATTAGTTGAACTGCCAGAGTTCTGAGTTTGGTTTTCTTATATAACATCAGTTAAGTTCCATTTAACTGCAAGGAGGCAAGTTGATTTAGTCGTACAGGTCCCTGTCTTTCACAGAAATGCCTAATTTAGTGGTTTTATGCCAGACAAGTGCAACATAAAAACTCCAGTGCCACAGCCCTCAGCAGGTGTTAACTGCTGACGAATAAATCAGCTGAAGTTGTTCGGCACGCACCAAACATACATGGAACTATCTCGGCTGCTGTTAGTAATCGGTTACATTTCAAATATTCAACAGCAGATTCATATTCTCCCTTAACTAGATTACCTTTAAGAAATCTACAACTGCGGTCAACTTAAAAGAACAGTTGTGTGCTTGTTAAATTTTACTCTATATTTTAGAAGGAATCTTAGTTTCCTTAGTTGATGGACAGTTACCGCTAGTTTATGGAAGTTATTTTTCTCGTTCTGCCTTGATGCTCACGCTCGGGTTCCACCAGCAGCCACACAGACACTAGCAGTGTAGGCAGATGAACATCGCGGGCAAAGACAAGGGAGACTGACATGAACATTTCTGGCTTATTAGCTCTCATCAGTCATTCATACCCAATCCAAGGTAGTACCTACCTAGCTGATGACGGCTCATAAGGTAGAAATGGCCGCTCCAATCTCTTTTGTCACTATCGATACTGAAGTTAATTCCGGCTTCTTCTTGCAAAGGTCCAGCCTCCGCAGTTGACAGTACACTGCGAACAATTAAACCATTTGTTGATATCAGTAGAGTTCATAAGAAGCCCCGTTGAGCCCATTTAAAAAGTATGTGCATTGTGGGGCCAGACCATAAGTTCAGATGCTGTAATGAGTCAAATCGTTCAGTTTCGCTGATGGTGGTTGATTTTCTGCGAAAAAACATCCAAAGAACGGAATACGCCATCAAAGCTTTCACACCCGAGATCCTATAAACTTAAAACCCGAAGCAATCGGTATTTTTAAACATTGTGTGGTACACCGTCAATAGGAAGTATAGATAATTTCACTCGCCACAAGAGTATCAACACTTCAAGGATGATGGAAAAATTGCAGCAGAATTGTGCGACTGACAGGGAAAATATTACTAATTTGGTAGTCTTTGTTTAGAATTTTCCTGTCATGTGATATTTGCTGCTAGTAACATATTATATGGATTTTTTTATGAGCAGAATGTTGTCCAATCTCAAGGCACTTGATGGAACCCCCTCAGAGAGAGAACTGGAGAAGGAAGATATGGACAAAATGAGACATCATCAAGTATCACGAAGATCTGGTATCTCAGACTTGTCAATTTTCCATTATCTGGGCATTTAAAATGCACAAATTTGCTTGCCAAATTTTATCTCGTTAACTGAACTAGAGGTTATGCACTTTTATCCTTGCGGTAGGCGAACAACCACGGAAGATTTTATAATGCCCATGACCTAGCAAATCTTTTTTTGCTGAGGCTTATGGTAAACTCGGGGAGTTCATTCCCCCGCGACCATGCTGCCCTATTCAGTGATCCGTTTCTGGGTCAGAATCGAAGAATGTGAAGTACTGCCTTGACAGCAAATTAGGACAGCTACATTTCATAAGCATATCTCCTCCCCTCCATATCAGAAATAAATGTATTTCCCTGGACTGAAACAAGGTTTCTTATGTAAGCTTTCTAACCTGGTTCTCTGAATCGCCATCAGGCACATGGGTAACATAAAAACACCAGTTATTAATTTAATAACACCTCACAAAACGTCATATAGTTATTGGAACTCCGTGCAAATTAAGATCCACTATGATCGATTACTCTGCCACAATGAGCTTCTGAAGTTTTTCATTAATAATGTCATATGCCATATTTAAATCGGTATGCTCATTGGTGCACACCTCGAATGCTTGTACTGCCCCTTGGAGCTCTCGAGACTTTTGGGCAGATAAACACGATGAGGCCTTTATTTCATGCAAATGTATGTCCCGTGCGCACTTGGTGCATAAGTAGATTGATAAGATAGTCTCGTCCCCTAAACGCTGCCTGGGGTTAATTTGAACGGGAGAATGTAGATTTCGCGGCTTGGCTACAATAGCCTTCATCACCCAGGGTTCATACGATGGTCTAAACGCATTCTCGTCACACCAACTGATCAACGTAGTCCTTAAGTGCCCAGAGTAGTTGAAGGTAAGTGCGCCACCTGCATCTGCTGTTTTCTTCGGATGTCTTTCGCAAGGGTCCACAGGTTAATCACAGGAGGGGGAGCTGAAGAAGTACCGTGAAGCCTCAAAGGACGAGCAGCCCCATCTAGGGGCATTTCGGGTAACTAGCGAGCCACATGCAAAGCATTTGTTCGGATTGACAAGCTTTCGTTCAGTGAACGAGCTGTCCGTGCATGTGTGTGTACCTGTGTCCGTTGTCGAATCCTGCTCCTATGGCACAAGTCTTTGATTGCCTGCAGCCAATTAGTAAACTGATGCAGTTTGATTGGCTAAGTTTCACAAGACGAGTATTTCACATGGTGAGCTCTGTGCTGGGACGAATCAAATTCGTTGACCAAGGTCTCGCTGTAGTTGGTTCTGGTGTTAGCAATAACTTTGGCTTTGGACTCTTGTTGCCTCACACCGATGCGGAAAGTCACAAGTGTATTCGTTTTAAGAGAATAATTTAAAAATGCCTTTTATTTATTCTCCGTTAATTCATTCGTCAGAGTGGTAGGTGTACAGCATCTAACTTACCAATTGAGATGTCAGTTACCTAACTCTGTTTATCATACTCCATTAACAAACCATAAAAAGTCCAGCAGACACGTTACGAAGTTCTTTAGGGCCTGCTGTTTAGAAAAAGTCCGCAGTGGTTAATGAGTATCAGGAGACTCCGAAATAACTGGACGGACTTTTCGCTTGAATATTATTAACTTTTAAGGGGAATAAAATAAGCCTTCTAAGAAAAATTACAGCTTTGTGCACACTGCACGATATCCTGCATAAGCATATGATCAAGTTTGCAACAAATGTCCCGTCAGAAGTAGGTCAAAAGGTAGACTGAAAAAGTAGCACAGCCATGAAAATGCAAAACATTCTCATATCTGCGGCTGCATTTTCCTCTCAACCCGTTTCATGTAACTTACCCCACTTCTGACAAAAATCTATGACGTTATTAGACCATCGATCAACAGTGGAGGGTAATCATTCACTCCTCCCCATCTCGGCAAGCAGTCCAAATGTGCCAGACTCCACTCAGACCTCCCGCAGTCTTAACAACAACAACAACAACAACAGCAACAACGGTAGCCTCCAGCCGCCGAGTTCTTCGCGCACTGAAAATTCATGCTATCAAAATGCATCAATTATGTCCATTAGGACTTTCAGCGGACCGGTTGCGAGTCCATCGACTCTCACAAAACAACAATACATAGAACTTGCAGCCATTCCCAGCGGCCCGCTCGGGTCAGGGCGTTCAAGACCTCTGGTACCCTGGACAGAACCCTCGGCTCCAGTACCCAGTCCTTCAGCAGACATGCTGGGCGAGTCCTTATCAGTGGAGGAGGATCTGAGCGGTCTAGGCAAGGAAAGGGTCGACAAATCTGATGGCTCAGGTAATTGGATCAGGGTGGCACAATTGTCCTCAGTCAGCGAGCCTGGCAGCACCCTCAGAACTTCTCGTCGGTTATGGACGTTCCTACCCAGGCATCGGAGGAGGTAAATACACATATGCATCAATTCTCTACTTGTAACTAGTAAATGTCATAACTATGGCTTCAGTAAAACAACAACTCCCTAATGGACAACAGACGATTGAAGGAAAAGCTGGAACAATGGACGCCTAGGAGGGCCTGGCCGACACAAAATAGAACAAAAATCCCACTGACTTGTTAATCTAATTGACCTTAGACTTAAGCATTTGGTAAGGATGACTTGTATGGTCCTCTCAACAGAAAATAGGAACAGAAACGTCGCATAGTAAACTTAGTTTTGCGCCAAATTTGGCAAAATTAGGTGAGCGGTTAAGGTAAGTGTTAGGATTATGTTTAGGCTCTCGTTCAATTTTGGAGTAGTTAAGGCCAGACTATTGGTCAAGGTCGAGATTATTTTAAGGTTTTGTGCTACCTGTACGATTTAGGTTAAGGGAGGGGGTGTTAGGGTAACGATTCAGGTTATAGTCCGGTTCTGTGTTAGGGCTAAGGCACGGGAATATGTACTCGTCCCGAAATTTATTGCAAGGCTACCTATTTTGAGTGGGTCAGGCGTTTCTATTCCCATGTCCTGTTTAGGCAGCCATACAATTCATCCTTATGGGTCTGGTCTCCGAATTCGAAGCAACTCTCTGGAAGTCATGCCAGTCGATGAGGAAGCGGAGAGACCACTGGAGCAACCAAAACCCGCGGAGGTTTGGTAATGCAAACAGTTGTCAATATCACCGAACATTAATCAGTTGGTGACAAGTGGAGAAAGATAAAATCACTTTCCATCCTCGAGTCTCCACTCAGTTCAAGGTCGACTAGCTCGGCAGGTCAGTCGAGCTTCTGTTCGATTCGGGACTCTCAGCTTGACTAATTTAACTAAGAAACCGTGTCAGGACCAACCGAAACATAGCCTTCAGTCCTCTTTATACAGATGGCTAAAGTCGAATGTACCTTTCAGCTTTATTCTTTGCAGGAAAAACAGCCTGCCACATTACGATGCCTAGCCTCAGTTGTTCTACCTACCATAGGTGGATAAGAGGTAAGTGGATCAGACCTACATTGATTTAGAGTTATGCATGGCTGTCAGGGATACTGGTCTTCGAAACAAACCCTGTATTTTGTTTGTCTGAAAGGCTGTCTGCATTTAATGTTCAATCACAACGACCTGCTTTCTATCCTATGAATGCTGTTGAGATTGGCTGAGTGGCTACCTTGGACCTTAGCAGCCTACTGAATGAAAACGGAAAATGAACTGTAAACAATATTTGTTCTCCGCGTAACAGCAACCGAAGTTCCGATGATCATATGCACCGACTTAGTGGTTTCATATTCTTAGGTTATGGTCTCCGACTTTATCTCTGATGAGTACTGCCTCTTTTGTGTAAAAAGAGTGATCTTGAGGCAGGATCGAGACGATCGAATCCAGAATTTACATGTTTACCTACTGCTCTGACATCAGTTTACGGTGGTGGCATGTCAGTTACAGCTATTGTTTAAATTAAATTACATTCGTACTACTGTTTTTACTAAGTAGACTGTATATTTAGGTTTAAAATAATTCAATGCTTTTAGGAGAATGAAATTTCTCATAAAGCCTGCTTCCCATCACACCACACCTACTGAACTCTGGATGAGAAAGTCACACTTCAGCAGTTATCTTTCTGGTGTACGACGGCCTTCTTCGTCAAAAATGGCCAAACACTTTGAGAGCATATCTTCGCCTGCAAGCCCCTTGCGTCACAGTGACCTGCCAACAAGTGTAAACGGAGACGTTTGTGAAGACCCTAGCGGTATGGTGCTCCCAGCATTCCCAGAAGACAGTTCGCCTGCCAGTGCTTCTGTCTACCAGTCGTTTTCATCGAATGCCTCCAATTCTTGGCCACCCTCCCCTTCGCTCTCAGTCAGTGCTGAGGGAACCCTGCACCCATCGGGACATCAGGTAATTTTGTGAGTTTAAATTATTGTTTTTTTACGTCATTACGCCTGCTCTTCGCGTTAACCTAGTGCCCATCATAAAGCAACAATAGGTACGAAGCCGAAGAATGCGAAAACTTACCATAGGTCATATTGTGCTGGCGCTCATTTTCGTCAGTAGCTAAATATCTTTATTTTGACGAAGTTTTGTTTTGTCATCTGATGTATGTATTAAAAGCGTTACGGGAAGAGTCCCTGAAACATCTGTTGGCCATTTAGAAATCTTACTTATAAAACATTGACTGTTTGCCGGTGAAGCTAGAAGATTATCGTTGCATAATAACCTATTCGTTCATTGCAAAAAAAACCAATACCTTCGCGGTATCGCGCTCTATCCAAACATAAACCATTTTCTGAGGTGTAAAAGGCACCATCGCAGATCATCATATTCTGTTGCTTCCACAGAATTAATCATTTAGTGGCTAGCACAGTAATTTCCCGACAGTGGGAGAGCAAATAATAAGGGCATTTACTATGTCGCTGCTGCTTCTCAAGCATACTAAGCGCTATATTCAGGAAATACCGCGTATGTAATAGGATCGCGAACAACCAAAATGGATTTTAGAAGTGGCGTTATTTGGCTTGGTGCTATCCACTCTCAATGTTTGAGAGGTTCTCCCAAATGAGCCGGCAGGTTGGCTCCGAGGTTGCGCTGCAACTTTTCACTGTTTGAACCAGGCAAAGACCACGAGACTAGCAGAATTTATTGACGTTATACAATTTCGCGCTCCCCTTGTTCAACTGCAAACAGTCCGTCATAAGATACATTAACTGTTGAATTATTATCGACCTAGAAGGGTGAAAATTGATGGGAAAGTAGAGTACGAGCTATACTTCTTAGATGTGGGCGCATGGTGAGGTGGTAGAAATGGAAGGTGTTTATTACAGCAAGGCAGTTCGTGTTAGAAATGACCGCCTCTCAAGCACGATGAAAGGGGAGGGGGGGGGACACAGGACAGAGCAGCGGCCGGTCATAAATGGGAGATCGGAAGCGTAAGAGGGAGTGGGTTTTTTCGATCGTTACCACGACAATGGGAAGTTGGTCTCATGAGGCAGCTACTTACGGAGTTCGGGTTTTTTTCTCACTATAACAGCGGCCTCCACAAATCGTAGGACATGCCCGCTCTTCGCCTGAAGTACGACTTTAAATGCAGTTTTTTGATTGACCGTATGGCCGGTTTCCACTAGGTGCTTCGTGGTTGAACTCTTGGATATTTTATTTTCCACCCTAAGCAACAACTTCGACATATGTTTCACTGTTTTCTGCCACGACTTCGGCCATCCAGTCTCTATCAAATATGTGAGCGCTGGCATGGTAACGCTACATTTTTCTGCCCACGTGGACTAATCCGCTGTTCCCTTCATTTACTGAACACGCCTTCTCTTAAACAGTATCCAAATTGCTAGTCTTTTGCCTACCCAAGTTGCGCCGAGGTCTGCTCTCTCCAGCAGTCTCGTGTGGCCTTCAATTCCTAAGGGTCCGTCAAAGAGCTGCCGTCCTCTTCCTCTTCTGTCGGCATCACATCATCTGGCTGACGCAATTTTGCTCTGCTCTGAGGTGGAGCGAGGTAGACCAACGAGCAACGCCGAGGACAGATCTGCCCGACACTGGGAAACACAGAGTGCGTGCACTCAAGTACTATGCAAATCTCGTCGTTAAGTAAGCACCGCCGTGTAGACATGCGTCCGAAAAGTAGACAAAACAAAGTCGCCCGGGTTATGCATTGCGCACTACTTCACCGTAAAATATAGAGAAAAAACGAAGAGGTTCAAAGTCTAAATGCTGGATGCTCGATTTTGCTGACAGAATGTGTGTGTGCAGGCTAATGGACGACTTGTAGACAGCCTTCGTAATTACACCGGGTAAGTACTATAAATCAGAAGTAAGACAAATTCATCAGCAGTGGAATAAAATCATGTTGGTGTGGAACTCTCGCAGCTAGTATAAGTAAAATTTACAATACAGGAGTACGACAACCACCAAAAATGCTTGTTTGAATGTCTGGAGGATAGTTTATCATTCTCAGGTGGTCGCGTCAAGAGAAAAAAACCAGTAATCACGAAACATCCCGAGAGAGAAAGAGAGAGAGAGGACATAAACTTTGCCGTCATCAACTAACCAGTCAAATTCTACGGAGTGCAAAGATGATAGTCCTGGTCAAATGATCGTGCAAAATTTCAACTTAAGTATTATAACATGAGCAGCAAACACATCAGTGGTATGGATCGCCAATGACGGCAGAGAAGGCAAAAAGTAGTCATTGTAGGCTTTCAGTTGCATTTCCGGACAAATTATTTCATAGGAGAAAAGCCGGCCTTAAAGGAACTTGTGGTGATTTCTTCTCCAGCAAACGAGCGTTTTACCATTGACCCATCGCTCTAGTATGTCAGCTTAGTTTACGGAGTGGGGGACGAAAACCGTCCCGGAGTGACTGACACAATACGGACGCTCCGGCAAGATAATTTTCCATGTTTCCGCCCCCTACACGCGACTGCCTCCTCTCAACCGTCACTCTGTTTCGCAAAAAAACGTTTCGTTAGCAGTGGCTAGTCCACCACTCCCCTCCCCCTTCCTGTGGTTATTACAAATTATAGACCTGGCCTGGCAAGTCATATTTTTGTGAAGGCTGGTACTGTTTCACGCAATCCTCAAATTAATGAAACATGACCAAGAGCACTCTGTGCTGGGGCATTACGCTGTTGGTTTTTTGGTGTTCAGATTGTTGCAGGCAGCGTCATGCTTAGCCTTTGGTTTTTTCAGATATTAACTTCAGCAGGTTCTAGAGGAATGTCAGGTATATACATAAAAGCCAATAATTTTGCCAGCCCTCCGCATTTGACCAAAAGACCCCATTTTGCTCTGGAGCCGAAAGGCCGTTAGAATCTGCTCAAAAAGGTCGCGAGTTTTATGTTCGGGTGAGGCACCACTTGGATCTAGATATAACTGACTGCTGCCTGCTAATAAGCCAGAAATGGACATTCCATTCTCGCTTGTCTTTGCCGACTATAATATCTGTCTGTAATACCAGCTCCTATAAGGGCCTCTGGTGGGGCCCAAGACAGAGTGGTACAGATGAGTTCCTTTAGCGGTCAGGTGAACGTTCATCAATAGGTCTTCATTTCTACCAAGTGCGGATTTTGCCGGCGGCTTAAAAGGACCGCACTCGAAAGTCGGCATCCTGGCGTGACTGACATATTTTGGGATTATGCTACATGACAGGTAACCTAATCGAAAGCGCGTTTCGGTTTGATCGCTGACTGCACTATTAAATTATACCATCAGATTTTTCAAGTTTCCATATTTTGCGTTGTCAGTGGTAAGGTTTGATGCTGGACTATCACAGTCATGGATGACTAAACTTCTGATAGAATTAACTGCTCAATGTTCAATGAGCGGATGTCAGGGCCATACACGCTTACTAATCACCAGCAAGGTTAGGAACCTTATCCGGATCGGGGTTTTAAACTGGGAACCGTAAATGATGTTTTATCCACTCTTCAAAAGAACCGGAAAGCGAAAAGATCGCAGTGGTTTCCGGCTTTATTCCGCCGCCAGGTAATCCTACTCAACCCTTGCCCCAATGGCTTGCGAATATGTCAAATATCATTGATCATACAGTCAAATCAGCAGCACTTACTTTGCCCACAAGCAGAATCAACTGTTTATGGTGTCATATAAAAAATATACTACGGCAATTTTTGCCTGCGCATCAAAAAGCACTTTGGTCGGTTCCACTGCTTTTAAAATCAGTCACTCATTTGCGGAATTGAACGTTGCATTTTGCCTCATAAAAGCGGTATATTACAACGCTTGGACTGGGTGTAGGCACCTTTAGACTTACGCGGCCTACGACTCAATTTCAGGTTTGTATATGTTTTTCGGAAAATATAATATTTTCCTGGAATTCAGCCCTAACGGAATCGTTATCAACAAAAGAGAAACAGGAAATTTAGGAGGAAGACACTTAGACGGGTAGTTGCTGTTATAAGCTGGCAGACCAAAAGTTTAGAAGCCAGTAGACTGAGAGTGATCATATTTAAATACATCTTTGATCCATTGCATGCCATTTCAAACGCTTAAATTTCGAAGTAGTTAAACAGTCCCTTAGCTTCTTGACATTTTTTCTTTGATTTCAGATTATTTATTGCTATTTTTCCTTTTTACGCTTTGGAATATTAAACACGCTATCTGCCAAAGTAGGGTGATTGTTGACTATCTGAATATATCCGAGATTGCTTTGACTGCCAATACAAGCGATTATGCGAGTCCCAGGGAGTAAGTAAGAAGAAAAATGTGCAATCACAGGGACAAGACGTTTATTCGCCTAACGTTTCGAAGCCCGTCGCGGATTCTTCATCAGAGACCTTAGCCTAAACAGCAGCAGAAATGGGCAAATCATGCACGGGGAGTTGCAATACTTATAGGATACACTTACTGTGATACTGCGCACTCATGACTCCCCTATCGATGGACTTCGAAACGTCAGGAGAATGAAAGTCTTGTCGCAGCGATCGCATTTTCTTCTTCTTTTTCTTGACAATGTTGTCCACTTTTGACCAAGGACTTGAACTACAATTAGCATACTCAGTGGGCAGTCCTTCGGTGGCAAACTATGGCTAGATGGAATTTCATCCATCAATATGATCCAATGACCGGATAAAACACGAGGTTCCTTTATTTGCCTTGGAGCTAGCCAACAGTTTAGATAGGCATTCGAGGACAAAACAAATTCAGGTTCGAGTCCTGGACCCTCCCGGTCCGGGATTAGAACATGCCTTGTTAGCAACGGAGACGAAGGCAAAAGCGGACCTTTTAGTCTCTCTCACCCCCCCCCCCTGCGTTCAAACTCATTGATCATGGAGCGCTTTTTCCATGTTATGTTAAGCTTCATGATAACGGATGTGATCCGTGCGCCCATGCCTAGCTGGTGGAGCATTGGTTCAGAAAATGAAATGAGTAGGTTTCCTTGATCAGGGATCAGTGTATCACTGACCAATTACCCAAAATGGGACCGTTTAAATCTCATATTTTCTCGCTGGTATTGCTTTATAAGTAGTTTAGCTGACTATTTCCTTTGCTCCACGTCTCACAAACGCAATATACAGGGTGCCCCAAAAAATATATACACATTTTAAATGCTTTTAGACTGAAGCTTTATTATACTTTTGTTATTTCAAAAACGTAAAAATATTCACAAATATCATCTTATTACTTTGTCCCCGCCTTTTGACAACTGCAACAGTGGCAAGAGATTTGTTTCATAGTATGTGCGGTCCCATTGCTTTGCGTTGTCAGCAGTGTAACGATCAAAATGGACGTCATTTTGAGAACATTCAGTAAAAAAATAATAAATGATACGTGTAAATATCTTTACATTTTTTAATAATAAAATTGTGATAAACATCAATTTTACAATTAGGTAAAATGTGTATACATTTTTGGGACACCTTATATATACCCAAAACATATACCCAACACACACCTTGAACACAGACGGACCTCCCCCTTGGGAGCAAATCCCTCCTGCAATCTAAAGTAAACGATCAAAACAATAGTTGATCATAAACAGCCGTGAACGGTTGGCTGCAGCTGTGGTCCCTATAGATATAAGGCGTGTCAGTGACAAACAAGGAGACCAAGTAAGTAAGGTAGAACCTCAGATAACTTAACTAATAAACATGACGGTCCAAGAAGATGGGTTCCCGTCTGCCACAACTGGAAAGTACGTATTTGTTTTAGCAAACCAAACGTCTTCAAGCTGCAGGTATGCATAAACATATCGCTGGCCTCACAGCACACTTTCTTTGGATTGGCATGCACAGAAAAGCGTAAGTTATCAGCTAACCTCACTTTTTGTTCCATCAACCTATGCCTTACAAATACGTTCGTCAAGGTGCACTCGAAACTTCCCCCAGCAACGCAACAGGATCCCCGTGGATCATCAGAGCGGACGCAGAAATGTACTCCATCACCTCTTCACGAAAGCAAAAGCGACGGATGCCTCAAATGGAATTCCACTGGTGACTCACAAATACAACAATATCCTCGTCCATGTATTTCACTGAGCGAACTTCAGAGTGTAAAGGCCAAACTTATTCCTGTTCATGGCCAGAAAACCTGTAAGTGGGCATAGTTCATTCAAGAATTAATTGCTCGCCCTTAAATGCCTGGCTGATGAGTCACAGTCGGTATACTAGACATAGAATATAAACAGCGGCTGTTGCGAACACAATGGTCCAAATATAACTGGTGTGGTTCGGGATAATAACCTACGGTTAATATTTAAATAATCCAGTCTACCTTTCGAAATTAAGAATAGTTCTCAAGGCAAACGGTCTTTTATTCCTTGAAAAAATCTCGACTTTCAAATTCTGAAATGAACAGACGGCATTGCATAAGTGAAATGGCATTTGCGTTTTCCTACTCTAGAACGTAAAACTAAAACCTAAATAGTGGCAAAGCGATGGAATGAAACGTACTATGGTTTGGCGTTTCATCTCAAAGTCAGTCGAGGCAAATTTCAAAAGTCCAACCTTGGCCTTGTTTTATTTTGATGAAGGGCACGCTCACCTCACTACTCAGGCATGATGTAACAAGCGTAATTGGAACGTTTTCTTTGCACAGTTCCAAGATAATATCCTTACCGAGTTGACCTACATTTAAGACAAAGTAAGGGCATTTCTCTTGTCTTTTATTTGCAACCAACAGTTCTTATGGGCAGTCGAGTAGCATTAGTTGGTTATAATGCCTTGTCTTTGTGTCAATGTGCCCTTTTCATGGCCACTTCAACCTCCGTTGTCCAACAAGTGTTCATTCAACATTTTCAGAAAACTCCTAAATAAAGTAGGCCTACTTGCTCAGGAAATGTTAACTGAAATTCTTAAATACATTTATCGTCTTGAAGATATCACATAAGTTGTAAAATAATTCAGAGATATGCCGATTACGGCGTTTTATCGACTGCCTATCTAAAATTCATATTCATATCTAAAATTCATATTCCTTGTAAATTCAAATATAAGTTCCAGCATGCAGAAACAAAACTATTTGTATTCTACGAATTTGGTAGGAAATAACGTCTTCTTAATATTGCATGCTTAAATAAGGGCATCTTCCGTTTTTTTAAAACTGTCTAATTATTGGATGTTTTATATTGTAAAAAAGTTACTCATTCAGTTATTACTACCGCTTCTAATAGGATCTCTTGCCAATACAAGCGAACATGCGTGTCCTAGAAAGCAATTGAGAAGAAGACTAGATCGCTGGGACAATACGTTTATTCGCCTAACGTTTCGAAATCCGTCGTGGATTCATCATCAGGGTCTAAACGACTTTTGGAATAACAGAAATCAATAAGAAAGTAAAAGGAAAGGACACAATTGTTTCCATAGACTTATAACAAAAATTTGCTTAAGAATTAAGGGCAGATTGAATCAGCAGTCATACTGGTAAGACTTTTCGCCCACGTGCGGGTTGGAATTCCGGTGTTGGCGTACGATGAGGTGGTGGCTTGCCCGTTCCTCAAGTGACGACTTGCTTTGGTCAAATTGAATCTCAGCATTGAATATGGGTTGGGCAAATCTTTGCACTTGTTTATGGATTGGGGCCCGTGAACCATGAGTCAAGTAGTTGTCGGCTCACCCGATTGCCACCTCTTGCGAGCAATCATCACGTCCGAGCCCACCACCCGTGATGAAAGTTCAACAGGTCAGAGCCCGCGTGCCGTCCCATGAGCAATCCACGCGCAAGAAGGCAATTAACGTTAATTGTCGCTGTATGTTTGCAGTAATGACTATATCCTATAAATACTGAAAACTTCTGTGCTTGCTTTACCTGTTTCTGCTACTCATGTCGCTGATGATGAATCCGCAACGGATGTCGAAACGTCAGGCAAATAAACGTATTGTCCCAGCGATCGAGTCTTCGTCTTCTTCTTCTTCCTGGGACACCCATGTTAGCTTGTATTGGCAATTTATTAGAGCCCTTATTATTATTCGTTGTATTCTACTGGAAAGCGCTTTGTGAGCATATTGCTTTCATCGGGTGACAATTTTGAGGAAAAGCGGTCATCATGCGTCCGATATGTTGCAGTTCTACGTTAAACGATGATACTCATGTAAGCATTCAGAAATTCAAGTTAGGCGAAAGAACGTTCTCGATTAATTCATCATCAGGCAAATACAATAATATAAACGGAGGGTAGAGTCAGCAAAAGTTTAAACAACCAATCAGCGGTAACTAAGGCGGGGGGGGGGATGGAAATGTTAAGAGACAAGAGGGCAGGGGGAGAAGAGCTGGGTCCTACAATTAGTTCATGTCACACGGTCGTCTCGTCACCGCTTCATGGCGTCTAGACACCAGTTGTCGCTGTCTGACCATCGTATCGCGGCACGATAGGTGAGCGGACGGTATTTGAGGTGGTATTCGCCACGGGAGCCTTAGGGCCGCTACAAACGCCTTCTGCGCACAAGAGCTGGGGTTAGTGAGGCATAAAGCAATTGCTTCTGTCGTCGCAAGCATCCGTTGACGCAGGAACTTGGAATGTTTCGCCGGCACTTTATGCAAGACTCAAAGCGCTTGGTTTACGTCTACCAGCTGACCACTGTCAACCAAGTGAACCAAAATCGTGCTAGATATTGTTTTTACCTCGCCTCTGTTTAGCTAGGCAGGATGGTGTTCTCGCATGCTCTTGGATAGCTGCCTAGTTGTTCGACCAATATAACCTGCTCCACAGGAGCATGTAAAGGTGTAGATAAACATTAAAGAGGTTCGGAACTGGAGTCTATTATTTCCTTCAAGGCGAAGAAGTGGAGTGCTTGAAAAAACTAATCATAACTTAGCTGCTGGATACGTACGCGCGATTGCAACGTTCAGGCAAAGCTGTAGAATTTCGCTTGCTATATTCCCTTGAAAAGGCAACGAAAGGCATAAGATTTTCTTTGCAGCCATCAGCGCTTCCGATTTTGGTGGACGTTCCTCCATAAATTGATTTAACCGTTCAAGTAACAGTAGTTTAAGCAGTGCACCTCACATAACACCTAGTATCAGCATTTTTGCCTACGGGAACGGTACTTATAGGGGTTTTATGTATGTGGAATTAGGATAAGCAGTGGAATATACTTTACTAACTGCTATATGCATTTTTATTTAAGGTGATCTAGAAATGCTGTTGATTAAAATCTGTATATTTTCCCAATCCGTAGTATATTTTAACGTATTGCGGAAAAACTCGATTATAAAAATGCAGGCTTCTTAAAATTCCTGCAAAAATGAAAATGGTGGTAAGTAGGTCGTCTACTTCAACTTGCCTGAGGTCCAACTTATCGTTTTAGGGGTATATCAGTATAGTCTGCGGCGCGAAGCGCCGCGCACCATACACATGGAACAACTTTCTCCCAGCGGTCGCAGGAAGCAAATTTCCTTCATTACCTATCCTATTTCATTACCCCCAAAAGCCCTATAACCACCGTTTTCCCATGAATAAATGCTCGGACTAGGGTTAGTTGAGGTGCACTACTTAAACTTCCTTTGCCACCTTTTGATAACTCTACTCTCCCTTCACCTTATTGTATTAGCCTGATTATGAATTAATCTAAAACGTTCGTTCGCCTTAGTTGACTTCCTAAAGTTCTACGCATTCGCCAATGCCAGGGTGGTCTCGGTTTCTCGCTGATAAGCATTCACCGGACAGTCACGAAACAAATTTTTTCCTTTCTGCCTTGGGACTCACTCTCGGGCCCCGCCAACAGCCGCACAGCCGTTAGTAGGTTAGGCAGATGAACATTTAAGGCAAAGACAAGGACGCTGGTCAGAAGTGGCCATTTCACTCGCGTTTCTTCACCCGCAATACTTATCTGGTGTGGGTTTGTTGCATAAACGTTACTACAACAGGTTTTTGCTCAGAAGTGCATGCAGAAAAAACAAACACTTAGAAGAAGGCCTTTAAAGGGAGCTGATTGGGGCGAATCGTGCCAAGTAGATTGCCTAGTAGAACATATGGGCAAGTTTCGGGCATTAATTGGTTTGAACAATGACTTTATTCACCGAAGCCGGAATTCTCATGAGAGGTGAAAAACCCTGAGTCATGCTTAATCAGCCCCCAAATTATAAAAAAAGCAATGAAGTCCACCTTCGCAATAAGCGGTGAGACTTACTCTGGGCATATGTCTTAACCACGCAGAAAGTGCGCGTGTGATCACCGTTCATAGAACCAGTGTCGGTAAGCCAAATGGTCGAGTAATTATCACCCCCCCAAACATCCGATGCAGGCGACGAATTTACGGCGACTGACGCCTCGAATGCCGTCTATCAGGCCATTATCGAACCAGGGGATGAACACCTTTTATGGAAGGTTGGGAAGGAGGGGGTCCGTTAATTTGGACAGGTGTCCAGCAGCCTAGCGAATGCATCCTTTAAATACCACAAACCTCTGAGCATCAATTGCCACCTGTTTAGTGCCGTCTAGGTTCCTGCGTTTGAGCAAAAGTCCGATACAAAAGACAAATGAAGTTCTGGTTGCACGAATCGCATCTCCTCTCTATCCACTGCTTCCTAGGGCTCGTATGGTTTGTCTTTATCGGGACTGATCTTGATTACTTGAATAAAGATTGCATTACCTTGATGAATTGTATGTCTGTTTATTAGATTTTATAAAGTGATTACATTTCTCCTAATACTTCAAATTCTCGCAATCACAGCGGCTTGTGGATTTTGAGATGCCAAGAAGGGAAGCAATGATATCTGTGTGTTTGCTACACTTCTCTCCTTTTTGCTTTGGCTACTAAAATAAGTCCAAAGTATAAGGCAGATGAGGGTTATATTCCAAAGATTGAGATCATCATCCACTTCTTATCATGCAGCTTCGCCTGGTCACATGCATAAGTCAAAATCACAATTTACCACAGGTTTCCCTTTCGGTTGGGCAACGCTCGCCGTCCAGTTAGGAGGAAATTAGTATTCTAGGCAGATGAACCTTACCAAAAGAGGCAACTAAGATGGAAATGGTCACTTCGGGCTCCTTAGTCATCATCCTTGCAATCTCTGCTTGCATGAACCAGTAATAATCTGCCTGATTTCTGCGGGTCAGGTCGGCACCTAGTGTCTGCCCACAAGCAAACCAAAAATACTAATTCACTTTTAAAACGAACTGCTCAAATGGGTAGACAAAATAGCCGGACTCTCATGGGCACTGTGATTTCTTTTTGCATGTCAGTAACGTAAACCGGCAGGTCATATTTAACTGTTTTGAAGGATTTGTCTAATTTTACTCATTATCATCTATCCGCAGCTACTGCATATGATTCCAAAATGGTTCACTGGAATATGGACTCCCTGGTGATACAGGCAGCCTAGCGAAAAAGTACAGACCATAAAATCCTAATCCCATAACATGACATAACCCAAAAATAGTCCTAAACACAGTCAAAATGCTATCTAAAATCTAAACTTAGCCTTAACCTTAACACTGTGCATAATCTTCCTGAAAATTAGTACAAGTACACCTGCACCTGTGTCATGCCGCGTCTTCTTGCATAATTAAAGCCCTCACAGCCTAAAGGACGTCCAGGTAATTACTGTGAGTGCAGGCCTTTGCGTGCACTGAGCACAGACCTTGGATGACCTGAAGAGTATTCGGCGACTAATTATGACTGAGTGATCGTCACCACCATGTTGTCAGTCTTGCTCTACTTCCTCTCTCAGTTGATGTGAGCGCTTTGAGATTGAGCTCATCTTACTTGCAAATGTTAATCATTTACTTTAAACAGACTGAGCAGCCTGGCCCACGCGAGAATCCACCAACCGGAGGACGCTGACACTTCGGTTCCCGCGACAATTACCTGCGCCTACCTGCACGCACTGGACTGGTCAATTGCTCTTAGCAACCACGTGCGAGTGTGTGCTCCTGTGCTCGGAAACGAAGACGCCTTTTTCCACATTTTCATTTGTGAAACCCCCACTAGTTGTGCACATTCGCTTACCTGTATTTTGTGAACAAATAAAGCTACCGTTTTATGCAGTGAGACCTCTGATCCTTGTATCCTCCAATACGTTCAACCGGTCGACTGTCTTTATAAGGAGGTGATTTTGTACAGGGAATAACTGCGGTAATCTCGCCAGGCCCAGTACATAGGCACTATTGGGATAAATGCAAAGCTGCTTGAACCTCAAGAGTACGCAGCGGATGCACCTCGCCTTCTTTGACCTTGTGAGTTCACTATTTCCGGATTGTTTTTAGTCTTCAACATCCTTTATACCTCCGTTAGTCTAGTCTACCAAGCAGCTCGTGTTAGTAAAAATTCCTTACCCAGAGTTGTCAAAGCAGGGCACAGATATTGCAGTAGAGGCTTGATCCTCCAGCTCTGATTGCTCCTAGTCGTGTATCATTTAGTCTCCCATTTTTGTAGCAGACTCTACATTTTATGGTCAAATGTGCGGTTGAAAGTTCAGCTAATTATAAAGAGAGAATCAACCTTTAACAATAAGCTGTAATAGTTTAAGTTGATTTATTTAATGATATAAATTTCTGTTTCCCAGCCCACTCCATGAGAGGTCATTGTGATCAGCTTGCCTGTCGGGCGGAATAAGAAACACTAGATATCAACTCATTCGTACAGTTTTACTTCAAAAAGATTCTATATATGTACGCCTTGAGAATGTGCAATACACGGCTTTCGTCTAATCGGATCATTAGCAGGCAACAGTATTTGTCCCATTACGCGAATGCCCTAAATTATCCAAAGCGCAATTAATCCGACCGACGTTAGGTGAGAAGTGACCCGTGAAAATCACACGGTGCATACCACCAATGCGAAATTACTAATTTCCTATTTTTCTTGACTACCGTCGCCCACCCCACCCCTTCTTTGACGGCCTTAGTTCTTTCACCACAGGCGGTCCGAAGTCGTCTTGCCTTCACGACTGACCTGAGAGCGCGAAAGACATATTCGCACCACTATGCCGACCTTAAGGTCAGCAGATTACTGTGTTCGCTGTTCTCGCAGTCTTGGCCCAATTGAGCAAAATCGTGGCCCTAGCAGGAGAGAGAACTTTAGAAGAATAGGCATAAACTGTTTCTCATATTGTTAATTAAGTCCAATTTAGCGGTGGTCTACTTAACCTGAAACCACTAAAGCATGGTCATTTTCAGAGCCAATTTTCAAATGGGTTGTATAAAAGTAGGGAACGCCGTGATTTTAAGACTATTTTCCACGTCAAAAGTCAAATAGTTGTGGAATAAGCAGGGACTCGAGCGAATTTATGCTATGCAGCAGTAAACGGAAGCCATGAAAACCAGACACTTTGAGCTCATTTGGATGAAAGAGGGTAGTGTTTCCTGTTAGTGGGCTAATTTTTATGCTTCATATTCTCTCTCTCGCAGGTATGAGAGGAACTCAATAAAGTGAAAAGAGCAAGGACACATATTTTTTCGCAGCCCTTAAATGCAAATGTTTAAGGCTGTCAGTGTCAAAAGCAGCCAGAGTCAAAGAGCTGGGTTGACTGCGATAAAGAAAAATATGCTTAGTTTGAGACTGTGAGAGGGACTCATTTTCTTTGAATAGGTGCTTGTTTAAGCAAGATAACCTGATAGACCCTCTAACTACTGGTTTAGTCACAAACATTTAGTAGGTAGTGTAGAAATATATTTGAAAATGAGCTATAGAGGCCAGTAGTTGAGAAGAAAGACGTGAACTAGACAACGGGGATTATTTGTCAGTCATTGGGACAAAAGTGGCTTACGTGGTCCCACTCATTAATGCCTACTTCCTGCGTGTTTTCCTACGAAAATGATACTTATAAGGTTTTATAGGTGGGAAATTAGGATACGCAGTGAGATATACTTTAATAACTGCTATATGCATTTTTATTTTATTGTATTTGTAAGTGTTGTTGATTTAAATCTGCAGATTTTCCTAATCTGTATTATCGTTTACCGTATTGCAGAAAAACCTGATAATCAAATTGCAGGTTTCTTGAAATTCCCGAAAAACAGAAATGGTGGTTAGTAGGTCGTCCACTTCAACTTACCTGAGGTCCAACTTACCGTTCTGGAGTTTGATTAATATAGCCCGCTACGCGAAGTGCCGCGCACACCTCGAAATTACATGTTGAACAACTTACTCCCAGCGGCTGTGGGAAAAAACTTCGACTACACTTTTTTCCTTTTCCCTTACTTTTAAAAATTTTGTCTGCCTATCCTAGTTCCCCAACCCCGAAACCCTATAACCAACATTTTCGTGGCACAAAATGCTGGGACTAGGGGTATAGAAGTAGGACTACATAAACTACTTTTGCCGTCATCGGTTCCCCATCTTCATCCCTTCATGGCGCCATTAACATAGCATGACAAAATAAACACCCTCCCCAGTGGTCACAAGTGCAGGGAAGGAGGGAGAGGCTGGGTTATTCGTTTTGTAGAAGCTTTTGGATAAGATATAACGTTTGAGAGGAGGAGCAGGTCAGGATGCATCCTTTTTTGTCAAAACGAAATCACACTGAAGAGAGTTTCCAAAATTACGAGTGTCCTCTTTCTAACCAGACCACACAGGTGTCTCAGTGTCATGGCAAGTCCAAGCTGACTGTACTTTGGTTCGCATAAATTAAAACAACACCAACTTGCTGCGCACCTGAGCACCCTGTTGCACTGTTCACTGGCCTTTAATTGGGGGTAAATTCCAGGTTCTAGGTTATCTTGCGTTACGCCAAAATAAAAAAAGTCTTATGTGGAGTTTCCGGGACGCACACACCTCTAAGTGACTCGAGCGTTCTTGCAATACGAGACAAGACAGGCGGATTTACAAAACAAAAGCCAGACACTTGCAGACACTTTTTTGACCGAGCCGAGCCTAGGCTTGCAAGTGTATGGTTTTAAAACTACCTATGAGTCTACGAGAACCAACTGGACCATATTTTGCTTGTCAAAACTTAAAAGCTAACAGGCATGCGCACAGGATAATAATGGCAAAACATGTGTTGCTTAAGCAATAACATTGGTTTATGAGCATTCACCGATAGCTAACAAACCTCACTCGTTCACTTCTCCAGTTCCGCCCGCAGCCACACAGTGGCTAGTACTTTACGTAGCATTTGACTTCTGACCATAAAGTCGCGGGTTAGAGTCTTGGTTGGTGCACCATTTGGGGGTGGTTCTGATTGGCTGATGACGGCTTATAAGCCAGAAATGGCCATTCCAGTCTCTCATGTTTTTGCCAACAATTTTAATTCAAGTTATAATAGTTATTGAGAGTGCGACAGGACAATGAGGAACATTTGACGAACAGCGACTTGTTATGTGAATGTATGTGTTTTGCTGATCGAGTAGAGGAACAATTAAGTTCCACTTTGCCCAGGAGCTCGCAACGCAAACCCGCCAGACCGTCACATAGTGACGAAGATGATATGATGAGGTGGATCAGACAAAGCAAAGGGAGACCGAAATGGCCATTTCTGGCTTATTAGCCGTCATCAGCCAGTCATATCCAATCTCGAGGGGTGAAACCCCCGAGATTTTAACCCGGGATCTTTGGTCATTGACTTCAATACTCTATCTCCAGTTCACGGGTTCCTTGCTTTGTCGGTTGTAATCGGCAATATGATGAATGTATGTGTTTCGCCGATCTAGTAGAGGAACAATTAAGTTCCGCTGTACCCAGAAGCTCGCAATGCAAACCCTTCAGACCGTCACATAGTGACTTAGATTTTATGATGACTTGTACTGTTATTAAGAAAGTTAGATGATTCCATTTTGTAAGGGTAACTACTGAAGCCCACGTCATTAAATTAAGATTTTTAGAAACTTGATTGGATTTAATGGAACCAAAAATTCTGCTGTAGAGCCAATCTTCAACTTTGCATTTGGGAAAAGGTGCTTCAAACTTGGCTGAGGAATTTACTGAATCTTTAACCACAAGACTGGAGATTTTATGAATGAGCAACCGCAGATATTGACCGAAAATCCTTTTAATCAGGCATACTCTATCTGAAGCTACCAGGTAGAGTAAGGTGGGTGAAAGCAATTTTCTCCACCGAATGTGGGTGGTCTTGCCATAAGAAACGACGCAAGTTCTGATTATTGCGAGCAGTCTGCATTTACTTCGCTACGAGAGATCCAATTGAAAACGCAGAATAAGATAATGCTTTAAGGGAGAAATCCTGGAGAAATGAACTGGCTGGAGAAATTTTTATAAAATGGCAGCAACATGAAGCACTCAAACTGAGTAAGTGCCAAAGTTACATAGGTAAGACAGTAATTTGGACGGTGGATTAAGACGTATCAATGAGTGTTTGCATACCAGGCAATGAAGACGTACACAGGCTACCAGAGCAACCGTCTGCATTGTGAATAAGGGCTAACAGGGACATATATATGCAAATCGCCCGTAAAAACACCTGTACGTAGGTGGTTAGCAGTCAGCACGTGATTCCGGCTGAGCACCTGAACAGTTTGTGGAGCGCTTTTTGAGCGAGCATGTCGTCAGTTCCATTATTCTCCTCTCTGATAGTCACAATTAACATATTTGATGAGTAGAAGCAGAAGATTCCAGACGCTGGGACAGCACTTTTATTCGCCTCACGTTTCAATCTCTGTCGCGGATTCTTTATCAGAGTGGAAAGCAGTAGCAGAAACGGTTACCTGAGAGGCTAGCAGTCCGATCCTGCAAACTCAATTTTACTAGAGTACAAGGTAGGTATCCGGATGATGAAAGCATCTGTGTCCGTCTGCGATCATGAAGCCATTTAGGAAGGGAGAAATCAGATGTCCTATGCGGCAGGACCTAAGAACAAAAACTGCACTTGATAGCTATGGCTTTGCACAGGATTATTGGAAATTTGCGTGAATTTTGGGGTAAGGGTTATCACTGGGGTTAAGTCTGGTGCATTTGTGTTAAGGATAGGGTAAGGGTCAAGACTAGGATAAAGATTAGTGTCAGGGGACTTTTCTTCCTTGTGGAAGTTTAAACACAGCCATCATTCTTAAATAAGGGGCATAGCTTTTGCTTGCTATCCTGTCCGTTCGGTGGAAGAGAGGGCATATAAATAATGGCATGTGCTGTTAATTCTAGGGTTAGGCCTAATTCCTCCACCCAGTCTATTCCACCACAGCAAAATCACCAAATATTGTTCTGACAAAATTCCGATTTCTCTATCAGAAGTGCTCTTTTTCCGACATGGAATGCCACCTGGTGTATAGAATTTTAGCTTCAACTATGAATGGATATTTTTGCAACTGAACTAGGCAGCATTAATATCTGTCACAGAAAAAATTTTCCAACGTGAGCGGTATTTCGGCAATACTAGACAGGTAACGAACAACTCAAACGTATGCATATATTTTGGGCACCTGATGACTTAATGCATTAATATTGGTTGCCAGGTCCAAAAATGTTAGTTACTTGTTTGGATGTCTTTTATATCAAGGTCAGCAACCTGTCAGCAGTTACAACCAATCTCCCATCCGGGAATCACCATTGCCAAAATAAACGCGAGACCAATAAATGGAAAAATTCAAGTGACTCTGAAAAACAAAAAAACACTACTGCTGACCTTTAGGTATTAAGTAAGATAATAGAGTATTTATCTTGATCGTCAGGAAGCTCCCACAAAACCGTTGGTGATGAGACTTTTTAAGTGATTTGGAAATGGCAATAGGAAGAGAATAGAAGTGGACGCACAACAACGCCCAAACAGAAGCTAGAACTTCCGAGTGGTGAGCAGCAGTCAGAAAACCGAGAGGCAGGCAAAAACGAGCCTTTGGCGCGATTGCAATTTGAGCAAAAAAATCACTATAACGATGGAGAAGATGCAATCACTGTAGCGTGATATCTATTGGAAGTATGTTTTGGGAGTCGCAAGTAGGGATAGTAGAGGCGCAAGGAGAGTAGTAGTGGCCGCCCTCACGATCACTGCTGGGGGTTTTTATTGATTTGACGATGGCTTGACAACCTGCGTCCTGTTTGAGTCGTTCATGACGGAAATTTCCTCATTCGAGTGGAATGTTGGTGTGATGGGCGTGAGGAGCGAGTGGGCAGATTCCCCGCAACTCCGTTTTCACTCTTGTTTCATCTGCGGTAGTTCACTGCCTTGCTTCAGCTTGCTGTATCCTTCCTGCAGTTTGCCCAGCTTGCCTCAGTCTCTGCCTCGGCTTGCTTCAGCGTTTGCTGCGGTCCGTTGCAGCACGCAGCTGCCCATCGTGTGATGATTACTCAGCCATTTTACTGACTGTTAGTGGACTTGTTGGTAGCCCGTGCCATCACCACGTGACTAATGTCCTTGCTCCGGCAAAGTCTCAGCACGGAATATGAGAACGGGACGTCAGCAAAGGCCCTAGTCATTAGAGCTGGAGAATTAGCTGGAAAGCTGGGTAAAATCAATCGTTTCTTACGTCATCTGGCCGCATTTCAAAGAAAAGGCTGGTGTTTTCACCCAACAAAGTGTTAAGGCCTGTAGTATATGGATTTAAAAAGGGCATTCTGTTACCCTGCTCCATAAAAAACAACCAGGATTCCTTCGGAAGATATATTGCTGCAAAGATTAGCTCGGGTCTTTTAGTAGCCCAGCTAAGTAAATACTTTTAACAATGGGAAGAATCAACCGAAATCGAGAAATATAACTGGGGATAACAAGAAAGTTGTGATGTAGAGTTAATGCTCTCACGTATCCCCATCTTGGCATTTACCACGTAGTTGTTATAGAGATTATCAGAGATTGCAAAAGCAACAGTAACATCAATAAAACAGAATCAATAACTAAAAAGGATTTCGGACTAATTAGTAGATGTGATGGTTGCCTTTGATAACGAGCATTGAAAGACGATTTCGCGATTTGTGAAGTACAGGTACTGGCTAAAAAAACTAGAATGCGTTCCGTTGATATTCTGTGAGTGCATGACGCATCTGCTAGGGGTTTGCCCGTCATCAGGTAATCTCCTAGCGTTCTCGGGTGCTTTTTGATCGATACTTAAGTTTCTAGGTTACTTATTTTTAATTCTTTCAGCGATCAATCACCAACTCAGAGTTGATACTCTTTACGTTGGCATTTTAAGGAGCATTACATGGTAAGCCCGCTACACCTGCTGAAATTCAACCTTAATGTTGATTTCTTATTGAAATTAATGTCAGGAAGTATTGAAGATGAACATCAGTATTCGGAATATTTAGTGCCACTGACCCCTTTGGCGTTGAGGCATATAATTATGCTACAATTATCGTATCCTGCAAGAAAATAAAGGCAAGAGTGTAGCGACAAAAATGTCAAAAATTACAGTGCTAAGCAGAAATTACTTATTTCCAAGGTCCTGGCAAAGTTTTGGACGCTCACAGCAGTTGTCGTAGGCTAGCAGGCGTTTATTCCCCTGTGCGAGTGGTTAAATCATAACCATACTCTGTCTGAGTTCTTTGTATTGCAGCCTCCTCCTAGTCAATGGAAGCTGCCGATAACTTCATCTGTAAAAGGACGCCTTAACTAGGATTGTACCTGCCGGAGGTCGGTATTGTAGCTGATTAAAACGTGGTCGCAGAAGCAGTACGCCAGTAAATCGATGCCTTGGCAGCTGTTTTACTGCTCAATTGCATTGACAGCAAAAGTGTTCATGAGTCACATCTAGAACACTCTACATGATCGATGAGAAGGTTTTGAGCCTATCTGACAGAACAAACAATGACATGAACCATTTAGGCATAGACACAGAAGGAAATAGGTCGTGTTTTGAAATATTATGCGCAGCAAGACCAAATTCTGCGAAAGGTTGGCAAACTCTAGGCTTCAGTAGAGTATTAAGCAAGCGTATGTATACTTTGGATTAATTCTCGTTTATCGTGCACCCCTTCCCATACAAATGCATTGGTCTGACGATAACTTATCGAAGTATACATACGATGGCCAAATACTCTCCCGAATTCTCTGATGGGAATTTTTGCAACTTTGAAATTCTAGTCTGCATTATGTCGCGAATGACGAAGCCGCTGGTATATCGTCAAAAACAATAACTCATACATAGAATCCATACATCTTGAGATGATCAATGCTCGTGAATAAAATGTGCCCTACAAGGGTAAAAATAATTTATGAGTGATTTTGGTAAATTACTTTCAAGTTCACACACTGTGTTTCAAAGAAACACACTTTCGAAATGGAGGCTTGTTTAACATTCTCCTGCATATGTAGAACACGATCTTTCACCGTGAAATAGATACTTTGGCGTTTCAGACTATTTAGGCCAGAAATAACACCAAATGTTCGCTATTTATAATAATATAATAATAATATAAATAGAATAATAATATGTTTATTATGCCAGTTTACAGGCAATTGTAAAGAGTTGGTAATGCACCTCTTGGGCGCCTTCCAACACCTCGAAGACCAGAAAAAAACTAAAACAAACTCCCTATGTTGCGGCCAGTATTGGGTTTGTTTCAGGTTTTTTGTTTTATCAATACTGGGCGAGATAGGGAGTTTGTTTCAAGTGAAAAAACCTGCCTTCAAAGGTATGATACAAACGGAATAAATGAACAGTTAAAAGCTGAGTTGACTCATCAGCAGGAGAACTGTTTCATATCGTTTAAAAACATTAGTTCCAGACGGAGAGGGTTGGCACAAGAACACAGTGTTCTCAGTCTTCCTTCAATGGTTGTCGGCAAAAGTTGTGCGCTATCGGCTGAAGGGTTAGCAGACTGCGGGCTGCTGCTTTAGCAGCATTTTCTTCAGCATGAAGCCTGGCGGGGTTCAAAGTCCACGAACGCCATCAGAGTGAAAGAGAGATTCCACCGAGTCAGCACCCAAAATTCGTGAAAGTTGCCCTGAATGTAGAAAACTAGTTATAGCTCTCTTAAATATAGGGTAGTTTTGCTGGGTTTTAATACTTTTGGGCAGCTTATTCCAGATTGATATGGCATTTACTGAAAAGAATTGCCGGTACTTAACTGTACGTGCCATAAGACGAAATAAAAATACGTCTCGATGACTAGCGCGTCGAGAGTGCTCAAGCTGCCTTATTGTACTAAGGGGATTAAAGGTTTGACCATTCAAAAGTTTAAACAGTAAAAATAGACCCTTCTGCAATCTACGAAGCCATAGGGGATCCAGCTTTATAAGTTCGTACCTTTGTTGGTAGGTTAAGTTACGGTGTTCTGTAGTGAAAACTCTTCTAGTGAAGAAGTGCTGCACCGATTCTATTTTCTTCCGTTCACTAGTGCGCAGAAGACTGAATAGAGGCGAGCAGTATTCAAGACTAGGTCTCACGTACATATTATAAAGGCTAGTTCTAACCTTGATAGTCTTAAAATTTCTAAGGATAAATCCGGTGGTTCGGCGTGCTTTCGAGACTATCAGGGCACAGTGCTCTGACAAATTGAGACTTTTAGAGTAGGATATGCCAAAATCCTTGATAACTCCTGGGACATTTAATTCGTGGCCGTCAATGCTTAATTCCGGTGGATGATCGTCGCCAACAACCATAACGGAACATTTGTCCCATGAAAGGGTGAGGCGCCATGTGCAACACCACTGGGCGAAGGCCTGAAGATCCTTTTTTATCAGCTCGAGCACGATGTTGCGATCTGCCGGTTTATATCGATAAGCGAATTTTAAATCATCAGCGTACATGAAGGGTCTGCCATACTGAAAACAATCTGAAACGTCGTTGAAAAACAGGCGAAATGGAGCGGACCCAGTACACTACCCTGTATAACTCCACTCCTCACATGCGTGGGGTTGGAGATAACATTGGAAATTTTTACTCGTTGTGTGCGAGCACCCAAATAGGAAGATATGAAGTTCAGTGGCTTGCTACCTATACCGAAGGAGGCTAGTTTCAGAAGGAGGAGGTTATGCTCGACCCGATCAAAGGCCTTAGTAAAATCAAAATAGACGCTATAAGTGGCAAAACCGCTGTCTCTAGATTGCAGCACATAATCAAAGAAAGAGAGCTGACAGGTGTCACAAGATCGTTTCTCGATAAAGCCATGTTGAGCTGTATTGAGCAAGTTGTTCTCTGTCAAGTGACGCATCACCTTTTCTTTGATTAAGGTCTCCAAGATCTTCGAGGCTGCGGGAAGTGTATTTATTGGCCTAAAGTTGTCGAATGAGGTCGATCGGCCATGCTTGCGAATAAGCATTATGTGCGATTCCTTCCACAACGAAGGAAAGGTTTCGCTCTGAAGAGCAAGATTAAATACCTTACAAAGAATAGACGGAAAGATATCATTCGCTTCAGCTTTTAGAAGGCTAACTGGGACGCCATCTGGTCCTGGACTATAGGATTGACGATAACGACGAATGGCTACAGTCACATCCCAGACGGTATAACTTATGGTTTCGAGTATGGCACCCGTCCAACCCCGGATAACCGGAGGTGCAGCGAACGAGCTTTCACTAAACGTTTTGGATAGGAACGCATTGAAGCTATCGGCGGTCAACTCAGCGTCAGCTATGGGGTTTCCTAAAAAATCTTGAAGTATGGGGTTTTGCGTTTTCCTCTGCGCTTTTACTGTACGCGAAAAGAGTTTCACAACATTAAGGGAAGGGTTTTCAGCGAAGTGAGCCTCATCGGCTACCTGCTTTTCTTCGGAGAGCTTCTTGGCCTGCTCAAAGATCAGTGTGATCAAGGGCAGAACGGAAGTGTCGTTCTGCCGATGCAAACGACGAGAGAGTTTACGCAGCCTACGACGGAAAGACAGAGGAAGGTACACTTCATCCTTGACATGTATTACTTTCTTACGGGGGACAAAGTGGAGGATGAGTGGATCCAACACTTTGTACAGGGCATCGGTACAAACATTTACATCCAAACATTGGAAAAATTCAGACCAGTCGAGAGCGTTTAGATGTGCTAGTAGGTCGGCCGTGTTTGCTGATCGGAAGTCATGATAAAAACTATACTTTTGGGAAAATGTTTCATCCGCCTCCAGTTCTAGTTCACTAACAACTGTAAGATGGTCTGAACTCCCAAGTGCGTCTAAGGATGACACTGAAAGTGGTTCGCATCCCCTACAAAAAATTAGGTCGAGTATGTTTGCTCCTCGAGTGGGAAAATCGACTACCTGATCCCACATGCCAATATCTATTGCCTCAAGTAAGTTCTCAAACTTTGAAGGACCGGATGGTGGAAACCAGTGCACGTCAGGAAGGTTAAAATCACCTGCAATCAAGCAATACTTAAGATTAAAGTCAGCTGCGGCATGAAATGCCTGCGAGAGACAAAGATCGTAGTCTGCATTGGCATTAGGTGGGCGATAAACACAGCCAACAAGTAAGGAGTATTTGTTTTTTAGAACAACTCGTAGCCAGCAGCTCTCCTCCACCTCTGTGAATTGTGGATAGTCCAACGGGAGAAATGCAAGTGGCTGCTTAATATAGATGCAGCTTCCTCCGCCACGGCCATTGTTTCGATCGTTCCGAACGCATTCATAGCCAAGAACAGATAGTTCTGAGTCAGCTACAGAGGCCGATGCCCATGTCTCAGTTACCATAAAAATGTCTGGGCGGTTGACGAAAACCATAGTCTGGAGCAGAGGCATTTTATTAATCAGTGATCTGGCATTTAAAACGACCAATTTAAGAGGGCATGTCTGAGGTTTCGGTGGTGAGACAGCTAGGCCGTCACTGTTACCGGCTTCGACCAGAGCGATGTCCTTTTGACCTGAACTATTTTTCCCTCTCTTATTTTGAGATTTGTCTCGCCATTGGTTCTCCGTTTTTCCAGCTCTATTATTAGCTGTCTCATCTTTCTCCGCTCTTTCAACTCGTAATCCGACTGAAAAAAAACTTGCGAATGCAGACTCCGTAAGGATGGTTTGCGCTCTAGCAATAGTTTCGCCTGTGCTTCAGTTTCGAAAATAACTTTTAGAGGTCGTGGCCGAGAAGTTGATTCGGCAGCTGTTGGAGCCTTCCCTATTCGAAATGCCTTAAGAATGTTGAAAGACTCGCCTGGTTTTAGCAACGGTTTGGCGTACACCCGCATAAGACCCACGTCATGGTCAATTCGTTCTTGTGCAATTGACGACTCTGACTCTGGGGCCCCCTTTACAACTATTTTCTGCTTGCGACTCAATGGGGCATATGTTGCAAGCTCACGTGTTTCAGCCGAGGGAGCAATTATATCCGGTACACGCGGTTCTGATGTACTGGCTATTGGGTAAGCTGAATGCAAACCCGTGAACCGTTTGGCTTTCTTAGGCTTATGCCTCTTTTGAGTTATGATCTTGTCAAACTCTTGGTCATCACTTTCTTGTGCAGAGTCGAGCAACGATGTGGT
Source organism: Ligula intestinalis (assembly GCA_036362985.1). NCBI lineage: Eukaryota > Metazoa > Platyhelminthes > Cestoda > Diphyllobothriidea > Diphyllobothriidae > Ligula > Ligula intestinalis. The sequence continues at coordinate 43,001,306 of JAYGXS010000001.1, read as the reverse complement.
GCTAGGATGCAAATCCCGATAACTGCTACTGTCGCTTAAGCCGAGTGACGATGGTGTAGCCCGTGGGCTTGACACATGGTCCGATATGCAGGTTTCAGGCGTGTCGACAGACATGTCCAAATCCAAGTCAATATCAGCGACAACTCGTTCTTGTGCAATTGTTGACGCTATCTCTAGAGCCCCTTTTACAACTATATTCTGCTTGTGACTCACTGGTGCATCTGTTGCGAGCTCACGAGTTCCGACCAAGCGGCCATCTGTATCCGGTACTAAAGGTTTGATGGGTCCTGATGTGCCGGTTTTTGGGTTAGCTGACTGCGCATTCCTGGCCTATTTAGACTTTTGACCCTTTCTAGCCCTATGCTTTTTTGGCTTCATGATCTTATCGACCTCTGTATCGTCGCTTTCTAGTGCAGCATCAAGCAACGATGTGACGCTAGGACGCAAATGCAGATCATTTTTAGTGCTGCCTGAGCAGAATAACAATGGCGTGAACTGCGGATTTATTTTAGATTCTTTGCGATCGAGTGAGACGCCCGCTGGTTTACTTGTTCGGCAGATGATATGCGAGTTTCAGGTTTACCGGCCGAGGCTATCTGAGCATATGTACTTTTATTTATCCCCGGTTTTTGGCCGACAAGGGCTGTTTTAGCCGCTGCATAAGAAATATGCGTTTTTAGATGGGCTATCTCTTGTTTCAGTTTATTTACCTCGTGGTTAAGTTCCTGCTTCATCTCCGAAAACTCCTGGCGGAGGACGAAGTCCTCACAGTCTAACTTCGGTAAAAGTAGTAGACATCTTGGGCGTTTGGCGGGAGGTGGAGAATTTATAAAATTATCTAAGTGGCCATATCGGCAGTTACTTTCTGGTCGTATCTTAACATGGTTGTCAAGGGCCCGTGTCGAAGTGGCCGGGCTGCCTGAGGTGCTAACACCGCTAATAACCAGATTTGACGACCCGGGTTCGAGATCCGACGGAGGCGAAACGTTTCGTGCTAACGGACTTGTAGAATCTAAAGTCTCCATGTTATGTAAGATTTTTTTGTGTTGCGACCTGCGTGTGATACTGCCAATTAAGTCGGAAGCCAAATCAAAGAGCCCGTAGGAGTGAGGCGGAGAGAAGATCGATTGGCCAGATAGTGCAAGTTTACTGAGACAAGCAGGTTACAGCAAGTCAGAGTAAAATATTGAGTTCCTGACAGATACAATGAAATGTGTTTGGTTAAAAATTTCCTTAGGAATAACGTGAGAGTCACTTTTATCCTAACGTGAGAGTCACTATTATCCTTCATATTAGAACAATATTAGGATAAGGGTATATAACAACACAGTGATATAAGGACTCAGCCTCGGAGTGAAATTCGGAGATGTGCAGATTTTTGTGGCGCAGAGGAGTTTTTCACAAAATCGACACGTCCAAGAAGCAATTTCCAAACTTTGGAAATAATTCACAGCGGAGGAATTTTTCAGAGCGACCGGATTCAGATTTCCACGTAGAAAATTCCAAACTTTGGAAATATATAGTCAATTCTTGAATAATTTCCAAGAAGCGTGTCTTCTATACTGAGATAGAGACTAAAAACATGTAAGCTCGACAGACTTGAAATTCGCAAACAATTTCAAACTTCGCGCTTAATTTCAGCCTCCTGTTAACATTATAAAACGGGTGCTACGCGCGCTGCAATTCTACTTTTGAAATAAAAAGGTGATAAAGTGATGCACCCGAAAGCACTAAATATTGTCCGTATTTGGTCTTGGACCTGACCTTCCGTAATTTCTGTGCATTTTGTCGCAAAGGCGTGTGATTCGGCACCTCTAGTGTACTTTTCGTCTGCCCTTGACGACCTTAGCAAGGCCATCTCGAAAATAATATGCAGTATGCTCAGTGTTTGAAAGCGGTAGTTGCGTGCCGAAAATCGCGTTCGACCGCTCGTAAGCAATCTACACTGCGATTGGCTCACTACGGCCGCTCTCCAAATCAGTGAAAAAGTCGTTGAGCTCACAGGTAAGTGGGTTAATCTACCTCCTTTTCGAAATTGCGTACGTACTGCATTTGTTAAAAGGCTTCTTCATTTTATAAAAGTTGCATTTTGGCTCTGATAGCAGGTTCTCCAGTCATTGGTTAGGTTATAGTATGCATAGGCAAAAAAAATGGCCTGATGGGACCTTGGACTGCAATCACTCTTCGAATAAGGGTCCCTTTGAGTTGTTATAGTACTACCTCGGCAATGGTTCCAGAGATTTTAGAAACCACTGACGTGCCTTTGCTTTGCTCATATGTGGTTCGTCGAATGTAATATAGGTGTTGAGGCAATGCTCTATGATTTATATAAGACCCTGAGTTGTGGGTATATGTTCCCTCTCTTTGTAATTCTGACGTAGAAGGTCCCGGATGGTTTCGACCGCAAAGGCCTGTGGTATGGATGTGCAGAGTGAGATGACATCAAATGACATCAACCTTTCGCCTGGCTCAATCGTAACCATCTTTTTTTTGTCAAGGAATCGTACGGCCGACTATACTGCCGACTATGGGCTCGCTGTAAGAATTGCAAGCTTCTGGAATAGCTAGTTTGCCAGACCGTACGTGGGCGTGCCCCAGAAGGAGACGATTGGCTGTGAGGCACGTTTGGCTTGTGTGCTTTTGGGAGGCCCTAGAATCATGCCACGGCTGTTTCGGTAGACTTCGCCATGTACCAGTCCTTGATGCTGATGAACTTTTCTTTCTTTAGTCGACCCAGAGTTCTGCTCACTTTTGCCAGTAGTGGCTTTAAACCGGCGGCGTCGCCGATTCTGTAAGACTCTTGATCATTGAGGAGCTTTCGGATTTAGTTTTGGTAGTCACCTTTATCGAGCACGACCGTTGATCGAACTTTGACGGCGTCTTTTTCAATCTTCGATGGCCTTTGATTCCTTTTCTAGAAGCGAGTGGTTTTTTCCGGTGTGACGTGAGCGGTGAGGTGACTTGGTGTCGAAGAAGTTCCTTGGTCTCGTCTGTGACGCGGGTTTGGAGGAGCGCTGATCGAAAGGAGGCAATAAAAGTGACCGGATCAGCGTCTGACTCACGTTGCAGGACCTTTATTTGAACATCGGTTAGCTGTTTTGACGAGAGGTTGTGCACTAACGTTTGCTCGGTCTCTAGGTGTTGTATGGTCTGCAGTGCCCTAAACTTTACTGATAATTCCATAACTTTGTTCGCAGGCTTCTGTCGTCCCAAGGATGACAAAGTGGTTATTAATGCGAATGCGATCGCTTCATTGCAGCAGCGATGGACAAGCCTCCTGAAGCTCTCACAAATGCATGCACATTTCTTAAGTCCGCAATGACACCCTCGCATGAGGACCATGGTCATTTGCTGCCTATGTCGGAACACCGTTTGTTTGGCCAACTCCGTGTTGACAGGAAGCTTGTAGGATAGGCATTTTGGCATGTTGAAGTTAGCAAGACATCCGTAGAGGAAACGAATCTGTGCAAATGTCGAAGCCTGACGCATGACCATTTTTCAACGATGAGCCAGTTGAAGCCCTTTGCGCCCGTAGTTTACAGTAACTGTAGTGAAAATTCGATTCCAAGGCGGTAAGTCAGGAGAAAAGGCGTTCACCGAATGAGGTTTAGAAGAAGAAGATTCAATCAATGAAACAGGAATTTTATTTTCCTGACGCTTCCTATTCCGTCAGAAATCCTTAATCATAGGTAATTGTAGCATGTGCACATAGGGGCGACACTTGCACAGATTGCATGGTATTTATAGTTCGTAGCGGTCATCTGAGTGCGTACTGTAAGTATCCGCTCCTGTAACCACCGTTTAGGTCTTAATTGGTGCGGTGATGGCTTGAGACTTCGCGATCGACTAATAAATTGCCACGATTTCCTGTTCCGTATCGGATGCGGGCTTTGTACTTGCACGATAATTATGCTCGCTGTCGTCAGTGTTGTTGTTGGACCAGGTCCTTTCCATGTGGTTGATTCTCTTAATCAGGCAATGTCTCAGTACACAGTAGGTGAACACCAAATCGTTGCGCTTGTTGATTAACTGGGGTTCTGAGAAGCATGACTCAAGCAGCTCGCGGTTCACACGATTGTCACCTCTTGCGAGTAGTTTGTCCTCGTTAAATTTGAAAATATGACCAGGTCATATCGAGTGAACTGCTTCCTGGCACTTGCATATTCACTTTTATTGGGAGAGGTTTACTTGAAATTTGACTGTTCGGATAATTGCTTCATCTATCCATCTTCGGGGAGTGCGTACTCTGAATCCTGATCCTGGCTATATTTGCTAGTTTCTTCCGCGTGCTAAGTCTGCAAATCCAGGTTGAGCAGCCTTGTGTGGCTCGTGTCTCTCAGTCGGCTCCCGCGTTGACACTGTAAGTGGGGTAGCACTGTTCATTTGCTCTCCCCGTCCGTTGGTCATCTGTGTCTCGTCGACCTCCAGCTCGCCATTACCTGTGTCATGGAAATGCACGGCGAGCGTAGAGCTAGTTGGCGGCCCCGATTGTTCCACGCCGTGACTGTCCCCTGATAAGAATGTATTTGCTACAACATAGGGGCAGGCAGAGTTATGTTACGGTTTACCGAACAGTCGGTCGACATCCAGACTTCTGTAATCTGCGTTCGTGTGTGATCTTCACCTCGGCCCATAATTTTAACGGCGTCAAAGTTGAAGACGTGCCCCATCTCTGCAGCATGGATTGCTACCTCCGACTTTGGGTCCAGCCTTCTTTCTCCTTTTGACTTACTACTTGGGAATGGAACTTTGACCAGCATTATTGGAAGCAACTTACGTCGTTTTTGCGTCAACTTGACTCCTTTCAGAAGCTGTTCCCAGTTTGTAAGCCTCTGAAATCTAACTATTGTTTTCTTATTTATTAGAAATTGAACAGATTTATCCTTCATACCGCTTCCTTCGTCCGGAAATGGGGAAATTATTTAGAGGCAGTTAGAAGGTTCCTTCTGTTGAAGACTGCATATGTCCTCTACCTTTCCAGAAAACCTTGTAACCAGTGAAAGTATGCGTTTGCAAGTAAAGTAAGGGCAGTAAGCTTCCGCCTACATTTAGTTTTATTCAAGTAAAGTAAACATTTCTTATGATCAATCGAATTTTAATGACACGACGTAAAAAACATCATATTAAATGCAACACATCCAGTTGCAAATTTTGATTAGGTAGGCAAGCCTTTGTATAAATTTAAACCAACGAAAGTAATGGATACATCTCTGCCTCTCGATCAAATTACAACCAACTTCCCGTAATATTATTGAATATCACGATTAATTTTATTTAAATTTCCTCGCTGGATTTACGCATTGCGCCAAAAAAGTATGGCCTAAATGACGCAAACGGGAAGCCAGGAGTCCAAGCACCAATTTGAATGTAATTTTGAAAGCAAAGAAATCTGTTGAGGCTCGCATGCTTCCTTTGCTGCCGGACAAGTATCAGCGTGCGGACATCTGTCTATGAAGAGCTATAAAAAGTGGAAGAGAGTGGGATATAAGCCTATAGGTAACAGTCTTCAAATAGAAAAAAAGAATCACAATTAAACACCCTATCTCTGGTTTGCTCCAGTTTCTTCCTGTCCCCCTGCCCTCCAAGACGTGAATTAAGCACGCGTGGATTGTTGTAACCGAGTCAGTTTAGGAACAACAGGGCCTCCTGACTGTGTGTGTGTGTGTGTGTGTGTGTGTGTGTGTGTGTGTGTGTGTGTGTTTGCGTGCGCGTGCAAATGTAGAAGACGTGGTTGAAAATTGTTCCTATTGCTATGGTGTGCATGGCGGTCCAACGTTAAACGTTAGTAGTTGGACGAGGTAGGAACAGGGAAACGCCCTTTTTTTAATCGGCCGCTCCAGCCAATTGGGTGTGCAGGGCGGGTGTGCGTTCCTGCTCACCAGCAGAGGAGCTCATGCAAGTAAGCCTAGTTGGAGAAAAAAGCCGCACGCATATACTCGCTGCGAAGAACTTCTCGCGGCACGCAGGCAGCCCATTGAACCAAACGTGTGGGCAAAAGCCGATTAATAATGACACCGTCAGTTGTGCGTGTTTTGGGTTATGTCTCGAGTGACCAGATCCAGTAGCAGCCACCTACAACGCCTCCAACCAGTGCCTAATTCTGCTCAACGTCTTCAACTCTATCAGTCCTCTCTAAAGTCCTCTGCTGTCTCCCTTTCCGGCACCAGCCTCAGTCAGCCTTCTGATCCGCCCGGACAGCTGAGAGTCGGAACAGATTTGCCTGGCGCCGCGACGTCGTCGCTGCTGCCGTCCAGACCCTACTCCGCCGGCGCGGGCTGCAAACGGACGACATCCCTGTTGCGCGCGTCAGACAGTGGTCTCGGTCAGACCAGCGTCACTGCCACCACTGCCACTATCGGCTCAGTGAGCCAACTCAGTCCACCGCTACCGGTGTACTCCTGGGAGCACGAAGTCACCTCCACGGCCAGCCCGCAGCAACGCAGTAGAATGATCAGTGGAAAGAGGACGGCCGGTTCGCTGGACCGCCTAAGTCGCAGCGCATTTGAGCTGGACATTCCGGACATGCGAACTACGCGCGAAGGTCGTCTGCGAAATAAGCGGGACATGCATGAACTGAACGAAAGGCTGGCGGACCAGGTTGAACGTGTAAGTCCCTTTTTGAAGAAATTTTATTTTCCCTATTATGTGCTGATACAATCCAGTTCCCGAGTGACTGTTAGAGGGATAATTACATTAGTTATCCTTCGGCCCTCTTTATCTGCTCCGATTTAATCCCCCTCTCCAGATTAACTTGTCACATTCTGAAAAATTTAGGAATCAACTAACGTGAGTGAACTCTTGCTTTTTAAATTCGGCCCTTCGTCGACAGCGGATTGTGAGAATTGTCTGCTATTTAAAAACATTGAAACTTTGTACAGTAGTCGCCGGTTATTAAGCCCACGGCTACTTAGCCCAGCCGTGTATTTAGCCCAAGTCAGCTTGTGACGGAATTATAAATAGCAAAATCCGCCGGCTAATAAGCCCAGTCGCCGGCAACAAAGCCCAGTTTGCCAACAGGATAGAGTAACATTCTCATCTCTCTGCGTGCGCAACTGGTTACGTGTCGCAAATAATTTTTTTGTTTTTGTTATTTCGTAAAATACGGACAAACAGCATTCTTTTTTTGTACATAACCAAGCTCTACACATAATACAGTACGTATGTAATGTATAGTGCCCATCCTGCGTTTGCTTATCAAGAACTAGGACTCTCTGGTTATTGCGCCCGCCGCTTATTAAGCCCAATTTGGTCTGGGCCCGAGGTGGGCTTAATAGCCGGCGATAACTGCATATCGATGCTGGTGTGTCAGTTGATGAATGCTGTAACATTAACGAAGGGAAATGTTCCCACGTTCTCAGTTTTTTAGAGCCTCAAGGCTTCTGGTGGAGTTATATGCCAGTTGATCGACGAAAAATAGCCCTTACGGCATCAACTATAGACTTCGGAGCCTGCCATCGTAAGACCCACATTTTTTTGCAGGATAAGGAAGAAGTCGTTTTTTTCTTAAATTGGCCGTATTTTGGGTTTTATGTTGTAGTAGCTACCGTGGAACAAGAATAGGATGCACAAAGAGTGCTTTTAGTCATTTTTGTTTTATTACAGGCAAGTAGATCTTCAAAGTAGCTTAAAAAGATTATAGCGGTGCCCTGATCATAGCAGGTAGATAAAAAGCACCTTTCATGGTCTCTGTTGGAACTGGTCACCATTGTGGAATATAAGAGGTCAAACACCATAAATATAGTAAATAATAGCATTGAGCAGGACCAGGTCATTAAGCCAAACAGAATACAACTTGATCATATATGAGGCATATAAGCAATGAGAGCTGGAGTTGGAGTTTGATATGACAAGTGGATTGCGTCATCTCCTTATTCTTCGCCTCAACTAATTCCTGGGGTTTGAGATTTTGCATGAATAGGCGATCATGAGTCTGTTGGGTTGCATTTATAAGTTAAGATGTCTACACAACGGTCATTTTCAATAAGGCACTTTGTGGTCTTTTCTTTGCTTTTCTGACGTCCTCCTTGGTACACATTTAAAAAGGCGCAAATACGTCGTATGGTTTAAAAGGTCCAGACTTTAACGCTTTGTCCCAAATCTATATGTTAATGTCTATTAAAAGCGTTGGGTTCTTTAACGATAATTAGATGCCATAGAAGTTTACAGCGGTAACCAATCTTCAAAAATTAACCAATTAATGCAAAATGTGATTTCTTAACTGAAAGAACAAATACCATTCTAACCTTAGAGTAGGAGACAAGATGTAAGAAAACCGAACTTTTCGGTGGATTTACGATTGCAAGGAACGTCGAAATGTGATATTTTGTCTAAAAACAAGTTTGTCACCGAATCCTGTGGCGCTATGCACCAAACTGAATTCTATTATTGGATTTCCCCGGCTGATTTTTTCACCGCCGAGGTAAACGATCATGATTATCTATTTTCCAGGTGCTTTCCGAAGGTTATTATTGTTTTTCGAATGATAAATCACCTAAAAGTACATGGACCACCACTGGTAAAATAAAATTATTCGGAGCCATCAGCCCTCCCTTGTTTCCCGCAAAGGGAGAAAAGTTTCAGCAACTTTGAAATAGTTCGTCAGCTGAGCAACGATATAAAACCTTTCTAAATGACAGACAAAAGTTAGGAGAAATATTTGTAAATCTTATCGGCCAGCACTTAAAAACGACATGTTTTTGTCATTTTTAAGCAGAGCCACTTACTGATTTTTGTTTGATTCGGATGCCTTACTTTTTAAGTGGCATTGTTTTATTATGAAATACAATGCTGAGCATGCTGAATGACAGTGGAAACCAGAAAATTGTATTTCATCAGAAATATTATATTCCGTTATCATTTTTGGAGTAAAAAATTTAAGATTTCCAGCAATTTGAAATAGAAAAACCAAAATTACTTCAGGGTTAGTAATCCTTCCACTTCTAATACCATATAAAAACGTACCCAACTCGCCTTTAAGGGTTTTAATTGAGGATTTAGTTCCGCAAAACTCGAATGAGGCAAGTTGTCGTCAGAGCGAAATCGGAAAGTTTCGGAGTATGCATATGTCGATATGATGGGTTCCTTTCATGAAGTCAGAAGTAGTTGGAAGATTTTATCCAGTTTAGTCAGCGAACCTAGAGGCCTGCAACATGAGTGATTTGCTAGCGACAGACTTCATTCGTCTCACTTCGCAATTAGAGTTAACTGAAGTTGCGTTCTAACTTAAATGGACTTAAAAAATCACGCAGTAGCATCCAAGCTTGCAAAACGTTGTTCATGAGTCTGGTCGGATGTTCGCGTTTTCGCACGTTGCTCATTTAATATCCGCCAATCCATGTAGTAATATAGAACTGTGCAATTCTGTACTATAGTTAAACACATTGTTTCTACTGAAATAGAGAATTCAGGAGTAAAAGGCACACGATTGGACAAAAAATACCCTTGCAACTACTTTAACGTTAGGTCACCGTCACAGTTGCGAGCCACATGGCGTTAGAGGTGTGTTTCCTGCGCGCGTTACGCACTGCCACCTGCGACTTTCAGTATAACATCTGAAAGTTCATCCGACCATGTACATACGTCCATGTTCCCAGCTATAACCACACTAACGTCTGTAGACAATAGCCGGCTTCTCTTCTTAAAGATTGGAACCTTGGTCCCAGCATTTGCTGGTGACGTGTTAACTCCTACCAGTGGTGGTAATTATTGATACCCATTGTTTCCAATGAGCTCCCGGAGGCGATTGAGTTCGCCGGACTTGGTGACTGTGGCACTGTCACTAATCTCCACCCATGGGTATGACGTGCATATACAGCAGTTTAGGTTTTTTACTATTGTTACTTTATAGGTACGGCTGGTAAGCTGGTTTCCGGTAGACCATGGTTGCCAGCTGGATATCCGGTTGGCGGCAGATGAGGACATCTGAGACTGGAAGTCAGGCCTACACCTCCTCCCTTATTAGGAATTCCACACCATAGATGAAAGAAGCCGTTATCCTTTTACATTAAGCCATCGTGCCCTAGTCAATAAAGAGATAGGCGTCTTCCCTGTACATTCGTCCCTCGACCATTTGGATAACCCAGGAAATTGGATGACTCATCGGAGTGCACCTGACTTGCTTATAGTTGTCCCCTCGAAGATAGAGAATTGCTTAACGCAGTGTCCAGCAAGTTAGTTGAAATCCTGAGTCCTTCGGTTGGCCGACCTTTTTATGGTAACATTTGCGCAATAAGACGTTGCGCATTTTAATTACGATTGGAAGTCAAGTTGTAAGGTCGAGAGAATAACACCACAAATGCGAAGCCTGAAAATTGATGTTCCCCGGAATGAAGTTATAAAATGAGCACCTTGAACTAGCTTAACTAAGACAGTAGCTGCTTTTCGGCCAATCTGAATACTTAATAGCCATGTGAACATTATGGGTACCTAAGGCACTGATTATTTGTCTATTTTCCCCTTGTTTCAGAAAGCATAAACATTCCCTAGAAACCGAGGTACAAAAATACACTTCCGGGAATTGTGCAGACATTCATTGCATGGCTGATGATAATGTGACCGCGCTCTCGGTTGCTACTGAAATAAATCATCAAACGTGCCGATACGGCATCTGTCTGGCACCCACTTCACCTGTGTCCGTCAATCGAAATTTGCATAAAGGTTTGCAGTTTGCAGAATGTTGCGGACTAAATGCCGACACTTGACCTATACCCTAACAGTCAACAACAACGGCAGAGGAAGATTTGTGAAAACCATGAGACTGTTCCTAGCGTGTAAACTACAAGTCCAAGAAGACACTTTTGCAAAATGCCGAAATTTGCGAAAGATTAATAGTCACTCATAAATCGGCATTGAGTAGGGTCGTAATACTGTCTAGCGTACAGGCTAACGTCAAGATATTCAAGGATGCAGGCTTTTGGACGAGCTTCTTTACGACCAATCGTAAATAATGTATTTTTTAATCAAAATGGCTTCTTAGGTGGCATGCATCTTACTCGTTTATTTTCACTACCACTATAAATTCAACTATATTTTATATAAAAGATTCACAAAAGATTCTTTCTTACAGTCGTTTGGTAGAAAAGTACGCTTTCTTCAAATTCTGTACTTAAAGAAACGGTATCTTTCGATTTCAAAAACGTTTCCAAATTGCAGAATCATTTTGAAACTTACGGGCGTTTATACCTTAATCCAAGGTTTCCAAACGGCATGCTGTTTACATTCTGTCTAATGAAAAGTAAGTTCTTCCCCTCGGTGCGAGGAAGAGGTCACATAGTTCTCATAACATTTTGCAATGGCTGTGGATTGTGCTGTATACTTTATAGTCAAAATTAATTAATTGACGGAAACGATGTAGTCTAAATGAATATATCACATTTGTAAAATACATCATAATTGGAAGCCCTTGCAAACCGAAACATCCTTTCCCTAAAATAAATCTAAAGAAGGCGTTATTTTCAACCAAACGAGTAGAAGATGGAATACTTTTGTGAATGTTTTCTAGAAAACATGTTTGGATTTATGGCAGTAGTGAAAAAGAATGAGTAAACCGCATACTTCGTAAGTAGCCGTTTTATTCAAGAATATAATTTTTGCAAGCAGTCAGCAAGAAGCTCTTCCAAAAGCTGGCATCATGGTATGACTGAAATGTCTTGAGACTAGGCCGTCCGATAGTCAGTATCAAAACCCTGCTTAATGGTAATTGGTGAATGCAGATTAATCTTTCGCAAATTTTGGCATTTGTATGAGTTTGAGCTGGAACTGTACGTATCCTTAGGTAAAACTGCATCAAATATCTGGTACTTCGCAACTTTTACCTGAACTACTTTGGAAACTGAAAACGTTTACGAGTCCAAAAGTAGCACATCTCACATAATGGGTACCGCTCAACCACAGCTTTCTCTCTCTGCTATATGCTGTGCATAAAAGTTCCGAAAATCTTCAGTTTATACCCCCCTCCCCCAATTATTAAATATTCAGGTCATGCTAACAAGCATACCCGAGAAATTGTTCCCAAGCGAAAAAATGTAATATTGAGTCAAATGGGCTGGGTAGGAAAAAAACAAACGACCAAGGGCGTTAGTACAGGCTAGCGTGGGTTATAACTGTTGGGTGGTTTTGAATCCAAGTGTTTGCCAAGTCTCAGTCCTAATATTGTGCGAAATTGCCGTCCTCCTCTCTCTGCAAACAGAAGGCAGCGGCGGCGGCTTAAGCCGCCGCCAACGCTGACGCCTTCGCTGCCTGGAGGTAAGAACGGACGTGCATTGCCACTTCTGTTGCTGCAGGTAGGGTGTGCCCAAGGCCTTGGTTTCTCCTGACAACGCTTTACGCTACAATGGTCACTGCAATTGTGACTCAGCGTAGCCACTTCTTTGACCGCACTCTGACCGTAAATATGTCCTTTTTCAACCAGAGACTACTGTACCCATTTGTTGCATAGTAACTGTCAGAAATTTGCAGAATCGTCGTTTGTTGGGGGTCAGATAAAATCACCGCGCGTCCGTATGTACTTTTGCTGATTGGAAAGCATAGGTTCGGGACAAAGTGGCATTAAAATGAATAATCGGGATGTTTTAGGAAACGCAGAAGCGCACGACGTTAAAACGCTTTTTTAAAATTCATTTTGAAGTCACAGAGGAAATCATGATAGAAATCACAAAATAGCACTGCTTCAGCCGAATATTAGCTAATTCAGATAACCGTGTAATCAGGATGTCAGAGAGTATCATGTAAAAATGGAAGAATTGGCTGCTTGAAATGTTAATCAACATGTCGTCTTGTACAAAAATGTCTAGGGACACTGACAAGCACTACATAGAGCTGCAGGAGAAGAATACAATTTCCAGTTAATTGTACAATTTAGACCAGCTAAGGATAAGTTTTCTCTCACTTGCATTACAAATCAAAGCATAAACCTGCATACCCTTCTTCTCCTTAAGATACAATATACAGGAAAAGAGGTTATTTCTTTCATTACTCGATAGCACTTTGCATGGATGAGGCCCACTTAGTCCCTGCGTAGCCCTCTTTCTGTTTCTGACGTTTTAAAAGTTGAGCAAACAATTTCAACCTTTTGAAATGTTTTATGTTTGAAAAACTGTAATATAATGCAGACCAGAAAATAACACTCTTATATATTTGTGAAAGCAGCAAGTGAGGTTACAGTTTATGCTACTTTACTTAATAGAGCACGTCACAGGCAACCGTACTCAAGCAGTCAGCCTGTACGTCAACTTTTGTGAAGCCTCTATATAACGATATGTAATGTCCTTGACAAAGGTGGCCTCTGGTAAAAATAAAATGACGATGCTATCCATAATAGTACTTTACATGACTAGAGTAGGCACCAAAGGTGTTGCCTGTTCAAGATTGCATCAATCCAACTAAACATTGCTAAATGTTTTCTATCTTGCTCTTGAGGTGTCTGCATGGTGAACGAATGTTAGCGGTTTATTGGTTCTCTTAGTGCTTTTTAACATCTTTGTACAATTCAAAGTAAAATGCTTAACGTCACCTGTAGAAAGTGAGTATAGAAACGGTTGTGTTTGCACCGGCTCTCAAGACGAAGACGCAGTAAGATACACATGACTTCATCAACTAGTACTCCATTCCGTTTGTCATAACATATCTAGAAAATAACGCAAAATGTATACAGCGTTGTCCGTTTATTTTAAAATGATGTGAAATAAATACACAAGTCCGAGAATTACAAAGTTGCCCAGACAAGTTTTTTTACTACAACAAATACTGCATTGGTAATACAGCTATATAGAAGTCGTTCAGCAGGAATATAAAGTTTCAGAGAATGACATTTGTACGTCCTTACCTTTGTAACGTGTATGATTTATAAATTGGTACATTGCACTAGTTAACGACAATGCAAAACATTTAAATCAGTTTACCTTTAAAACGTCAGCTAGGTAGGAACAGCATAATACTTTATTTGTACGAGCAGATTTTCTGCTAAACACAGTAATACGTTTGATATTAGTAAAAGTTACGTTTTTGAACTGCTCCAAAATGAATTTACAGAGTGGTTGCATTCGTTTCCAGAAACTCGTCAATAAGTGAAAAAAATCGCCCTATAGCTTTGCCTCTGTGTGTTTTAGAATGCTGAAGAAGGATCTTATAAATAGTGTTCTGAATATAAAGGCTGAATTTCAACTCGCTTTTCTAATACATGTAATTTAAGTAAAAATTTATTAATGAAGCTAAAAAGCATGAGAGGATGGTAAAGTCCCGTAACTGGCCAGTTTCTTAGTGAGAATTTTCGAGACAGCTTGAGACCATTGCGATAAAATTCAAGACGGTAGGTTCTTTATCTACATTTAAGAGATAAAGGTCGTTAAATGAGCCTTGCTGAGGTCACTTAAATTTAAAGTATCAGCTTTTAGAGCAGATGAAGTCTGATCTCGCCATAACAATTTTCCAAGGCACTAGTCGACAGCTAATTGGTAAAACTAATTGCACTGATTCTCCTATCAACTTTTTGTAGCAGCAATTGTAGGCAATTATTACTTTGAAATGGCTACCGATATGGATGTCAGGAGTGTTTGAAACAGAAATTGAAGTCATATTTGACAAGCAAACCTTACACGTGAGCTTTTTAACAACACGCCAGCAGACTTAGGTGGGCACATTGTTTTTTTGTAATATATCAGCGCGTTCGTGAATGTCGTGGACACGCAACGGGTGATCCTGTGTGACAGGAGCCGTTGAAAGGTAACTACAATCTAGCTGGTAGGAAACCCGCTCACGCACACTTGCTTGTGACAGTTCTCTCGAGGGAGGGGGGAGGCGGTGTTTATGGCTGATTTTGCGGCGTGTTCTTCTAGTCAGGTGAATGAGGCACGCGCCATTGCACGTAGGCATAGGGGCCCATCCCCCAATACCTGGATTCACATATCCACCACATGCGCTAACCCTTTTTTGAGGACTAGGAAGCGGGCGGCAGGGCATGGAAGAGTAAACTGCTCAATCGCATGACTGGCCTCCTATTGGATAGGTGGTTAGCTTAGGACAACAGACAACGGCCGGTGCGACAGTATGCATGGCAGTTGAAACTTACTGCACTGTATCGGGGTCAGGCCTTGGGGTCACAGTTAGTCATGGATGGAATGGTGAGTTGTATAATTTAATCGTTCTTTCTCAAGCCTCCTCTACAAAGATGATTATAAACTCCCATCAAATGTGTTTTTCTTAATTATTCCACCTGGTATGTTTTTTTGGGGTGAACCACTCATCTTAGTTTGCGGAACTCTGCGAAAGCGTGTTTTTTTGCTGATTGGCTACTTCTTTTTGGCTATATTTTACTATTATATTACTGTAAAACGATTGTTATCCTTTCATTTATTCTAATTAATAATGTTTATGATTGATATTTGAAAGCTTTTCTATTCTGGATTCCCTTAAAAACCTATTGCGGAAACACGCAAATATTAAATTGGATGCAATTTAACGAAAACACCCATTACAAAACCAAATATCCTCTAACTGTACCTACGACTAAAAATAATTGACACTCTTAACCGTTTAGGAAGGGCTTTCCTGTAAGGCCGCTTTTGTCTTTGACTTATAACCGATTTTTTCTTGCCAATACAAGCGAACATCCGGGTCCCAGGAAGCAATTGAGAAGAAGAAGAAGACTCGATCGCTGGGACAATATGTTTATTCGCCTGACGTTTCGATGACGAATCCGTGACGGATATCGAAACGTCAGGCGAATAAACATATTGTCGCAGCGATCGAGTCTTCTTCTTCTTCTTCTTTTTCTCGATTTTTTTCTTTTCTGCGCGACAAAAAGGAGGGAGTCGGTGGAAATTCAGGCTACGGAAAGTTCTTAAGTGGTTTTAGTATTTTTGAAGAGTTTTCATTTGTTTGTAATGATTATTTTACAGTTTTATCGAGGAAAAAACGGCTTCAACAGGAAGCCCTACATAAATCAGTAAATAAATGAATAATAATAAGCAAACTGCAATCTGAAAATAAACATAGGAACACAATTAAAACAAAAGCTATCTAGAAAAGTACAATAAAAAAACTCAAAAGTAGGGATAAATAGATAATAAAAATATTCAAAATAAAGTAGCCAATCAGCGAACAGCACGCTTCTGCAGAGTTCCGCAACCAAAGATGGAGAGTTCATCCCTGTTTATGCATACGCTTACAAGTAACCCAAATATTTGTGAGAATATATATGTACGTGGCCAACATCGCATTTTCTGGCTTAAAATCATGGATAAGAGAAATGAGTTCAATAAGTTTCACACAAAAACTCAAGCACTGCTGTCTCCGGCAGATGCCACGTCATACGCAGAGTAACTTGCAGACAAAATACCTTAGTGCTGTGTCTGTGCATCTCAAAAAAACCGTAAAACCACACCACAGCACCATATGCATAATCGGAGGACGTTTAATGGACGTGACTATCTTCATTATCTATCGACCATGCTCAGTCCCCGGTATGGTAATTGTTCGCAGTCTTCCGCGTACATTGCAGGCACTTCGTGCTCAGCAAAGTGAATAATTAAGTTGGTACTCATAAAAGCAGCAGCAGCAGTAGCGAAAGCGAGCAAAAGCACTTTTCAAAATGTCTACGGAGCTGCAGAAGACAAGTTTTTGCCACTTGGTCATTCCCTTTATTTTAATTGAAGCTCGCTTTCTCAAAGATTCCCCAAAAACAGATAAAATAATTCAATGGCTGCTTAACTAAAATAATTATCATTTGGAAACAACTTAGCAAGTAAAAGTTATTAACTAATCTTCGAAGCATATAAAATAAAATAGCTTTTCCACTGGGCGAGGGTTTCACTATCCAACTAATAGAAGGATACCGTAAAATATAAAATAAAGCATCACATGTTTGTTGAAATACCGAAAGCTGAAAGAATATTCCATTAACTTACACTAAAATTGCTAACATTCTTCTCCGGCTTGCGCGAACCGGTTCATAACCGAATCGAAAATATTTCTTTTAGTACGGTCAGCTGAAATCTTATTTTAGATACGAAATGTATCAGACTTGCTAGTAATGAGGGTCTGCAATTTGTAACGTTTAATGTTGCCATCGTATATTATCTACATCCCTCAAAAGTAGATTTTTGACACATTCATTCAAGTAAGTTGAACAATATTAGACCTGCCTTTTAATTTCTTCTTACTACTACCTACGTACAAATCCGCAAACAAAAATATGCAGGTACACACAAAGCGTACTCCGATATTGTTCAATAATCAACGGTCAAAATGCATGAAAATGCACGAAAAATATCTCCCAAAAACCTATTCTACAACTAACAAAGCAGTGAAACACGAGCGTGGCCTTAAGATTAGTATCTGTAGTGGTAGCATACGGCCCCCTATGCATACTATGCTATTATTCTGCTAAAGCTAGCATCTTAAAAGTTTGGATCGAGCCTGAACTGCTGTGGCTCGAGGGACGTATTCTAGATTAAGGCGTTACTTTAAAAAATTAAAGGTCTTTTGTAAAACATTTTAATCGGTCGATGACGTGTGTTTACGGTGCTACTTCCATGTTCGATGTTTGATCAATTTATTGCTGACGCAAACTGAGTCAATTGGCTTTAATAGCTCCTTATGTTCCCTGACTTCTAAGAAATACCGGTGACATATTTCATTGTTGTCTGGTTTTAACAAGTTTCTACGGCCCTGTGGAAACGTTAAGTATTAAAAGTAGCTCATTTAAAAATTGACATGGCATTTTGCGCTGTCTTTGGCCTGGTCGACATTATCCATGGATTTTGGATTGCCAAGTGGAGTGCAAGAAAAGTACCCTTTCTTTTCTCCTACTTCACACTTTAAGGAAACGATTCGATCAGAGAATTGCTTGCGATCATTCTTTTGATTTTTTTGCCAGGTACCGGATAGACCTTAGAGTAAACACAAATTTATTGATAGAATCTATGACATAAACAAGATTTCCACAGAAAGTGGAAGACCAAAGAGTTTGAAGGTCATCCAGCTTTTGAACGCAATCCTAGCGCTTTCGGGGGACTACTTGTATGCCTTTTTATCCATCCTCGCCACCAAAAAAGTGAACATTGCCTCATGATAACAATCGTGATTTACGCTCCTTTTCCCCACCACAGATGCGTTACCTCAGCGCGCACAACAAACAGCTAAGCGAGGAAATTACGAATCTGAAAACGCGACTAATCGGGGATGCTGAGAACCTACGCGACACCTACGAGAAAGAAATGCGTCAACTGCGACAGATGCTCGATGACGCAGAACGCGAAAAGGCCGACAGCCACGCTAGACTGCTCACCTGCCAGCAGACCAATCGAAACCAGGCCGATCAGTGAGTATATTTTTTTAAATTTCCGTTTTTGCGTCCGCCAGGCCGGGAGGCGAAACTGCTTGCCATTATCTAGCGGCCTCAGTCAACTTATCGCCAAATAACCAGTAAGTTTTTATTTTAGACCGCTAATATGGCTATATCGCCGTTTGATAGGTTAAAAAGCAATACATAAGACGACTGCTACCAGAGGCGTTTGTGTGAATTAAACTGGTAGGTAAACTTGCACTGATATGACCTGGAAACCAAACATAAAGGCGGTGTGACCTAAAACAACTTCGCAGTCTACTATCCGATGATTAAGAGGCCTGTTAATCGGTCATTTAACTGGCTCTACCTTTATGCGCAGATATAAACCCATGAGAAACTGTGCATGATACCGTGCTTTATTATGTCATTGAACCCTGTGACATTGCACTCAGGAATAATTTCAATGATAATCAAACAAGTTATTAGAAAATTCGTGTCAACTACGTAACAAGTGAGATTAAAAACCCCTATAAATGATAAAATTAAACATTTATAGAAGATATGCTTATTCAGACAAAGTTTAAACCTAGTACATTTAATGTATACGAAAAAAAGTTGAGAAGCTGAGACAAACACAGTAACATTGTCTTTTCAAAAAGTGGACCTGTTGTCCGTTTTTACTGACATCATCGCGCGACAAAACTGGACAGAGGCTTAAAGGGATATTCTAGCGCTTATGTCAACCTACCTGTAAAGCACTCTTCATATCTTATGGGAGCTAAACCCGTAGGTTGGCAAAAAGGTTTCAAAATCCATCTTTTACTCGAATATCTCCGACCAATCTCCTAAAAAGTTATGTCAAATCCATAAATTCTGTCGTATTCTGGTTTCCGTGTATGTAAGTGACACATAATTCTTACAGCTGGTGAGACTGACATGCGGTTGCTTAACTTCGTATCGACCGATTCCAACTCGCATATGGGAAAGTAGGTTTCGCAACTGTTCCCAGTTATGGTTGCTGATCCTCTGGGGTCAGAGTTATGACCAGTCTGCGCTGCAGGTGGAGGTTTCAGGAACATCTTCCATCTTTCCAACACACAAGTCCATATTATTCGTCCCGTTTTTTCTCATATAGTAGTTATAAAATCACTGCGAGGGGCTTTTACAGACATCCTACGGGAGTGAATCACATGAAATTGTCTTCTTTGTGCCATTTTCATGAAAAGGCGCTGGGTATTCAAAAACCTAGCTAAAATGCCTTATGATCAAGGGGGCATCTTTCTGCACTACGGACTGCTAGTCGTGCGAAATTCAGTTCTTTGGTCAGGGGCCCGTAGGAATTTGTTTTGAGAAGTAATGCCACTCACTAGCATTGCTATTTGGTGTTTTCAAACTTGGATCAAGCCTGTGTAAGGGTATATTAGTAAGTCAGTTGTAGATAAAAACCGAATTAACTTGATGTTAACGCCCTTTCTGAGCAGCAGAAGTTGGAGTTCTCAGGCTTGTGGCTAAGGTAAGCTAATTTTCCATTTAGTCTTCGAAAACCATGCATGTCTGGGGCCAAGAGAGGGCGGGATTCCTTGGATGTCTTCATGTACCTTTCCACGATGATGCATAGGTTATGAAGTTAAATAAAACTCGAGATTTTTTCATGGTAAACTTCACCAGATACTTCCCTGCAATTAGGCGCATTATAAAAAAGAATTTGATTTGGCAAGTTCACCGTTCATCATTAGAATTATAGGTTTTGAAAATAATAACACCACCGCAATAAGGCCTTCGAGTTTTAAGAAACAGGCTTTCGAGAAGAAGAAGAAGACTCGATCGCTGGGACAATATGTTTATTCGCCTGACGTTTCGATATCCGTCGCGGATTCGTCATCAGAGACATGAGTAGCAGGCTTTCCTCAATTGCGGCCGTCGATCCCAAAGTAGTTTGGCATTCGCAAAATGAATGTACGGAGCCGGGTATCGTTGATGTCTTGCTGACTAGGCGATGCTTAAACTGTCATTTTTAAGATGTCTTCAAAGGTGAGGATTTGGGAGTTCTTTATTTGACGGGAGTGTTAAATGCGCAAGTACACAGGTGAGAACCAGAAACAAATTCCTAAGTGTGACCTGTGGGTCAAGGTGATGAGGCTGACTAAGGATGTAACCCAAGGGTTTTTGCGCTTCTTCCACAGTTCACCAAACAATGGGACAGCTGCATTTTGGTCCTTATTAGTTTAACATTTAACTACTATTTCTTTCATACAGTACCTCAGAAAAATTACGGTGATAAGATAAAACTTTTAGATTTAAAAATAAGAGACGGTGTTTGTTTGAGCCTCAATCTCAAATTTGGTTTCTAAAAAACGCTACTTGACACTCGTCGGTATTGTGCATTTGAATTAGCTGTGGTCGGTCTAACTAAAAGTTGCTTGTAAAGAATAAATTACGGAACTAATAACCCCACATTGCAATTTCTAAAAGATCACTTGCTTGTGAAAAAGTTCAATCAGTAAAATTCACAAAACCAATTAACAGCTCTACGAAAGAAAGTTTAGAGATATTTTTTGCTAGTTATAAAATCAAAACCAATAATAATTAAATGAAATGGAGATAATATGTGTCTTTTTATGAAACTAATTATTCTAGGATAAATCGTCTACAGGCGGAAAATGAAAAAGTGTCGAGGAAGTTGGAACAGGCATTCGACGATATGAATAAACGTGACGGTGATCTGGCGATGCTGCAACGACGACTAGAGGCCATGGATGAGGAGCTGGCCAAGGATCGCCAGGCATCGGAGAGAGTGAGACGGGAGAACGAGTCGCTCATGAAGGTGAGGTTTCACTTGCTATCCTATCACCTTGTTCCTGGTCTTTCAGATGCAACAACAGTACACAACATGTCAGATCCCTGTTTAAAAGTACTCCAGACAATAAAAAAATGTCATATTCATTAAGGAATCTTAAATTGTGAGTCTAATTGAGGTATAGAGTAGCCGAACACCCCTTTTTTACTGTACCTCGTACGGTGAATCTGTCAACAGGGGCGAATTCCATTCAGTTATATTTAACTTCCGTTTATTTGTCAGTGAGAAGAAATAAGCGGAAACCTTCTACTTTCCTTTAAACCATAAAGACATGCACACTCTCTGACTTACTAGCTTTTGGGCCAGAACCTACTTGGAAGTAAACTCCGCTCTCACAAATTTAGCAGATACAGTAGTCGTCAGTTATTAAGCCCACGGTTACTAGGCTCAGCCACGTATTAAGCCCAAATCAGCTCGGGACAAAATTTTACACAGTGAAATCCACCGGCTAATAAGCCCAGTTGCCGGATATAAAGCCCAGTTTGCTAACAGATTTCACAAACTTCGAAAATTTCTGGTGGCTGGAGAAGGACATCAAAGAGAACTTGCGAGCAAAGTTTCCTCCGAAACAACTGAAAATAGACCGCTTTTTTAAACTTGTCGCAAATCATTTTTTTGTTTTTGTTATTAAGTAAAATACAGACAAACAGCATTCTTTTCTTGAACATACCTAAGCTCTTCACATAATACAGTACGTATGTAATATATTGTGCCTATCATGCGTTCGCTAATCAAGAACAAGGATTCTCCGGTTAGTGCACCCGCCACTTATTAAGTCCAATTAGGTCTGGGCCCGAGGAGGGCTTAATAATCGGCGACTACTGCATAAGTATTAGGACATCCATGAGCATTTGTTCCGGCATCATTAAGATTGATAAGAACAGAATACGCAATATTGCGGTTTGTCAATACAACATGCATACACTCCGGGGTTTTTGCCTGGAAACAAATGTGCGAAGCTGTGGAAGACGGGGGCCAAAAATGACTCATACGTTCGTGGACATACAAAAATAATATTTCCAAATGGATTTAGCTGCCCAATTTTTGACTTTTTCTAGTGCATACGGGTTTCAAGGAGAAATATGTGCCTCACTTGATCCGATGGCAAACGGCAGGCTATAAGCTCGTGGATCTGTTGGCAGAGCTGCTAACCTTAATGTCTGATGAGCAATTTTCATACGACCCTAAGTTTGGCGATGACTATCTGGTGATGACAATTAAGTTAGAAGTGGTACTTTCAGGCTATCTTGTCTCTTCTAGGAACGGTCCCCAATTGCGAGTTTCTCTTTACTTTTGCGCCTCCGTATGCAATCTTGTGTCCAAAGTTACAGGAATTAAATATCAATGCATCTGTTGCCAGCATAGGTGGCTGAACAGGACCATATTTTGTCTGAACAGTCTCAGTGACAATTCCTGTCAACTGAGTTCCATAATCGGAAGAAAAGTCGTTCGACTCAGTTTATATATGACCAACTTATCCTTCTAAAGAGCTCAAATTTCAGAAGGCCTTGGACTGACGCAGAAAATACCTTCCATTCTCCTTCCAGATCTCCTAGAGTGTAGATTTGACTATGGACGTCTCCTTAAAAACGGAGCATTATGCTATGTAAAAGTGCAGATACGAATGAGTTAAAACAAATACCAGGCTAAAGATGACTGCCCACAGTACCTTTACATGTTTGCGAATGAATTGTTTATGAAGTTGCGCAGAACTATTCAACAGGAATGACAGCTTGATCATCTAACAAGTTCCTGATTTCTCTTAGCATTATGACCTCAATTTCTTTAAAAATATTTACTTATATAAACCTACTTAATCAAAATTAGTAATAAAACGCGTACAAGTGCAATGTGGACTGAAGGCAGGTGGCGACGGCACCTTCCAATCCCCTGTTTGTTTAAACTCTGATGTGTGCGTGTGGTGCCCCACCTCAGGCGTCCGAGTAGCTAGCTGGTCACTCAACGGTGGGAGAGATAATGAGGTCGACCCTTGGCGCGTTTCTCCCCTCAATATGATAGATCTGAATGCGCTTGAAGTTATCCTAGTGCGCTAAAAGCCGTGGCTTGAAGGGTTTGTCAACTGACGGGAAAACTCGGGCCCCCACATTGCTGCTCCGTCTGTAGGCGTGTATCCTGTGTGTGCGTATGGGAGGAGAGGGAGGACTGAGAGTCAGGCTGCAATGGCTCCTTCTTAATGTGGTCTTTATGGCGCTCTTGCGCAGGCGGGAGCCTACCTATCGAGTTGGCTGAGTCAAGCGTGCGCGTGCTGAGTGACTATCGCGCCAGCCACCTACACCCTCCCTCGTCCCCGGTCTTATTGACTTTGTCTTTACACCGGAAACGGTGGCGGGAGTGGTGAGCGAGCGGACAAATTTTCCGCAAGCCTGCTTAAACTCCCGTTTCCTCTCGCGGTAATTTTCTGCGTTGCTCCTGCTTGCTGTAGCCTTCGTGTTGCTTGCCCAGCTTGCCTCAGTGTCTACTTCGGCTTACTTTAGCGTTTGCTGCGGCTTGTTGTGGTGCGTGGTGTCCATCGTCGAAATCGACGAGGGAACTGTCGTCGTCGTGTGCGTGTGTGTAAAGGAGGCCAGGTCATGACGTGGTGTGCGCAGGCTGGTTAGCCGACACTGTCAGTCACTGCGCCACTCCCACATAGGAAGATACACCGGCTAGGACGGTGGCTTGATGTTGGCGTTGGGTGGCAGAGAGAGAGGTCGACAACCCCACACATTTTCTTCCTCGCTGTAAGCACTCTGACGCGCATGAAGCTCTCATGGCGTGCTAAAGGCCCTGGTTTGGAGGGTTGCCAACTGATACCTCGGGGTCGTGCGGTTACTCTAGTGTGTGTTTTGTTGTTTGGAGTCGCTGACGAGCAGAATGAGCGTCAAGCTGCAATGGTTTCTTCTTACAGTGACCAGTATGCTACTCTCACACAGCTGAGATACAAGCCAGGTGTAGTGGCATGCATTGTAGGGGCGGTTTCACGCCTGATCCTGCTTTCAGTATTTTTGACTCTGTCTTGACACCGTACACAGGTGGATGAGGTAGATGTCACGCAAGCATACTTTTGTTAAAATCCAGAGAAGCTCAGCGTGTCTGCATCAGCCTACTTGGTAAAGACCAATTGTTGTTTCCATCGGAAGACCACCCCAGCACTCAGACCTGACAGTGGGAAGTCCATGGGAGCGCCTTTCATTTATGCATACATTTGTCTACCAAATGTGGAGTAACATCTAAGGCAAGTTCGTTGTAGTTCGAGCAAATGTTCGGACTTCAGCGGCCTTTTTCTTTTTCATAGTGCTCGGTTGGAAGTTGTCTTGCAACGTCAATTGCTAAGTGCTATGCGATGGAATGGAAGTTTGTTACGACTTAAAATGATAAAATAGATTCATCTGACTGTAAACTGAGGTTTTTTATCTGTCCAAAGAACTGCTTGATAGAAGCTACGTTTGTTTGTGAGCCTACTACCAAGAACTTAAGGTGACCAGACATCCACTTTGCCAAACCATATGCAGGAATGTCAGGAAAAGAGTTGATTGCATAAGCAGTATGTATTCTTTGAGGACTTTTGGCAGAAGCCGTGGCAAAACGACTCACAAACCCGGTCTTGTGTGAGCAGAAAGCCTTTGTAGTGGCCCTAAGGCTCCCGTGGCCGAGAATAAACTCAAGTTTCGTTGGCACCTTGTCCAGCAGGCCGCGAGATCATGAGCAGACAGTGACAACTGTTGTCACGATGCCGCAAAGTGACGAGACTATTGTTGATATGAACTACTTGGGGCACACTTCCCTTCTCCTCCCTGCCTCCCCCCTTTGATCTCTCTTTACGGTTCCCCTCCCCTCCCCTTGGATACTGTTGATTGGTTGCTGAAACTTTTACTAACTCTACTCCCTTTATTTTATTGTACATGCCTGATGATGAATTAATCGAAAACGTTCGTTCGCCTTTCTTGACTTCTTGAATGCTTAAATGGGTATCATCGCTGAATTTAAACAACGTTAAATACTTAGAATTCCATCCCGGAACTCTCGGCTTCGCAAATTTGAACAACCTCATGTTTCCATTTTAGCAATTAAATGATGAAACAGCGAATCGTATGTCAAGCCAGTCTGAAATGCAGACCCTCAAGGAGGAAATCGAATTTCTTCGACGTGTTCATCAGCAAGAACTAGGCGAGCTGCATCGCTCACTGGAAGAGGTGGGCCGCGGTGTAGATCGCGAGGTCTGGCAAAGTGAGATGAGCCAAGCCATTCGCGACATCCAGGATCGCTACGACATTCAGCTGGAAAAATTACGCACGGACATGGATGAAATGTACAATGCACGGGTAAGTGAAACCAAGAGTCTAAACTGCGAGTTGTTCCACATAATCAGAATGCAAAAGTACCCGCGTTTTAATTTGGCATGCAATTTGTCATTCTACACGTGGTGGGTATAGTTTCAGGTAATTTATGAAGCATCGTAAGTACTATTCGTCACGTAGAAATGCCACTCAACAGTCGCAGATGACAAACTAAATGTCTATGAGTCGCATAATCAGCGGCTTTCACGAAGGGGAAAAATGTGTCAGAGAATACAGGTTAATAGGAATTCCCAAGCATGATTTGTTTAAAATAATATATATATATATATATATATAATCTCATATCTATAACCACAGATCACGAAGTAAGATTTTCTGACTTTATGTTAAAACCCATTAGGCAAACCATTTTCACCTTGGAATAGTTTATCTAACGAAAATGTAATTTGCAGTATGAGTAGATGAGGCCAGTAGCGAGTCAGCAATAGTCAGTTTACGCAGATTCGTCTTTTGAAATTTCGTCACAGTCAAAGTTTTTATTTACTGTGCTGCCTTGAACATTGTTCACATTGAATAGAGGAATGAAAGTACCTAAACTCGATCAAATTTTGGAAGTTAAAATCAAGTGAAACACGAGAGAAGCTCGAGTTACTATAGTCATTTATATTTGGGATCGCAATTCTTATGGACACGAATATCACTTTGGTTTTCTTGGGTTGCCTGGATTTTAATGTATGCTGTAGGTATCTCAAAGTCGTTTAATGCTGCAAGCAATTGCTCGAAGGTTATTCAAGCTGCTTTGAGAAAAATTTCGCTTTAAATTTATGTGAATGTGAAACTGTTTTTGCTTATTAGGCAACCAGGACAAGCCATTGATACTGTTATGCATAGAAGGGTGTTTAATGATCATGAATTCAGCGAGTTGAGAAAAGCATACAAAAAACAAGGCACATGATGTGATTCAGTTGGCAAAATCTCTGGGCTTTCAATCTACAACAGTTGGGGTAAAGCTAAAAATAGCAAAAGCTTTAACCCTACCCAAATATGATTAAACTCACGGTTTTCCTTGGGGCCTCGTATCGTAGGTGACTACATCGTCTGCTGTACTTAAACCTCCCGTTTACTGTCGTGAGTTCAAATATCATCAGAGTTTCCCCTAACTGGGTTAAGTGCATTTCTATAATGCACCACCCCCCATTTAACAAGTTAAGATCGGCATTAACAACCTATTCCGCGGACACGTTTCTTAAGAATTTACATCAAGCCATAGTCTACCTCTTCTCAGCAGCCATGAATGTCGCCCATAATTTTGTCCATATATTAATTAAGTGTGAAATGCAGACACAGCTCATATTATCTATTCCTTACGGAGATGCAATGATCGTGTGCAGAAAATAAAAAAATTAGCAGGATTATCGGCATCCTGGGTTATGGGTCGGCAGACTGGCCCAACGGAAAAGCTCAGAAACAGCTTAGACCACAGTTCCTAAACAATTGGCTGTTAGGTTACTTTGGGGAAATCAATCAAGTGGGAATTTCCTTCCATCAAGTAGATTGACGTAAATCAGATCGGACAGTAGAGTCGTCAAACACATCTAGGAAAAACTACGGAATTAGGTGCACCGGCTGTAAATACTGCAATAAAAAGAAGTAAATTTCCTAATTTTACGAAAACGGGTTAATAAGTGGGTTAATAGAATGTTTTATTTTAGGGAACACGAAGGCACACTCTAATGAGCATAAGTGGTAGTTTAGAGGAAATCGCAAGCTTTAAACCATTAATCCACGTTCGTACTTACTTACATTTTAAAGTTGACCAGGGGCAGTTAGGACAATATTCACAAATTTCCCCAACTGCGGTTACCCTAGGCCATACATTCAGTAGCGACTAGCATAAGACGGAATTGGCCACAAGCGTATACCAGGCAGTTGGAAAATTAAAATAGATTAAACAAGCATCTGGTCTTTCCAACTACATCTGAGATTCATTATATTTGCATAATGTTAGCGGCAATGTTATATCTAAAATGCTGTTTTGTAGGATACTTCTGATCCGAAAAAACTAGCAATAAGCGTACGCAGCGTTTTGCTCAACAGCCTGTCCTTTTAAAGTATATATTGTTCATCTTGAATCTTGAGACCTTTTCCTCGCGTCTCTAAAATGGCTATTGAAGAATATCTGTTTATCTTAAAACGAGCCTGATGTGTATCTTTTGCGAGTTTAAACTACCCTATTCATGAGAAAATACTTGGAGCACCAAAGCACTCAGAAAAAACATTAAAGGCGACGAAAAATAACCAAAACCAGGATCAAGCACGCATACCATGTTGTCCAATGGTTTTCCACATTGCAGAATAATATACTTTAATCTAGGCCAGTGTAGATAGCAAAATAACCATGAAATAAAAGGAATAAGGCGAAAAGTTGTGCAGGACATAGACACGTCAATCGAGGGAGGAGAATTAAAAGAAGCCAACGACTGGGGGAGGGTGTATGTGGTATGGAGCGGCTGTCGTCACCTGATAGGACGTGCAGAGGAATAGGCTTGGTTCAGTTGGGGCTTTGTGATCTAAGAGATTCCACTGAAGGTCTTCTGTCAACGTAAAGTTCAACTTGTCAACCGTAGGCAAACTGTCTCTCTCATTGCAAGAACTTACTGAAGTTAAACTTTACAATACCTTATAGTTGCTTCCAAGGGCTTGGTTGTTGCTTACTAGGTGTACAGATATGCAACAGTGGGGTTGGAGACCCAAAAACATCTATTCCTTTTTTCAGCACATTCTGCTCCACGAAAACAAGTAAACGGATTGATGGAAATTTAAGTTATTTCACGAAGCAGCCTCATTTGTTCTTCCGAAACGGTAGAAGGTGTTTGAAAATATTTACTTTAAGTAAAGAGGAATGAAGTCTTTTGCTTGTCGAACTCACGTCCTTCTT
The DNA here is from genome assembly GCA_036362985.1 of Ligula intestinalis. Taxonomy (NCBI): domain Eukaryota; kingdom Metazoa; phylum Platyhelminthes; class Cestoda; order Diphyllobothriidea; family Diphyllobothriidae; genus Ligula; species Ligula intestinalis. Next base: position 42,972,930 of record JAYGXS010000001.1, on the reverse strand, counting down.
CAGCTGAGTTTTCGAATTCTTACTGCAAATCCTCGTAAGCTTACCCATACCAGAGGCAAGGGAAGCCACGAATGCTTCGAAGCATATATTTTTGATGAGAATTCAGTAAAATGCTGTATCAAGTTGGCTTCGACACACCAGGGCTCAGCACAGTCAAAGCCACACTAGCATTTTTGGTGTTTAATAGATTCCGATCAAAAAACTGTTGCTTGTCATTATGCCACTTTTTTCTCTGAAGATTGACTGCAATTAAAGTCCACAAAGCTCAGGGGACTAAAAACATAAATCCGGCAAGTGAACGACCGTTGTCTTCTTTACTTGTACCTAAACGTGGAATGCAGGCATTCGTCTCAATCCGTGAAAATGCATTTTGCCTTTACTGGGTTCATCCATGCCTAACAGAATTAAAACGACGCGACGTGAGAAATTACTTTTTGATTTTCATACAAACGGAGTTTTAAGGAAGTTCGATGGTTTTGGTCGACAGCATATATGCATAAATCTCTGCGAACGTTCTGACTTACATCTATTTATCAACACTTCACGGAGACAATACTTTTAGATGATGATTCGTATGAATTCAGGTTTATCCTCACGGCCATCTGCAAAGCATATTCAGTTACCAAGCTGCACTAGATAACAAATTTTACGTAATTTCCTACTGAAATAAACAAAGGAAAAGTACTGTATACACTGTTACATTACTTGCGGACTGCCCTTTAACGGTCTATTTCGATAGTAGCTCAACCTATTGGGACCTCTGGACAAAGAAAACGATATCTCCTTTCCTTCCTAAAGTAAACTCGAATGCCAGAATGCTGTATGAACCATAATCTGGAAAGTATGTAGCTTAATCCCTTCATCAACTATTATAAGAATATAATCAACCCATTTGGCCTAGTAAAATATACTTAACGAAATTTGATTCCGTGCAAGTTTTCGCATCAAGACGTTCGCTTGTACGGACCCACGCATTGCTGCATGAATGATGGTAAAAGTGAGTTAAACATTCGGCGAGCAGCAAGGCAGCCATTTATACATGGTTTCAACCCTCTCACGCCAATTCTTAGTCCCCTTAACAACAACCTATTTATAGAACTATTCTATTGCGTACATAGGCCGAATCCCGGGGAAATCAGACTGGAGATTAAGGAATGGAGGTATCTTCGCAATGAGATTTGAATTTTTAATTGAACTTAAGAGATGAAAAGCTTCCCCTGAACTTTATGGCGTGACATAAAGGTGAAACTGCTTCAATATTTCGGCTAGCCAATTTGAAATTTCATAAGGTAATTTGCACATGTCTGAAATCAACCGAATAGGGAGAAAACGTTCGCGAATCTTCGGCAGAACTCAAAACCTTAGTGGACTCATATGATGTGGCTTAATGGGAACCTACTGCTTGTTCACGGAAATATCCTTGTTTTTTAAATTTCCAAATGGCTCACACGACATAGAGCAACGCACTGTATAAGTTGCGGGCCACCATTAGTCGACCTCGGGTTCTGTCGACTGTTCGTGGATAATCAGTACCGGCATGCTTCGTACGTTGAAGTTACGCGTTAACTGTCAACTCAATCATGCACTGAGTGCGATCTTTTTGCATTGCCTAGGCGTTGGACAATGAAAATTGTTCTTCAGTTCCCAAACGTTATTTTATTTTTCAACTTAACGTTATTTTAACTTTCTAAAACGGACTATACCAGTTTAGTCGATTCCCAGCGTTTTTATTAAGGTAATAATAGCAAAATATTGTGTGCATGTACCTGAATAATTCGGCTTTTCCTGACATTTTCAGCGCTAGATCATGTTTAAAGCTCAAAAGCTCTTCAAATTAGTGTTCTGCTTCTATGCTAATCGCTCTTTAATTAGCTGTGGGAAACTTCCTTCGGCCAGGGATTTAGAAAGAACGGGTCGGTGAACGAATAGACATATGGCTTAGGCGCATCTGGAAAAGTAGTTTTGACTATTATCCAGTGGTTAATCCAAAAAATGCCCTGCAGCCATATGTGTTCTGAACGTAACAGTTAACACTTTCTGATGATGCATCGGTCAAATTATTTACTATTTTAAATGATTTGTATTGTTTACGATGCAGTTAGCCAATCTTCATCAAGGCACTTTCTAATCCGTTCTCCACGTCCGCCCATGGCATCACAGTCTAGCTGTCGATTCATCTTTTACAAGGTGTCCTGTAATACTTATAGGGATATAAAAATCATTTCAGTACACTTTGTCATGGAATCCAGGCAACAGTAGTTTAAGGAGTGCAACTCATGTGCCCAAATTCCAGCATTCTGTCCAATGGAAAAGGTGGTTTTAGAGATTTTGGGGATGAAGATTTAGGATAAGCAATGGAATGAACTTGAAGGATTGCTTTTCTAACCTGTATGATCGATTAACGTATTGCGAAAAAATTCGATAATCCAATTGCACTTTTATTGAAATTTCTGAAGAAAATATAAATGGTGGTTAGGAGGTCATCTACTTCAACATATCCGAGGTCCAACTTACCTTTCTGGAATAAGCTTAGCATAGTTTGCGCCGCGAAGTGCCGTGCACACCTTCAATTTATACGCGGAACACTTTAATCCCAGCGGCCGCGGAAATCAACTTCAACTACATTTTCCCACTTAACACTTCTATAAATTTCCTAGACTGCCTATCCTATTTTTCCACCCCGAAAATCTCTATGACCACAGTTTTCATAGCATAAGTGCTAAGATAAAGGATATATGAGGTACACTACTTAAACTACCTTTGCCGAAACCCAAAAGTACTTACGTTTTAGAAAAGTTATCAAAGGGGGCTAAATGAGTTAAACCGTGCAACTGCAATCTTCAGACCATGGTTACTAAGTGCAGAAGAGAAGTTCATAAATGCCAGAGTAGTTGGAAGACTATATTGTGTACACAAAGGAGAGGAGAATAGATGAGAGTAGATTGACTCAGAAGAGCCCGTATGCTCAAGAGATCGACCAGATCCCAAGTGAGGTCTGAGAGAAGTCGGGCCAAAAGACAGAGAGAGAGCTTTCATTCAGAAAACGAAGATGCGATCACTGGAACAAGAGTTTTATTTACCTAACGTTTCGGATTCCCTCGGGAATCCTTAATCATAGGTAATCGAAGAACAGTCTGAAACATGCGCATATAGGGTCTTTCATTGGCTTGGTCGGCCTGGAGATTTTGGGCAAAGAGGCAGCTTGCGTATGAAACGCGTGCAAGCTTGCCATTTGTCACCTAGCTGAAACCATGTGGATGCGGAAACTATGATTGGCTGATGGAGACCTCGAGAAACCCCATCGGTGAGCTTTTGGGGAAGTGCACTTCGGCGCGAGCTAGTCGGCCATGCACGACTCACTACAAGCTGATCGATTATTTGGCTTGACCATCGACAGTTGCGTGGATTGTCTGCGTTCCGTGACAATATGGGACGAAAACAATAACGGACTTATATTCTGAAGCACACGCCTTCGAGTATACTTATTCAAACCTAACCAAGAGAGCGTAAGGTAAAAACGCAAACAGGGCTGATGAGAACAGAAGCAGCGGTACTTCAAAGTGGTCTAATTCAAGAAAGTATTTCTAGAGGATGCACAAGATAGAATGACATCGTTTGAATTGAACTCGCACGCAAAACCAAGTCAAAATGGAGCACATAATTCTCCGTAGTTCTATCGAACCAAGTCGGCGAAATTGACTCTCATGTGATAGTAAATAACATTTTGCATATATCTGGTTGATGCCTGAAGATAAAATAAAACTGGTGTTTCATTTGGGGCAAAAAACTGCAAAACTTTTATCAGTGTGTCAATTGATCATATAATAAAATAAAACCGGCACATAACCCATGCATTTCAAGATAAATTCTGTGCTGTGAGTTCCTAGAGTGCTCCCGATTTATGGACGACAACGAACCATAAACTTATAAAAAACGTTTCGTGCGTCAATTGGGATCGCAGGAAAAGAAAAATGTACAAAAATACCGCATGACGTGGGATTTCTAGGGTTTATTGGATTGTAAATAAGGTTTTTGACTCCTGAGTCTTCTTTTATACCTTAAATTTTATTATAAAACGGGGCGAAACCCTGCCAGGCTAGCCCTTTACAGGGTCTGACTATAGTTGGTAATGATTATCGTTTATTTCTAGATTATTTTCAAAAAAGTTCCTCACTAAAGTCACTCTGCAACGATAATAAAGATACATATAATTCATATGATGAAAAAGGAAGGTAAAAGTTCTTTGTAAGTTGCAACTTCTGGAACTTAAATACCGTAGCTAAAGTAAAGACATAAAATTGCTCAGAGTTAAAAGCATACTCTTCTCTGCGAACTACTGTTTACTGCCTATTTTTATATGACAGTCTTAAATGCATATATTTTTAAAGTACCACAGAATGTTGAAGGACACTGATTATATGCATGAAGCATATTTTTAAAATAAGTATGCGATAGGTCTATTAAAACGAATGTTATCGTGGCTAGATGATTTATTTCTGAGAAAGAACCACGTTTTCCAAACGACAAAGGACAGCAAGCCAAGTCTTGATGAAGTGGCTTAAGTTCGCGTTTTTGGTAAAGTTAGACCTCGGGCGTTACTGGACCAATCTAAGCCACACAGGCTTGGACAAACTATCGCCCATCTCGATAATGAACCTCTTATTTCCAACGTGATTGTGCTTGTGCGTATGTTGTCCCCTCAAGCGGTCAAGAAAATGTTTTGATATATCAAAGGCTTCTTCCATTCTAAATGTGACCGAAAAAGGCTCAGTGACCTTTTACAACAGATGGAAATGGGCGGGGCGGTGTTAGTGTGTCCGAGGCTTGAAGCGCCCAGGTTTTTTCGAGATCAATTTAAATCGAGGAAAACTACACGTAATTAGCGGATTCATGTTACGAATAACAGTCCAAAATAGCAATTGAATCATTGTATAAAATGTTATATAAGAAATTTTAGTTCTGTGATTCCGTCTTATTGTAAAATGTTTCTTGGCAGATAAAGTTGGATCCTTACCAGTCTGACTTGGATATCCAGTTTTAAACTTTTCTCGTTTTATTTGCTCAGTTATCGTTGTAATTTAACCCTTGTTTATCTACCTTCCTCTACATACACGCTGATTACCGTATCAAGGAGAAATTTTGCAACTTGAAGCACACAGGTCTTAGCCCTGTACGTGACTGTACAAAAAGCCCTTTGACAAAGTAACAGGTGCAATTCGTTTTTCTACCACAAGCCTAGCCATTTCGAAAACATCGTCAATTGCGCACGTAGCTGACGTTACGCTTACACCTAAAAACAAATATAATGTTTCGTATGCCCATATAAGGCTAAAGAATGACGGCAGATACGCAAGATGCCTGCGTGTATATGTTTACAGGGAAGTGCAATCCTATTCTGCGAGCATTTTCTTGGCAATTAAGGGGTGTAACTCTTTTTTTATTTCTCGGCGAAACGGAGAGAGAAGAAGGAATCCGGGCGTAGGGAAATGTAAGAGGGAACCTGGAAAAGCACTGATACGACAAGTTACCCGCCAATACATTCTCGTTTGTGAACTTAGATTGTTATAAGACAAGAATATAAAAATTAAGGCAAAACCGTATACCCCAGGGGATCACTTGATGAGCCGATACGTGATTTGGATAATCGGTAGAGGGGCAGTACATATAGGCAGGCGGTGGGAAATAAATGCATTCAGAGTTAGTATCCTATTGTGATTGAATATCACAAGTAGTATTTATTTCAAATAAAAAGCACCTTCAGATATGTAGTGAACATTTAGCGACACTGCCCAGCTACTGCAAGTCACCGCAGTTCTCAAAGTACTACTGCAGACGACTCTTATAAATAAGTCCTGATCGAGTATACGTACAAATCACCTAAACATGATTAGGGCTTCTAAATAACCAAGCCTTACCAATAAAAGTCGATCTAGTGCACATTTGGTGGGCACCATTACAGTAAACCATTTTTTGAAATATACTTGCGTAAACCTTCTATCTATAAAATAATCGCAACTCCGTTTTTCTATAGTGCTTACGATTAAGTTAAAACAATCTGAATAATTAATTTATTATTCCTAGGTTCCTCAAGGAGTGTGGTTCTTGTAAAACAGGCTCATAATAATTGGGAGGGGAATTCATCGGATTTACTCGAAATTAGTGGCTTTATGTCTCCAAAATTGTTTGGCTCTGATTATTACTTTCACCTAATCGACAGAAAAATTGCAAAGAATTGTTTGAATATTTTTCGTTGCTCTTAAAATACAAGTACGCGCCCCAGCTCGAGAAGTGTTTAAAGAGGTAAGTACTGTTAGCATAGGCCAAACAAAGACTAGCGTTCTTATTGCTTTAAGTTTTGTTCCCGAAGTAATTAACCCTGATAGAAACCACACATTGATCCAAAGCAAGAGCCATGGATTTTTCAAATAAGCACTTCTTCCCAGCGCTGCGGGCTTGTTTATGACGTTTCCTTTTACACTTTATCTCATTAACTGTGGGCAATATTTGCGACATGCCTCTTTTTTAATTGCTTAGTTGGATCTTTGGACACTTAAACACCGGTGCAACGCATATAGTAGTTCCTATTGTATGAGACTACAATGTTACACAAAAGATCGTAAGATGAATTGATTATGTATCTAAAGGACCGATGGAGAGTTAATTGCGCACTTTGAAACATATGAGGATAGCGTGCCGGCAAGCATTCACCCCAATTAGATGTTCAAAGTACTTTCCTTGGGTGCCGAATTAAACGACGCAGCTCATTGCTCAGTTAGCTTTGCATTGTTTTTATGAAGCAGAATAATTCATAGATTCACAAAAAGTTCTGCGCTTGTTTTAAAAATCATATTATCATTTCACTTTAGAAAGAGATTGGAATACCCGGCAAGCTTTAATTGAATCGCCGAAAAATCATAAACTTCAGATGTCTTCTTAAACACAAAACGCCTCAGAGTTAGCTGATATTATTTTTAAGTATTTGTTTCAAACTGATCAGCTTAAGCAAACTAACCACGTAATGAGCAAATTCTTATAAAATATCGGCATTAGTATATGACTAAAGGGATACTAAACACGCTCCGAAAAAAGTACTTGCCAACGACCTCGACTCGCATTTTGCTTGCTTACATATCTATGAATTCGTTCGCATTTTGTTAATTTTACGTGATGATCCCGCTGAAGATTATTTCCTTCGGATCAACTACTCATGCCAGATTTTGGAACGAACTAGCGGGAGCTAATTTAGAAGGATGTGCTCCAAAATCAAAAACTTATTTCTGAAGAATTGAAAAAAATATTTTTATATGTTAGTAAAGCCGTCCTAGCAGCTATTTCAACCGACGGAACGTAATCGGCGAAAAACGTATGTATTTTCAAGATAGTTAACGTTCTGTCAAGATGGCTAATCACTTAAAATAGTAAACTCAGGCACGCGAACGCGAGAGATTAATGAACATGTTTGCCTGCACTCTCACAGAAAATATTAATGTTAGATTAAAAGATTAACTAACGATTGCGGAGTGACAAAATTCCAGATACTTGCATAACTCATATTAAGAATAATCTCTTATTGAGTAATAGACATATTTTTCGACTCCCCAGAGTTGCTTAAATTTATCCATTTGTAGCAGATCCGCCAAAAACGGATTTCCAGCTGGAAAGCTGTACGAAGATAATCCAACGCTAATGGTTTTTAATTCCAAGTAAACGGATAATTCTGAACCATTTTAGCAGCTTCCGTATACTTTAAAGAACTTTATTTATTTATTTTTTTCCTTCGCGTTTCCAAACTATACGCTTTGCTTACCCTTGAAATTACATTCGCGAAGCCTAACATGCCTTCATACAAAGGGTTCGCTGTGGTCAAATAATAAATGTTTCATGTGGTGTCCATTTGCAGCGGTACTAAGGTACATAAGAAAAAGAATTCGTATAAATATTAATGCAGTTTTTTTAGAACATTATATGGATATATAAAATACTCACGCACGTGGTCCACGAATCAAGGAGAGTTTTTGCATACATATCCAAGAGAACAAACGAAATCAAAAAGCATTAAAATGTAGCGAAATGCTATGCATTGCCACGGCAATGTGCCATCTGTGTTACAAAACCTAAATTACCTCACAGAGAACGTCTTGTTAAGTAAAATGGCCATAAACCAATGGAAAAATATTTAAATTTCGAATGAAATCAAGCGATTCTTTTGAATAAAAAGGGAAATTGGCAGTTTGGCGCATTTGTATTGAATTGGCTTATAGAAGCCTACATATAAAATGATGTTGACATTTTTGTCTAAGAGATAATGACGTATATTATGTAGCAGTCAATGGACCGTTTGACACCAAAAAAATCTTTCAAATGCAATGGAATTATTTAATCCTAAGGTTTGAGGTTTTCATATGAATAGGTTGTCTTGGCTTAGGATGAATTGTATTGGTCTTTTGGATTGAAAGATCTCAGGAAAAGAAAGAATCTAAAGGTCGCGTACCAAACTGCTTAATAAAGATTAAAATATGGAGTGTAAAGATAGAATAGCAGCAACGGCGTATTGTTTTGATCATTAAGAAGACTTACATCATTAAAACAAAATTTATTTTCGGTGGCAGTGGTGACTGTTATGATTCACGGCGTCCTGAAAATGACAGTAACCACTTAAGTAACCATATTCCCTTTGTTACAAATATGCTGAAAATGACCCACTAAAAATTAAATATTGCTGAGACGACGCATATATTTGCATTTTTACTTCTCGGTATAAGCTGATGATAACTGGATAGAATTTCTGCATACAGATCACACAAAATGTTATGGTCAGGTCTATAATATTATTTTATTTGCTGCGAAGACCACTATGGGAAAAAAGGGCTTAGTCGTTGCAATTATTGGTAAGAATTGAAGCAAAATTGTTAAGCTTTGTCTGATAAATGTTTTGTTTTTGGAGTTTAAAGCTGAAGCCTTATGTATGTAGGAAAAGGCACATGATCCACTGCACTAGGAAAAACTAATTATATCTGTGGCATTAAAGACGCCTAAATGAAACCTACTGGTTCTGCGTCAGCATGTTGTACCATTGACATGCTCTACGCCACCAAGGAACCATTTGTGGTTCAAAATGAAAATTCTACCCGCAGATATATTTTCTTGGTGTTGTTTTAGGGCTCATCCATCTTAAAATCCTGCATAAAGTAATCTTTCATAGGTTATGCAGCATCCTATATAACTCGGAACCTTAATCACTGAAAAAGCTAGTAGTTGCAAAATAAAGACAAGTTCTTTGTCGCCCCGGTACACAATGCAAACATATATAGATGTAGATGTGTATGTAAAGTTTTTTTTCAAAATGTACTATCGATATATATGTCGCCATTTCATATTAATGATGTGTTGAAAGTGTTTATTTGTTAATCCACACCGTTTGTAGTGACAGCCTTAAGCAGCAGAGCATTAAACAAGCGTGCTTCTGAGATCTTTGATCGTACTGCTATTTAAGAATGTCAATCCTGCTGAAAGTTTACAAATCCCACTGCCGCTGACTTTACAAAATCTGACACTACACAGCTGCCCTGCTACTTCTGCTGACATCCTTCATAGAAACTGTTTGACATCAACGTCCGGGTGGGTCTACAAAGTACTAACCCAAAAATACTTCCTTCAATTGTTGAAAGCCTTTTTAGATAAAATCTTAAATTGTGCTTCTAAAAGATAAGTACAACTGCGCTTAGCCCCAGTTCGATAAGAGTGTACGCTTTTAAAGTTCAACAAACTCCTGGATGACTCACACACATAAGTCTTAGTCCCATTTTTATAACTCAACCTCTCACATTGAAACACAAATATCACTTTAAAGTTCTTTCACATCCCAACACCTAATAATTCACATAGCTTACAAATGCGCGTTAAGAAACCACAAACGAAAATATTAAAGTCATCCCCATATTTGGGAACGCACATTTTATATTGATATTTTAAAGTCTTTAAATCCTTTTTTATCACAAATAGGCTTAGATCTTAAAAAGTAATTAGCAAATATTTTAGATATGTTCTACAAACAAGTTAGTTAGTGAATCCACGAATAGGCGAAAGTCAACTGTGTATTCAATTTAAAATGTTAGACATCTCAAGGCATTCCGACTCAGCTCTCTTGGTATTTCAGTGTACTGAATGAGACGTGCACCCAGGTATAATTCTACAAACAACCTACCTTACTTCCTTTTGTGGAGAACGTCTTGATATTTTTCAGTTTAAATCCTGCTCTTAATGAAATTAGAAAATCCTAGTGGCATTTTAAGTTGTTTGTAATTGTTAAAAGGGAAACGATAATCGACTCTACGCTTTAAGGAACAATTCAGACTAAGGTAAAAGACAGGACAAGAAAATCTGTCAAGATTTTTTTTCAAGTGATGATTTAAAGGGTTGTATAAGGTCCACTGTTATAAACCCCGATGTCCCACCATTTGGCTGCGTTTATCATGACCCTCCTGGCAGACTTCTTCGGTAACCATCGATTTTAACTGCTGCCATTGCATCGATTTCATACTTCCACCTGGTTAGCATGCTACTTGTAGCAACGACCTACCTATGTCTTCTTGAACCACATGGAAGTCTGGCATTCGGTCTGTGTTCGAAGGTTTAACTGCCATATATACTAGCTATTAGCACAACTCTAGAGACAACCAGTTTTACAATGCCAACCTCCCAACGGGCATCACATCCATAACCCCGCTATAGCCTTGGTTAAACAATTGACCATCGAGTTCTTTCCAATGAGTCTGTGGATTTCGAGGAGTTCTTAAAGCTGTGCATCTTGCACGCGTCCTATAGACTCTATTCGCATCGGTCTGAAATGACTGCATTTTGAAAGTGAAAGTTGCCGCCAGTCTCCCGGTACGACGTAGGCCTCGAAGAATTAGTTCATTCTTCATGTTGTGAGATAGCATTTGCGGAGCCAGTTTACGAGTTTCATCTGGTTTCCTTAGCACAGCTGTAGCCCGCACACTTTAAGGAAAACTATCAAAAATTTTCTCATTTTTCAGCCAGTGACGTATGCCTCTCACCCATTTGCATACGCCTATGTCCTTTTAGCCTGATTAACAAATGATGTCACATTATCAGCTTTATTTAAGTTTATGTAAGTTTTCCCGAGACCTCCTGGTGCTTGTTTGCATTTATTGTTCACTTTTTGGTCAGAGTCCGTCTAAATCACGCAAGATGCGTGATTTATGCTCATTTAGGTGAATGGCCTGTCATAAATTTCTGCAGCCGTCCAGTTTGTCCGGAATTATGATCACTTTGCTAATGGGGTGCTCATCTACAAAGTATTGTGTTGCTTCCACATACCAAGCTTATCGAAACTGTCCCCTACAACTTATATGGTAATGAGAAATTTGGAGTCGATAGACGGTTCTTAAATTGTTTTTCGCAATTGTTACTTAACGAATTTTGACAAAATATCATGTTTTTACATCAATTTATATCTTAGGAGGTATTATGTGTATTTAACTGTAAGAGTAATGCTGAAATTTTGGCCCTCAAATAAGGTATGGTATCGCAGAAGCCCCACCTCCACTTAAAAAAATGTGGCCACGCGCATATCTTCAGGAAGGATCAATATTCCAGTGTCCTCCTCTTTACACAAGCACTAGTTTAAGGCTAAAAGGTAGTCCTAATCTGAATTCCAGTCCTATCCTAAAACTTAACCATACAATGAACACGAGACCTTAATTAACCCTAAAGTACTTTAACGCCAACCTTGAGCTTAACTTTAAACTTGACCTTAGGTCTTTTTCTAGCCATAAACTTCATCCTATTTTTCCTAAGATTTGGCGTTAAGATGTCTAAATTACGAATAATCTCTGTTCTTAGCTACTGTTTAGCAGACCATTTCAGTTATCTGCACCGATAAAGAAATTACGCCACATTTCGACAACTCAATTTACCACTAAATGGTTGGAAAACCAATAAGCGGCTGCACAGTGCATTACTTGCAGAAGGGGCAAAAATATAGGAAAATAATTCAGAAACAAAACTGAAGGTGAAAGTTAATGGAACATTTAAATTGGTGGATCTAACACTTGCCTTACTTGCTATCCCCATTCTGTGTCTGCACTTTGAAAGAAGGTCCTAATACAGGCGCCTGTTACCCACCTCGCACAAACACAGTGGACTCAGACCTTTGAGATTTACTGGCTTTGGACTTAGAAGGTTTTGACGGATTGTACGCACAATGTGAACATTCCTGTGGAATCCATCATACTTACTGTATCGAAAACTAATCTCTAACGGCTTTTTTATGGCAAGCCATAGCGATAAAACTTCAATTTTTCACCTGGCTAAAGAGAACATTGACAAATGTTCAACATTAATGGCCTCAATGGGAATAGAATGATTACATATTGGTTTCGATTAGAAGACTTATTGCCTAGCTTACTTGTGCACCGATATGGGCCACGCTGTTTCTGCCTAGGCGGAGCTCCGTTATAAATAATTGTCCAGAGAGTTGCCTTAGAAACGCTTATTAATGCGGCAGCCTTTCGGCTTCCAAATTCTGTATAGTTCCTTGTTGACTGAAAATAGAAATAACGAGCACCTTACATCCCTTTAGGACGAGATGATGTAGAACAGTCGAAGCACATCATGCTTTATTTTCATGCATTTATTTAACTTGTTTACCTTTCAGCACGGTTAAACCAACATACAATTTATCAAGATTTTTTAGTAATTTCTGCGACAAAAGACACCAAACAGTTGCAAGGCCGATTTTTAAAGGCTGAGATCGCTCTGCATTCCTAGAAATCGTCACGTTCTCTCATGCTTAAACAGTTCTTTTTTCTTCTAAGCTGAATACAATTTTCTCCTCCCAGAATGTACTTAGACGAACAAATGTGTTTCCGTTTATGGATTTTACAAAATAACGCACACAAAAAAGTGGCTCTGACCACAAATAATCACCAGCATCAAACGGTCCCGTTTTGCATGAAAAAGGCAGAGATACAGTGAAGTATTATTTTTCTGTGCCTTAAGTCAGTCCAACAAACAGAATAACAGTATTAAATATGTGACTTACTAGTCACTCGAAGTTGAGCCACGACATTTACCGAGTTACGTCAAGTTCTATGCAAGTCATACTTATCCGATAAATGGAGATAGCTTGGAAAGGCTCTTATGCATTTTGATTATTGCCAGTGAATAAGATGATAAGAAACATCTTAGATGCGACCGTAAATGGAGCCTATAAAGACAGGCAGGTGAGCTCTAAAGCGTGACAGGTGAAAGTTAACGCTTTTTCAGAAGATTAAAGTGTCAAAGTATCTTTTTGTAGTAGCTTACTTATTTTCAAGCAAAACTGTATTTATGAAAACATATGAAAACAATAATTTTTATATGTTCTTCTTCACTTTTGCAGCTTCGTGAACTGGCGAAATCAACACCGGACCACAAGGCGGAACTAAATGCTCTAAAGGCGGAAAACCAGAAACTTCGAAATAATTCTGATAACCTGCGTGAGCAAATGAGTCAGTTGCAGTCTAAGGTATTTTAGTTCTTTCTGTGTCCTTGAATTAAGTCTCACGTTATTTAAATTAGCCCTTTAAAATTTTATCATTGTCCTTCTCCTGGTACAGACGTCTCAGTATCGACATGTCTATCGTTTTCAAGCGTAGCAGACGGCAAAAAGAGATAAATATTTGAATCCAATGCATTTGCTACACAGTGGAGGAAAAATAATAATTAAGCATTTGAATAATTTATTTCGTCCACAGTACCCATAACACTAGTAAATACAGTGACAGTTATCAGGCGCAATCACTACTTCATAGCCACCCCCACGGTTTGAGAACCGACTGTTTATGGTTCTGTTTACGGGCTAAGGCCCAGCGGATCAGTTTACGGAGCTTTCTACTGTGGCGGAAACTCTTATGCAAATGTTTGTCTCTATTCGCCAGGGACCTCGTCTATACGTACCCGTCAAATGCGAATATTCAGGCAGCAACTTGGGTCTGTTTGCTCTTCTTTATAGGGCCAGTTCGGCTTGCGTGTTTTGGTCCACTGAACTATCTTTGCATGGGAATCGCTGAGGACTCCGTACATCCTTGGCGCCAAATTTTGTCGTATTTTTGGTTGTTTTTCGCTTTTTGCACGAAAAGTATATGATGTGTTGAAACAGGAACCATCTTCCCGCATACTATCACAACCATCACACGTGATAAAACTTACTTTTCTAGTCTGTTTACAGTTCCCTTTCTGACATTTACTTAGTCAGATGGTTGCTGTTTACGGACACGATTGTAAGTGTGTGCCGCCTGCATGTTTTGGCGGGCAGCGTAGGCCGTTAAAACGAGAAAAACTGCATAGCATGCACTCTTTAGGGAAAAGTGCGTAGCTCTTCGTGGCAACTTAATAATGACAATTTCATGCCTCCGTCTGACGCTTACCCGAGTTTACCTGGACTTTAACCTAATTACCGAAAATTATATAGACAGTGAAAAAGCATGAGTTGTCAAACACTAGCAACCGATATCTTGCAAATGATCTCAATACTTTTGGAATATTCCTCAGGAAGATCAGCAAGGCATTGACGTAGCTCGGGAAGTTGTCGATTTTCTGTTTATGTCACATTGTTTTAAGATGTTGTCTCCTGCTTTAAGCAGTCAATGCTGGTGACACCCGCATCAGCAGAATATACACTCCTCGTAAATTATGCTTACGCTTTTCCTCCAAGACACAGGCTTTTCTTAATGCGGCAGTATTCGTGATTTTGCGTGTTTTAAACTGTTTACCACTTCGGGTCTTTAATGAGTAGATTTTCTGAGACTATATGCTTATCGCAGGCATCCAGTATATATTTAGATATTTTTTACAATGAGGATTGACTGTGTGCCTTTTATTATGCCACCATCAGTAAAAAAACAGTTGTTGAGTGTTCGGGGTTCTGTTTCGCAAATGCAAAGCTTAAAAACCACTGCAACTAGTTTTTCTTTTTGAAATCTAGAATAGAGCTTTCTCTGCGCTTAAAAACCCTCTGAGTTCTTTCGTTACATTAAAGTAGGACAAGTTGTCATAACAGCCTGCTTCCATGCCTGCAGGTCTGGCTTTCATTCATCTCATGCTTGCTGTCTCACAACTCCCTTATTGCTGCGCGACTCGATAGGGGGTTCTTAGAAATAAATGCACAAATGTTAAGTAACAGTGCCTTCATTTATTTATATCGAGGGATAACCACACAGCAACAGTCTCCTTACCAATTTTGAAGGGTTTGAAACGGCAAGCTTCAGAGTGATATTGGGCACAACGGCCTGTCAAGATGCTTAGGATCTTCCTTTGAAAACCCATTAAGCAGTATGGTATGTATTCGCTTGCTTAGTAATTGGACTGGCTCTAGCTAAGCCTACCAATCCATTGCCTTGAATCCGCGTAGGTCTGCCCAGACAGACGTCTGGCTGCAGGCCTATCACGTGAAGAGTTGAGAAAACTTTTGAAATGCCCTCTTCCTCAGAAAAAAGTAGTTCGGGGAATTGAAACAAGTAATTAGGGCACAGCATAACCTGAAGGTATTTCAGCCAAGCCAAGATATCAGCCTTTGCAGGCATGTAAGATTTCTATCTCATTAAATGTGGTTCCCGATCGAAAAAATTAAATAAGACTATAATAGCAAAAATCGTGGAGTCTAGTTCCAAAATATTTTAATCACGAATCGATACCGGTTTTTATGAAAGCTGCCAAAGCTATACTTAGTAAAAAAGAAGTAACTTCAGGAGTGTGCATTTGTCTCATTGTTTTTCAATGCTCCTCTAAATTTAAATATATTTTTAAAGCAAAATCCACAAAATTCTTCTTTCATATCCACATTCTTGCAAATTACGTGTTATTTCAATTTCGTACTTGAATACTGGTTACTTTCTGGGCATTAAAAGCTTGAAAATTATGATATTTTATTAATGTGCATTCATAATACATTGCACATATACCTTTATTAATGTAATTTAAAAAGTATACAACACAATCCACTTGCATTGCAGAATTTTAGAAAATTAACAATTAATTTCTGAGGAAAATAGTATAAACTGTACTAAAAATATCTCTCTTAACGAGAGATTTACTTGGGGATAAGAAAGGTCTTGCATTGCATCTTTCCTTTGTTCCTGAATTAAAGCAGTTTGACAATAAAGTTGTCCAACAAAGGAAGCGGTATGAATTAATCCTACTCCCGCTCAAAAACGTGCTTTCATGAAAGAACGACAGTAGTTCTGAAGTGCACGCGTGGTAAGAGCACGAGGTGTAGTAGTCTTCCGGTGGTGCCTAGACAGGTTTTAAACAGATTTTTCAAACGTTCTCCCTTTTGGCTCTTTGGATTTCGTTTCAACTAAGTAGACTGATCAGTATTTTTTCCTATTGGAATTTCGGGTAGCAGTTCCCTGGACGAGGAAGTGTGTAAGAATTTATTTAAGTGAGTTTACTTGTTTGCACGATATCAGACAGGCAAGGGACATCTTGAAGGTATTGACTGGTCCAGCTTTTAAACAATTAGTTGACAGGCAACTTGTATGCAGTCAGTTTTTTTAACAGTCTAATAAAAAGAACGATGACACTATACATACAGTACGGCTCCAAATTCATTCAACATACCAACATTTGCGAAAGATTGTTACTCACTCACTAATCGGCATTGGGTAAGGTTGTAATACTTATTATCGTGTATCTTATTCTCAGGTTTTTTTCACTCCTTAAATATGATGTTTTTGGTTGGTTTCAAAATTATTAGGCAATTTATAAACCTTTTTGAAACCAAAAGGTACTCTTGCTTTGAGTAACATTTAATGAAGGTATAATTTACTATCCAATGAGTACAGAAAAGAATATATATTGATGCTATTTTATATTTTAATTTACAAAAGCAGTCAAAATCAATGTTAAAATGCGTACTACTTAAGTTGCCATTTTACAATGGTCAGGAAGAAGCTTGTTAAAAAGCTAACATCCTTATTGAAATGACTTGAGAATGGGCTACACGATAATCAGTAAAATAACCTTACTCAATGCTAATTAGGGAGTGAATATCAATCTTTCGCAAATGTCGGCGTGCTGCAGGAATTCGGAGGCGTACTGTATATTTTGCAAAATTTCAGATAATAAATCAACTGTGCTTTCGTGGTTAGCATTAAAGGCGCGGTTGCGTGTCTTTTAATGCCTTTGACAGCATTTCAACTTCAAAGTATAAAACAGTAATTGATGGCTCTTGACCATTTTACGCTGAAAATATCCTTACGCATGCTGCGAGCTGATTCGCTGAGACAGCCACTGCTTCAAAATGAACGATAAAAATATGAAAATACATTCCGGGGAAAATTTAACCTGACCGTGCCGGTGCACAAATACTTGAAGTTTAAGTACACTGCACCACAAAAGTCATTGACTATAGGTGGCCGGAATTTTCACTTGGAGCTTGAGGTGAACAACTGCGTACATGTTGAAGGCAAGCTGCGTTGAAGACCATCAGAGTGCCAAGTGGAGAATGTCCGAATTTTAGACAGACCCTTTATGGTCTCGTTCATATCAAATAGGTCTTGAATAAAGTGGCGAAGGAATCATGTCAAAACCTACAGCATTCCTTTCACCTACATAAATTCTAATGTTATCAATACACAGTTAAGGGTTGCCATGCGAATTCCGGAATCTAGTTGCAAAAAAGAAAAGCGACATATCCGCACCGGAACGTGACTGGTAGTAACCTGAATTTCTGGACTTTTTAAGTGCTCTACGAAAGTGGCTTGGTTGTCTGAAAATTCTGGGCGGAGAGGAAGATGGGCCGGACGCTGTGTAGATGAACGCGTTGAATGCACCATGAAGCCACTCGGAATTAGAAAGCGTGACAATTCGGAAGTAAGGCGGGGCAATTGCTGCGTGCGGGTCTCCGACATCAACTCCGTATGCATACGCATTCGTACGCCCACTGCTATAACGCCTTACGCTCACACAAGCAGGATAGCACGACCCAGTTCCCAGCCATGGACGCACCCAGTCACCGCGCTGGGCATTCAGCACCCCCCCCGTCTGGGGCACAGCATCCTTCCTTTCTTTCTACTTCCTCTACCATTGTCGGGCCACAAAGATCAATTCGGACCTCGGTGTCGCCCCCCTCCACCCTTGGGGTTCTGTAGGACCGGCTGATGGCGGTTAAAAAGCTAGAAGCAGCCATTCTAGTCTCCCTTATCTTTGTCAGTAGTGTATTCCTGCCTAAAAGATCAGTTATTGTTGAAATAGCACAATCCCTGAATATGGGATGGTGCCTGAATCCGAAAACTAAGATTAATATAAACGACGTGCCATTGATTGTCGCTAAAAGCGAAAACGCAGTTCCAGGAAGCAGTTCTGAAGTAGAAGATGCAATCACTGGAGCAAGAATTTTATTTGCTGATGTTTTTGTTTCCACCGAGAATCCTTAGCCATAGGTAACCGTTAAGGAAGATATGCACAGATTAAGATTATCTTTACACCGATTGTGTGGTATCTATAGTTCGTAGTAGCCATCCGCATGCGTAACATGATTATCAGCTCCTTTAACCATCGTTTGGGGTTGTAATTGGTGTGGTGATGGCTTAGCAGTTTGCTTTCAATTCATTAATTGCTACGATTTCGTTGTCCGTGTTGGATGCGGGCTTGATAATCGCTCGAAAGTTATGTTCGCTGTCCTTGGAGTTGTTGCTGGGTCCGGCCCTTCCCACGTGACTGATTCTCTTGCTTGGGCAATGTCTCAGTATGCAGTATGCTAACGCCAAATCGTTGCGCTTGTTTATTGACGGGGGGCTGAGAACCATGACTCGAGCAGCTTGTGGCTCACGCAGTTTTCACCTCTTGCAAGGATTTCGACCTCGTTAAACTTTAAAACATGACCAGGTTCCGCTGACCGAGCTGCAATCTTGGTTTTAGCGTCTTTTCTCCTCATCGCCGCTGCGTGCTCGGCCATTCGCGTCCAGAGTAACTTCCCAGTTTCTCCAAAGTAGTTGCTTTGTCCACAACTGCACCAGATCTGGTAAATGACTCCAGCCACTTCCTGCCGTGGCAGTGGGTTTTTCTGTCTCGTGACCCGGCGACTTATGGTTGATTCTGGCTTGTACGCAACGCCAACTCTAAGTGAGGTGAGATGGCGGCTGACTGCTTCCAATACCCTCTTCACGCACGGAAGAACTCGCCAAACTTTCAGACCAGTTGGATTTGGTTTCTTGTCTTGACTGCGTATGCACTGGTTGCCAGTGGTTGCCGATGCCTCTCCTTTGCATTATCGACAAAATGTCGTGATGACGTAGCTTTAGTCTGCTCGTCTGCTGATTTAATAAGGAAATGCCTCTACTTTTTTCCAATAGGCAGCTATTTTACCCCGTTTGTGAATGAAGACACTTCGAAATTTGCTTCATTTATTTATGCTTTGAAGATTATTTCTGTCAGAGTTATGATATTACTGCCACCTTTGTTCCCATCAGAACACATACCTTGAGGCGTCAATGTATGAGGTATCAAATGAGGCGAACGAACTGCGTCGGCGCATAGACTTTGAACTAGCCGAAGCGGCTAAGGAAAGAGAGGCAGCAGAGGAGGCACTGGCTCGTGCGCACAACGAAATGGCCGCGCTGATGGACGTGAAGCTTAACCTCGAAGCAGAAATTGCCGCCTACAGACGCCTTCTGGAGACCCAAGATGGCATCATGACGGCCGTTTCTGGCAAGTCCTCGCCAGACCTGAGACGATCAAGGGACAGTTATCAGCAGTACTACACCTCCACCTACTCACGTCCCAGAATGTCTAGTCTGAGTCCACAGCGACGTTCAGACGATCGCTCCGTGCCAGTTCCAGTCACTGATATGCAAGTGCACCAGAAATCTAATTAATCTATGACAGAGTTTTTTACTTGGTTTTAAATGCCATATAAATTTGTTTTTTTAAATACGCTTTACACGTAGCTTTGCATTCGGGGGCACTGGAGCTCAGAAAACTTCGGACTAAAACGGACCACTTTCAAAGTCAGGTGCTTACGATGTGTGCACACAACACATGAAATAAATAAAGGGAGGGACAACAAAGTGATGGTCAAATAAAAATAAAATGTTTTTCGCAATTGTTCGTATTGCTTAACTCTTCACGTTATCATTTTTAACCATGGTGTTAAAAATCGACGAAACATATTAACTGATTTTCTGACGGGCCACAGCAGTATGGGCGGCCATCACTTCAGCTCACAAGAAATCTAATGAAATAGCTAAAGCCTAATTTTTCAAATGATATTTTAGTACTACTTAGGCCACTGCAGAAAAAACCCCACTAGAGCATAATAAAAGGTATGAGAGACGTCCAGTAAATTGCTTTTAAGATGTTTTTTTTGAATTCACCTACACTCCGCTGATGAGTAAGACATTCGCTTTGCGTGGCAAAGTCCAAAAATACATATTTGCTACTGAACACAATTAATAAAACCGGATCTAGAGACATAGAGACTGAAAGTCTTTATCTTTTATTTGCACAGAGCATATTCAAGACTGATACAAATTTGAAATATTTGTTCATTAGGATAATTTTCACTTTTTTATTCATTATTAATGGATAGAAGTACGTTTTTCTATTGTCAGAAACTACCTTTAATACGCTACTTCAAAACACTAACTATAGAACGTACCTTTTCAATGAGCTTGGAAGATCTTTCTCTCTAAGCGCTAAATTCTGATTTCGGTTGGTCAGATATTATTATCACGGCAAAATCCATAAACCGTAATTCAGTTGGCCTCCTGTAATAAGACTTAAATATCACACTTTACATTGTACATTTTGTAAAACATATAACTACCTCAATGGTTTTTAGATTTGAGTGTTATCCGTATTCATTGAAATCGAACAATCCAATCAACTTATAGAAATTAATCTAACAGGCAGACATACTGTAAAACTGCCAATCTGAATTTTAAACAAGCCAAACAGTACGTAAGGAGGTAGCTTGCGATGCGGTTATCGGTATCTTATCTTCAATTTCCGATTCAGATCTATTGACGACGATTCCAGTCGACGTTAATCATAATTTTGTATGCAGCTATTAAAGCGTATTGCCACTTCAAGTACTGCTTAATTTTCACTAAAACATCCATCCAGGTTCTCTACTTGTCAAGCCAAACACCTTAGCTTTGTAGTAAAAAATTTTCCAGATTTTTTCTAGACTTTCTGACACCTGGGTGAGGCAAGCGCTTTCTGATTACGAGGAAAAGAATCTAGCAGGAGTTAACAGAAGGTTGTTTCTTGATTGGGCAGTGCATCACTTCAAGCGGAATAGGAGGAGGAGGAGCCATGGTGAGAGGAGTTGAAAGCCTGCGCTGGCAATATCCTCTCCAACAAATTAGCTTTTAGTAAATGGAATGCAATTATGATTATAGCACATCATGTCCCCTTCCTGTCCTTGTTTGAATGCATATGTTGGTTTTGGCATGGTTTAAAAAAGTTTGGACTGATGTCGGCGATGCGGAAAACTGAACAAAACTGTGTTTTTTGTTAGCTTTACGTCAACACTACGGTGGGGGGGGGGGGCAGTCAGACACGTACAAAAGAGAGTATTCGGACTGAAAGGGAACTGCGCGCGTCAATTTCATTCACCCTCCTTCGGCAGTCTGAAAATCTTACCAAAGTTATCAATAGTTTTGAAAGGTGACAGTAGCTGTCGGGTAATTTATAACTAGAAAATCGACTTTATTACGCCTTATGCACATAATCTGCTAGAGGTCAGAAGCAGTGTTTTGGCGAGCAAACCTTCCAATAGTTTGTCAGATGTTGTCGGAGTGAAGGAGTACATAGGAAACGTTTGAGCGCGATAGCCCGGCCACTTTATATGGGCGACGGCGCTCCTTATAAGGGTTGAAGCACGGCCAATATCGATCTTTCCTGTTGTTCAGTTAGCTAAAACAGCTCAAGATATGCAGGTAAAGACTCTCTTAAGATATTCTCACCAATTTAAAGTAGCATATGTTTCTGCCAAACAATCACCGCTACTTAATCCTGATAAAAAATGTATCAGTCAGTGGTCGGACGGTGAGATTTAAGGGCAAGTACGTGGATCTTTGCTGTATTTTTATGACACAATTAGATTTTTTACTTTTATGTTTATCAAATTGTTTACAAAGCTGTTATCGTTCCTCATGCAAATTCTTCAGTACTCACCATAAGCAGTTAGCAGTTGATGGTGAGTTGGGCTGTAGTGCAACAGAAGCATATTTTGAAGCACGCCTTACGTGTATTTTTTATTCTTTTGACCTATGCACGCGTGGGTAGTTACAAGATTTAAAATTCATGTTATATAACGCTTGAATTTCATTAAGAATAAGAGAGAACTTTGAAGTGTGAAACAGTATTCACCTCCTACTACAAGTATAAAAATGTCTATTGTTTTACACTGGACAATATCTAGTTCAAAATACTATGTTTTCTGATTAATAGAGCTCATCGCTTTCCCGAACGAAGCGAGCCCTCAGGGTCGTCACTCCGTTCGCGACTTGTCGAAGTAGATGCAGAAGGTGAGTTCTGCTTTTCATTGTGTCAACTTTTAGAGACACTGTGCACTATACGAATGCCGTCAATTAGCGTTATTTCAATCAGTTGATATTATATATATATATATATATATAAATTACACGACAAGTGTTCATCAAGTCTTATATTTATACTGCTGCTGAGTTGATTAAGACAGGCCAGAGTATGTGCTGAATCTAGCAAATTTTTACAACAGAGGTGTTAAATTCTGAAAAAAAGACTTAAAGCTGATAAATTAATATCAAAACATATCGATTATCTCTTCTACCAAAATTTTATTACCTATTATTCATAGTTTAATTAGCCTGACCTGAAATGAAAAGTTGGCCTGCTTGTTTACCTGCGGAATCTAATTGGAGGAAGAAGATTAAATCACTGGACGAAAGACTTCATTCAGTTTTCGCTCCAACTGCCAACTCTCCCCCATGAAATGAAACGGCGAATCAACTGGTATGAACTTCTGGACGGAAAACTGCACAATTTGTGCGTTGCCTGATTAAGGGTTCTCCAGTCTGTAATTCCGCGAAAAGTACAACGATACCCCCTCTCTGCCCAGCCATAGGTCCCATTTGTGTTGAATGAGAACTTTGAAAGGGCACGAGTGAACGCTGGCCTGAGTAGAATACTAAGAGACCGATCTTTACAGTTTTCGCAATAAAAATATCAAATTTAGTGAGGATTATTTGGCAATTACCTATTTTGGATTCGTGGTCTAAAAGTGCCCCTTTCACACTATGGATAATACAATAGATGAAGGAGTCGAAAATTTTACTAGGTAAGTGACAGATCATGAACAGTATCATCAACATTTTTCCTAATCCCACCTGTTAATTTTTACGAGGATTTGTTTCAACTTGAAACCAACGTGTCGGATAGAGAAATTCTCTAATCTACTGATCAGATTTACTCTCCTTAACACCTTCATATATGTAATTTTTTTCGAACGCGACTGAGCCACTAAAGAAAGTATTACTGGATATATTGTCATAAGGAAAGTTTAATAAGCTGTTGGTAGTCAATATGAATGGCGAACCAGTTGTCACAAGTGGATTTTATGTGTAGATGCTTCTTCTGCGTGCACCTGTTGATAGATATACATGCGTTGAGTATCGCTCGCTGAGAGGTTGATATACTGAGCTCAAGAAATGCGCGAACACTAGAGTTGATGTGCCTCTAATGACCGTAGATGCTTAGTCAGTCCAAAAAACTAAGTTAACCTACAATGGTAAAAATATCCTCCGAATATGAAATTTGTTGAATACGTTGCAGCTTTTAATTGATTGTTGCATCTTAAGCACACCTTCATAGGTAGGTTGACATCATTTATCATTGTGAAAACGGCAGTAGTCCACAGAAACGAGTAAGGATTGTAGTGGACTGATAATCAACCCTGTTTTAAATGTATACTAACTTAAACTATTGCCCAGTGAGCTTCTTCTTGAAATAAGTACGACTTTTTTCAAAAGATGAATCCAATTATATCTCCAGGCACCTTTGAACAAAACTAAAAGGAAGCAACTTAAATAGTTTGTCTGTAGCAGTGAGAGAAACACAAGTATTTTCAAAATCTTTGGATTAACGAATATCCCTCTTCTTTTATGCAAACGTATTTGCCTATCAGCATGGCGCTGTAGTTTTTATATTCAGATTGATGTTTAGCTATAAGCACTATTCA
Organism: Ligula intestinalis; assembly: GCA_036362985.1. Taxonomy (NCBI): domain Eukaryota; kingdom Metazoa; phylum Platyhelminthes; class Cestoda; order Diphyllobothriidea; family Diphyllobothriidae; genus Ligula; species Ligula intestinalis. The sequence continues at coordinate 42,948,701 of JAYGXS010000001.1, read as the reverse complement.
AAATGTTCAGGCAGACGAAATAGAACTAGTTTACCACAAATTTCATCTTGGAAGCAGCAGTAGTATTCGCCTGAGATTGTAATTCAAACAGTAGCTAATCTTCAAAACTTGCCAATTCTATATTCTCCTCTATTAGTTTATTATGCATGTCTGAATACGATAAGCTACAAATAATTTTATTTTAGAAATATCAAACTAATTAAAAAATATTCTTTTTTGTCAAACAGATCAGCTAAATGAATTCGCCCATAAAGATGTGGAAGGGTCGTGCTGGATGATTGGCATTTTGTCTGTGTGTTTTAGTCTGTTTACGTAAAGTGACAACCCCATGCACACTGACTTGTTAATTCGTAGATTGTAAGTAAAGTGCAGACCTTTCGAACACATCAACCAAAAAAACCCTGCATGCGAATAAATTCGATGAGAGAAGGGAAGACATTTCTAAATTTCTGACTTAATATTTGCATAATCGAAGCATCCAGAGCTAATAGCCTATATATAGGAGGGGCAATTTGTCAAATATATATCCTAGTAAAGCTGTACTATCAAGAAGAAAGGCCCAAGACATTATAAGCATACTCACAGTTCCCGTTTTCGCACCCTCCTGCCTTTCCTCTCACTTGCTGTCATCTAAACGTTTTTTTCTTCAGTCCGGTCAGTTGCTCCATGGCCTGATATCTCTAAAAACGCAAATCCTACAATTTGGCATGATAAAGTTGGGTAAAATCGATGACAAATCTTTCCAATCTGAGATTACAGGCAAGTACGCATTCCACCAAAGTGATGGATGTAGAAGTGGCCACGCAATGCGGGCAGAAGTAACATGGTAGAAGTGATAAGACTGTTGACTTTTCCCGTGTATAAAAGGACAAGAAACCTGCCTGGCGTGAAAATTAGCAGCAATTAATTGATACCAAACGTCGAAAGAATAAGTAAAGGAAAGCACGAATGATGTACGAAGGGTCCGTGGCAGTTCCCCGACCTAAATCGAATGCATAATTATTCTTCTCATAAAACTGAAATAGGGTTTAGGTTTAAAGGCACATTTGACTTTAAATTATTCTATGAAGACTAAAACAGTCTACTTTGCATAAACATAGTATTCTTTCATAATAAAGAGCAAATTATCGGAAGCAGCCCGCCATTGCAACTACTATATTTGTATAACACCATATATAATGGCCTCATCTGCGTTAACTTATGGAGAGCGGGTCAAACTGTCGTTATTTTGGTTCAGACGATTGGCAGTAGTAAGTCTTCCAAAACGTGCCCACAAATTCGAAATCTTCGAGCTAAAGCTTTCAGGAAATCAAATGATTTGCGGTTATCAGCCCTTCCATTTTTCGAATAATAAAAACCTTACTTATAACCCTTCATTCGGAATATGTACACATATATATGCATATACACATATATATAGTTTTAAGGATTCGCTTGTACTAGCAGCCTAGCCCATTCAATAAATAAACGTTCTACAACAAATATCAACTATTCGGTCTGTAATTAGGAAATAAAGTGGCTATTACTATAACTTAAAACCTTTCTCCGATTTTTCACTTGCATTAGTTAGCTGATGGTAGCCTATCGAGTGCGTATGTGCGTGTGAGTCCTTCGAAATCGAGCATTTATCAAACCTCTTTTGTCTGCTTTAACTGTCTAGAATAGTCGCACAAGCGACGACGGTTAAAAACACCACACTATACCGTTGCATCAGATAAGAAGAGGGATGCTTAGCACTGGTGTGTGATTCTCTCAGTCACTGCTGAATTCTGCCTTCTTGTGCATTTTACGGACATGAGGATAAACAAGGGCTGGAAGGAGTGGGGTGGGGTGGGGGGCGAACATAGCAGTCTACCAAACTCAGGAGCAGGAAAGTGGAAGAGGAGTAGGAAGATGAAAGCATCCACCAGCTTGCACCCTGGTGGTAAAACGCGTGTCAAGCATAAAAGTAACACAGGATATCAGTGGCGAAGGTGCATTTGCTAAAATCAGCAGGTTGTAGCAGTCTGGTATTCGGATAAATCATGTCAGCTGCTGGAATTAGTTAAGAAATGAGCTACAGAGCAGAGCCGGATGGCTGGCTGCACGTGAAAGAGAATTCTGACCTTTAATTATCAGCTTATCTCAAGTGAAAGGACACGGCTTGTCAGCAGCAAATGACTTTCTAAATTCAGTCGACCAAATTGTGAAAAATCCGCGGCCTCGGTGAGAGTCAAACCCACACAGGAGGGAAGGCTTTTGCGCAGCCAACGCTCTACCACTGCGCCACTAGGTTCACTGCCAGGCGTATATTCAATCACACTTGGGTCGATTTACCCATGCAACCTACTGCTCGTATGGAATCTACCATTACGGATACAGTAAGCTGACTGCCTAGGTAGGATTTCCTAAGCAATCATCAATTCAAAGCTTCGACGTGCCTTCGTAGCACAATGGTAGAGCGTTGGCTGCGCAAAAGCCTCCCTGTTGTGTCCGTTTGCCTTGCACCGAGGCCGCGGATTTTTCACAACTGGGTCAGCTGAATTATTCAAATGTGTAACTACTGTCCATCTCTAATTAAAGTTGCCTTTTTACGCAGGAGACATTAGCGCATAACCAAGAAGAAGTGTCAATTAAGCTTCATCACCTGATGACTACAAGGCCAGACTGAAATCCGTAGTCCTGTAACCAGGGCATTTTAAAGAATATAAACTCGTAGGAAGGGAGTAAAACTTACTAGGCAGAGCCTCGTCAAAACCCTTGACTACTCACCTCATTTACTGATAATCTTGCGCAAACGTTAAACGACTGAGTGAGACTGAGGGCGACAGTTTAGCCGTCGTAGACGACGACCTTCACGGTGTGGTGGCCACGACTTGCGCTGCATCCATCACACACTCTCTCACCAGCCAATACTACCAGAGGTGAACGTGGATACAGTGGCTGACGAAACGGAACAGTCTGTCTCTGCTTGCCGCACACGATCTGCTCTCCACTTCCTGTACCAGAACCAATGAAGATCACGCTTCCCGATTACATGGGAAGTACCAGCATAAGCCTTTTGGCCGCCTTTCCAGTGCTGCCAATGGCAATTGAAAGCGTTAGGAGGACTGATGCATGCTGTGTCCCGCCCAAGTGGTGTGCAGTCACGTGTTGCGAATCCGGTCCCAATGTAACCTAGGTTTATGTGTGCTTCGGTGAAGCGATTTCTGTGTGGGAGGGCGGTGGGTTGGAAACTGTGTGTGGTTTTACGGAAGATTTACTTGAAAGTGAAACGGATCGAGTAGGCCGGCACAATTAGCAGGTAAATGGAAAAAAGTCATTTTGCGGCCGGCCTTGCAGGCAACTGATCATAGTTATGCGTGCGTTGGAAAAACGATCGCAGGATGGGCAGGTAGGAACTGACTTCAGACTACTACAGTGAGGAAACTGGACAGGAGAGTAGTAGATACATAATTAATGATGTACGTGGTGGTGGTATGTGGGCTGGCCCGGGGGTATCCATGAGGGTACGTTGACAACAATAATGACATGACAGTCGAAACTGTGTGCTTCCGACGTTCGTCCAATGTGGTGAGTCTCTCCGTTTTGACTCGCCAGTGACCATTCAGTCAGCTTCGAAGATGGTTCTTGCAGTTTCCACGTCAGTATGCATCACATACTGATCCTGTGCTGAGCACTTCCATGTTTCTTTTTTGATTTGCCGATTCTTCAAAGATTTCCTGAGGCTGTACTTGTGACGGAGCTTTCGTTCGCTGTACCTCCCAACACCGGTGTCGACAGCGTCATAAAAAAGCCGCTTATACACGCGCTCGTCAGTAATCGTCACGACTTACTCGTTGCTCCGCCGTAGATAACGTGGACATACCTCCTCTTCAAAGTATTGGAGTTTGATGTCATTTCATCTCCTACCCCCTTCGGAGGCCTGGGAGCGGAGAGCGGCAGAATCTTCCTGTTTTTTTCTGGGCTTCATACCACGTCTCCATATTGGAGGAGAACCTTGCACATCCAAAGTTTTTTTATTGAAAAAGGTGCTGTGTCAGTCTCAGACTGAGGGTTATAGCCGGATGAGGATCTGACTAACTTTGTGGATGCATCTACTCCATTCCATGCTAGATTTTGATGTTCGGTTGAACTGCTATCCACGTGGTGGCGGTGTAAGACGGGTCCCTTTGACATTGATCCTAAGTGCACCGTAGTCATCAGATGGTGATGATTTGTAAAAGGATTGCTATCTTGTCTGGTCTGACTGTCAGTGCAAAATCAGGGCACGCTACTTTAAATTCACTTGTGCTATTCAGCGTTCAGTCGGCGACCTAAGAGAGCTATTGTGAACTACTTGGCTACTTTATTCGCGTTTGACTGTCATACATTTTAAGGATGAGGATAGCAGCTTAACATAGGTGGGAGCGAGGATGATGCTTATATTTACCCCGGCTGTCGTTGGGACAGCTTCGATTTTCCCGTCCGTAGCTGTCTTGCCATCCATACGAATCACTCCGAAATCCCCATTCTATCGCTGGACATAGTTTCAGTTCAGATGTGTGTTTAGGTAGCCAAGCAAGACACGGCCAAACATTTTGAATATTGATGCTGGGGGGTGGCAGTTGTTTCTTCATTTGGCATGAAAGTGGCGGTTCACTTTGAATTCATATGTGATGTTGACAGGGCCTTGATGTCCTTGTAATTACATCTCCCGAAAATTTTATGCTAGATTTACCTAAGTAGTCGCACCTTTCGGGTTGGACTTATCGGTTCAGGGCTTTTTTCTCTGCAGCACATGTGTTGAACTGCATTGGATGTTTCTTGAAAGTAAGGCAGATTGTCGAATTGAAGATCAATATTCACGTGCGTACGTCGGCCGACGGCCATTACGCATATTATTCGTGACGAAGTCCCAAAAGCGCGCAGCTCAGCCGCCAAGGCCTGTGACTTTTCCCATCAGCATTTCAACTCCATCATGTCTTAGAAGTGGTGACTTCCTCTTGGTCTTTTGGATCTTAATGGTTACAAATTGATTCCCCATTCCATCATGGCCAGTGAAACTGTCAAATACTTTAGTCTTGCGAGGCATCGGCAGCTGAAACCTAATTTGCCGTCTTTTTCTTACTAGCAGAAACCGGACTTCTTCATCGCTGTCAAATCAGTTCTGGTTTTGACAACGTGCGTGCCCTTGTCCGGAAACGCCGGACACTGGACCTACTCGGCTGCATTTTCTAGTGGTACCTGGAAAGACATGCAATTACAGCGGCTCACTCGGCTAATAGTATCACCGTCAAAAATAAGGGAGACCGGAATGGCCATTCCTGGCTTATAAACCATCGTTAGTCAGCCATACCCAGACCCATCTGGCGTCCCACCCGGGCCTCGACCTTTGTGATTAGAGTCTAACGCCCTAATCATTGAGCCACGAGCTGGTTGTCTTGCCGGTTTAGGTCGAGAGGTATTGACACTCGTTGATGAACGTTCAGTGACCGCTAACTGAACTCAAATGTCCAGCTCTGCCGTAGCAGCTGGTATTATTGGCAGATAGTCTTGCCGGCAAAGAAAGGGGAGACTAGAATGGCCATTGCTGGCTAATTAGCCTGTCGTCAGACCCAATTGGTGCACCACCCGAGCCTCGGCTTTCAAAGATTTGAATCAAGATGCCAACTTTGATGAACGTATGTTTTTGACTATTCATCGGAGAGCAGTAAGGCAGGGGGAGGGGGTGACAAAAGTTTATGCAGGGAAGACGGGGAGATTTTCAGGCATCAAGAGGTTAGAGGTTAGATAAAGGGACCACTGAGCGGAGAAGGGGTCCGACAGTTAGTCCACGTCGCATCATCAAGTCAGCCCTCATTATAGCCCCCTCGTGTGTTGGACTCCCCCGCAGCCGCCAGTAGGGTTTCAGTTGGGGGCCTCATTTTGGACATGACGAGACGGGGGTTCGCTCAGCAGCCTACATCACACGTCGCTGCCATGCCACGCTGGTCAAGCTTCCGGACGCGGGCGCAAGCTCGCAGCTGTCTGTGCTGCGGGCGAGGGGGTGTTTGCGTCGGGAGTCGCGAGAATGTGTTAGTTAGGGGGAGACTGTGTTCTCTTCGGTTCAGTGGGGGGGGGGGTGTGCAGGAGCCGTTGCCATTGCAACTGCCACCCCCACCCACCCCAATGGTCTCGCGTTCGCCGCCCTGCCATGGCGACGCGAGGCGCGAAGCCGCCACACGAGGAACCAATGTGGAAGCGAATATGCATGTCCCAGGTTCTTGTTGTGAAGACGATAAAGGCGCAATCGCGGGGTCTGGGGGAATGCAAGCTGATTCTGGGGCTTTGATTTGCGGTGTTTGAGCTGGCCATTTGGGGCGGGGAGAGGAGGGCGCTCGTGGGCACTTACAAAATTGTACTAACGGAAAGGCACACACTGGTTAATAAGATAATGTTAGTTTGCCTGCGGGACAAAAACTACCATCTTAGGATGTTGCTTATCGAATCGAAAGCAGCTCCGGCAACTCGGTGCTCCACATTTGAACGTCCACTCCGTAAGAAGTGCAAAGTAGGAGAAAACTTTTGCCGTTGTTCTGAGTTAGCGTGGCCCATGGTGAACATTGGCAGCTTAAAGTGTTTGGAGACAAAATAAACAGTCGATTATTATTAATTCAGTAACTGAGACGTACGTCAAAATCCCTTGTTGATCTTTTATTTTTAACGTTTTTAACGTCACTTGACAAGCAGAATGTATTTACTTTAGCTTGTTGAAACATCATATGCGTATTACATTATGGAAGCGAGGTAAATATATGATCTGTATGTGAAATGTTGTACAACGTAGTAAGTAACCTTCTCTTTTAATATAAACCGTAAAATATGTGTAGTTCTGGTTTATTTGCTCATCAGCTCCTTAAACATTATTTTATAGCCCTTTTTAGATGGCTTGAAGAGTGTGGTTCCAAATACACATGGACAACTTAGCAAGCTTAGTAAACTGCTTATTTAATCGAACGTGCAAATCTTTATTTACCCTGGATGCAATTCAGTCGTCATTATTTTAACCTGCACTCTATTTTGGAACTGATATTCTAAAAGATGTACTTCAGTGACGGATAACTTACATTAATATTACACTGAGGGTTTACAAATTTACTTTTAAATTTATTACTAGGGTTGAAGAGTTCGTCATTAAATTTGTTCAGGTAAGAACGTACTCTGAAACGATAAACAAATTTGCGGTTCATTTTAGGACTGATCAGGCCACCCAAACTTTTAAAAACGAATAAAAAAGTCGTACAATCGCCCTTCACAGACGTTTTCGAAGGTTGAGTTTCGGTTGGAGAACACCGGCGATTTAACTAACCACGAAGCTTAAGTTTAGAATTTCAAACACTTTCAACCGAGCAAGATGAGCTTGGGTACACGAACTACCCATTTTGTCTGCACGCCGCTTATGGGCTGTAAACAGAATATTGTTGTTCAGGGGCAGCCGGAACTTTAAATATGAAGAGCATATTCTAATCTGACTTTCTGGATATGGCAGAAAGTAAAACCAGCATTCTGAGAGTCCGAGTGTACAAAATAAAATAAGTTTTTCATGCTGCTTTCGAACGAAGTCCTGCCCCGATAAATGACCAGCCGCATTAAGCTTCGCTCGGTTTCCATCTATTTGATATTTTTAATTAATAGTGCTCATTGTTTCTATTTCAAACACAATTCGCACACGCACTAAATCTGCGGCAAACAGACAGCTGTGCCTACCAAAACTAATTAAAATAATCTGATAGTCTCTTAGAGTACGAGATGAGTTTATATCCCCCTTGAATTGTGGGTGTTACTCCATTCAGAACAAGTCCCTTTGGAGATTATTGCCAGGGTAATTCATTTTCTGGATTAACACGTCGGAAAATTAGCAAATAAGTTACGCATTACACCTGCATGCTAGACTCGAAACAGTCCCTAAGCGAGTCTAAAATTCTTTGTCATTTCCTAACAAAAAATCTGATTAACTTCGTTCTGGTTGCACCCAAAAATTTGAAAATAGAAGCCCTTTAAGTAAACTATTTCGTGTGCAGCCAACAAAGGGAACATTTTAAGATGTTGCAATGCAAACTGTTGACAATAAATGTGACTCGAATGTGTGGATTTTCTGAAAACCAGAATCTAGGTTGATAGGAATTTTGAAGGTTCGAATATAAGTTTTGGTAATTCGCAGCAAACTTTGCTCACCCCGAAAAAAGTTTGCACTGTCAAGCTTATAAGTGGAATGTGTTACTTTACACTATTTCACTCTTTAGTCTTTCTTATGCGAAGGCAGCTTGTTATACTTATTTAGTTACACATATTCACTTGACGTTCATTACTCCCTAACGTAAATAATACCTTCCCCCTCTCAAAGCTGATCAGGCCCAAAAGCAGCTCACGAATAAACCACAGCTTATAAATAACATCACAGTTTGTGAATGGTATGATCTCTCATTTCACAACTAAATGTAATTCTTATTTTGATTGTCAGGTACTCAACAACTATCTTGCAACTACAAAATGGGCAAGTAAACTCCCTCCTTTTTATTTTGAAACACAACTGCATGGGAATGCGGGTTTTACTTGATGCTCCTGCACGCTAATTAGGCTTCAGTGGACCATATTTTATTTGGCACCTTTCTGGACCTTCAGCTACGCAGTGCCGTTATCACTATCTTGTTGCACTTCAGGCGTAAACAATTTAACAATTTATAAAAAATAATGATTTTTTCTTGGGGATTGCTACAGCATATGCCCTGCGCGATGCTGCGCAGTTGGAATGACTATTCTATCTCCCAAGCTGCCGACCAAATGTAAAATTACAGTAATTTGCTCGCCAGTATTCCAGTATTAAAAAGTTCGAACGTTTTGCGTGAAACGTCGAGCGCCGAATATCAACATGTTGGCGTTGCTTTAAAGCAATACGCGAATAGCGATTCCCTCCACCTTCTTGAGGGCTCTGCGTTAATTTTAAAAAGGATAAACGATGGTTTTGAGGTAAGGTTTAAAATTTGGTGAAAGTTAGTATTAGAATAAAGCCTAGGACGTCGGAATATTGCAGATTCCTGGAATAATCTACGGTTAGCAGCGTGAATGGGTAAGCCTTTAAAATATCAAACCCTTTATCCAAGAAAACTAAAAAAGCTGACTTTAGGCTCTTTTTTATTATGAAGGCATCCCGGCGAAATGTTCATGTTCTGAGCAATGTCATAGTCACAGTAGTTGGTATTTTTACAGGTATGAATTATTCATTTGACCCAACCGTGAAAAACTCGGTGCCGTCGATGGGTGTTTAACTCACAACAGCAGGCGTCTAGCTGGAGGATAGCCAGCACTACAGCCATTTGAGCTACAGGGTTCCACCTGGAGGCGTGGATTTAATCACATGTTGATCGAAGTACCCACCCAGCCTACTCTAGTGTATAAAACTTACCAACTCTGATGCAGTAAACTAACTGCCAAACCAACAATCTATCAATCAAGCTAATGGCTACCAGGCTCACTTCATTAATCGTGTTATTGGCATGCATAATAAACTGTTGTGCATGCTGCGAATTTATACGAAGACGAATACTTATTTAACCCTGTTAAGCAGTACTCAAGTGACATTGATATCCATTTTGAGATCCTTAAAGGCTATGGCATGTAATTTAAATGACCTTTTTCTTTTTACTAGACAATTTTAATGAAGTTTTGATCGAAGGATCGCATTCAAATAATCATTTTGAAACTCAGGAAAGGATTTATAACGTAACTTTCTGATAAATTGAAGGTAACTAGAAGAAACAGATTCAAGAGTTCAAGTTTGACAAACGTACGTTTTCGCTTATTGATCAACAGCAAATAAAGTAATATAAGATAGGATGAAGAGACAAAAGCTTAACCATCCAATCAACAGTAAGTAGGGGGAGAGGGGGCTCATGGAGTCTGAGGGAGGGGTTCTCCAATTAGTCTAAGTCATTTTAGTGTTGCTCTAACGCAACGAGTTAGGAGGTGTGAAGATGCATGCCAAGTTAGCCAGTATAAACGCTTTTTAAACGCACAAAATCGGGTTAGTTAGTCATATGTCAACTGCTCCTGCTGTTGCAAGTATCCGCTGACACAGGAACATGGACTGTTTTGTCGGCGCTTTATAAATGAGCCAAAATTGTACGTTCGCCAAACTTGACTTCATCAATGCTTATAAAAAAAGAAAATAATACAATAATACGAAAGAAAATGGCTTCGTTTTTAAGATCGACAACATCAGTCTTCATTGAGATGAAGGGCGAGTAGGGAGTGCCATCTGGTTGAAAAAAAATGTTTTCAAATAGAAGTGGAAGGGAAAAGTAACTTGGACAAACGATGCCTCAGCTAATGCGTAGATGAAAATGTCATAATGTGTAAATATGTACACATTCGGCGAATATCATCTTGCACAGTCCTCCGTTTAGAATAAAACTCATCATTCCAAATGGACCACAGACTGAAAAGTAAGTAACATCTTCAACCCAGAAATGTACGCTTCTTATTTCGTAAAAAATGCATAAAACAGTAAGAAGCACTGGATACCAAATACCTTGTTTACCAAATCGGTTTTCTCTCTTTTTTAGATCCTAAAAACATGCGCGCCGAATTGACAGCTAGAACTCAATTTGACAAGTCGTACAAAGGGACTATTTCGATCGACGAATGCTCTCCTGATGGTCGATTTATCGTCATAACAAATAATGGAAATCACGTGAGTAACTCTGCAATAATTATTTAGTAACTTAAATTTAGAATATACTCCGATACTCCAAAAAAATTCCCTCATGCATATTTTGTATTTTTAATTTTTTCATAACCCTCGTTTTCAGGTAGAAAATCTGGATGGTTGGCGAGTAGTTCGAAACGTGGAACATGGCAAGCAGATTATTCGGTACACCTTCGGTGACACACCAATGCTACCGAAAAGTAGCCGAAAGGCAAGTCTGTCCCACCCGCCATGCTCTTTAAATCTCTGGCAACAATTAAAAATTACAAGTTTGGTACTCCTGCGCATGACATAAACTGGCGCCAAGGGGAGAAAAAGCCAGCCCTCCATCGACACAGCTCTTCCGTTCGTACAAACCCCACTGGCGGCAAAATTTACTTTCATTTTGAATCAAAGGGGCCTTCTGCTGAGTGTTACACAGCCCGTTGGAGGCAGCCAGCCTATCTCGTCCGTTGGCCGATTGTAATTAATTTTAATTAGTTCTCAAATTTAAAGAGCCGAAACCCTGCTGTTTTACTCCAAAAACTAGGAAATAAGATGCTGTGCTCTAACATTTAAATGTATAAAGAGAAGTCCAATGCGGATGTGTATTTCATGTGTTAGCGTGAACTGTAATTACGGATAGCTAAAATCCATGACCTCCACAGCAAAGCATTATGTTAAGCACAACGTATTAAAAAAACTAAAATAACGTCACATGCCGCAGTAGAATCCGAAGGATATAAGCCTACAAATGCCTACTTACTTTTAAAATGTTTTCAAACACATCAGGGCGTATGCATTTTAGTTCAATAATGTGACTTTGAAGGTGAAATGAATGAAATTAAAGTTATTAACACCTTCAGGTGCCTTTTTCACTTGCACTTACTAGCACTCAATGCTCAACGACCGTCTATAAGGGTTTGCTCGAGATTATCATGGGCAGCAAATTAGAACAAAGTTTTGGGCGAGGAAGCATGCATTACATCACCTAAGTTAACCAATAGCTCGTCCGTAAAATAGCGCTGAATCTCCTCTTTCAGACTGATTTGAGACCTCTAATATGACCAGCTAAGGTTAAACAAAATATGTGAGCCTTAGAAGGCTACCAGAGGTTATGCTCGTTCTGAAGGCGTAGTTATATTACTTTGTAATGCTCACATGACAAGTTTTGTCCCTTTTAGAATGTCATTAGTCACTAAAGTATGTTCCTTAAGAAAGTGAGTGAGCAATAATTTATCTGAAAAATAAGCATCATGCTATCTCTGAAATGAATATTGCCTAGCACACAAATATGAGCTTAATCTGATGTCACAAAAATGTGCGCTGAACGCTCGAGCTGTAATGGGTGCCCACGTAAGTGTATATACTCCATTAAAATTTAAAGGAGCTTTGGGCAGTCATTTTGAAACGAAATTTTTGGAAGAAGGAAGGCCAGTGGCAAGTTTTCACAATTTTTGTACATTTACTTCCTTTTGCACTCTTCATAAACAGTAATTTTCAGCGTTTCTTCGAATTTATACAAAAGTTGAAATTGCAGTTTAGACTTCACCCAGTAGCGTGGTTATAATTCACGAACTAGGTACAAGTACTTACGGTCCCTCGAAGACTGACACTTGCATTTCGGTGACCACTATATGCTTATTCAAGGAATACAATTTTTATGGAACGTATGTTTTGACAGGGACATTTTTAGAACTGCTTGGAATCTGATTTAATAAAAAATGCAGTAACCCTCACACTGTTGACCGAAAAAAATGACATGGGAGTCAAGGGCACAGAGGTCTTATCTTTGTCCGGCAAGTCATAGTGAATATGGAAGACAGCTGCTATGCATTTATTGCCGTTGATTAAAACAAACAACCTCTTAAACTTCTTTGGGAAAACAAAACTTCCTTCAAAGCTCCTCGTGTTTTCACATCCAGGCTGCTAAAAAGTGTGTGGAACTGTTACTTAGCCCACAAACAACCTTAAATATCAATAGAAAAGTTGCTATAATGCACATTTTGATGAGTAAAAAGCAATTTTAGCTTGTAATGCAGTAGTCTACCTTTAACTGGTTCTTCTATGAACGAAAGTCTGTCAGCTTTTGCCGAGTAGGGCAATCGGTTCTGCATACTAATAAAAACGAAAAAAATTAAAAAGTTTAGGCCTGAAAGGTGTAAATACCGAAGGAATAGGTGGCCTTCAAGTTCTCGCGTATGTGCACTTCTTTCAAATATACTTCAAATAAAGGGCTAGAAGTAAATGTGCCTACTATTTTGAAAAGAATAACACCAGAGTAAGTCCAGTTTGCGTGCACCTACTTCCCAACTTCACGACAGCAATGAATGAAGTCAAAAGTTTCGCCTTCCGCACTCTGCAGGAATTTTGTGAACAGCATTTGCTGAGTTTACCATTATGCCTCCTTTGAGCGCACTTCCTTTTCCGGTCTTATCCTAATCAGATATGGGCTCGCGGCCAACGCGGAGCAGATGCAAGTGTGTCGGATTTGGAATCACCCTATCCCACGTGGGGTGTTGGTAGTTACATCTACACAACCCTTTTCACCATGAATGGAGAGGTAAAAGTTCTTTTTTACCTAACCCCAGCCTTCTACTTACTCAAATCGGTAGCCGTTTTTTACGTTCGTCAATAAGCAAAACGTATATATTTATTTGATACTGATGTCTGTTTATTTCACTATCTAGTCTCCTACGTTCAAGGGGCATATACACATTTTTCTCTCGGTCATCAAAGCATAGACGCACTGCTAATTTAAAAAGTTTATTTGGCAGACATAAGTTTTCGGCAATTCATCATCAGGCTAGTACAATTGCAGGGATAATGAAAATCATACAGCAGGATTTAATGGAACCATTAATTTTGCGAGCGCTCATCAGCTGCATCCTCTCGCTGCATAAAGTGATAAACGAATGACAGAATACAACAATTGAATTCATACAGAATTAATGGTTCAATTAAATCCTGCTGTATATGCAATCTTCCAATTTGCACCTGGGAAAAGATGCTTCGAAAATCATACAGTTGGATAGGGGTAATAATCGCCCTTCGACTGCCAATTCCAGCGAACATACAGGTCCCAGGAAGTAATTGAGAAGAAGATTCGATCGCTGGGACAACACTTTCATTCGTCTGACGTTTCGATATCCGCCACGGATTCTTCCTCAGAGACCTTAGTAGAAAGCGGTAGCAGAAGGGGTAACACATGCACAGGAGGTTACAGTATTAATAGGACAGAGTCATTACTACACAGGTGTGACAAATAATGGCAACGATTACAACTCACCATTTACACGCCGCCCGTATGGTGAGGTCGGCGGGCAGTGGTCTTTGCGCTGGGAGATGAGAGGAAATTAGAATGGGCTGTGAGCATGGGCCGTAGATAAGATACGTGGTGTGATAATTACTGTCATTTTCACGGACTGAACGACTATCATCAGGTGTTTTTGGGGATCTTGAATCCATCATATCATAACAGGGCTGCGATCGTCGTTCCTGCACCGCGGGTTTCTTCCTTGATGTCTCCTTGGATGTGGCCCAATGTGACTCCACCTTCCTGGCTGCCTGTTTATCCTCCTACTTTTGACCGGAGGCGATCAGTGGTCTACTATTTTTCTCTCAATGTCAAGTCGGTCGTTCGGCCGTCAAACAATTCAGTCTCCTACACCTACCGAAAGTCCTTTGCTTCTACCTCAAGCGGTGTCACCATGATACCAAAATAACCATTTCCAACAACCTTCCCATGGAGTTTGACATGACGCTTTTTGTGGCCCAGTTTTCGAGCTCCAAGTCATCCTGGCAAGACCGGCACTGCCTTTACACTGTCTTGCTCCGTAGTGGTCAGATAAATTCCGGCCACTACATAGCCTGCATCCGGTTCGGTCCAGGCTCTTCGTGTCTCCGTGATGACCAGAATATCGTCCCTCTCAGCGTGGACTACTTCCTCACTACTGACGCCAATTTGTTACGTGTGTTATGTGTATGGAATTGTAGCAAATTGAGAAGATTATTTTTTCATCATTTGATCGGTGTGATTTCTATAATAGTGAACGGTCCTGCACTTATATACATTTGCAAGCATTTAAGTTCTGCAAAAAGAGGTTAAGAACTACTTCACTATCATCTTGTATTTTAAAATCCATATTATATAACCTTTTTTTTCTTTTTCAGGAACGTGCAACACATGCACAAAGATCAGAATTCAATGTTAACTAATTCCCATTCTATCAATACAAATGGACAACAACGTGACCATTACCGTTACTGCGAACAGTTTATGTCCTTTTCTATCCCCCCTGACTAGATATTTTCAAATTATTCATATTGTTGGTTAATTCTTACTGTTTAATGTTGTCCATACCTCCTAATTCCCATTGATGCCTATAGTGTTATGGATTTCGCCTATCCTATGGTCATTTTTCATTGACTGGGGAAGCCTTGGCGCTTCCCTACCGTCCGCAAATGTGCCCGTCCTTAGTTTTTTTGAAAAATATTTCGCTTTGCTAGCGTACATAGGAAGAAAGTAGGATACGTTTTAATGCTACATGCATCTTGCCTTATTTTGAACCTTTGATTAAACAGTCAATAATATAACTCTCTTATTAGTCTAGCTGTTTGACTTCCGTCACGTCTTCGGTGTGTATAAAGTTGGGTGCCGTTTTAGTCAGCCAGTACTGAGAAAACGAAAGGCTTCTTAAACAGACTGCGACATAAAGGGTATTATTTCCGAAGCTGCAAATGGACATTAGACCTTTGTCCTGTTAAATTCATTGGCATCTTTCTAAATGGTAGATGGGCATTCACTGATCGGTTAGAGAATTCATTCGTTTCGTTGTGTCTTGGAGCTCTCTGTCGAGCTCCATCAGCAGCCGCACAACGGTTACTGCGATAGACTGAAAGATATTGCCAACGAGACAGAGGAGACTGGAATAGCCATTTTTGACTTATTGGTCATCATCAGCCTCACCTCAGATGTCCGAGCAGCTAGGCGGTCGCTAGACAGTGGGGGAGAGATTGAGGTCGACCCTCCGCACGCTGTTGTCCTCACTTTAATAAATGTGAATGCGTCTGAATCTATCACGGTGCGCTAAAAGCCGTGGCTTGGAGGGTCTGCCAACTGACGGGATAACTCGGGCCACCTACGTTGCTGCTCCTTCTGTGCACGTGTGTTTGTGTGTGCGTATGGGAGGAGAGGGAGGACTGAGAGTCAGGCTGCAATGGCTCCCTCTTAATGTGGCCTTTATGGCGCTCCCGCGCAGTCGGGAGCATACCTAGCGAGATGGCTGTGTCAAGTGTGCGCGTTTCAAGTGACTATCACGCAAGCCACCTACACTTCAACTCATCTCTGGTCTTATTGACTTTGTCTTTATACCGGAATGTGAGGTGGGGTTGGCGAGCGAGTGAGTGGGTCGATTCCCCGCGAGGCTGCTTCAACTCTTGTTTCATTCGCGATAGTTCGCTGCGTTACTTCAGCCTGCTGTAGCCCTCGTGCAGCTTGCCCAGCTTACCGCAGTGTCGGCTTCAGCTTTCTCCAGCGTTTTCTGCGGTTTGTTGGAGCACGTGGTGCCCATAGTCGAATTCGACGGGGGAACTGTCGTCGGTCAGCATCAAACAGTCCTATCTCACCCCAAGTGGTGCACATCCCAGAACTCATCTTCCATTGTTCCTCACTCTCGAGTTCCGCCAGCAGCTGCACAACGGTTACTGCGATAAACTAAAAGATATTGCCGACGAGGTAGAGGAGACTAAAAATCCACTTATGGTTAATTGACCATCATCAAGCAGCCAGGATTTGAGAAATAATTTGAAACATATCAGTTTCTCAAAAAGTTTTCTCAAAAACGTAACGAATATTTTTTGGAAAAATGTGAGACTGCTTAAAGAGAAATGATTTAAACGATGACCAAATTTAGGCTTTAAACGTAAATTAAAGTGTTTTCAGAATACGAAAAAAGTATTAGGTTCGTCTGTAGTTTATTAAGTTTTTTTGGTAACTCCCGAAGTAAAGGTTTTCAAAAAGAAATATATTCTCACCTAGATTGGCCAGCCACCAGTTCGATTTTCAGCGACCTTTTCTAGAATCCAAGGCTTTATTTTGAATCAAAAATATTTTTTCCTATTGTGCGAGATTTGGCTGAAAAAAATGAAGAAAGTTTTAAATTAGTAATTGTATAGAGGAACAGATTAAGGATATGTGTTGTTAGGCCAGAATCAATTTGCATGCGAATAAGAAAACAAAGTAACAAGCATTCCCGAAATCTCATGAACGAAAATTAAGGGGCTTCTTTTACACACAACCAAGGTTGTTATTTTGCTTAGTCCAGGCGCAAAAAGGTGTTTAAAAAGGTGAAGTTTACCTTATATCAGTTTATTGGATGCAAAACGGACTAGAGGTGGACAAAATTCAACGTTTTAGACATTTAAAGACATCCATACTCTATTCAACGTAAGGATCAAAATTACTTGTCTGATTTTTTTGTACTAGAAACGAATAATAATGTAGGCTAAAATAGGTTAAATTATTAATATGCGAAAATATTCGCGGTCCAGAGATAATTTTACCTTCATTTTCCACAGAAGAGGAAGAAGAAGTGGAGGCGATTCCTGGGACCTGGTCATGATTAAGCTGACGTTTCGGAAACTCTCTCGTCTCCATCGTCAGAGCCATGTCCGTTTCCTGTCGTTTGTCTTGAGAGAATGCGTCCTGTCTTAAGTCGGGTTTCATAACGGTGCCTCTTACGCGCGTGTAAATCGATTAGACCGATCGATTGGAGGTGATTGTTTGAATTTTCCTCTTCCTCGCGGGCACCTTCACGGGAATGAGTGCCACCTTTTTTACACGACTCCTGATAATTGAGACTTTTTTTCCTTCATGGGTTTATGGTCGTTTGCGTCTTTTTCGCCTTTGCGGGCGCACCCACGAGCAATTGTGCCATATCGTTTAGGAGGTCCTTGTTCGTTGACACGTTCCTCCTTTGTGGGCGTCGGCCGTCTGTCCTGTTTGCCTTCTTTAGCCTGGCCTGTTGCCCCGTTTCGGGTGGAGGTGAGCCCTGCGCGGAGCGCTTGGTAGGCCGGATGAAGGTCCATGGCTCTGTTAAGTGTGCCATTGGAGGACCAACTTTCCAATAGTAATCTGGCCATCTTGTCATTGGCTCAGCCTACTTTTCTTGTTTTTTCAAAGGCGAAGGTGTGGTTCTCCTGCTGTACATGCTCATAGACCATATACAGTTCATTCTTGTATTTGATTGTGAGCTGATGCTCATGCAATCTTGTGCCCAGGCTCCTGCCCGTTTCACCAACATACCTTGCATTGCAATTTTGGCATGGTAAGCTGTAGACCACTGACGATTGTTCTGTCAATGGAAGCGGGTCTTTGGGCTTCATCACGGGCTGTCTGATAGTGGATTCAGGTCTATGGGCCACACCAATCCCAAAAGGTGTAAGGATTCGCGCAGTCGCCTCTGAAACGTTTTTGATGTAGGGGATTGCGAGCCAAAATTTGGGGTCTTCTCATTTGACCGCTCAGGGTGCGGCTTCTTGATGCCTCCAATCGATCGGTCCAATCGATTTACACGCGCGTAAGAGGCACCGTTATGAAACCCGACTTAAGACAGGACGCATTCTCTCAAGACAAACGGCAGGAAACGAACATGGCTCTGACGATGGAGACGAGAAAGTTTCCGAAACGTCAGCTTAATTATAAACAGGTCCCAGTAATCGCCTCCACTTCTTCTTCCTTTTCTGGGGAAAATCAAGGCAAAAGAGGTTTAATGATATTGTTTCAACGAGCGAAATTTTTTTTAAAAAATCAAGTAACTAAAAGATACGCGTAATCGCAGTATTCAGTTTAGAAAATGAACATTTTGCAAAAATGTTACATTTTGTGCCATAACATTTAGATATAACCCTGTGTATCTGCTTGGGACTGTTAACCAGCCTATATTTGAAAACCCACGACATGCCCTCACTTTCCCCCTTCACGCTATAAGCGAAGGACGTACAAAAATGTCATTCTACAGTTTACTGTAAACAAATATGGAAATTTGAAACGGCTCGGGGGGAAAGTAAACAGTTTCTGTTAATTTTTAGTATACCTTTGGACAATCAGTTGTGCATTTTCAATCTTAGAAGGGAGCCTGAATGTAAACAAAACGAAACGAAATCTGCTGGAATCTTAAAAGAACGGCGAGTTTTGCATTTTCAAAATAAATGTTTTTGTATTTTTAGGGAAGAAAAAAACTGGTTAATATCCCTATTTTAACTCTGTATCAATTTTCGAGAAAAGTAAGGTAGACAGATATTCGACGATGAACCATCTAATTAAAATGCTTTATAGAGGTAACTTTGGCTATAGTTACTTTTGAAGCCCTTCACATTCCTCCCTACAACCAGCATGTTAGGCAGCGAAAGCGGTGGTTATCGGGTTTTGTGGACGGAAAATTAGGACACGCAGTGAAATTCACTTTAATGAATGCTAAATGCATTTTTATTTTACTGTATTGGGAAGTGTTGTCGATTTATATCTGTAGATTTTCCTAGTCTGTATTATCCTTAAACTTATTGTGGAAAAATCTGATTATCCAATTGCAGGTTTCTTGAATTTCCCAACAATTGAAATGATGGTTAGAAGGTCGTCTTCTTCAACTTACCGCTCTGGTTAGACAAGTATGGTCTGCAGCGCGAAGCGCTGCGCACACCTTCATTTTACATGCGAAACAACCTGCTGGCAGCGGCCGCGGGAAGCAACTTCGACTTCATTTTTTCACTTTACCCTTTCTTCTAAAAATTGCCCTCTCTGCCTATCCTATTTCCCCACACCACAAAACTCTATAACCACCGTTTTTGCAGGAAAATATGCCGGGACTATGGATATATGAGTTGGGCTTCATAAGCTACTTTTGCTGGAAAATCTACAGGTATAACTCGACAACACTTCTCAATACAGTAAAATAAAAATGCATTTAGCATTTTTAAAAGTATATTTCACTGCGTGTCCTTAGTTCCCACCCGTAGATACCGCAAAACCCCATTTTCGTAAGAAAATATGCAGGTTGTAGGGATAGATGAGAGGGGCTACATAAGCTACTGTCGCCATTCCTTCTGTGCCTTTCATATTTCCCCACCCCACAAAACTCTTTAACCACCGTTTTTGCAGGACCAAATGCTGGGACTAGGGGTATATGAGTGGGGCTACATAAGCTTCTTGTGCCGTTACTTTTTATAGAAAGTCATTTAAGTGATCGTAGACATATCATATTGTGGCCGATGTTGTGGACGTTCATTTCGCGTGGTAGTGATTTTGCATTTTTGGGTCAGTCTACAAATATGACCAAAACGGCCTGTTGCATTAACAGATATGCGTAGAACTAACTTTTTATGTAAGGGCTTTTAACAAATATTGCCTTTCGAAGATTTTGATAAACATTCAAAGCATAATCAACATTAATGTGCAGACAACTGAAAATCCTATTGCACACAACTATTTCAGGGATGAGTTAAACCTTAACGTGATCGAACACCCGAAATAATTACAAAGGAAAATTATAAAAAGCAATTTTCCTGGATATACCTAAAATGGTACATTTTTAATTGCACCTGAAAACTCTGTCAAAATTTATTAGTTGCTGACCCACCTTTTCACATGGGAACTAATAAAGTTTCGTCTAAGCGTGAAGTCCCAATCGGTGCAATGAATCGACACTCGCTTTACCCTAATCAAACGCATGTCAACTGATGTAGACCCGGAGAATAAAACAGCTGTTCTCGTGAAATTCTTTTGGAATGCATACATACTCGAATTTTGGACTATTTATGAAGGGCCGCACTTTAAGTTCCACTTGAAGTGGAAGAGGCTATCTCCAAAACAATCACAAACAGAGTATTTGAAATGCAATTCAAAATTTACTGCTGCTCTATTCCTTTGGTACTTTCTGTACATTAAAAAGTCAAGTTTACATGGCTAAACACACTGCTAAATTTTTATTAAATGTTTGCTGTTCTTAAAATTAAGTAGTTTTGAGCAAAGTAACATGACTTTATTGACTGAAATATGCTTTTTTTATAAAGAAAAGTGGTTCCTTTAGTGTTTTAAAACTTTGGATGACGTAGCGTGGGCTGACTTTGCACAACAGGAGTTTTCTTGTTAAATTTAGGAGAATCCATAAGCTAGGCAACCGCCTTTAGGTATCCTGATGTAATAAAAGAAATGCGTATCGTTCGAATTGAATTTTGAAAGAACAACACGCTTCGTAGCGAACCCGCGATCGAACTTTGCATTTAAATGGGTAATTGTTATAGACTCGTGTCGTGGGGAAAGTGTGTTAAAGTGTTGAAAAAAATGCAACGGCCGTTCTCACCCCCTATCCTACAATGCCATTGCGTTTCAAACTGTTTTCAACTTTTTCATAATTTCGCGTCAGTATTTCACCGTGTCTGGCCTTACGTAAAGATTGGGGAGAAAAAGCAACGCAATTTAAGTTGGTCTTTGTTTAGGAAGAAGACTAAACTACTGAGAAGGTTCACCAAAACATTCAGACGAGACCAATAAACGAAAATTTCTGGCTTATTTGCACAGGTCAACCGTCGGTGTCGAAAGCCTGGGGGCAGTTGATCACTATTGTAATATTGCCCCACTTAATGTCGGCTGAAATTATAGATTTTCATCCAAGTGGGTATTCCGTGCATATACCTATTCTAGAGAGAGGAGGAACATGACTAAATAAGCCCGAAGTAGCCACTTCAGTAGCTCATTCTCCGTCGGAATTTTTTAAAAATATATTGGTAGTGAACACGACACGGCGTGGGCTGTCTATTATCTTTCGCAAAACCAAACAAAAATATAGTTACTGCTACTTCCTGTGCATGCATTACCCGCTTCTGCTGCTGTCTTCTGCTGATGTCTCTAATGAAGAATCCGCGGCGCATGCCGAAACGTCCAGCGAATAAAATTGTTGTCCCAGCGATCGCATCTTCTTCTTCTTTTCAAACAATGTAACATGAATTTACTAACCGAAATATGCTTTTTTTCTTAAGAAAAGTTGTTCCTCTAGTGTTTTAAACTTTGGGGTACGCAGTGTGGGCTGATTTTGCGCAAGAGGCGTTTTCCTTTTAAATCCATGCGAATTCATTAGATGAGCAATTAACAGCATTGTGTACGAGTAGCTCTTTTAGTCACGAGGGGCATTTTGTTGTTGACAAGCGTTTTGCTGAGTTCTGTGTCTTGGCTGTTCTGCTATCCAGCCTATAAAAATGCCGGCAAAGGGAGTTTAAGCATTGCATCTTATAAACTCCTTATGCCAGCATTTTGTCCTACGGAAATGGTGGTGATAGGAGTTCTGGAGTGGGAAAATAGAACATGCACTGAAGGATATTTGTACAAGTATGTGTAAGCTGGAAAAATGCCAAATTTAGGAAATTATGTACGTTACGATGTGTTTGTCGAAGTAATCTTCAGTGCAAAGGACGGTCTAAGTCACAGTTATGTTCCAACATAAACATTTTATATCATTTTTAAAACTAGGGTTATCCTGTGGCGGAAGCCTGCAGGGAAGCTGCTAGCGCTCGTACCATAAATTTACATAATCAACGAGCTCTGTAAAAAAGTACGTTTCCATGAAAATTCGAGGTTTTTCGAAGCAGGGTCAGCCAAAATTGAAACATTATCAAGTGGCACTTCGCGAATTGAGTAACAGTAAACCATAACATAGATAAACGCTGTTATGCTGCCGTACTGTACGCTTTTGCTCATTTAGACCAAAAATATATCGTTATATGGCATTACCGGCAAAGACAACAGAGACTGAAATTACCATTTCCGATTTATTAGCCATCGTCAGCCAATCATACCGAGCTGCAAGTGGTGCACAACCCGAGGCTTGAAATTGCAATCTTTCCGATCAGTGTGTAACGCTCTAACAGTTGTGCCACAAGCTCGTTGCCTTGTTGGTATAGGTCGGGAGATATTGAAGCCCTTTATAATTACATTTTAGAATGAACCCTTAAGAATAAAATATATATATATCAAGTTAATAGAACTGCATACGTTTAGTGTTGTAACTGTTTATTGGACTCATGCAAGGGACATTAGGAGAAAAAGCTTAGTAGATTTGGCTTTGCCTATAATTCTGGCAAAATTATGGATCAGAGCCATGGTTATGGTTGGGGTGAAGGTTAGGATTGCTGTTCTGTTAAAACAGGGGAATATTTAATCTTCATGCATAAGGTCACCTCTATTACGTGGAGAGCGTTTCTATTACAGCTGTGCATTGGGGAGCCTTTTAGCAGCTCCGACTACGTTTAATTCTCACATTTTTATATGCACTATAATAGCTTCTCAAAATGCCTTTGTAAATAATCTGGAGTTACGTTTGTAGAAAAATGTCCTACCTTGGCAGGATTATTTGCGTGTCTGCAGATTCTCCTTTAGTAAAGCAAAGTGTTGACTGATTATTATGTATCGAGGTATACGATCGCACAGACAGAAATAATGGGCCAAAGCCATCTTACTTTCTTTCTATCAAATAGAATCAGCATTTGCCAGTACACTCAGCGCACTGTGTGCTGAAATATTATAATTTGAAGCAAGACAGAATAGCAGAATTTATTCACGCGAATAAAATTCGAAAGCGCTTTCAGCTGCTTCCGCTCCGTGCATGAACAACGAAATATTAAAGAACACATCAATTTGAATTTACACAAAATCGATAAAAGCAAGGTCGTATCAACGTGGCAAGTGGCCAAAAGTTATGTCAACTGTTAAACTTGGGACCAAAGAAATGGGGGGGGGGAATTTAACCAAATAAAGGTGTGGTATGTATTTACCACGGCAGTTGAAGATTGACTACATGGTCTAGTTGCTTACATAGGTCGGGTTTCTCCCGCCGTATGT
Source organism: Ligula intestinalis (assembly GCA_036362985.1). NCBI lineage: Eukaryota > Metazoa > Platyhelminthes > Cestoda > Diphyllobothriidea > Diphyllobothriidae > Ligula > Ligula intestinalis. The sequence continues at coordinate 42,925,128 of JAYGXS010000001.1, read as the reverse complement.
AGGATGCTTCCATGTAGCGTAAGGTCCGGTTTGTTCGTGCTCGAACAAGAACGCGGAAAGATGTGTTAGTGTCAACCGAATGACCACTGTCTAGTAGGTGTTTTGTAATAGATGAACGTGGTACTTTGTTCTCCTGTTTTAAAAGCCAAGAAGGCAAATGCTCAGCAGCCCTGGTTGCCAATAGCCTTTGCGTACGGCCAATGTACTTGCATCCGCAAGTGCAGGTAAATTCGTATACACAGTTTGAGGTGGCGTGCAAAGGCAAGGCATCCTTTGGCCGATTAAGTGGGAGCCTTTTTTTGAAGTGAGTAAACCAAGTTCGGCTGCATAGTGACTTCTTTGAATAGAACACCATAGTCTTCGCTTGATTGAATTCACGATGTTGTCTCCTTTAAATGGTAAGGATATAAAAACGGGCTTTCTCGGAACCAACTGGTCCGTAGATTTTGGCCGTAAAGGGCAACTGTATTTTTGGATGAAACGCAAGGGGGAGCCACGCTTGAGTGAGGCCTGTTTTATGTAGGCAAACTCTGTTAGTAGGGTCTCGCTGGAGCAGATATTCCTGGCTCTCTGGAAAAGGTTAAGTACCAAATTTCGTTTCCACTGTATAGGCTCAAAACTAGTAAAATGTAGGTATTGGCCTTTCCATGTAGTCTTGTGGAAAACGGTGCGCCTTATTGACCCATCATCCTCGCTGAACAGGAGGACGTCAAGGAAAGATAATTGGTTGTTCTGCTCCATTTCTATCGTGAACTTAATCTTTGGATGCAATGTATTCATCAAAGTTAGAAGATTTTAAGCATCTATTTTGGTATCAAAAATAGCAAAATGGTAAAACTGTAATAGATTTTAAATTGAACTTTCAAGTTAAATTAAGCTACCTGATTTGTGATTATACTTAACTCAAGTTTTAACTTCGGGAAGAGGATACGCAGACGTTTTTTTCCCTCAGCTTACGGTCTAATCTTAAATGAACTGATATTCACTTCCGTTCCCGTAGTGCAGAACTACTTGGCAAAAAAGTGGTGAAGACTAAACATGCAAAATAATTATTTTATGTTTCAAATATATTATATTACTGATTCATATAAAGATTACAAACAGTTATTTAGACTACCTTTCATGGCAAAATGCACATAATGCAGACTGCAAAACGAGGCTTATGTCTACAGGCACATTAAAGTGTCTGCTAATGTTCTTGTGAAAATGCTGTTTTAAGCAAATATATTTAAGAGAGCAACGACAGCTTATCATTGAACGCTAAGCTGATAAACAATACTAAGTAAAATTGAAATTGCAAGTACTCTGACCTTCCCATAGAATTTTCCAGGAAACAATATTTAGCAGTTTCGGAGGATCATATCTATGAAACCTCATAGTATCTATTAACACGGGAATAACGTCGAGGTTTTGATCACTTGAAAAATAACGCAGCTGCTTAATTCCGTGTTATGTTATTACTATGGGAAATAACGAACAAGTGGGTAAGGTATCTTATTCAAACTGATATCGAAAACAACGGTGGTATAAAACGAAGCCCTGTGCATGGCCAAAGTGAGTAAGTTCAGACGTTAGGATAAATGACAAAACCTCATATGATCTCATTGATTAAGAACATATAAGCGGCTGAATAAAACGTTTAAGGAGAAAATCACGATTGCTTATGTACCTCCCATAGGTGAGACATCGGCATTGAAATGTCCTCGCGTAATACGTAAAGGTATGCGTTAAACCGTAAGAGGCTAATTTTTTCAGTACCCTAATGTTACTACAACCCTTAACCCCTAATTTAAGGCTTCGTTTAATCCTAGCTGTAACTTCCCCAGTATTTTGTACCAAGGCATATAAATAATCCCTACCAAGCAAATTCAGTTCAGATATTAGTAAACGGCATCTCCTACTTTTAAAAGATCTCCACTGCTTATCTTAAAATATTGCATAAATTTTTGGCCCCAGTATATTATTCTAAAATCTCATGAATTTCAGATAAGCTTACAAATAACATATCATAGATTCATTTTTATACCAAGTACTACAACAACTTTCAATCGAACAGCTTTTAATTTGCCCGTTAGCCTCTTAAGAGTCATCAAATTTGCCCTACTTACCTGCTTCAATACCACTAGATGAATGAACTGGGTTCAATGCCTTTAAAACTATTGGAGAAATGGTTAATTTAAGGTTTTAGTTGTGAAGGGAATGGCTAAAAATAACCGCGATTCATTTGTATGGCATTGAAATTAAAAAGTAGGATGCACATAGTATATTAATGTGGTAAATGGTTGGCAGCTTAAGGAAAAAGGTAAAGTCAGAGTATTGGGGACGACCACTTAGTAGAAAATTCAGAAGGGGAAATATTTTCTTTTATGAAGGCAACTGGTTGTTATTTTATAAGCGAATTTTTGTGAAGGCAATGACATTTTTATGGAATAACTAAAACATGTCCATTTTTATAAAATTAGCATTAGGTAAAAATATTTAAAAAGCAGATTGGAAAAGCGGGATCAAAATTTGAATTGCTTTTAAATCGAAAAATTGCCTGTAAACATGCCGTTTCAGTGTGTATTTGCTTCAACATCTGAATACTCCGTGATAGATGAACTGAAATACCCAATGAATACTTAGTAAAAAATTGTAGTAGGTTACGTTTTAATTCTATAGTTTTAATTAAAAAGTTTACAAGCCTGACGGAATTGGTTAACGTAATGTGAAAAATACCAAAAATGTTTAAAAATCGACATACAAAGGGAAAGAGGAGAATATACGAGTTCCAGGCAGCAGTTCTGAAGAAGAAGATGCGATTAATGGAACAAGGAATTTAATTTTCCTGATGTTTCGGATTCCCGACGGAATCCGAAACGTCAGGAATACGAAGCGATATTTATAATGCAGGTATGACGACAGCAAATGCTAGGTTTTTTGAGCAATGCTAAAAGCCGCTTATACTAAAAATGGCTAAACTATATTTAGAAGTAGTCTAACAGACAAATTAGTTAAACCTGCGATAGTAGATTAAATTCTGCTAATACATGTTTAATTGATGCCTTTTAGTCTCTCTTACCAACAATCGCAAGGCCTTTTAATCTAAAACAAACTATAATTCCATAAAAAGATGGCGTTGTGGCTATATAAACTCTCTGTTTACAATTAAGCACAATCAGAATGCAGAACCTTCTCAAAATAAGCCAAGGTCAACAGTCGGCGTTAAAGTATTCATACCTAGTATCGTTGAACACCAATGAACTTAAGAAAGATACCTGTATTTTTGAAATTGGCTTTAAATTTCGGTCGTAAAACACATAAAGCTCAGGAAGTTCTGTACCTCATATGTATCAAACTATTGTGAGCGACTGTTAACTACTCTCCAAGAAAATAGTAAGGGATTTTTTATTAGATATTTACTTTCAATAAAAAAGTTCAAAAGTGCATGCTTCAGAGAAAAAGGTATTTAAAATTTATAATTAAAGTTCGATGCCTTTGCATTTTACTGAGAAAGGCAAATCAATATTTTGGATACATCGGGGTCACGAAGAGGGTCTCACAGCAGGAAACTCTATCCGTAAACACTTCCAGCCAACCGGAAGCCTTGGACTTTCGTTTAACTTTTGCATAGCTTTTGTAATCTTATAAGGTTACGCGAATTCTTTTACTGATTATTCCAAGGTTGTGGGCCAAATATCGTATACAAAAAGCATACTATCGCGTCTCGGTTTCATCGTTTGAGCTGAGTAAAAAGTCCGTAAGCGTTCGTTATTCAGTAACTGACTAGACATCATGTCGCGGAGTATGAACTGTTTAGAGAGACACCTGGCCATTGTTGACAGATACTTATTTCAGTATTGCTTTTGTTGTTACACACATTCACATATTTCCCTTGCTTGAAGCCGTTTTGCACTTCACAAAATACTAAGAATATCGTTTATATCATTCTTCGTCAAAGAAAAAAATATCTGGAATAAATAAAATGATGAAATATGGCTGCTTGTGAAGAAGTAGAGCATCACTGACAGTCTAGAACATAAATGTTTTTTTTCTCACATCACAATGAAGCAGACAGTATTAACTCGGTCTAGAGAATATCGTTACTTTCACCTTACGAATGAGCTACGCAGTCAGTTAGCATTATGGACGGATAGCGATGACCTTGGAGCCCTTGTCAAGCCAGTTCCATCCCAAATTTCACAGGAACGGTCGTTTGTGTTTGCTGCAAGCCACCAAAGAAAAAAAAACCTGCGTTATTAAGGTTTTTAGATTAAACAAACGGAGATGTGATTTTATATGAACCAAATGAAGCTTGCAAGCTTGCATGATGTGGACTTCTCTTGACAAATGTGTTTAGTGCTCCGATCAAATTATATCATGTTATGCTGAATAAATGCTTTTAAATAATCATAAATACTTAGCAAATTATTGTTATAATTGTTATCGTTCTTCTTTTTCGTCAGGATAAGCTACTTATGACAGCTTGGGCTGCCTGGCGCAGGTGTGATCATTATCTTTGTATGAGACCTAATGCGTCAACCTAGACAGAAGAATGCTGCAAGCATCTGAAAAATTTCAAAAAGCGTGCAGAGAAACGGCATAATTCGACCGCTATTTCATAACACGAAAAAGTAGAAAACACAACACACAAACAATAGTGGGTAGATTTTGATTTAACACCCTCCATCATTTATAAAACTTCTGAGATCTTGCCCCACTGAAAACCACGTCTTTTAGCCTTTAGATTTTTTTCTGAGAAAAAGTTGAATGCCGACAATACTGTACAATCGGCCTTCCAGGATTTCTTTAAATTCCAATTACCAGGCATTTTGCCACTGCATTGAACAAGCTAGTGTTTAAATGGCAGATTTTTGTTGGCAAAAAGGGTGTATACTTTTAAATATATCACTATTCATCGCACATACAGAACATCGAACATTTTCGTTTTTTCTATGCATGACGATCAAATTTATCGGACTGCTTTAAATGCAGACTCTACACTTTGTTAGATAGCTAAATAAGCACCATCTTATAGGCAAATGGTTCCCGAGTTGCTGTTCTGGAAGCTTTATTTTGTTTGTCTCGCATTCTGTTGCTTGCCACTACAAAAGTAACTTAGTAAAAAATACTGACATATTTTCTGCTGGTTATTCTACAGAACCTTATTTTAAATGCACAATCATTTCAAGACTCTGACCCTAAGTGAAGGTCTTTCTAGTTTCGCTCAAAAAACCAGCTTATTCTAAATTTTTGAATGGATTGACACTGAAATGTCTTAGATTTCCCCAGGGGGCTTTGTTTTTTCTCAAGTGTTTCTTAGGACACTTCAGCACGACAGTCTCTACGTACGGTCTCCAGAAACAGGATCAGCAAAATTGCTATACGATTAGTCTTTGAAATTGTCGGTCTTTGGTCCATTAAATAAACTTAAGAAAATCAGCTGTTTAGCCGATCAAATTAAGGCACTTATAAATTTCACGCAAAAGGTGGTACGTATGCGCAATGAAAAACGCGGACCAAAGCAGCTGTTGAGCCCGTGCCACAGTCATCTGAATGCACAGGCTGTGCCATGCCCAGAACGCGTTGCAGGAGGGACTTTGCCAAGAATCTCGGTAGTCTACTAAAAAAATTATTTTTGCCAACACGAGTCTCAGTTCTCACCGGTTGTTCTATCATAGGATTTTAAATGTTTTTTTGCGTTTGCATTCTGGCAGACTGACTTAGCATCTAAAGGGACGAACGCAGAAGGGGTGGGTTGGAATGGCCGCCTGCGTACAGCACTCTCAAGCGAAATGCGGTCAAATTTTCGGCAAAAACTGCAGGCGAGTTGCAACAGCTGTCTTTATTGCCTGGAAGTATGCGGAAAGACACAACATCACAGCCATGATCGAGATGTGTTAACTCATTTAGTCCCATTCTGACAATCCACAAGTTGTCAGTTCAAGCGAGCATGCGAGTTCCGTGAAGTAATGAACAGGAAGAAGAAGATGTGATCGCTAGGACAGGACTTTTATTCACCCGACGTTTCGAAGTCCGTCGGGGATTCTTCCCCGGAGGTGTTAGCATAAACAATAACAGAAACAGGATACTTGACAAATTTGCAAAAATTCCAAATAAAAAATTCAGAAGATAAATTTGCATTCGGTAAACAAGCTTAAGTCCTTTACATTTATACCGTTATTAAATAAGTAACGCGGTGAAATAAAGGTGCTTTCCCCTTCGGAGCGTTCATAAAGACAGACCTGAATTGAAGATGTTTGAAGGTTCAGTTCCTACTGTACACTATTCATCCGCAGCTCTCAATTAAACTTCAATCGAAGATTATGGTTAGGTACTACGCTTTGCTGCTCACGCCAGAACTTCATTAACCTAGAGCTAGAAACACAGGTCTAGAACCTCCTGAATCAACCCAAAGACCTTTAGCCAATTTCGACAGACAGCGTACAACACTTTAAGTCTACGCTGGATAATTGGGTATGCTAACGAAGTCACCTCCGACAGATAAGGAGGCCAGGTGAGGGAAACAGCATTGCCTCAATGGACAGAACATATAAGATTGGAGAAATGCAATCAATTCTGCCAGATGGGTAAAAGTTAAGAATGACAGAAAAGGAGAAAGATTGTGTGGATAAGGTTAAAACACCCCAGACAGACTTTCTGAAAAAGAATTCAAAAAAGACTCTAAAAGTGAACACGATTTCGAGTGTCCACGTCCCGCATATACACCCGCATATTCTTAGACCGTATGCCTTACCGAAGTTTCACAAAGTTGGTACATCCGTTCCTCCAATCCTAGACAAAAGGAAGTTGCCATACCACTCGATAGCAAAATGACAAGTTGACAAACGCGAGCCTAGAAAGGGTCAGCTAGCATCATACAACCTCCGAGATAGCTTTGAATTCGTGAACAACGTAAAAGACCCCGATCTAAATGGCATGGGGATGTCTTCAATATGCTTCTCGTCTCTTGTCAGGAAAATGCCAGTCACAGAATCAGCCAATTACACCTGTGAATACATAACCTCGAATTAGCAGGACATAGGAAAGCCCGTAAATGCACTCAAGGAAGTACTATTAAGATGCAGCGTTAATGCGCAGTTATTTTTTGAAAACAACCTGTATAGGCAGTTGAGCAAAGTAGCTAGGGTCCGCTTCTATCAAACAAGCTAGAGGTTCCGCGACTTTGTCACCAGATAATTATTCTGCCATTCCAGGCGTTGCATGGATGACATATTTTTGGTTGCATCCGAACAAAATAAAATTGCAGCTCTAAGGAACCACGCGCACCCGATAATCAGATTTACACAGAAGAAAATTCCGGATCGCACCCCTCTTGTCAAAATATACCTGAGTAAAAGGCCTGATAGGAGTGTTTGGTATAGTGTCTCTCGTAGGAAGACGTGGTGCGGGAAATATTGCCATTTTGTGGGTTTTGTTCCGTTCAAATTTCAACGCAATTTAGTACGAATTTTGACATAATGATAGAAAAGTATTTCCTCAACAGATATATTACAGAAGATTTCAAGCTGGTAGAAAACGCTTTTTGACAAAATGCATACCAAAGATGACTTATTGCTGGGAACATGACTGGAAGACCGGTAGAGAGGAAACGAATTATCGTCCGAGTCCAATTTTAAGGGGATGTGACAAGCAAACTTCTAAGCAGGAGCCTGAGTCAAGCTGTACCAAAAAACTTTTCAGCAGCCGGCACCCATACAAACTTCCCGACTACTCACATCCGACACGGAGAAACCAAGGAAAAGCTGCCAACCCAAACCATATCTATGTGCATCTACTTATATACCTGCTCCTGTGGGGCAGAATATCATGGTCGCACGAGCTGGCATTTATTCAAAAGAGTATGCGAACATCTTCCAGCATTGCTAGAAAAGAACTAAATAAAGAGCATGAACAGCTCCATTCTAGTGCAAATGCTGGACTCGGATCATTGAGCAGGAATGACAGAGAGATTGGTCTACAAGTTGCCTTCCAGCTTTTCGAAATTCCTTGGATAGTTTCTGTTGGCGGCGGCAGAAGCGGCTGCAATCAGGTCATGAAAAGTGGTCCTGTGCACTCAAAGGAACTTCGTAAAAGTGCCACAGTTAACATGGTCTAAGATCGCTATTTCAAACACCCACAGCTAATTACCTTTCCCGGTGGCTAGTTTCCCCAGAGGCTGATCAGCTTACTGACTACATTCTGTCCACTCGACCTTGACGACCGTACGCATTTTTTACCAAGATGCATATTTCACCCAATTAATCACGATATAAATGTGCAGACCTGAAGATTACTCATCAAAAGCAAACACATGTGCGCCAATTTATCATTTAAAACCTGACAGTTGGTAAAACAGGAGGACACCCCTTGAGAGCTTTCGGGTCTCACTTTTTAGCTGGACGTTTCTACGGTTAGCATAATTTTCTGACGATACGGTCCACAGAGCCTATTTTTAGTACACAAACTCAGTCGGGAAGGCAATAAAATATTCTAGGGTTAGTTTCAAAGCGTTGACCTTATATTTTTCTTCCACTTTTGACCTAAATTAGTCATGACGGGCAAGGAAAAAGTATCCAAACTATCCTTAATTAATCCTTTTAAGCACGTGTCTCTAGGGTACTCATTGGACGGTTTTTTATGGAACATATATTTGAGTAGATTTTTAGAAAGTTAGATGTCTATATATTTAACGTTTAGAATTTTTTTCGAAGAGTTTAAGAAAGAATGCAATTTGCTCAAAATGCAGATCTCGTGGTGTTTTGGAACTGAAGAAACATTAGTATAAAAACGCCATTTTAAGAGGCTATAGAAAATACGTACCATCTATTGTTAACAGAGTGATAAGCAACTTTTTACGATAGGCACACTACTGGAGTACGTTAATCACAATGTATTATATAGGTCCTACTTCTACGTAACTGAATTTTATTATTTGATCCTGGTATATTACGTACACGAGCAATTCCTTAACAGAGGTGACATAAATCGAAAATGATAAGTAATTGTAATTAAAAGCTGAAATTTCTAACCAACGTCAGTGGCTATAAAAGAGACTACTTTCAAAAAAAGTGTAATAATATGATATGCTCAGAAATGTCTGGTGTTATATTTAGTATCAATTTACATTAAGAAGAGTTTCCTATCCAGCCATACCCAATCCCTTCGTTAGGTAATCCACGACACGCATAGTTTGTAAATACTGTCAAACATAAATATGCAAATGCGTGTCTGATAAGAGTAAGGGCCAGTGAACATGTAACTGCTTGCAGCTTTAGGGTTTTACTCTGAATATCTCAATGCACAAAAATGCCTAGTATTCTTATTACCGTAAATAAAAAAAATTAAGTATTTTTTAATTAGTTTGTTGATACAGACATTTAATAGAAAACATCGCCTGCGTGACTGCAGTTATTATCGGGGTTAATTGGCATAATTTTCTTCGTGCTTCTTATTTATACTGTCATTTGGCTAAAGAAGATAATTTATTCATACAATGTCGTGGTAGAAACTGAAGTGAATAGTTTACCGTGCATTTAGTCTTGTTATTTTGATTTTTTTGAATGGAACTGAGAATTATTAAGAATTTTACCTAAGTTAGCTGCATGCTTACTTTCTGCGTACAAGGAAATAAGCAGCATTTTGGTAAAATTTGAGGACGCTGCATATCTAAGAAGTCTCCTGTGCTATTTAGTACCAGAAATAAAACCTTGTTGTTTTGTATATTCTGCTGAAGAAATGAAGATTGAAACGAGAGTTTTCTACTTAATGTTCTCTGTAAACCCAAAAATCTGACCGTAATTGAATAAAAACCAAGTGAATCTATGCGTAGGTAATCGCATTATTTTCTAAAAAAAAGAAAAGCATTCAATTTTTAAAGGCTTTTACAAATTTCTAACGTATTTGGCTCCAAAATGCGCCTGATTATCTGTATTAAGTTTTATTACACCGCGATTCAGGACCCTAAAAACAAAACGTATCTGATAATATGCGGTCGACACCTACCAAATCCTAGGTCACGGTTCAATCATTTGGCACGATAATATTTACGTTAAGAATAGTTTCCACTAATGCATAATTAAAAAAACTCATAGGGCAGAGCACTAACGTTTTTTTGAAAACTCTCAATATGTTTTGGCCATTTTGTGGGGCTATATCAATCTGAGAACAAGCCTGAACGCAAATCAAAATGACAAACAACGCTCCAATGTAAACAAAATTGAGTTATTTCAGGCACAGCAGAAAATATAACAGTCATTTTCAAAAAAACGCAAAAATCAGGATAGCATATGCATTTTTTCCTTGACCTAAACCTGCTTAAAGCTAAGCTATGCAAACAGTAATCGGCGAAATAATTTAATGAAAGGCTTTTTTAGAGGAAACTTGTGATAAATATTGTTTGTTTTTATGATTTTTATTTAGGTGGTGAGTTTTAATGAGTTTACAAACGGCCATCTGCATTAAGAAGAATATCATCAGTAGATTGTTTATATAGATTTTTTTTACTAAGCATATAGAACCTTATCTATATTTATGAGCGATTGCTGGAAAACACAGAAAATCGTGAGATATTTTACAGTATTTCATGTACGACCAGAAACTAATTTAATGCAATATCAGCAATACCTATGAAGAAAGTTGACGTAAGAAGGTTCTTCCAATATGCAAAAAATATTTGTTTGTGATTTCATCTGGCCCTTCTGTTTGCATTTATTTTTACAAATTACAGCGATCTTTTTTTGTTTCATAATTTGCAGCTTTTTGGAAAAACCCGCATTTCAACTTAAGTTAATATTACTTTTCATATTTAAGTTTATTTTTAAATTTTCCTAAAAGTGTTCGTTATTGTTTTTAAAGTTTTCGTATATGCGTTGCTGCCCATCTGCAAGTGATTGCAAATCATTCGTTAAACGTCGGTATTTTTCATATGTAATGCCATCTAGTGTAAATTAAATTAGGCTTGAATGGAGTGAAAAGGAACTTATTTATATCCTGACGCCCAGTAACTTCATTCTTTAATCGATTTGAAGTTTGCGGATACTTACTTCCGTAAGTGCCATTATGGCAGTCATTGTATAACGCACCCATATAAGTTCGATTCAATATAAGTGTCTAGCTATTGAACTACGCAATAGAGTGCCAGTTGTGATCGATATGTTCTCCACCAACAAAAAGCGTGAGAATAGGAACGCTCCCCGTAACACAATTTGCCTTGCGCTAAATTTCAGGAAGACTAAATAGTTCCGTGCCGTGAACCGAGTACTAGCCGTAACACGAGGGCTAGCTGTAACTTTGACCTTAATCATTACCTTACTCCTTAAACCGTAACTCTGATACGTCTGGAATTTACTTCTACGTCCTATGCATGAGGGACACCTTCTATTCCCGTGTTCTATCCGGCCATATCAACGATTTCTATCGTTAGGTGATTAACTGTTTAAAGTGATCGTCCAAAAAGCTTTTGCAGACAAAATTCGATCACAATCAACCCAACTGTCGCACCGCGCATTTCTGTACCAAGGTAAGGTCCTGGTTACGTATCATAACACTGGGTATGATAGTACATCTCTTACTCTTCCCAGTCACAGCCTACCAAAATATGCCGTTGGTACGCATCTTATGCATTTTACCATCACTTGGACCTACAGCGTGATACTGTTCAATGTTTTTGTATTAGTTGCGGAAGCACTGAGGTAAAGGAATACAATATCCGAGAACAGGAAGAGGAACATAGAAAAACCTTAAAAATGTTCTAATTACGCTTCATGCTTCAGAACGCACGCTTACCAGATCTGGGATTGTTGAAGAAATATCATAGTTATTCTTTTTCTTGTAATCATATTTCTACCTCAATTCGAACTGCTGCCAATTTACAAACAGAGGCATTTATACCTTGACCATTATTGGATCGCTTATTACATTTTAGGACTGTTACCCTTCCTGCCTTATTTCGAAATTAGTTTCTTTGTATTTTCATGGATTTACATGGAATAAAGTTTTCCCAGTTAGCGTAAACAGGCATTTACTGGACTTTTCTTTGGGGGCAGCGTTCCAAATTCATGTTCCCTCGGGTAGGAGTACGAATTCATAAGCCCCCAAGGACAAAATGCATGTGACAGTAACCTCGTTGATAACACCAAATATATTGAAAACAACTTCCAGGAGTTTCGAAATTAGTTCTGGTGATCTGATACTCATACTTTTTTATTTTCTAATAAAACGCTTCGTATTCCGATTCGAAATGTTACCCTCAAGACACCGATGGCATTCATACATTGATCATACTTTGACCGTCTATTTTGAACTGCTTTCCCGTACTTTTTTACACAGAAGTAAGTCTTCTCACTTTAGTGTAGAAATTTATTGCTACGCAGTTTCTCGTTATCAGCCCGGGTCCGTTGGTGTCCTGTTGGGACCCTGTCCCCGTAAAACAATATGGCCTGCGATGCCCATCAGCGCAGTGCAGTGCAGTGCAGCTGGGAACAAATAAAGCCCTCTCAGCTCAGCCCAGCACAGCTCATGTTACCTTCTAGGCTTTCCTTTCTCTCTCTTGCACGCGCCCTCTTTTATTCTTCTTCTTTCACCTGTCTCTCTCTCGCCCTACCTCATCTCACCCTGTTTCTCCCCAAAAAAGTGCAAGAAAATTGAAGCGGAAGAGGTTGACACACACAGCAGAAGAACCAGCCCCGTCGTCGTCGTCTACCAAGGCCTGCCACTGCGTGTGCAGGCTGTAGGCGCAGGTAGTCTAGCTAGCATTTAATTGGTTATCGGACGGCTGGTGTGGAAAATAGATGAGCTCGGGCAAACAGAAGGGGTTGCTGCTGCTGCCTGTCTTATGTCTCAGCAGCAGCACCAACAAATCGCGTGTGCAGCAGCTGCAAAGGGTGGCGTTTGAAAACGTATGTCCCTTCCATCAGAATTCTGTCAAGCTTGCTCGTGTGGTGGTGGTGGTGGATGTGGTAGCAGCAACAGAGGCAGGCAAGCAGGCAGGAGAGAGAGGCAGATTGGAATCAGTTGGCGAGAGGGAACACGCGCAGTGGTGTCCATCGGTTAGTTCGCGCGCGTCAGCTGGGGTCATCACTTACGCAGTGCAGCACTTTTGGAGCCCAGGGTCGACATCCTACCGCGGCCGTCTAGAGAAACCGCCGCCCCGTCCCGTCCCGCCGTCTCTCCTTTCTACGAATGGTTGTGGTGGAGAGGACCATTTCAACTTCAAAGTCGGCGGCAAATAATGCATCAGGTGTTTACTTGAATGGCACCGGGGTCGGTGTTATCAGCATTGGGGATACAAATGGAAGTGCTATTAATGGTGCAGTGACTGCTGCTGCCAGTGTGGACGGCAATGAGAGTATTTCAAGTTCATGCTCTCCTGAGCAGGAGGATGAAGCCGTCAGCCCCCAAGGACAGGATAACTTTAACATTAACCTCGCTGATAACACCGGATCTATTGAAAACAACTTCCAGGAGTTCCCAAATGAGCCCGGGTAAGATCCCTCATGC
>JAYGXS010000001.1:42888442-42906647 GCA_036362985.1 Ligula intestinalis | reverse complement strand
TCATGATTAATTTTATAATAAACGATAAAGGAACCACATTGCGCAGATGAGATAAATCACACAGGAACCTCCACAAATGTAGACTTAGAAAAATCTGATAGTCAGGAAGAGTGATCTACTTGACACCAATTCATGTCTTTTTTCGAGTCAATCAATGGCTTTTTGAGGAAGTACTCAATGAAAAAGGTTAAATAGTGCTCGTTTGATGTCGATTAATTCAAAACAAAATGTAATCTTCTAGAATTCACTTATGTTTTGCAATTTTACGTCTTCTGTTAATAAACAGCGCTTATATTTTTTATCCTAGAGCTCTATCTACGCATGTTTCTTATTTTTAAAAGGTGCCTTCGTTTACAGCAAGTGACACTAATGGAAGCGCTCACTTCACTTTTTTTAATGCGTACTTAGCTTGGGGCCACAGCCCCATGACAGAATCACAAAACTTGAATAAAAATGGCCGTAATAATTGAAATTTCATAGATATACTCTAAAAGTGGACTTATTTATGCATATTTTGGAGTTAGAATTCTTTTAAACTTAATTGAACATCCGTGTTTATCACAGCAAAACGAAAATAAGCCCGCAAGGTTAACTTTTTTTCTCTGTTTTAAACTAAAAAAACCTTCTGTGTATGTCAGGTTAATCAAGGTTGATGGTCCTTCCTGTTTAAGAAATATATTTGTCCGATTATGTTAAGCCTGTGGCTTTTAAACTTGTAATGGTTTGTTTTTTGGTTACTACATTCAGCCAACATACCTCAGTTTAATTGATTTTCTGTTCTGTTTGCACGCTCAAAGCCTCAGTTTCCTTTCTATATTATTACCTTTGCATATTTCAAAATAAAGCGACCGAGACTACTTGGCCAGGTGCCTCATTTCAACTAAATGCGACGCGATGTGACAGTGTTACGTATTCGCACGCATATTTATTTGCAGTTAAAATGGCTTAAGTTGAAGCACTTTGGTTGCAGCGTCACACTCTGACTTCAGCATACCGTTAGGTGATCATTGCTACCAATGAACTTCTAAGGTCAAAGGAACACCCTTAGTAATCGTAAGAACTTACGTTCACAGTGGAGGTAAAGTATCCTAAATAAGCCGGGAAATGTATTCAGTATAATGTGTAGGACCATGAAAAAAACATTATATTCCTTTTTTAATAACTCGTTCTTCGTAGATATAATTTCTGCGCCTTTCTTCTGCCGAAGCTGATATTATCCACCTTAAGGGCACCTATTTATTTCCTGGTAGGATTTAGCGACTGCCAATCCACTGACATTACTTAAAATATTTGCATAACTTTATAGTGAAATTGAATCCTTAGTTAGGCAACTAGAATTAGGGCTAGGCCCAAAATTAAAAGTTAAATAATCCAATAAAAAACCGATAGAGTGCACCTATGAAAAGTAGTACAATAAAGTTAATAAAAGGCAGGTTCAATTTTTGGTTGATAATTGTTTTATGATTAGGCTTTAAAATACTTCTATAAACAAGCACGTATATTGCAAAAATGCATTAAGTATGTAAAGGTCATTTTCACCCATCGACACAGAAGGGACTTTGGACTAAAGTATTCCTATGTGCTGACTCAGGGAGCATAATTTATCAAAGAAGTTGAATCGGCCAATGCATTTGTGCGGCCTTTTTGGGCATCCCTGCCAAAAGGTTTCACCCTACATTTTGCCGACTTTCCAGTTAGATTACATTAAATGACAGTTGCTATGTCATGTGATTAAAAAGTTTAATCACGCACTTGCAGTCATCATTTCCGGGCTTACGGAACATTGCTGAACTTTTGTTTCTTGAATACTAACGCAAATAAGCAAAAACAGATATTAATGGCACTTATGCTTGCATAAAATCTCTTCTCGACAGACAAGCTCGCTGTCCTATAAACAAGCCAAGAGCGGTCTAACAGCAAAGTAAGCCTTGGGCGCGTCTTTTTCATTTCTACTGGACAGCCTGTTTTAATGCTGACATGGTAACGCTAGTGCTCACATTTGAGTTTATTAAACCTTCCTTTCTGCTTTAGAGCCTGGGACATACAGTTAGTGGACAATCTTACGCAATAAGTTCAAAAACGTAATAAGAGTCACTTTGTGTGTAGTCAGCTTACGCGGCGTGCCCCCAAACTAATATAGCAGTAAAGTAAGAAATAAAAGTAAATAAATTCAGAGTTTGGTTGAGCAATTACTATTAACTAGCATTAAAAAATGTAATTTTCCCAAAAAGCTACAAACTCAAGAAATAGCAATATGAAAATTTACTGGTGCAATGTGAAATAAAAATGTGTTTAAGGCATGGGAATGAAAAAGGATGGCAAGGTTATACAGAGTAAGTACAAAAACAAAGTTTTTATAAACTAAATGTTTTCCAATAACATTTAAACTTGCACTCAATGTGTCAGAAAATAAAATTTTCACCTAAGGTACAGTTGTTGCCAAATTTTGAATCTTGGGATGCATTTCCGTTTTTAATGCATGAAAAGATTCCTGCGTGCTTTGTATCAATTTCTATTGACAATTGCAAAAAGATTTTCTATGAAAATCACATCCCGGCTGTTGAGTGGAATATAAAATCATTGATGGCCACACACGGATAGGCTGGCTGTTTACTACAAAGTTAGATTACAGTTGTTCTTTTAATCGAATTCATACCATCCTGTGTATATTGAAAGAAATTTCCGTTTGTCACATATTTTTAAAAATAATTTCGAAAGTTTGAGGGAGACGAGCAGCAAATTTTTTTGGAAATGCTGCTGGACACTTTACGAATTAAACAGTTTTGCTTTGTTTGTCCATAAATACCGATTTCGTTTAACCTAATTACCGAAAACTTAGAAGAAAGAAATACCTTAAAAGCATTTACCTTAATAATGAAATCTTAAACATTCCTCCTTTGGTAGCAGCCTGTGTGGGTCAGGATTTAAAAATCGCCCAAATATGTCAACTTATTGCCGAGAAAAAATAAGTTCCACAACAAAAGCCAAAAATGAATACGACTTAGATAAATTAAAAAACTTTTGAGAACAAGTTACCTCCTTAAAAAGCGCTTTTGTTAGAGATTTG
Organism: Ligula intestinalis; assembly: GCA_036362985.1. Taxonomy (NCBI): domain Eukaryota; kingdom Metazoa; phylum Platyhelminthes; class Cestoda; order Diphyllobothriidea; family Diphyllobothriidae; genus Ligula; species Ligula intestinalis. The sequence continues at coordinate 42,903,580 of JAYGXS010000001.1, read as the reverse complement.
GAAGTCGAATATCTGTGTACGATATGCTTTTTGAAGTTAAAGTCAAGATCGAAATGGCATATTTTGACCGGTTTTTGACTGCTCTAAGAATGAAAGGAAAAAATTGCGCTGGAAATGAACAAAATTTCGTTTCTACGTAAACCAGAGCAGTTTTTAATACATTGTTTTACTTCAAAGCAGTGCCCTTTGAGTTTAATTGGACAAAAGAGTGACCCAAAATATCTTCCAATATCCTTAAACATGGTAATCTTCTACTTTTTCAGTTGGGAAATTTGATATTTATTGATTTTCGTCTATATTTTGACAACATTTGGATGCACTTAGTTTACGAGGTTAATTAGAAACATATGAGATTACGAGGAAGTCCATCTTAAGTCAAATAGGCCTACTAATTTCGGCGAAGTAAAGCACATTTTTGCATCTTGTAAGTTTATTACTTATTTTTAGGGCACCAAACGTAACGTGCTTGTAGAGCAAACATTTGTTAACTAGATTCATCAACCTTTTTTCGACTCTAGTTCTGTATTTCGTAAGTAGACTAATCTCAATTTCATGGACGCCAATCAATATATTCTCTGTAGTGAACAAATATAATTAAACTTTTTCTTCTCTTTGTGAATTTTTTTATACTTCAGCACGCACAAATATGAATCTTTTCTCCGCAGTGCTTAATAGCATAGGAAATTCCTTGGTAATCAAAGAACGTTGGATTTCGCTCATTTATGCCTACATTTTCTCAAAATATACTGACCTGAACGGAATTCAATTCCAGTAAACAGCATTTTGCGCCTCAAGCTAACTCAAATAACTGAATAAACGACCTCAAGTTTCTGGTTAATCCCTCAATCCTCAATTTTGCATCAGATATGTGACCTACTGTACCATACCAAATCAAAAAATAGCAACTGCAAGAAAACTGGTTGTTGCAATCGGATGCATGAGCTAATAATGCCTAATCTTTGCTGATTTATGCAAGGGGCAGAAGTCAAAATAACATCGTTCTACAGTTATCAACATCAGGAGGAGCAACTACAAATAAATCACAAAATCTTAATAATTGAGATAATAATCAAATTCCAACAAAACAGTGAATAATAAGATCAAATGCTTGACCACATAAATGTCTAAAAGAGAACATAAAACAAACTAAAATGAGTTACTTTATTGGTGTTATCGCTTTATGGAGTAAGCACGGTGCATTATTCCAGCCCGATTTCACAAATAAATATTTATGAATAATTACTTGGTGAATACTCACAGATAGCTAACAGAACTCACTCATCACGTTTGGCCTTGGGGGTCATTCTCGAGCCCCGCCGGCAACCGTACTGCGGCAAGTAGTTTAAACAGATAACTGTTGTCGACAAAGACAAGGGAGAATGCAATGGTCGTTTCTGGCCTAATAGCCGTCATCAGCTAGGCATACCCAGTGTCACTTGCAGACTCTTGCCAGTTGATCAAAAGTTTAATGCTATAACCATTGAGCGGTGATTGCGTTTTCTTGCCGGTGTAGATGAGAAATATTAGCGTTCGCTGATGAACGCAGGCTGATTGCTGACGGAACCCGCTCGTCCCAATGGCTGACTGGTTACAACGTCAGACTTCTGCCCAATAAATTGCGAGTTCGAGTCTGGGTTAGTGCAGCACCCTAAATTTCGTATGACTGGCTGATGACAGCCGCAAATGCCCATTCCAGTCTCCCTTCTCTTTACATGGAATATGCACCTGTCTACATTACAAGCCGCTGTGCGACTGCTGATAGGGGCTCAAGGTTAAATTCGAAGACAGAACAGTAAGAGTGAGCTCCGTTAGCTATCAAGGGCTGTTCACCAAACGATGTCAATATTCCCGCTCTTAACCTGCAGGACAACGAGCAAGTGGCTCAGTGGTTAGTGTTGGACCTTAAATCAGCAAGCCTCAGGTTGCTCAACACCCAAGGTTGGGTAGGCCTGGCTGAAGACAACTTTTAAGCTAGAGGCGGTGACAAAAGTAGCTTATGCAGCCCCACTCATAAATCCTTAATCCCAGCATTCTGTCCTGCGAAAATGGTGGTTATAGAGTTTTGGGGGGGGTAAGGAAATTGGAAAGGCAGAAAGGAAAATTTTAAGAAGTAAATGTAAAGTGAACAATGTAGTCGAAATTGCTTCCCGCAGACGCTGGGAGTAGGTTGTTCTGCATGTAAGTTGATAGGGTGCGCGGCGCTCTGCGCCGCGGACTATACTAATCTACCTTCAGAACGGTAAGTTGGATCACAGGTAAGTTGAAGCAGACAACCTCCTAACTACCATTTTATTGCAAATTCAAGAAACCTACAGTTTGATAGGTGGGTTTTTCTGCAATAAGTTAGATGATAAGACAGATTAGGAAAATCTCCAGATATGAGTCAACAATTCTTCGAAATACAGTAAAATAAAAATGCATGTAGCATTCATTTAAGTATATTCCACTGCATGTCCTAATTAAACGCCCATAAAACCAGATAAACACCGCTTTCGCTGGAAAACATGCAGGTGCTAGGGATAAGTGAGTGGGGCTGCATAAGCTTCTGTTGTCAAGACGGCCATTCCAGTCTCCTTTGTCTTTGCCGGCAATATTCACCTGCCAATAAAAATTTCGTTAGAAATAGCACGTCCTATATGACTCATCTTACCTTAATATTCCACGTTTTCCTTTATAGTAGTTCGCTTTATGGCATTATGGCCCTTGGAATAATGAGAGTGGATGCGTTTCTCCCTGAAATGTTCCGTGACCTCTTCATGGGCTAAAAAAATGAAAATCTTTAAACCCACATTTCATTCAAAATGAAAAAAAACATTTCCAGTATATTTAGATGTCTAGTATCTACATGTTCGGAGTTCAGGCAACACTAGAAATCGTTCATTCAAAAACGCGCGTCTGATTTTATCTTGGTGTGGGTAGAGACCGTTTTATCGAGGGAAAAATAACTGTTCTTTTTCTCTGCATTCATTTCCGTTAGACGCGGAATGAATGCTAGCCCACAACAATCCACAGACTGCGCAAAACAAGGTTTCTTTTTGAGGAACATAAGCATGAGAGGCAGTATCTTTGCCTTGAATAATGTAAGCATAAAAACGTGTTTTAGTATTGGTTTCTACGTTTGATGTAGGTACATAATTTAGTAGGGAAGTCAGGGGATAGTTGTTCTGCTCATTTTTTGCTTTGCAAACATCTTTGCTGTCTTATTTAGCAATGCCAATACTTCCTCTATAGTGGCAACTAGCATATTTCTCTTCACCTCGCTCCCCTTTGTTCTGCTGCATTCTGCCACAATGCGGTCAGCCAGCCGTAGTCGAAAATTCTAACCCCATTTCTAAATAAGTAATGGCTGCTACAACCTTACACAAATTCATGTATGAAATGAGAATCTGAGAAGCGAGTATTAGCTACGGTAATACTTTTCAAATCCCTTTTCTACCTAGTTGAAGCATAACAAAATAGTTGACTAACTGTTTCTAGTAGATGTCTGTGCTCCAGTTATTGAACCAGGCCGTTGCAGCTTTGTGGCAAAAAAGGGAAACTCAATTCTATTTGCAAGGGTCAAAAAGGTGAAATGTTGAAATTTACTGAATCTTAATTTTATGTAAGCCTCAGGTTTTTGACTCATCCTTAGAATTTACCTTGCAGAACTCTTTAAAAAGCAGCATTAGGTAAAATGCTCGAGCGTTTTCGTTTACTTCATCATGCCAGCTGTGAATCAAAGAAAAATACAGGTGGTTTTGGAAATGAACCACTATAAAAGCGTCATATTTCCCTATCATTTACTTATTTCTCTCTCTGTTCTCCGTTTAACCTCTATAAAATCGATTTTTATAAAAACTATGATGTAGGCATAAGAAGTAGCAACGTCTTTAAGCAGAATAATATCAAATGCCTACCTCACCACAAAATTATATGCCTCAGACATTGTTATCCTTTGGCTTTTATAAATAAAACTTCTTAAATCTTACAAATAAAATATTTTCAAATGCCATCCACTTCCGATTGATAAAAAAGACTTCAACGTAGTTCAGCCTTATGCGATAAGTGTATTTGAAACTATTGAATGTCCTACCGCAAATGGCGTGAGGTATCGATATTTACAGGACAAGCGCAAATGAAATCTACTCTTCCATATTTGACTGTGTCCAATCATAGTCAAATATTTACATATGCCTATATGGGCTACTAAAATTCTGATCGCAGATCTAAAAGAACCTTCCACTAACATCTTCCTATTTGATTTAATTCTCCCATTCGTACACTTCTGATCAAAATCTAAAAGAATTAATTTGAGTTCTGATAAAAAAGCATGTTTTCCTTATTATTTACACTTCCAAAATTTTTATCCGGCAGATTTATTATTCCACAAAACCTGTTTCTGTCGATGAGATGTGCTGACTGGTCGATGTATAGACACAGATGGAAATAACAAAGCGGAAATCTTGTCTAATATTAAAATAGCATGTTGATTTTTATTGTGCTTCTCGACCCCTTCAATTTTTACTCTTTAGAAGGAGAAGCAAAAATGATGCTGCTAATATTCATGATTCATTGCTATCAGTCGTAGATCTGTGCTAGGTGACCGGAAATTAATGTGTAGAGCTCTGCGCATTGGTAGGATGTTCGTTTGCCCTTGCGTGAATGCTCATCTGGTTGTTTATCTTCAAGTAACTGCCCGAGAAATTGCTCACTATGTGAGTACCGTGGTACGCATTTATCTTACCTTGATGAAACCGCTGTCAGCTTATTAACGTCAAAACGTGGATTCGGCTTAGTCAGCTTGCTATGACATTCGTTTTTTCTCCGGTCCAGAGCGTTAAGAACACTTACTTTGGCTTAATTTCCACGTGCGGACTATGCTTTAGAAAAAAGGTTTAGCAGTTTCACTAACTGTATAATATTAGGCTTTAGATATGTAATTTTATTTATCCGGACAGTATCTTACTGGAAAAGTCAATATGCATGTCCTTATAAAGTTGGGATGCAGTTTTAGCTCGATTTTCATGCAGCAATTTCAGTGGTTCAAGCTAAACGTATGTCTCCTAGCTGCATGCTTTAACTTAGTGGTTATGTGCGTTAGACGTCATATGAAGGTCAGAGAATAACTGCTGTTGGGCGACACGAAGATGTTGAAAATTAAAAAGCAGGAGCAACTGCCATCGTACGTCTAAAAACTAGATTGAAGCCGCGATGTCATTTAAAAAGAGCCCAGCAGTGACAGTTGGAATGCAGCTACACATCATGGCCCGCCAGTCTGCCTTCGTGATCATTCGTCAGCCCATTATTCTGCCATAAAATACGAAGACACAGCGTGCGCAGCCTTCCTTCACATAAGCTGCGTTCATGCAACCGGCTCCGTGACGAAGAAGTTAAAAGGTTGGAAATGGTGTTTCAGTCGAAAATATAAGGAGCGTTGCTGATCTCTGTGGGGGCTTAGTCAACTAGTTGTGGCATGCAAAAGTAGCCAGTTATGTGATTTTGCTTTTCCATTAGTTTAGCTGACATATATATTTATCCACAGAAGGATAGAAAATATGGGGAAGCGTTCATTTAACAACCTACATATTCGCGTCTTCAGCGGCAGGTTTTTATTTTTGCAGTACCGTACAGGCCTCAATTAAAGTGCACCGGAGGATATCAATCTTTCTAAACTACGGTGATTTGAAGGGCTAATAAGACGCAGAGCGCTCCAGACACAGAAATATAACCACATACGCAAATAAAATTCGTACACAGCTAAGGAGCACCAAAAAGGTCCATTACGTTAGAATTTGAAAAGGCGGTGGTTAGCATACCGACCCATGGGGCAAAGAAAATATCTATCATGCAGAAAGTTTATTGGCAAATATACATGTTTTCAGAAATTTGTCACCAGACCAGTAGAATTCTAAGGATAATGAAAATCGTACAGTTTTACAGGATTAATAGGGGTGCTCTGATTACCGTTTATCAATTTCATGCCGCCCGCATGGCGATACCGGCGTGCAGCGGTATGTGCATTTGGTGATGAGGAGAAGGGGAAGAAATTAGGATAGGTTGTGCGCGTTGGTCATGGGTTAGGTACGTGGAGTGCTAATTACTGTCACTTGTACGGAGCGAACGACTAGGGGTTGTGAGCGATATGCGTGCGTCACCTGACTTTGGTGTTGGCCACGGAAGCTAAAGGACTTGTGTTAGCGTCTTCTGACAGCACAGCATGGGATTCGCTAGCCTTATAGCCACTGCCTCGGCTGTTGCTAGCACCCGCTGACGTAGGCCATTGGAGAAGTTGCCCGGTGTCCGGTAGACAGCCTGAAAGGCTTCATTTCTATCAACTTGGTGATTCATGCCGATAAGGTGCGCAAGAATAAAACTCGAGATCGATCTAGTATAGCCTTTACCTTAGCAGGCCAATGTGTGTTCACGTTCTCTCTTTTCCAAGCGTCTCGTTGTTCGGCCAATATATATTGCTCCACAGGGGAAAGTGAAAGAGTAGATGCACATGGATGATGACAGATGATGATTTCCATACTGGTGAACGGCGTTTTATTTCTTGTTATTACTCAGTTTAAAGTACCCCTTGGGCATCGGTTGTATTCATTTTTAACAGAATAAATTGTATGACCCAGATATTTGTACTAATTTTCTTGACCAAAAGCTTAAATAACATTTTTGAGTATTGCTCTTTGCATTTTGATTCGTGAAAACTTTCCATATTTCGGAACAAATGCCATTTTAGTAGCCAGGTTTAACTAAAATGGACACTATGTCGACATAATACAATGATTGCCTTGCTAAAAACTAAACTTCAAACTTTCTTGATTCCAACGCTGGACGAAAAAAATAAACAAAGTTTACGTAGTAGCGACATCAGTTTTTAACGTTTAGAAATAGTTTAAAGAGGGCGTTCATTTTCTCTATTAAAGATTTAAGATTAAAAGGCGTCAGAAATTCATTAACATGGTTGCCATGACAAAATATCGCGTTAGTCTCTGAAAAAAACTAGGATTTCAAGATAATATAATTTGCATTTTCTCCTAGCTCTTTTACACATTGCCATAGCGAAACCCTTAGTTCTTATTCCATCGGATGCATATGTTTGTGTAGATTGTGGATTTGTAGTTGATTCTGGTGTTCGTGTGTTACTCTTTTCGGACAATTCATGCATCCATGAGAAGAAGTGCCGCTCACATCTGCTACGTTTGTGTTTTTATTGATCACTCTCTCCTCATGCTAATCAGGACAGGAACGGTTCTAGGATGTAAGTGAACAGGTCAGATAACTAACCTCGGCAATATCTCAAATGTACTCAGTTTTGCCCCGAACTATTCAAAATGGCAACACACTGAAAGTTTAATCTAGTCAGTTTAATGTAGCCGCAATCCACAATGCTTTGAATGCCTTCATTCAACATTTCATATTTGCGTGCCAGTGGTGAAATACATCTCTTATTTTATCCTGCTTAAAAAAATAGATAGTAGTATCCTTGCTTAAATAATCTTGTAACTTACCCAGTAATCGTAATACCAAAGTAGATTTTGTTCTTTTCATTTGCAATTGTTTTGTTCACATTGTAGAGGGTTCGGGTTCGTGACATTCGTGGACCCGAGTGCTGTCGAAAGTGTGCTCAACGATGCGCCACACACCCTGGATTCAAAAAGGGTTCGTAGTAACGTTTTTTTCTTCTGTAAAATAATGATTCAGTTTCATGAGAATGTAAATCTTCTTCATAAATGATATATTATTATTTTTTCCACATTCCTTTGATAAAAGCAATGCCTTACTTTGTGAGCGCCTTATTGTGACTATGAAATTTAGACAAGATTTCCAACTTTTGGAGAAGTCAGGCTCGAAATTACCGGCGTCAGCGGGGCAATAATCCAAATGACAATGCCTCGGCAAAACACGAAATAAAGATACAAGTGATTACCGTTGTCGACCTTACTCATTCACGAAACTTCCGTTTACCAAGAGTATATACTATACTGCTTTGCGGATCACAGGCCATCATTGCACCTTTAGGCTTAGATCGGGAGGAAGGAAAAGAAGCCGTGTCGATCACCGGAATCATGGTTTTATCAATCTGAGCTTTCGCATTCTTGCAGGAGTCCATCGTCAGGTATAAACTCGTCAACGAAAAATAAGCAACATGTACAGGGGGAGGGTCCAAGTAACCGTACTGGGGCTGGGATTGAGGGGAGAAGGGATCAATGAACCACCAGTGCCGTGAGGCTGGAGATGCCTTCGCAGGGACATTATACGGGTGCTAGCTTGGTACATCAGACTCACTGCACTGAGAGTTTATTGGTCCCTCCCCCTGCACCCTATAGATGTTTCTTGTTTTCCGTTGACCATTTTATCTTTGACGATGGGCTCCCGCAAGATTTTGAAAGCTCATAATAATAAAACTATGATTACGGTTATCGGCATGACTTCTTCTACTTGACTTATACACATACCTAGGATGCAAACATTTGGCTCAACATTTAGGTATCTCTGGAATCATTAAAAGGAAGTTGTTGATGATAGTTTTGACTTTTTGCACTTCGCTCGCGAAATCGGAGAATGCGTTTGCACTATTTTTGCACATCATGGTTGTGCCAGTTGCTTGCTAAGTGAAGGTTTTTTGCGTTAACTTCAAAGTAACAGTGCACTTTTCTTTCGACATTTTGCCTGTCTGAGTGCTCAGGAAGATCCTGCTGAAGACTTTTCCATTAAAATTCACATAATATAGGCTATGTTTTCTTGCTAGCTGCTTTGCGGAGAGTAAGTCACCGTCCACATTCTCTCCGAGTTTGCCTGCACTTCTCACTGGAAGGGTAGACTCCACACAGTAGAGGCAAGGTGTAAAAAAGGGTTGCAATTTTTGGGATCGATAAATGTGTAGCAACGCAAACACCGCATGAGCATGCGGAGTAAGACGTGGAACGACCACCCATAAACGTACCCATGTCTCTTTTGTTCCTGCAGGACGTGCGTGTGATTTGGATACTTCATAAAACACTGTCCCGATTCAATTGTATCACTTTTGTGTGCTTTAAGGATTTGAAAGCAAAAAGAAGGTGGTTTGGATGTAGACTTATACAATTGCTGACATGATGGGCATAAAATGCCAGTCACTGGATAAAAACAGGAAGACAGGGCGTAGTGTATCTTATGGGGCTGAAGTTCCAGGGTGAGGGTTTTCAAGGTGGTTTTCTCCAAACTGAATTATAAATCCATTTTCCGAAGTGAGAAAAATAGTAAGAGCATGACAATCCTGACTAACAGGTCAAGGCTTCGAGCCACGGACGGTGCACCGCCTGGAATCGGGTATGACTGGTTGATTACGGCTAATGAACCGAAAATATCAATCCTAGTCGCCCTCTTTTCCACCAATGTTTATCTGCCTACACTAGTAGCCACTTTGCGGCCACTGGTTGGGCATAGCAGTGAGTCCCAAGACAACACGGGATAAGCGAGTTCTGTTAGCGGTCAGTGAGCGTTAATCAACGAGTGGGAAAAAAAAATAAAATAAAAAATAAAAATAAAATAAAAATAATGTAATCTGCTTTCAACGGCGTCTTTAAAAACATCTATTGGTTTACTCTCGTTTGAGTTTATACAGACCGGCTGAAATTGGAAACTAATCTCCGGAGTAACCCCCCCCCCTCATACTTTAAGAAAAAAATAAGTATGTGCTATTATTTTTGCAGAAATATGTTTAGGTGCAGAGGGCCAACACGCACTTCCATAATGAGGATGGCTAACATAACATTACAGAAATTCGAACCCCAGCCGACATATTTTCCTTACACGGGTCTTGTAAGAAGAAGGAGATAAATTGAGAGCAAAATTGAGTGCACATTCTTAGCGGTTACGTTCTCAGTCTGGATCCACTAAAGACAATGATATCTGCTAAGGACAGCTATATCCCAAAAGGTGTACTCATAATGTTTATTTGGACCCAAGGAGAACTTAAAAATGAAAGTGTGATTCGCTTTGGTACCCCAGATGGGACATACATTTCTTTTTAGCTTGTACATCGCCATTTATAACAGTGAGGTTTAGGAAAATGTTTTAAAAACCACCAAATAAGACACAAAACGATATTTTCCTAAATATTATTTGCACTTCACAGACGCTTCCTAACATCTGAGACACCATGAGTATACTCTAAGACAAAATGTTTATTTAGTGCATGGTAACACAACACATTCGTCGGCGATTACCTCGGTCTACGTGCCAACTTTATTTTCTCAATAGTTAAAAGATACAGGGCGCACTTACGTATTTTTGAAATGTTCGCTGGAACAACTACGTTCTTAATGCAGGATTCTTAAAAACGCAAATGATTGCTTTGGACACGACCACATCTGCTAGAGATTTCACGCATAAAATCAAGGATTTTCAAATAGCTAAATTGTGTAAAATACTTTAACTGACTACTTGCATTAGCGTGATTTATGTTATATTCCTATTTCATAATTAAGCAGAGCAGCGGACCGTGCGTATGCAAAAATATCATTCTGTACTAAGTCAGTAGCTCAGAAGCTAAAAAAGTTATCAGTTTTGGGAAACAGACACATCTGGGCAAAAAAAAAAACGTAGATTGAAATACACATTTGGCAAATCCAACGTAAGAGTTATTTTTAAATAGAAAATGCCCCTATTTCAAATGCGACGGTCTCGAAAACTGTAATTCACAACAACATTATTTAAAGCAGTTCATTTAAATCATTGCCATATGAACCAAACAATGACGGGTAAAGTCGAATAAACAAACTAGAAAGGTTGCATAAGAAATATTTCTCGAAACACTTAAATAAGTTTTGCTGGAAATGTTAAGCAATTTTGATTTAATTACTGGAGTATCTTCGCCTGATCCTTATCTTCACACAATAACTTGCTCACGAAAGGTTTTAATTTCTAACAGTTCGCTTGCTTTTAGCCTCGTCATTTACATGATACAAGATTGTGTTTCCAGATAGTATGCGTTTAGATGACTATTCACAAAAACTACCGATTATTCAAACATATCAGATGTTCCATGATTAGATATCTTAATCTACTGAAGATGAGGACTTCGGCGTCCGCCTGTCAACCACATATCAATGCCTAAGAGGACTTGGTATCTCTGCGGATAGCCTGCTTTCAGGGCTGTAGCCTGCATACTTCGTCCCAAGGTTAAGGGCGCTCTTTAGTCTCCCAGTAGGAATATCAATGAAGGCTCTTCTCACTAATACTGATTTTCCATTATTTCTTGAAATGGCGAGGTCAAGAAGGTATCCTTGCAAATGTAGCATGAGGGCAAAAAATCTCAGTTGATTTATCAACTAGCCTCCATCATAGAAGCATAAAATTCATCTGGCTCAGAAGCATGAATCCCTACATGGCCAAACTTCTTGCTACATGTCCACATATGCGCAATAAAACTAACATTCCCATATCAGTTGGCTGGCTTAGCTAAAACACGGACTTGCGTGGAAATGATCGCGATTCTTCTGCAGATTCATCTCTGAATACCTGCAAGTTAGTAAGTTAGAAGTAATTAAAAAGCGTCAAAGAACATATATTGAAATACCGCAACTGCCTCCTATGTGGACGGATAGTTTTCTTACTGGCACTCTCTCTCTCTCTCTCTGTCTCTCGCTTTGAGGTCAACCTGCTACGGAGTAATAAATCCTAGATCTGGGCATCCGACTTTGAAATGTCATACCTATAAAAATTATTCCTGAATAAGGTATAAACAGCGTTTCAAAATTTTACTTTCAATTTTATAGATTCATTTTCCATTAAAATGCAACTAACGGAATGCCAGCACTCCTGAGTGCTGATACGAGCAATAAAAGAAGACATACCAATTGTCGAAGTATTTAACCTCCTACCATAGCTGAAAACTTCCTAAATCTGCTTTATGCTAAATGCAAAAAAGGATTGCCTTTAAACGCGCTAGAACTAGGCTTTAAAGATGTTTCGAAGTATAATGTTGCTTCATATTGGGAAATGTTTCGAAACGTTTACGCTTGAATCCGCAAGCAGAGTGCAGAGTGCATCATCTCAGGCAGGGGAAGCAGATGCTGGCGATGAAGCTGTTGCATAGTTCTCCATCATACATAGGGAACGTCAAACCATGCAAGACATTTCGCTTCTTGATAAATCTCAAATGGCTGCTATAATGGGCATGCTTTGCCAGTCGACCATACTGAAGATGCCGCCAAAAATCTGTGATTTTAGGAGCAGCTGAAATCGATTTGACACACTACACTCATGGGTAGCTACAAAAGGCCCAGGAACATGTTTTCACAACTCAGTGCTGCCTTATGTTACAACTGCGAATTGTCGGTCAATCAGATGGTCATTCACTGATTTTCACTTGGCTTCAGATATTGACACTTAATATTTTCAGTGGTAAACCCTTGGAACTTAGTACACGACCTTGAAAGAAAGTCTTCGAGACACGTTCTTGAAGTTTGGTTGGAAAGTGGACGTGAATAAGTGGCCCAAATTCTGTTAATTTCCTGTGAGTTAACAGTTAAAGCCGGTGAAACTCAACCTCAGCTGAAAAACTTTACAGGAAAATTGTGATCCTCCGCTGAGGCTTGTTCAATATCGGCTTCTGGGTCGAACTTTGAGCGGCACGTTCTGACAGGGTTACTCCAAATTCTCAGTGTGCATGAATTCTTGCTTGATGATTCATCCTGAAAATTAAGTGTCCTTGTATCTAAGAGAAACCTTCGACTCCCCAGCGTCGACCTCGCTGGGCAAGGCTGTAAACGGTATTTGGTGTGTTAGCGTGTGCAAACTCTGCACTGCCCAAAAAAGGTCATCTAGCTTAATTACGCCTACCCGGATTCTCGCTGCAGGTCATTGCCAGTCTGCAAAGCCCTCCCGGTCACTTTGCCTCTGCCCACTGGCAAGTGGTTTCAGGTAACGACCACTGTCATTAGCAGACACTGTGCGCCCATTGCTGTGTTATGGTGAAACCATTGGAAAACTGCAATCTCACCCAAGCGAAGTACGCTCGTCTTCCTCCCGATCGGGTCATGAGTGCCCGGCAAAATGGCCAGTTTCCGAAATATAAAAATAATTATGTTCATTTTTCCAGTGCGATCGTGCTCGCTATTCTTTAGGGTCCTCGGTAGCATTTAGATTGGAATCAAACGTCATATGTCGCATTTTAACATATTTGCTAGGCCTGTTACTAAACCCTAAACTTGCGCTCTAAACCCTGTAAAATAAGTGACGTATAATATATCCGATTAATTTCTCATTGCATAATGAACTAACGTGAGGCCGATAGCTTGTGTTAGAAGGACCTAACAGGGTTTTGTTTGGTGACGCGAAAAACTGGCAGTTGGCTACTCGTCTAGACAAAAAGGAACGTGTCAACGCCTCCTAGCTGGATTTAATTGAGGTATTCGCAACAATTAAGATGTAATCAGATATAATTATACATGTAACTATGAGTTATTTTAATCATAGAATCCCCTCTTCCTGTCAGTAAGGCCGTTCGGCATTTAGGTAGTCAGCGTTACTATCCAACGCAGGAGAAAGGAGGCAAAGTGACATGGGGAAACTCAGGTCTGTTTTGCCTGCCATTTTTTGCAGTGCACATTGCATCATCCAGTCTTTACTAGTAATATTTCTGTTTCCCAGATCGTCGTAAAGCTTAGCCAGGTTTAATGGCTTGAGTGTGTTCACATGCAAACCAGCTCGTTACTGTAGCCAAAGAGCAGATATCGCTGCGAATCATAAACTGAAAAGTCTAAGTAGAGCAGTCAAAGGGACAGACGGGAGCCGCTGCTGCTGCAGCTGGTTATGCGTATGTAAATATAGAAATCTCTATGGTTGTGGATTTTATTGCGTCCTATCTTAAAAAAGCCGGCGTTTCTGTCGTGAATCCGGCCCCTGTCCATACTCTTATTGCGAATAAATAAACATTCGTAGTTAAGCGGACCCTACGTAACTGTTTAACGGATAGAATCGGTCCAGGAATTGAGTTGCAGTTGATGATGCACTGCTGCAATCGGGAGCGGTTGGCTTCAGTGTGAATGAACGGGGTATCGGTTACTGTACATAATGTTCTAAACGCTTTCCTCAGTGTCCTCAGCCGAAAGGATCATCTGGAAGCGCTATTGATTAGACAATAAGTACATCTTCGGGGTCAGCGACTGTTTTTTATTTTAGTTAAGTGGACACTGTAGGCAAGGTCGTGTGCCTTTTAAACGGACCGCGTGGTAGATGCACTGTGCCAACACGGGGCAAGGCAGGCCTTTTCGAATCCCACTACCATCACAAATACCAAACCTGACGAACGTGGCGGGTCAGGCCAAACCAGCTACATGTGCCAGATCACGCCTCCGGTCTGCATGACTCTGCCATGACACCGGGCACGGGTGGGTGAAGGAAAGTGGAGAATGTGCGCCAGATGCAGTGAAAGTCTATCATCAATTAAAACTAATTAACGTGCCAGTCACAGACCCAACACCACTGTCCCCTGAGGCACGGGGTGGATCTCGTCCGAATCGACGGTCGAACTAGCATAGACCAAACCCTGTCTTCTTTCCATGATGGTCAATCTCCTTGGAGGCGGATAGCATCCTCTGTTCCGTGCAAACCGCGTCTTAAATGTGTGACCGGTGTGATCATTCACAATTTACGCGTTTTTTTCTTCAATCCCAACACACTGATCCTATATAACCAGTGACTTAGGTGCCGTTACCTGTAGTGTACGACATGTTTTCTGCTATGTTAATTTGTTTCCTGCCATCCATGCGCATAACGAAGGGATGGTTATCGGTCGGCAGCGAAGTCAGTTCCGTCTACGTTCGAATCAGTGATTTTTAGGTGTTGGTAACTGAGTAAAGTGGTCGGATGTCAGTGACTGCGGTCTCGTGACTAGGCTGTTATGCAGACAAACAGACAAGCAATAAATGCGAGCCTAGCTCAACCGCACGTGGTATGTCATTAGCTTTAACTGATAGGCCAGATATTAGCTAGCATTAGTGGCTGGATGTCAAATTAACATGCTATGGAATTGTTTAAAGTTGCAAAAAATGCTCATTAAAGAAATCAGAAGAGTATTTGTTGAGTGTCCACTTTCGATAAATTCTCCTCAGGCCAATAAAACCCAGTCTTGCATTGGGCAGGTAGGGATAGGTTACCAGCTCAGATAAC
>JAYGXS010000001.1:42818891-42888432 GCA_036362985.1 Ligula intestinalis | reverse complement strand
TCGCAAGTTCTGGTTAGACCATAAGAAAACGGGCTGCCTGCACGCACCCTGGACAAATAGTGCCATTGGCATAGCCTGAATGTTTTGAGTTTCTTTCAAACGTTATTGAAAAAAGGTTTAAAAAATAAACATTAATCAGCGACTGAGCTATGCGACGTTTTTGCCTTTCTCGTAAAGAAACTTCATCAGGTTGCCAAAGGCACTGTTTATATAGCTCGATTGTTATTTTCAAGAAACTGTCCATTTCAAACTTCACCCTGCTTGATACGTTGTGATTCACGACAAAAACAGCAAGTAAACATGAATGGTTGCATGTACTAAGTCTCTTGTAAAAGAACAAGAGGAAAATAAAATGAATAAACCGACCGCATCAACGTTTAAGACTATGCTGCACAAAAACGGAGGCATCAGCTCAGGATGCAATTAGGTGTCCCACCCTTAAATGTTGCACAGGTTCTGATGTTTAACACATTGTCTATAACATAAGTTTTTTACATGACTGGAATTCAGACTTTCCATTGAAGTCTTCAGTGATTACATATTCTAGCAGAATTTGGTGAGTAAACAACGCTTAGTTATACACACTGGTAGTATGAAGAATGAGCTCTGAAAAAAAAAACTGTTAAAATACTCCTGTGAGTCCAAAGCAAGAAATCCTGCCAAGTATCAGTTGATTTAAAAAGCAATATCGATTGAAAAGAACTTAATGATACCCAAGTAAGTACTTATAATTATGAACGTCCGCGTCTGGCCAATAATTTACGAAGCCACATGAATAGCAAACGAATTCAAAACGTATCCTCTCAACACTCAAGTTCCTTCTTTCTTCAGCAAAACTTTCGACAGACCGCGAACTGAGTAAAAAAACAGGAAGCAGAAGGAAACGCCGCCAGTGGTCTTTTGCTTGACCCTACGCCATGTTGCTCAGGTTAACACCAGTAACCTCTCCGTAGGCGCTACAAAAGATTGCCGGAATATTCACTGGCAACGAAGACAGAAACAAGCAAGATGTGAATGGGGACTGCTTTATTCTTTCAATTAATGCCTTTGAATAATGTTATGCGTAGGATATATTCGCAGCTTAGAAATGAGGCGGGCTCTCCGGAGAATTTTTATTCATGTTTACGTTTTAAAGGGCCCGTCTGGCTCAAAATGTTAACCGCTGGCAAAAGTACAACATCGGCAGTGGTGCGCCATGACTGACCTGCATGTTAGCCTCGAGCCAATCGATTTTTTGTTTGTCGTTCGGCGGGCAGTCTAGTTGCCTGCAGTCCTCCCCCGATGCCGAAAGCCGGGGGTGGGGGGGGGGGCAGGGGGCGTTTGAGCATCTGTCGGTGTTGGGCGGCCTGGTGGCTATCTTTCTGCGTTCGTTTTGGTGACTGTCTTCTCCTGAGCTACCCTGTCAAACAGCCGCCCCTTAATCAAGGTAATTGGGTACTATTAATAGTAAGCTAATCACCACTAATTTATTCAGAAATTCGGAAAGTTGATCAACCTATTCTCCGTCCCCAACGGATGCTCACATACTGGCTGGCATACAGAGTCCTTTGGTGAAAAAAATAATCCACCCCAGTCACTTTCACTTTTTGCATGTCCTTATCGTGTTTCCAGCACCAACTGCTTAACTGAACGTGTTAGCCTTCAGTCCAAGTCCATTCGATTTTTAAGGATTCAAGGATAGCCTCTACTTACGCAAACCTGTAAGTCCCCATGCGACACACCAGGCATGCACTGTGTCCACGCCATCTAATACAGTAAATTTCTCACCTAATGAAATTTCGACCACAACTTCTGAAGTGTGTATTCGATTTGACAACATTAGTTACACAGGATTGTAATATTGATCAGTGTGCACCCTAATCTCAAGGTATTTCTGTCAGGTCACGATGCTAACTTTTGAATAAGTTTCGTGTGGCCGTCTGCAAAAACTATCTCCTTAAAAAAAGCCTGGTTAAGTTGTATGGATTTTTTATTCATCTACTTGCAAGACCATTTAAGTTCAAATAGAAAGCATGCCCAAAGATATATTTTTCATGAGCTCGTTTGGAAGCCCCCTACATTTTACTTGAAAAAATGATATTTTTGGGATAAACAGAAGTTTCTAAATCGCGAATAAATTTTGAAACCTACCAGCAATTACACTTGAGGTCAATGTTGCAAAATTTTATGCATACATGTTTCCTAAGGACAATTACACATTTCTCTGGGATATAAGAAGGAAGTCACTTTATAGTCATAAAATTTCGTCAATGTATGTGGAATATGTTGTATGTTGTAAAGGTAACAATAATAAATTGATGGATACCATCTACCATGATAGTACAAATCTCATGATCGGAAAGTTGTTTGAAGCCAATAGCTAGTCTTTATTGAAGTATATGATTGGAAGATGAAGGGAGTTATTAATAATCGTGCACAAGTGAGAACATTTTCGTGTATGTTTTCCATCGAAAACCTAGCTATGCGATCACCCCTTGGATCTCTGCTAGCTGATATCTTCATGGGAAATCTAGGGAACAACCAAAACTCTTCAGTTATTTATGACCCTTTTCCCTGTGTTCGATATGTAGATTATACTTTCGCAGTAGCAAATGAATATCTTGTGTGGGACACCCTCCTGGATGAATTTAATCAGGTCCACCCGGTGTTTATCTTCAGTTGGGAAAAACAGACAGGCAAACGCCTGCCCCCTCTTCTGGATGTCCTTATTATAACGCCAAATTTAACAATTCTAATAAGGGTATACCCTAAGAAACTTTAAGCGCCGGCATCCTGACGTGACTAAAATATCTTGATCAATCTTTCTACCCTACGTACGTATTTTTTTCAAATGTTAAACATATTCTGATTGTAGGTTGAAATTTCCTGAAATAGGGAGTCTATTGTAAGTCCGATCTTACTGACGGTTGTCCGTCAGGCTACTGGTACAAGGGAGTGGGGAAAGGCAGTGAGGCTGGTTCCGTGACAATTTTGCACATTTCTGAACCTAGTTAACTAATTTATTTCCCTTGTCTACGGTCATCTTCCGTAGTTTTAGCATTATCTTAACATGGAATTCCAGTGGTTGAAGTTACACAGCATGTAAGGTGCCGCACAAGCCAATTTACATATTTATTGATCATTCTGACAGCCAGCTGCTAGCTAAAAACCCAAAGACGTGTTTCACCGATATTCTCATACCGCAAGGGCCCTGGTGGATAGAATTCGGCAAAAATATTCATAAAATATTGCATTTTGCGCATATAGACCCTGGAACACACTGATTTACTGTAAGTCAGCAGTAAATTACGGAGTAAATTAAAAAGCTACAAGTTGTTATTCAATTCTGGTGAATGTCTCCGGTTTGAAATACCCACGACCCTCGCTGTGTTGATATTAAAACCTCTAGGCTCCTATCAGTTTTGGTTATCTTGGAGTTGCTTCGGCAGTTAAATTGTGTATTTACGCGCTTGTTATCGGTTGTACATTATTATATCCGACAGTTTTGTAAATTCCACCGTTAAAACGGAAACGGCAGGCTTATTTGCCATCACTGTGAAATGTATACCCCTGCATTTTAACCTTTCCATGGTTATGTCGCATTCATATTTTTACCTCATCACACTCAAGTTCTATGTCATTCCACGATTTTCTTTCCACGCCTCAGACAGTTACTTGCTGAAAGTAACTGGCGGAGTGGTTTATTAGATTGAAGTTGATGACATAACTTTGCAGGGAATCAAATGCTCGGTTTCATCCATTCCCCTGCTACCGACTAAACCATCTATCCTTTTTTCATTTACTTTTTTAGATTGAGCCAAAAATTGCGGTCCCAAAGCAGACGGCCATGAAAGTTATCGCAAATGTGAGTTAGTTTTACCTGTTATTTCGCGTTCTTGTTACAGTTCCTGACACTTTCGAATGAGAAGTCGCAGCGGTGATTACGAGTGTGGCCAGCGGATGAGAACTTTACTGAAATGTGTACACAAAAAGACTCTGCTTTTATCTTTCTGATCTACCACCTAGGGTTGCATTCATGAACAGGGGTTTAGCCGCTCACTTTTGAAGATGGCTAAAGGCAGCATACGACTATGTGCATTTAGAGCTTAGTCAACCTATTTTACAAAGATGCAAGTATATAGAACAGCACTGTTTGGAACTTATTCTGCCCTCGCTCAGCTGCTCATAGCCCTGACAACAACCTAATGCCAGGAGCGAGCATACGTACACAGAAAGCAAATATTCCACTGATTGGTTCAATCTGAATGAGTGCAGCATAAGCTCGGAGCAATGCTGCATCTGCCCGCATCTACCAGCACCTCAACAGTTATCTTGACAGGGTTCAGCCCGCCAAATGGTTGTCTTCTTGAGACATGGACCATCCATTCGAAGCCTCGTTTGTTCCAGAAAGTCAGCGCACCGGTGTGCGTCTGTTACTCGGATGCCCCGCATCAGACGACTGACCGGCTGGGGGTGGGGGCAAGAGTGAAGTTGACGGCTCAGTGCACTTTCCTCACTGTAACCAATTTTACGCGCTTGAGGCCATCACGGTGCACTAAAAGGCGTATCTGGGCAACTTACGGGCTGACTCGGGCCATGTGGTCACCTTAGAGTGTGTTTGCTTGGAATGGTTGACAGGCTGACGCAGAGTAAGGCTGCGATGGTTCCTTCTTAATGTGAATTTTATGGCACTCCCGCTCATTTGGGATCTCAGCCCCTCCTCTATTACTCTTCTGGTTGTGGTTGCCCACAATGTGTAGGCCTGCGCCCTCTTTGGTCTTCTGGACTCATTCTTGATGCCGGGCTCAGTGGGGAGTGGAACAGAGAATGAGGGAGATGAAGCGCAAGTCATCGCCTCCGCACCACCTTGCTGTGGACCACACGGTGGGCCTAATCGAAACGGGCTATCGAAATGTCCTTCCTCGAGTTTTTTAAGTTCCTAGAAAACAAAACCTACACTGCGTCCTCCGTGCACTCGTGCGATGAGTGAGTGTTCCTAATTAAAAATAATGCATTGGAGCAGACGAAGATCGGTGGCGACTACGCGGGAGGATTTATTTTAAACCTATAGTCGAAACTGCTTTCACATTAATCAAATAGAACACCATATTTGACAACTCCTACGTCGTTGGGCAACATGCGCGGCCGCTCAAACATTAGTCCCTATCTCCATCCTTCTTAAATTTATCCCACCATCCAGCAGCTATCTTGTCCTCTACTAAACTCAAGTAAACCCCTAGGAGATAAGGTCCGTTGTGTGACTTTTGTTATGCCAGTTTTAATGGCAATTTAAAAGGCACCTTTATCAGTAAGTGTTACCAAGCGTGTCAAGCACATTCGCAAGCGACTGTGCAGTTTTCACATTGTGGCCTATATCGAAGCCGCACTAGTGCCATAGGTTGAGATCTTGAGAAGTAGGTTGGGAAAAACCAATCAAGGCTTATGACTACCTTAAGAAGGAGTTCATGGCCAGTGGAAGAACAGAAAATTATACACCGGCTATCGGATTGGGAACTTGGTGATGGAACATGCGCAGGCAGGCCCATTTCGTAGGTTTTAGTGATTGTCACAACCATCAGAATCTAATGTACGACAGAAATTAGGTCAGGTTTGGCAAAGGTTCGCCTTCGGTTATTCATCATCAGGCCATTAGAGAGTACAATAGCAAACGTTTGAACAGCCAATAAACAGGAAAGATGGGGAGAGGATCCGGGATCTTCTTATGTCAAGGGTTGTAGTCTAGACTGAGGAGCTGAGGGGGAGGGTGGAGGTGGAGACGAAGGGGTCCGACGGTTAGCTATGTGTCTGGTTCGTCGCTGTAACTTGATGTGATAAGAGGTGTGAACACGCGATGCTGAATTTGTCTTCAGCTAGGGGACCTTTAGAGACCGTATAAACGCCTCTTATGAACACACAGTTGAGTTAATTAACTATATATCCACTGCCTCTGCTGTCACAAATATCCACTGCCGCATGAACTCAGAATGTTTCGCCCGCCCTTTATAGACAACGTGGAGTGTTTGGTGGACGTCGATCCGGTTACCGCTGTCTCCCATGCCAGCAACAATTCCGCTAGAGATGGGGGTTACCATGTGCTGATTTACCCAGGCGTGATGGTGCTTTGAGAAAAGACAGGACAGGAATATTATTCGCGGATTCATCGTCAGATGGTGCTTTCGCATCCGCTAGACTAGGTGTCTAGTTGTTCGACTAATATAACCAGACTCAGAGGAGCAGATAGATGCACAATGAAGGCAACAGCAGGCACGTGCCCAGATGCAGCGAACAAATCCTCGGATGGACATACAGTAGACGCAGTTGTCGGTCAATCGTTTCTGTCGGTGCGAAAAGGCACGTCTATGCACATTTTCCATTGTAACACAGCATCCACAGGTGAACAAGTTATTTACACACATTGGTAAACGTTCGCCTGACCGCTGAGGGAAAGCATCCGTCCCGCTCTGCCTTGGGCCTCAACAGAGGTTCTGAGAGCCGTAACAGCTGGTAATACAGACAGACAGTATTGCTGGCAACGACAAGGTAGACTGGAATGGCCAGCTCTGACCTAAACTGGCGATACAACGAGCTTGGGGCTCAATGATTAGGGTGATTTACTCTGACCAAATATGTCGTAGTTTGAAGCTCGGGTGGGGCACCACTTGGGTCTGAGTGTGACAGGCTGACGTCGGCTAATAAGCCAGAAATGACCATCCCAATCTCCCTAGTCTTTACTGGCAATACTTTCTGCCTATACAAAGTTATTTCTTCATGGAACTCTCGTAGATTGGGAAGAAAGCAAAAAACTTTAGAAAATCCGGGCTCCTTAAGTGGAACCGCCAGCAATACAGGTGGCTTTGTGCAAAACTCCTGGGAAAATAGGTCTTAGTTTATGGTTAAGCTAAGTCTAAGGCTTCAGTTTAGAGTTC
This sequence comes from Ligula intestinalis, assembly GCA_036362985.1. NCBI lineage: Eukaryota > Metazoa > Platyhelminthes > Cestoda > Diphyllobothriidea > Diphyllobothriidae > Ligula > Ligula intestinalis. The sequence goes on along the minus strand of JAYGXS010000001.1, from coordinate 42,881,527 downwards.
GTATTAACTGCAGAGTGATTATTTAGGGTTAAGAGTAGGGCTACGGTTTTGGTTAATGTTAGAGCTAGTGTTGGGGTTAGGATGCAGGCTATGTATCCTTCTTTGACGCGTACGCAGCGGAACCTTTATTAATCTGGCGGGGTGCTCCTATGCTGCGTAGTAGGACCATACAAACCATCCTTACCAGAACTATACATACCAGACCAATAATCGAGCCAGAGCATGCATGACAGGTTGCAATAAATTACGGTTATAACACATGGGTGATAGTTATTGGTCGATCAGTTCCCTTCACAGTGGTATTCACCGAGTACTATGGCGATGGCAATAAGTATTTGCGAAATTTTAAGGGAAAAGTTAGAAACTGGAGTGGTCTGCACCGGGTTATTGATAGATGGCTGCTGCACATTCCCGACTCTAAGGCAGGATTGGTTTACGAAATGTGTATGGTACCACTTCGTGCCCTGCGACAGCTCTCTGCCGGTTAAAATCAGTCACCCGTAGGCCATGAATAGTGCATATAAAAAGACTTTTAAGTTGTCCGGACCGAGTGGCCATGTGGAAATCAGTATGTGACAGTACCTGACTGTTCTACAGTCAGCGCATGCGCAAATGCAGGACAGAGGTTGTTCTTAGACGGAGGCCTACTTGAACAACAGCCGCTGCTACCTGCTGGCTCACCAGTTTGAAACCTGGTGGGCCCTGGCTGCAAAGCTGTCTACCAGCGTATCTGCTGCTAGTGGCCGCTGTTACCGTCATCACTATTCGACATTCGTCCCGACAGCCTCGGTGGCGTGTTCGCGCGGTTCGCGCGCCTGCCTCGTTGCTGGCAGCCCGCATATAGTCCGTCGAACGCGCGCACCATGACCTCTGATCGAACCCTGCCGTCGACGCCGCCGCCACCACCTTCTCGCTCGTTCGCCTTCCTCATCCAAGCTCATGTGTGCAATGTGTGTGTGACCCCCATTGGCTGTTGGACGGCTATGCCGACCACGTAACGGACCTGGCGGTTTACCCATGCGGCTCGGCCATTATGATTCGTCAACTATGTTCGATGCTCCCCACCTCCACCCCCCCCCTCTGACCGGCTGTCGTTCAGGCGGCTGGTGACCTGACAAGCTGGTGCGTGCGGCAGCGGGCCTGGCGTTGCCACAAGCAGAAGTGTAGTCACCCTAACCTGGCTGACGCGTTGGCTTCCCCCTCCACTTCCGGCTGCACCGAGTGTGCACGCACCGAGCCAGTCAGCCAGCGCAACGAATACCGTTCGTTCTGCACTCTCCACTGCATTTAGAGGAGTACTGTTGAGACCGTAGACATTGACAAGAAGATGACGAGCAATCCGCCCTTCTCTGGATTCGGATCCACCCCGATCCGATCGACCAGCACAGTTAGCACAATCATGCCAGCAACCTCTGCAGCTGGTAGCTTTACGGAGAATAGACAGGCTCTAATGAGCAAAGCTAACTTTCCTTCTTCCTTCCCTCCTCACTCTGTTTCCGCTCCGTTCGCCTTTCCGATGGATGGATATCCGCCCCTGCTCCCCGGAAACTCATTCGCTTCCTCCTCCGCCTCCAATACGACCTCCGTCCCGGTGTCCGGTATGATGGAACATTGGTCTACAACTCTGCTCGCCGCGCAGGCCCTCTCGAGGACTAAAAAGATTTTCATTGGCGGTGTAGCAACATCCACCACGGAGGAGGAACTGCTTAACTACTTCTCCGCATTTGGCACTGTAAGTACCTCCCTTGGGTCTTTTACCATAGGTCTGCCTATGGCCAAATACTTTAGAGTGTCATAACGGCTGGCGTCAGTTTTACCGGATGAAAAGCAGTTGTTTGCTATGCACGACTGGCACTGATGATTGTTTTTATTGTGTTTCTAAGTCAACGACTGTCGTGCTTTAAAACACTGTTCGGTTGATTATTTACACAAACGCGAAACGTTCTTCAGTTTAAACGCAAACAGTGGTCGGCCGGAAGTCTCACAACAATTGCTCTCCTGTAAATACGACAAAACAAACTAGGTTAAACCAGAAATCACAACCTATATTGGTTATAAATGGTATTGATGTTTGAACTGTCAGTTCTTTGGACTCGGTTTGCCAGGCTGCAGATTGTTTGACAGTAGCCAATAACGTATTTGTACAAGCACACTCGTTGTGACTCGTAACGGTATAACGGGGGGTAGTTACTTGAATGCAGGACGTGCGGATCATTCGATCGAATGGTAGTGCCGCGTAAAGGAAAACAACCAAGAAGGTCACGCAATCCAGGATTTAACTATCACGCATCCAGTAGAAGAGTCGGACGTCCAAACCCTAAAACCCAAAATCTTCCCTTAAACTTGTCGAGCCATCTGCGTATATGCGGTCAGCATAACTTGCCCACTGTGTGCCATCAATGCCATCAGCTTCTCTGGGAACAATACGGCTGCACCGTCGTCTCTTAAAATTGACAAAAGCAGCTCAGAAGGTAAGCCTAACCCTTTCCTACTCCTTTTGCATTCTCAATTTCGTAGCTCCTCATATCTAGGAAGAGAGAGACCAAAAGGATGATAAACGATTTTCAATTACGATAAATTGTCGTTAGTTCACCGTCTACTTTCCCGTGCTCGCATTCGGAGCATCCAAGCTTCGGATGATTTCGTCATTAGCCTACGACCAGCCGTAATTGGCTAGTCGCGAAAATGAATGACCTAAACGACCCTTTCCTATTCTGAGCAGGAATGCAGTTGTGTAGACAGTTTGCGGAATTTTTTGTCTCAAAAACCGAGGTAATCATTCTTGTTCATACTCCGTCCTTTTGGTAGCCAACGGCATTCTGATAAATACAGTTATTATGTAGATTTCCGGCAGTGATTGCAGGTCATTGACCAATGACAAATTCCAGGTTGCCATAGTTAGCATACGTTCTGATGGTTAGCGTAATTTGGGCAGAGGACGAATGCCAACCATTCACTTCGCTTTCAGTTCTCGTGAAAGTTCATATGCAAAAATATGTAGACTAGGATAAACATTCCACTTTCCGGTGATTTCTTTATGAGTAAATATCCACTGTGCACATCCCTTTTGACAAAGTTTAGCAAAGACTAACCGAACCGCGGAAGACGGTCCGACCACAGACTGGTGTATTCAACGGAGCATCAATTTGTCTTTTATGCCAAAGATAAAAAAGATTGCATAGTCCTCTTTTATTGCCCAATGCGTGCAATACATGTTCAAAGAAAGTATTGCATAGTCCTCTTTTATTGCCCAATGCGTTTAATGCATGTACAAAGAAAGTAATAATGCTGAAATATATAAATACAGCCTTAACGGATATCAGGCGAAACACCCAGACGGCTGCTTAAAAGCCAGAGAAGGTGATTGACTGTGTCTGCCAATAAGTGCACCCCTTTCGCAGCCAAACTATCATCCCATCTCAAACACACGCAGAGTATATAGATACTAGTAGTTCCCATAAACGTTAGCGTCTTCCCCTCCTAGCTTATCCGCAAATCTCATACTTGATCAGGCATCCAATTCTGTCTTGACATGCGGACATGATGCAGCCCCTTATGGCTCCCCAATGCATGCCAGCGTCTCGATTTCAGCCTCATCCGTTCTATCCGCCGTCGTTCCAATGGCGACTCCCTAATGTAAAGTGCATTGGTGTCCGTTTTGTCGGCGACTACCCTAAATCCTCTTTACTAGAGTTCAGTGTCGAGGGAGGAAAGCATCACGTTCAGAGCACTAATTATATCGCTTAGCCCACCTTCCTCGAAAGTCCACCCTCGTCGGGAAGCTTGCGCGTTTATGCATCTTGATCGGGATGTAGCAAAACAGTTGGGTTGAGTGACTGCCATTTTGCCCCACGTATCTTTGTTCATTGTGAAGGAGTTTAATGCATTAACTACAACCGATAAATCAGGGAACCTGTAGACTAGAGGTAGTGTCTTGAACACGATGACCGAAGGTCCCGAATTCAAATCTCGGGGGTGCCAACCCTCGAGATTGAGTGTGACTGGCTGATGTCGGCTAATAAGCCAGAATTGGCCATTCCGGTCTCCCTTTGCTTTGTCGGATCCACTGCTTCATCACATTAACAACTCTTTGCCTATGTGCATGGTTTGGAAACCGTGAAAGGCCCTCTAAAATTTGCCGAATGAAAACTGACTTAAGCTACTAGACATCCCGTCTCCTACGTTATCTCTCGGTGATCGACCGCGTCCTCCAAACTATTTTACTCCCTCGGGCAGGTCACTCTCTGATAGCCTTATTGCAGCCCACAGCGTAGCCTTTGCAAAATTACCTGCTAATTTTTCAAGAAAGACTAAAACGAATGCACTTACCGTGACAGCAATAGGTGTGCTTGAGATATCTACAGGATGACGCGAATTACGGTGCGGGCCAGGTCTGTGAGGAAGATAATGGCGAAGGTGAGAGGATAAGTGATGGCTGTTTCGGCCGGGTTGGCCGCACCATGTAGCCGATACGCAACAACACTGAAGAAATAGGACTACGGTTCGTGTAGATTGTATTGTGGCGTTTAACTCATGATTAGGTTCGGTGTGGTTATGTAATATCTGAAAACAGACAGCCGCGTCACTCCAAAAAAGTAGTATTCTAACCCCCAAAGGGGTAACAAAAATGATAAATGTTGTATGTGTGACCTGTGCCTTTCCTGCAATTTTTAGTCGTAGGCATACAAAGTTATAACGTAGCCAACAGTTGATCCAACGACCGCGATTGGTGGGGTCGCTAACCGGTTCATGTAAGCTTTTAGTTTTACTCTTTTACTATATGAGCTTACGAGGTTAAGCGGGCGGGAGACTGAACTACTACGCTCTGTTTGTAGATAGAATGTCTTACAACGGGCATACTGAGATCGCAGGCCGAGGAATCGGGAAGAATGTGCCTTGGACCAATATCACTTCCCCATTATGTCCTCTTGTTAAATCAGCTCGAGGTTATGCGCTTACCTGCAAGCGCATTGATGTGTTAGCTAAAACAATGATATGGTATTAAAAACAAATATGTGGTGACAAAGCTGGACCTGAACAAAATGACTTCCTTACGCAATGTTGGCGGGTTTCTCCTAACGCAGTCAGCACGAAAGAGCACCTAGATGCAGTTATAAAGGGTTAAATGTAGCTTGATATACCATCAAATATCATACTATAGTATTTGACGAGGACGAAGGCGTGTCAAGCACCAGATCAATTGATTTATTGTTGTGAGCTTTCGAACTCTTACAGGAATCCATCTTCAAATATGGAGATGTACAGAAGATGGACTCCTGTAAGAGTTCGAAAGTACAGGACAATAAACCAATTGATCTGGTGCCCGACACGCTTTCTTCCTCGTCCATGCAAATAGCTGCATCGCGAACCTTCTCATTAATATTGTCTTATTTACAAACAGCAGTTACCTGTTACATATTTGCTAGGGGAATGCTTCTTAATTGTAACAAGCTTAAACACGTGAACTGGAGATTCTAGTCTCAGCAAGAACAGTGTGACGAGGAGGAGAGGGAGCAGGTGTAGTTTTAATTATTGCCATGGCGGTACATCTAGAAACAATAGCCATAACGTTTCCAATAAATCACCCTGGAACGGATAAATGTGATTGAGTGGCGTGAACACGTCACTAAACAGATAGGGTTTCAGTTGGTGAGAGTTTTATCAATGATGACGTTAGATATCTCTGGTCTTCCCCAACTCCTGTCTGAAGTCGTCCATCACTAACTTTCAAATAGATATTACCTGTATAGTAACTAATACAGGATATGGAAGCAGGAACTGCCCATAATATAGGTGACACTGTGCTGAATTCCATGGAACTGAAGGCTGGGTTTCAGGTAAAGTTGGCATTTAGGGTAGGGTGTAGTTTTGCATTAAGATAAGTGTAAGGGTTAGGACACGAGGAAATATAATTTTCCTGGAATATAATGCGCAACTACCTGTATTATTTTAGAAGCATTCCTCTCCCCTTTCCATGTTAAATGGGGACACATAAGCTATTCCTACCAACTTTTAATTAGCTAATGACCGTGTTTCATCAACATAAAACTTACCCTTCCTCCTGTGAGATTATGATATTGTTCCTTTGAATTTTGTTCGGTCTTCATCTGGCCTTATTTCATGATTTAGTCCAAAAAAATCTAATATACCCCCAGGAGGCTGCCTGTGAATTAAGGTGTTCCGAACTTCTCGCGAAGTAATCCGGTTACGGAGGTAGATAGGACTGTTTTCTGTATGTTGAACCTAATTTCATTAGTTTATAATTTTCACGTGTCAGAAATGAAGGAAAACTTGTGTTTCAGTCAACGTAATTGGTCGTCAAGTTGGTGTTTCTACGAAAATTAGTTTTTAATACAGCATATTTCAATGAAGCATTACATACAACTCAATATACTGAATAAACTACTGGCAAAAATGGTGTTATCCAGCAGGCGAGGTGGACTATTTTGGTTCATACTGTCCAATTAAATGGAATAGTAAGCACTAACTCTACGGCCTTCCGAAAACTAGCCGCCATCTAAGCCTTTAGCATGACTGTAACATGGTGTCTGGATTCTCCTGCAAATACATAATTTGCAACATAAATCATCTTTTGTAGTGTCCATAGTTCCGACTTTATTTAGCACCTGACCAAAAAGTCTTGTGGCGGGTCGGATCCATTTAAACCCTCTCTGCAGTTCAAAACTGTGCATTTTATTCTGGTGCATTCGGTAAACTCTGAGGTCACCGGAACTAACTTGCTTGTCGCCAACATTGGATTCTTGTATTATTTTTAAACTTCAAAGTTCAGCAGCCTATTCGTATACTTCAGAAGGGTTCTTTAAAGGATTAACTAAAAGCGCTTAATTCGACGGAACGTCTGGCGATATCCACGAAAACAAGAGCTCTGTGCTTAGCTATTGACAAGCCTTGATGCATTTTCGTACATGCGAAGAAAACCCAAACCCAATAACGCGAGTACTCTATGTCTTACGCTTATTATTTCGTGGTCCTTTTGTTCTTACACCTATAGATGACAGCGACGTAGACCAACTGCGCAGATGACATCTCCAAACTAAAATAATAGGAACACATGTCTATCAGCTGATACATATTACCAGTGATAATTTAAGGGGACGGTTCAATCAGAAAGACGCCAATTCGAGCTGTTTTTGCATTAAATACTTGGTGACGTACTTTTTAACCTTTGATTGCGGGTTCGAATAAGATTTAACACTAAACTAAGCGACTTGAAACATTTCTACCAAACGGTACATCAGTTTCTTGCTTATTTCAGAAGTTATAGCCATGTCCATTGAAAAGGGAACATGAGAGGTCCATTCAAGTGTAACTTTAGCATTACAGTAGTACGGTGGGTTGAACATTTTCTCAGTTATCATGGTGTGTGCAGTTAGCCAGTGCCTAATTTGCCTACTCCTCAAATAGCTTTTTCGTGCACGCTGATTATATGTGAGTAAAAGTTCTCTGCAGCTCTCTGCTTTGAAAACATTGCGTAATCTTTTGTTAAACAGCCCACATTTCGTAAAATCGCAGGGAGTTCGTAAATGTTGTAGGTTTAAATGCGCTATTTATGTGTCTACCGTAAAACTCACAAATTCCCGCAGATCGCAAACAATGCTTATCGGCTACTGATTCTGGTATTTTTTTGGAGGCCAAATTAAAAGCCAATCGTACGCAATACTAGATATATTCTACGTCAGCCATCGAAAGTAAAACTTCAAACGGGTTCCTCACATGCACGTCAGTCGGACGGAAGTATTGGCCCTCCTTAAAAGTTTAAATCCACATTACATTTCGCTCCTCAAAATTGAACAATTAACTGAATTGCCAGAAATTTTAATCGGCAGACCTGAGCATTCATAATCCATGAGATTAGCATTTGAGCCAAGGAATCAAGGCGAATGTGCTTACAAATAGGCAGGCTTATTAAGGGAAAGTAGAAGGGCTAGGAGCAAACCACCCCCCTCTCCCCCAGCACGCCTTGTCTCCGACAACAATCCAGGGTGCCAGTTAAATTTGTCTGAGAAACAGTTCTTACAATGCCTTATCATGCAATATCCTTTTAGTGACTTAATTTGGATGCTATAAAAAGAACAGTAGGCAGCAATTTATGCAGAGGATCCTCCCGTTAGCACAGGCTTCACAATCGTGATTACATAACAGCATAAAACATTAATGGGACTGGCGGCGGCAGCCTCTGCGCACAATGCCAGTGTCTCAGCGCACTTTCAGGAATCCTCGGCCAGCAGTCTGGGGGTGACAACCGGCACTAGCTACTGAGATTCTCAGCAGACCTGAATTTACTCGCCTAATCAAGCATATTAGAGAACATTTCCACCGGATGAGGAAGTCTCCATCGTATGCACACTTAAATATGGACTAAGGCAAATCTCATTTGTTGAACTGCTTGAAAACTAGGTGTTGAAAGAGAGAAGTAGGTGTGTTGGTGAAAATACTGCGAATGAGAAGCTAAGAAGTGCAAATTAGAAAAGACTAATGTCAGATTGATTTATAACTGGCATAATGGCGAGTTAGACCACTGTTTTTGTATTCCAGCTTCCTGAAATACCACCATTCCTGCTCAAATGTAACTTAAAGTCGTCGAACTCGACAATTTTGGCAGCATATTTGTGAAAAGCACGTTTTGGTGGATGCAGTGGCTGTGCAACTAACATAAAATAAGTAAGTAAGAAGTTCAATCACTCAAGAGCCTGACTATTGTAAGGTAGAATCCACAAATTATAGCAGCAGAAAAGGACCGGACTATCCATTCTTTGCTAAAAATACTACCTGCTACCTGCTGCGGGTGTCAGGCCCTTTGCCGAGGCCGAAGGCAGAGTGGGATAGCTGAGTTCCGTTAGCTGTCAGGCTAACGTTCATATACGAGTGTCAATATCCCCTGACCTAAACCAGCAAGACTATGAGCTCGTGGCTCTATGGTTAGGGCATTAGACTCTGATCAAAAAGGTTGCGAGTTCGACGCTTGGGCGAGGCACCACTTGGGCCTGACTATGACTGGCTGACGATGACTACTAAGCCAGAAATGGCCATTCCAGTCTTCGTTGTCTTGGCCGACAATACAATCCGCCTAAAACGGTCTTTTGGAGCACCACACTGCGCCCATCTTTTGTGTTTTCAGTAGTTACGGCATGTTGAAACAAAGATAATCTCAACGAGCTGGCAGCGTCTCAAAAGTTTAGGAGGAGCGCCTGCACAGTCGACTATTCTTCATAGATGTCGCTGAAAATACTCCCAGATAAAACTAACGAAATCTTCGTTACCAGGCTACCTTTAAGACAGCCCTTAAGCACCTGTCAAGCAACCTTGAAAAAAAAGTGGACGTAGCCAAATATTGGCAAGAGGGACGCAATACTATGTGGTCTGTTCTGCATTTGAGCGATGCCGCCGTTGGGATCGTAGGGTCGGACTTTTTTGAGCTTCATCTCCCTTCCGTGGGAAGTTCACGATTACGGCTCACGTAACCTTTACTGCAAATTTGTGCCTTCGGTGACTTTCAATCAGTTCAGCGCGTGTTTGTTAGATCGCACACGAGCGGAGCACCAACTGTTAAGTAATTGAAAATTTGTGCATTTCACTATGAAAATGGCTGTTAACCGGCACGCCTTCCTCTCTGACAAGCCCGAAGTCTTTGAAAGCCAACAATGATAACAGCATACTTAGTGCCACATACAGCTTCTTCAGCCCGTCCGCGTGGCGTGAAGCCGTGCGTAGCCTACAACGAAAAGGTGTTTGCGATGCCTCGAAGGAGAAAAGCAACAAAACAACCGCATGAGCGACAAGCACGAAAGAATTTGGTGCGTCACTGGAACTTGACAGTACGGCACAACTGTTCAGGTATGTATTTCTCCCTCCTACGGTTAATTATTCAACTGAAGACTGCAAATGTGGCTAAACGTGCGCGTAGGCAGATGTTCTGCCGTGTAAACAGAGGCGGCCATCCAGTAACTACAGCTTTTCTATACCTAGGTGGGCACACACACTAATTTAAGAGGAACAGGTCTTCAAACTTATTTGGTTATGTGCTATCGTGGACTTTTTAAAAATTTATTATTGAGACTAACCTGTACCCTTCGTGATAGTTAAGGGCTAAAAAGCTGAGAGACAAAGCAGCATGAAACAACAAGAAAGCATGCCCAGTATTTAATAATGCGCTTTTAATATTTCAAAAATAGGTTGCCCTTCGTGAAAATTTTAAATAGCCTAGCAGTAGACGCGCTCAGCGGAAGTGTTGCCTTCAGATTAAAGGCATGAGATCCTTTAGCCCTGCACTTTGATTGGGTAGAAGCACAGTTCACTTGAAAGACTAAATTGGTGTCCAATAATGAAGCTTTCTAAGAGGTTTATCAAATGCCAATTTGAGTGAGGAAGTTTTAATTGTGCACCAAATACACAAATGCGTTTTGACGTCTGCTGAAAGAAGGAGGGTGATTGGAGGTAACATTAAGTGCCAAAATTAAGGACATTGACAGTTGGTTTTAATTTCAATAGTTAGAGCGTTAGACGTATAAACAACAGGTTTTGGGTTCAAGCCTCGGATGGTGCATCACCTGGAGTTGGGTTAGTGTACTTGCTGACGGCTAATAAGTCAGGAATTGTCCTTCCAGTCTCCCTTGTCTTTGTCAACAATACTCATTTGCCAACGCCGCTGGCTGCTTGTGGGGCTCACGAGTTAATTTCAAAGTAGAACGGGATGATTGAATTCCATTAGAGGTCGGTGAGCCTTCATCAGCGGATGACAAGATATCCTGTAGACAATCTTGAGAAGAATGTTCGGAAGATCCTAAGCCCAAATCTGATCCGAAACGTAAATAGGCGAATTTTCGAGTGGGCATCGTCCTGAAAGTAGCGCAAGAATTACTAGCATTTACCTACTCTGCAGCCTTTCGATGCTCATGTAAATTCCATGAAGTTTTCTGGACTACTGCAAAAGGGCCTATTTTATGGTTGTCAGTGTTTTCGTTGAATTGCATCGTTGGCTGAAATATACGGTTGTCACTGAGAGCTGGTTCGAATGAGAATTAAAAACTGCAAGCCAATAAACTCTTTGTTTCAGTTGTCACATTTTCTTCTTTAAAAATACTTGTATTTTTGGACGATCGCACGACCCCTCGTTTCGCATCCTTCAATTCTCTTGTTCAATTATGTTACTCAACAACTCTGCGGCTTCATTCATGTCTGATGTAAACATTCCCAGAGCACAGGAATACCTGTTCATCGAGATAAATCAGGATTAAGCTATGCAGTTCCACTTATTATAAACAACATGCATATAGTTTAAAAAGTCTGAGAGAATTTGCATGGCACATTTGTGAAAACATGCTGGTATTTTTGGCGCTCGCAACCACAACAGTAAATACAAAACTAGTATGAGTGTGCATCGACAAAGTCCTAACCACCTGGACAACATGACGCTGAACGGCAGCTGTGATTTTAATCACCTTTGTTTCAAACTATAGAACGGTATGGAATTCGCCAATTCTCATAGAGTAAATTGACTGGCCAGGTAGGAGTTCATAAGCAATCAATCTCAAATCCACCAGACGACTATTGTACTTGCTTAAGATTAGATAAAAACACGTTTTTAACTCAAATTACTATATTTTTAGCGCAATTTTTTTAAACCGAAAGCATTCTGCCACAGAAAGAATAAGGAGAGTTGATCTTATAGTTTGCAATACAGTTCGTAGACGTGTGGACATAAAATAATTTTTTACACTTTTTATTATGGAGCGATTTGCATATGGGGCTGGAAATATTCCCATAAAAAGCGTGCATGTTACCGGGAAGAATTTCAGTCTGCGTAATGCTCCACTTACTAAATTATATACCTTCGTTAAAGCAGTCATTTCCCTCTGAAAGGCTAAACCTTTTGGTCAGGATTGGATGAGTTTCAAAACCTAACTTAGCATATTTTTAACTTGTTTATTTTCCAGTTAATCGACAGGCTCAGTTTTTTATTTTCAAGTGTTATGTGGTTTTTAGCAGACAAAACATATCCTTCTCAGTGCCAATACAAAATAAGCCCAAGTCTTTATAAATTTGAATTGAGAACTACATTAAAATTTTTAAAATTTCATCAACGGCAGCCACAATGTTCCCATCAAAACAACGCAGGCACTGTTTTCAACTACACACAACACTCTATCACTAGTTTTAAATATGTAAGGAAAAGTTAACATGCTTATCTAAGCTTTTCGTCTCAAATATACCGTCTGCCGTACAGTAAGTCCATGAGAACTGTCAACACTGGAAAAAGTGGTCCTTTTTATTGATTCATAATTTCTTTCGTTAATAATCTATCGAGATTGTTCGGTCTTTATACAGCTTTCGGTGAATCATTCTGCTTTCAGTCCTATATGCTAACAGAAACGTTTATAATCTGCATGAATTCTTCGTGTTTGAAAGCAGAGCATGAAGATCTGAGCAATTATACCTATACTTATAATGTATTTAGGACAAAATTTGGTAAAAAAGATACACAATTTAGTAGAAAATACCATTAATTCAGAGAGGCACCAGGCTCGTGACGATCGGTGCTTACCAGAAAATGATGAATGTCATCTGATATTGACATCCACGACTACCAGTGGAAGCAATATGCAAGTCGACATAAGTGCTTATGATTAAATTAAGTGGACAGCTAAATTTAAGGATAACTTATAAATCCAGATCCAGACCAAAGAATGAGGTGTTTGAAAGAATTAATTGAAGGTAAGCTGAAAAAAAAATTAACTGCCTTTGAACCGGCTTATTCTACTTATCTGTCTAGTCGCCAAGTAAGCCGATGTTAACCATAATCATTTCATTAGAGGCATGCAACAGAAGGTACATTGTTCTGGATCCATGTCCATAAGGCAGGACTGGACACCTGACCATCGTAATTCTGCTTTCGCACGCCCCAACAGAAATTGTTGAGCGGCCGCGTGAAATTTGTGCCAGCCCCTCGTCACTGCAGGTTAGCCTTGTCGTTCGGAAAAAAAAGAATATCGCTAAACTTGCGTGCAGACAGCTAACGTCAAAGAGCGGCCGAGTTTCGCTCTTTCGTTCCTTCCAACCGCAGCTGCTTTCTCCCCGCGTAGCTCTCTTATTTTCGCTCAGTCTCTCATAAATTCGTGGTTTTTATTTTTTGGCGAAAGCCCATGAATTTGTAACAAGTTGCACCAGGGAAAAAACTTGCTAGCATTAACTGAGAGCACTCGCCCCCTGTTCAGTCCACTGACAGAGGTATAATCTTAGACGATATGCTTTAGTTATGGTGTTCATGAAAAAAATGGGACATTTCGTGCATAAATTCACAGCAACTAAACGAAGTGAATAAATGAAGCAGGAGTTGGATTACATAAATGGATAGAGAGGACGCAGGTGCAATCACTGGCCTGACTTTTTCGGATTCCAGCCCCGACTCCTCTTCAGAGACAGTTTCAGATAAGGGCAGCTCATACACAGAAATGTGCAGTTTTTATACAGGCTGTAGTTCCTAGGCTACTAAACACCTATAACAAACAGCGACTTCCCTAAATTGGTAGTGATTGCCCTCCGGTGGGCCTATGCCTCGGGAACCGGCTCGCGTTTGTTATCTTCTGAAATTTCATGCACCGTGTTGGAGATTGACATGATGATCGCTCGGCCACTTGGCTTACTAGCAAGTGTGTTTATCTGCGCACACCCTGAGTGACTGATTGCCTTCGCCAAACCACGTCTCAGTACCGTGTATAGGTTGGGAAGGTCACTGTTTTTGCTAATTGACCGTAAACCAGGCCTTGAGTTGTATCGGTGAGTAAACTTATTGCCCCAGTGATCGCATTTACTTCCTCTCAGTTTCTTCCCACCCGAGATTCACATTTTTTGTATTGATAGTAACGGGGAGAGTTGAAAACAGAGGTACTGGATACCTGATTGAACCAGCGATCCGCTGAAGATTGAAGCAATTTAATGGAGATTTATTCGTTGAGGTCCAAAAATGGTCGTGATCTTTTACCTCCAGTTCGTCATTCTCTTGGTGTAGAGAACTCCGGAGGCTGCGCGCACCTCTGCGTTGAACACTGAGTCTGTCTACCCTATGATTTTGGCTATTGAAATGTTAAAACTTGCAGTAAGGAAGGGGTGCCACCAACTACAGCAAAGTCTCCTGACAGGCATACAGGACGGGAGTTACTTTTCCTACCTCTTCACCATCCATAAAACTTCACCCCAGGAAGACTAAGTGACAAAATCCGTGGCTTAACTCCCAAAGAGCTCATTTGAATCCTCGAGTTGACTTGCATTCTACCTTATTTTGCTGTAAGTAGGAACAACTATGTGTCATGAAAACGACGGCCTTTCGCGACTCACCTATGGTAAACACCGTCTTTATGTATATTTAGCGTTTTTTGCAGTCGTATATAACATAGCACTGCAAAAAAGAAACCGGAATAATCGATGACGTCAATGCCTTCCAATCATCAATTTCATTTGAAGAAAATATCGAATGGGGATGATGCGTTCAAACACGGCGCTGTTGATATGACTTATGCAAGAAGACAGTAATATGGTTGATGCATTTGTAATAAAATATATGTTAGAGAAATTTATGCGATCCTCCTAGCCTACAAACGCGTATAAATGTTGATTAAACGGCGGCGGAATGATTATGGCACTCGTTTTTGCTCGGCTTACTTCACGGCCCCTGGCACACAATACTGCCGAGCTTCGTTTCGTTACAGAACAAAAAAACCGTCAATATTTCCAAAGTGGTGGCAGGAAAAGTTCACCTATTTTGCGTGTGAATGATCTTCATCATAGCCCCATGGCAATTCATGGTGTCCGATCCAGTTGCCAAGAGACGATAGTAAAATTTTAACATTTCTATGTCTGCAAATCGTGTAGAGGTTGCATTTTACGTAAGCATGTGTCGGTTAATGCACAGGCACGAAACCATCTCTAATCTGACCACGGTCATCGTTTCAAACTGCAATACTCCTGTGGATAGTATAGGCCTTACCAACTGTCATTCGTGTAAATCCCAACCATCGATAAGGTCAGTGGACGTGAACCAACATGACCTGAACAGTGATGCACAAAATCCTGATCGTATGCGCCTTGCGTTGGCAGATGTTTTTAATTTCCTTGCTCTGCCTATACACATTCACACTTTCCCGAGTGCTCTTTAGGAAATTTATGTCCTCTAGTTGGCTGACGCAAAAATAAACCAAAAAACTTACTTCTGATAAAACCCAGGCAACAATAACCTACATATCAAAATCACATATGGGTTAACTGTTTCCCGTCTCCAGAAATACGGTTTCGGCAGTCTTTATTTTACTATTTTTAGGAGATTTGGAATAGGTTTGTGTCTCTTTCGTTTGTTTATTTTTCGCAGATGACAGTTAGACGATTAGCTATAGTTGGCATGTTAAACACCCTACTCAATGAGAGAAACATGCAATTTCGTAAGTCTAAATGGCTGATTGGAGTAAAAGTAGTTACAATGCTTCTAACCAATAGAAGACGATAAGAGGAACTTTAAGGGTTACCACTGATGCCTTGATAAAAATGACTCCGTAAGTGGAGAACGGCAGTAAATTCTAAAATAACACTTTGCGACGTATTTTTCTCTCTCACAGTCTTTAAGGTGCACTAACAATGAAAATAATAGAGCCAAATCAGCCTAAAATAAAGAAATGCGCTGTATTGTAACGATCAAATTCCGCAATTTGCAGAAAAAACGTCCGTTATTCACCATGAATATACTAATGTACAGAATCCACACATCAATGGGGAATCACAAGCAATACATAACGACCAAAGACTGAAATTGTCGCCATGGTGGAGAAAGGTCCTTAAATATATCACAAAATGTTTGCAACATTGAACTCCCTTCAAATCATGCGCTGATGACCGCATTCTCGTAGTTTGAGAGTTTGGGTTCTAATGAGCGTACTGGGTCAGCCGATGTGTATATAACATAATTTATATGCGAATTTAATGAATGTTAATGGCAGCTCAATTTTAAAAGCCCATCAGTGTTGCTTGAGCAATTGAGTTGGCTTTTTCAGTAGTAAGGGTAAGCAAATATCCGTTTAGTATGAGAGATATATAGAGAGAGCAAGGATGTCAGTTCCACACAGATATACATGAATCTGGATTAAGATAAAGACATGCAAACCCCCAAAATTCTCCCGGTTGTACACGCCACCATACGTGAAATTCAAGGAAGAACAAATATTTCTGTCCGAATGCAAGGTGATTTTGCAGCATACAAAACACTGCATAGATGCAACTCCTCATGAGATGTTCAAGCACACCTATTAGCTACTAAATCATGCTCCCCTGAGGGGGAAGTTTGCCAGGCATAGTTAACAAATGGGAGTTTTATCACGTCTGCATATTCACCTGCATTTCCCTCGAGGCAAAGACAATCAAAGCATTTGAAAAAAAATCAGTATGCATTTATCACGAGTTTTTAGGGGTATTTTTGTAAAATAGCGTAAAGTAATCTATTTGATATCGTGGCATTGATAGCTCTGATTAGCAGTTTTAACTGTTGCGTTACCCACCAATGACTCCCGCCAGTGTCTTTTATTTTAAATACGGCAGTCAAAAAACAATTTGCAGAAGACAACTCACTGTTAACGAGATACCCTTGAGAGCCCGGCTGCGCATGATGAGTACCTGGTTTGTTTACCATCATCCATACTTAATAAGAACAACATTTTTTGTATTATATACGTTTACCATAGTGGACATATTGCTGTGAGGGTGAGATTGGCTTCGTTTTAACGGTTTATCCATCAAGTTTGTTTGCTTTTAATTTTGTGTCAGACGTCTCAAGTAATTCCTACTTTTGAATTGGGTACCCAGGACCTCATAAAATAAGCTAGTTTATTGTTTCATTGAGTGGTAGCACCAACATCGAATGATGAAACACCTTAAAAATATTGGTCAGGATGCTTTTAATAGCGATTAACTTGACTATTTTAACCAATTGAGTCCTATTCGTTGCTTTTAAGTGTCACGACGCCGTTTACCTTGGATGTAGACAAAAGTGCACAGTCCTTTCAAATAAATCTTTTCCGGGTGAAATTACAAAAGGTGTCCCAACAATCGGCTCATACTTTGCTTTGCAGTTTTCGCACTTTGGCCAGCAAATCACCGTGTTCCTCATATAATGTACTTTAGTATATAGCCTGTGTTGAGAAAACTAAAGCCGATGGTTCAAAGTGCGTTCCTTAGCTGACCGTATTTTTTGCGCTCAACTAGAAATATCGTTTTTTTTCTGGAGCAAATACTCTGTTACGCAGGTCTGTGTGCGGTATAGGTTCACTGTTCTATTTTTGCGGAAAAACTGTCATTTTGACCTAAAGAGCTGTGACTCCCCCGTGCCACTGACAGTCTCGCTCACATCCGCACCTTTTGCTTTCAGCCACAACACTATCAACATCGCCTCACGCACAGGTTATAGCTGCTAGGCTCACACAACTGCAACACTTTTAGTTCGCAGTCTTCGCCATTATAGGCAGTTAGCAGTCTGAGTGACTTGCCGGATCAGACAGTGAGGCTTTTCTTGCAGAGCTGATGCTGAAAATTTAACCGCCTGAATGCGGCAGAAATGGAGAGCAGAGCAATGCGAGCGGTAGGGCAGGGGGGGGGGGGAATGGTGGAAGGCTGTCGAATATTTATCTGTTTATTCCCACTCAAATGGCAATTTCGGAATAATCCGGTAGAGTTGGCGATTCGCAGGCGGGAAGTAGGATTTGCGATCCCCTCTCCCCGCTAACGTAACTTAACTTGAAATGTAATCAGCGAAGTGCACAAGAAGAGCCGTCGGATGAGGAGAGAAGGCGCTTTTGCAGACTTCAAAGAAGCCGGGATCAACACAAGTTCTGAAAGGGCTTCATTTCGGATTGGAAAATAAATATACATTTAGTGCACAAGTATTTCGCCAATACTTGCCATATTTTATGGATTTTTTTCTAATCAAGTTAATTCGCTCACGTTTGCCTGACACATTATTTGTATAAATAGCCATGGCCGTACGAAAAAACACAGAAAATCCCAAATAAATTAAAACTTTAGTGTTACAGGTAGTTGTACGGATAAGAAAGAAGGGTTGTCGAGTACTGGAACATTGACGTGGCTGAGAGCTAAGTGATGTATACCTCTGCAGTTGTCCTCCTGCTCTCCTTTTTTCATCATTGTGTCTAACCCCCTTGCGACGTGATGGCGTCTGACAGATGATTGGGGTATATCCACTTTAATTAGCCCTTTTTGTTGCTGTTTCTTATTTCTGACGATAGACCCCTGCAGGAGTTCGAAAGCTCAGAATGATAAACAAATTGACCCATGCTCGTGCACGCTTCTTCGTCATCCAAATAGCCCAGACAATTGTCATTGCAGTGACACAGACGGAATGTAACGAGCAACTTCCAAGTACCTATTGGCTAGCCACTGGTGTACCTCACTTTCT
Source organism: Ligula intestinalis (assembly GCA_036362985.1). Taxonomy (NCBI): domain Eukaryota; kingdom Metazoa; phylum Platyhelminthes; class Cestoda; order Diphyllobothriidea; family Diphyllobothriidae; genus Ligula; species Ligula intestinalis. Next base: position 42,863,061 of record JAYGXS010000001.1, on the reverse strand, counting down.
TTTAGGTGTCCAACACATATTAACCTATAATGTGATGCAGGTGTCCGTTCAGCATTATAAATAACGGCAAAAGCTGCGTCCTCTTTTATTCTGCAAAATTTACAAATCTTGCTACTCTTGACAGATAATATATTCTAACAGTCGAATTACGACTTAGGCACACGTTGTATTAAGGGTTGGTGCGATAACGGACTGTTAGCAATCACAAATACGCCTACCGACAGTCATCTGAAAATTTCCACTTAGTATAAAGCCCTCAAACGGCCGTGTTTGTACAGGCTATGTAAGTTGACTGGGAACTTCAAAGTAAAGTGAATGCTTCGTCACGTTTGGGCAGGCAATCGCATGTTCAATTGAAAAAATAGTCTTAAGCAAACAGGTGCATACTTTACATGATGATGGAATCTTTAGGTAACACCTGTGGCCTGAAACTTTGTACCGTGCCTTTCTGGATAAGTATATAGCCAAAGGACACCAACAACAGGTTCCTTCTCATCTTCAACATATGTGCAGCTGGAGTTAAGTTTCGTAACCCGTGAACTTCGCTTTATGATTGATCAGGAAGCGCTCCATTTCAGAAGGAAGTTCAAATAGGAATTATGACGGCAGGCGCTTTCAACCTGGTGTCGATTAGACTAGATCAAAACGGCTGCAACAGGGCTATTAACAGGCATTAGGAGGGTTGTGTTGAGGCTCAATGAACTCTGAGCTCTTGGTCTACATGCGTTCACTCACAATATTTGATCTAGGATTTACTTCCCGCCAGCAATCGTTTCTAGTGTAACTGCTAAAGTCAGAAGGTCATTTGTGTATAACAGAGGGGAAAGAGAATGGGTCAGTCCACCTCAGCCTTTGCATTTAGCTTCCCAGTGTGCACATTCAGGGGGATTAAACGCGAACGACTTGCGGACAAACGTGGTTCGAATGATTGCTATCCAAGGAGCTTACTGGGCTAAGGCTATTGCTAATACACACACACCGCGTGATACACAGGTGGATGTCTCCCATTGTGGCAGTTGAAATAGGAGCAAAAACAAATGTTTGATGCATCTTCACATCGTCACTGTTCTGCACCTGACATTTTTTGAGTTCTACGGCAGAATAGGATTTTCACTTTATTCTGTATCTAGATGCATTCAATTCGCATTTTCTTTCGCAAGCCTCGCATATTTTTCAGATGCGTTTTTAACGACATCAGAATTTCCATCCAATTAGACTTATACATTTGCATCACAGAACTTGAAGCACCAAATCAGTGGACCAGTACTTCCTGTTCTTCGTCTTTATCATACCGATCCTCCATTTAATAATTAAATGTGACGGGCAGCAGTGCCTTTTGATAGAATTAAAGCCAGCTGTGCCCAGAGTTAGAGCGCGATATGCAAATGCATCTGGCGTTAACAAGCATTAATTGGCATCATTAGAAAAACTTGAAACTTATGCCTGGGTATTCACAAGTTTAACGTTATTATTTTCAACAAGACAGTAGGCAAAAAGTAATATAGGACTAAAAAACAGCCATTTTTAAAATTTTTAACATTCCATTTGAAGGATCACATAGGCAGCTATTATACTTACCATTAATTCGTACGTTTAGTTGATAGAATTTGATCGGAACGTAGTACCGGTACAGGGAATCTGGTAAACTGGTTTTGAATAGACGAGGTTTGATGCAGGACCTTAAATGCAGCCAATCATTTTTGCCAAGCTAATACAGGCGACTTATCCGGTCCCAATTTTCTTCCTCTAGGCAGCTGGTCTGAGCAACAAACTCCCAGACTACACCAAAACTGTCTTAAATTTATGAGCGGGTACTCACACATTTCCCCTTTTAATTTCTGTCCTGCAACACTGCCTTACAGTTGGTCAATGGGAAGTTTCTCTTATATCCCTAATCACTGCCTTCTTCATTTTTTTTGCTTTAGATTGAGTGTTGCGAACTGATGATGGACAAGACCACAAATCGTCACAGAGGTAAATGACAACTTCAACCAGTTTGATACCATAATGGGCATAAGTTTTACCAGGAATCAATGCAGTAGTTGCTTTATACTATCAGGTCTCTGATTTGTACCGATAACATTCTCTAGTGATTTGTGTGACTCTCTGCCAGAAGGCAAAAAGTAACATTTGACATAATTCTGATGGACGCAGTCATGCTGTTGATCGCACCCTATTTGCGTCTAAAGAAAAAAACTACTATCTGACGGGCCGTGTAATTTTGCCAATGTTTCGTATTCTAATTTCGGTTTGCATAAGTGCTGAATATTTTGCTCCATATTCGCCGACAGAAGGAGGTTCAGTCATTTGATTTTTTTGAAATATATTGGCAAAACATCAACGGGCATCGTAAGTTCACTTGATGGTATATTAGTACATACAGTAGACGCCGTTGATTATGCAATATTTCGACATATGCGAAGGACGTATACTCATTTGCATATCGGAATTGACTCCAGTTGTAATACTGATTATCGTGTGGTTTATTCTGAAGTGATTTAAGTCAGTTTAGGATGCCAACTTTTTAACGAGCTTCGTTTTGACGCCTAGCAAAACATATCAATTTTAAAAACTGACTACTTAAGTAGTATGTTTTTTATCATTGATTTTGACTGCCTTCATAAATTTAAATATATTTTATGAAAAACATGGGCGAAAAAATTATTTCTGGTACATGTTCGATAAAAAATTACGCCTTCTTGAAATTTTATACCTGAAGGAAGGGTAGCTTTCGGTTTTAAAAAATTGCCCAATTGCCAAATAATTTTCTAGCCTAGTGACTGCTATACTCGAATTCAAGGTTTAGAAACTGCGCACTGTGTACATTTTTTAAAGGAAAAGTACTTTTTCACCTACAGTCTGAAGAAGTGGTCACATGGTTTTCATAAAATATAGAAATAGATTTTGAGCATATTTTATGGAGTTAAGGTAGCGTAAATAAACTGACAGATACGATGTTTTATGAATAAATGCCTCACAGTTGTAGGAAATCTCATACTTCGAAACGTTTTTAAACCCAAAAACTACCCTTCCTTCAAGTTAAAAATTTAAAAAAAGCATAATTTGCAATCAGACATGTACAAGAAATAATTTTTCGTCCATTTTTTCCATAAAATATATTTGAAATTATAAAGGCAGTCAAAATCAATGATAAAAAGACAAACTACTTAAGTAGTCAGTTTTTACAATAGATATGTTTTGCTAGGAGTCGAAACGAAGCTCGTTAAAAAGTTGGCATCCTATACTGACTTAAATGACTTCAGAATAGACTACACGATTATCAGTATCACAACTGGAGACAATTACGATTAGCGAACGAGTATTATTCTTTCGCATATCTCGAAATATTGCATAATCAACGGCGTCTTCTGTATATGTTATATGTAGATCGATAAGTCCAACCGATCTGCAAAGTTAAAATGGTACTGTTTACGATTTTAAAAACTAAATATCTAAAGACGTTTTATCGCATTTTGAGCTGTGAATACCTCTTTGCCCGAATTTTCTCCATCATTTCATTGTTCTAGCTATCAGAAAATATATCACATGTGAAGAAAATTCACGTATGAAATTAACGTGTGACCATCAGTGATGATTAAATTTCCACAAAAAACCATTCCAGCATTAAACTTTTCTAGGAGGATCTATGATTCGCCTCGCTAAGCGATAATTCTCGGAGATACGACTTATCATCAGGGTGTTTTAAATTTGTGTAAATCAAGAAGATTGATTAACAAACTAGAAGTGTTTTGTTTCACCTGGGCCAAGTGATACAGAAAAAATAAATGCAAATTTTGACGGGATGTTGAATAGAAAAGCCACTTAGACATCATACGGTTTCGCAGCAACCATCGTCTGCGAAACACTTTTTTGCCGTTACAAAAGCGAAGCAAGGGCACAAAGTCTGCAAATGCACGGGAAATTTAGTGAGAGCTTCAGACTACATCCGCACACATTGAGCAATTTGAGTTCACGCATCGTTGGTCACTTCCTTTTGCCCTACTTCAACGCTAAGCTGCATTAAAATAGCAGTCGGAAGTTATTCATAAGAGATAGCTGATGAATAATGCTCCTAAATGATATAGAGAACGCACAGCAGAAATTTCTAATCATAGGAATTTTGAAATTTTTTGTATAATTAATAGATTTTGACACAGATAACGCGGTACCCGTCGAAAGGTGACAGTGCTTTTAGCATTCATTAGGAGACTGTGTATAAATACCACCTGCAGTAAAGTGATGAAGAGCATACAAAAATGATTATGCTAAACAAAGATGCTGAGTATTAAAAAAAAACGATTTCAGCTTCTTTCGTTTTTTGGTATAGTTTATTTTTAAGTTGGTAAATTTGCATGCATAGTCAAATTTTTACTGGCAAATTATGGATTTTAAGCAAAGATCATAGGACTGAGTATTTTTTGAAATTTGATTTAGTGTGTATGGTAAAGAATGAATGCTGACAAATACAGCATTCAATGCAAAACGAATTTTGCGAACTCCACAATTAAAATTTTGTAACTTGAAATCTGACGATTTATTGCGCAAGATGTGTCTGCTTTTATTCAATGTAAACCCTATAGTCATTATGCACGTTCATATTGTGGCAGGGTAGGCTATAAGCCATGATGCAACAATTTAATTTCAAGTTTACAAACCCTAAATGGGGCAACGTATGAAACATCAAAATAATGAACACCTGTATAGGTGACTAGAGGCAGTTTGACGGAGCACAAATAGTTTAGGTAAAACATTAATTTCGTGCGATATAAGCTATGACCAGTCATCGTATTCAAATGTCAAATTACAAAGGGTGGACGGTGACCACTTCTTCGGCTCATGACTGACAGAACGGTAAGCCTGTAAGTGGAGGGAAGAGTGTTTGCCCAAGTGCTCCAGGATAAATTGCGCGTCTTTGAAACCCAAGTTACCCGACTTTAAGTAAGAGTATAACCAGTTGATGGAGGCTGTTTAGCCCGCAACGGTTATTTGAATTGCCTTTCCAGCGCTTTTCTTTGTAGGTCATGATTATTAAGACGACTTATATTTCAATTTCTTTTGCTAAAGTCTTAGTCGGACAAACAGAAGTTTCAATGTTTGCCTATCACATATTATCCCACCGCTGGGGCATAAATAAGCTAAAGTTTGTGTCTTTGTCTTCATGCTGGTAATCCTGGTGTGATACTGCGTGAGAGATGTAGTCTTAGGTCTAAATTTTTCATTAGATCTCATTGCGGATATTCAATAAAGGCGTTTTTGATGTTTACTGTTGTAGGTTTTGGTTTTGTGACGTTCGAATCCGAGGAGTCGGCTGAAAAGGTTTGCAAGGTACATTACCATGACATCAACAATAAGATGGTAAGTTTGTTGTTAGCGATATCTTTAAATGTCTTAATAGATTAACTTCAAATTAGTTGCAGAAAATTTTAGACAAATAAACTCTGCTATGAACTTTCTGGTATAATTGGAACTTTATGAATGGTCTTCGGATGACCTAGCAAATAATTTGGCGCGAATTAACCAGCAAACTTCGCTTCCAAAATAGGTAGGGAAACACCCACATTCTGTCATATGACGAGAGGTGTGCGGTATGAATGGATGGTAGGCAGTATTCTTAAACCCCTGTACGTTGGTCTACTAGATAATATGCTCTAAAATGATTATTTGTATGATGAAACTCATTTATCCCTACCTATCCAATTGAACTTTTGTTGTATATTTCTGTGTATTCTATTCATTAAAAACCGTGCCAGAGGATGTGATAATGTGTCATCAGGGAAGAAAATTGTCCGATTTCTTAAACGATACAATATATAACATGATAATGAATTTTCAGAACTTTCTTTCAACTATCTCGTCACACAGTCTACCAACTTTAAAAATGCGACAGCATGCATGCTCGTTCACCCTGACAAGATCAAAAGTTATCTATCTGCTTTTTAGTTTACGACCTCCGACTGAAGTTTTATGAACGCAGGGAGCCCTGCTGAACAAAATTCTCAGTAACGTTATAATTAGAAGATCATAAGTGATGGTGACTTTAAAATAACAAAGTTCGGTCTACGCGAATAAAAGACCAAACGGACCACAGTTAGCGCAGAGATAAAGTAACCTGCCGCATACTTCTTAAGAGGATCTGAAAAACTAACAAAACACAAACCTATAATTACACAAATCCAGGACCATGGTCAAATCGTACCCAGTCAAAAAACTGCAGAAATATTCAATAGATTAAGACATTTCGCAATTTAGGAAGCTGCCTTCCTGTCAAAAATATAACATTGTGTATTTCTAGTCACAAATAATCGATAAATACCTTTAAAATCATTGGAATTTGTTGAGGGTGTTATCATAGCTCTGGTGGCAATATTTATATTGTCAAGGACTACCCTGCGTTCTGACTAGTTTACACAAAACAATCTCGAGAAAGAAGAAGGGGAGGGTGAAAAGTTATGCCTGTAAAGCCTAAAATAGCGAGAAGGTCTCTTATGCAGCTTACTTGGATTGATTTAACTGTCGTATCTGTAAAGAGCTTTCGTTTTTCCTATGCAGAGTTCGCAGTTCACAGAGTTGAATAAGGCTATTTAATCAGTCTCTTCATTTCCACCGATATTGCTGTTAAAGTCAACCTACTAGTGTTAGTTAAGTTGGCTGTGTTGGTGGTATCAGTGGGGTCTTTAGAGACTCCTTCTAGGGGATCAGCCTCCCCCACAATGTCAGCATAATGCGTTAAGACACTGCATATTTATTGCTGCATCGTTAGGAGTCCATCGAAGATTAACGTTCTAGCTAGCATAGGCCTGCCTTTGAGGTAAAATAGCTTTCGTCCAACTATTTTGACAGTTGGTAACTCCTCTTAGTATGTGGTCTGAACACTATCCTAATAAACTGCGTCTTAACGTCAATCCCAATTAAAATGTCATTAGTTCAAACTGCCTTGACTACGGTGCTGGTTTCCGTGTATATCTGAATTTTTGAAAACTACCGACGGCGTCTTTATTGCTCACAGGAAACAGTAAAGTTCCATGCATATACTTTATCCGTCCAGAATAATGTTTTGCTGGAAATGCTGTCCAAAAAGCCAAAATCTGCAATTGACGGAAATTGACCTCTACAACAGATATGTACATTAAAATTGAGATCAATGTTGAAAATGCAGCAATAATAAATTCCTCTTTTAGTTGAAATCCCTTCTAAAATGACAAAATTTTGGACCTTAAAGTAGAACCGCATCTTATGCAAGTATATATGGACATCTCAGATATATGGCTAAATGGTGGACACTGAACGGCTTCAGTTGACCAGATTTTAATAATGAATTAATAATAATTAAGAGGGTTTAGCTTATTTGAATAATTCAGCTGACGCACTTGTGACAAATTTTCGGCCTCGATGGGAGTCGAACCCACGCAGCAGTAAAATGTTTTGCACAGACAGATTATCAGTCTGGCTGATCCAAATGGATCTCCCATATCTGTCGACTGACCTGGGTCCACTGATTTGTGGCCGCCGTTGATGACATAGTGTACCCAGTACGACTTTAAAATAATTGACACAAAACATGATAACATTGCATGAATTGACATTTAGAAAAGCAGTAATAAAAACTTATTTTGTCCAAGCGTGTTCTGGCAGTGTGTGATGTTTGATGTTATTCGATTTCCTCAAGATTCGATAATTATTGCACAGGAGACAGCCATACAGAAGAAGGCCTTTCACAAAGCCTTGAACAGTTTTCCATCTATAATATTTTGCCTAAATGGCTCCCTCACAGACACTGGCGGCTTACACAGACGGCTGCAACATTTGTTTTGTGCTAGACACTCAAGCACTAATTATCGTGTTTGCTGTCTGCCATGGAGTCATAGCAAATTGGTGGCAGCTAGGAATTTTTCTGATGCTCTGCTAGATTCTGAAATAGAAAGACACTTGTCCTATAGGCGTACACATTCTTTAGGTTTTTATCCTTCTCTGCAAAATAATGAAGGTCGTTTTCATCAATTCTTGTCGTTGTGAAAATGAATAAAACAGGGCAGACGATAATGGTGCGTCTTTAAAATGCCAGCCAACGCGGATGCAGACTGCAGATTGACGCTGATTAATGGCAAGCTTGACGTTCAGTCTGTGGGAAATCCATTTTACTTACTAGTCCGGCATATTACACAATTAATTCTGACTCCCTGAGTCGAGAATAAAAGTATGTTTTCACACACCGAAAGTTAACTGTAAGCCTACAGGGGTGCAGCATGTTGCACAGAAGCCTTGCAATTTTTGAATCCCAAGTTGTTCTCTGTTAGTATATTATGTCTGTCCATCTGGACGCACTTCTTTCAAACATTCAATCTGCGATTTTTGTATTTCGAGGCCTAAAAGTAATACATTAGTATGCTTGTCTCCAATTAGCTTTTCTTTGGTTTGAGAGTCCCATTTAAGTGAAATCGCAGGATAAAATTGCCTTCTTATCTCAACCTCAAAGGAGACGTCCTTTAGACTTCCATATTTTAATCGGTTCCCAGGCATTCATTTTTAAAACATTTCGCACATGAAACATCTCTCAAGTACCTCACTGGCAGAAGGCTTTGGCCTGAGGAGTAAAAAATATAGGCTAACGTTCTATTTATTCGTGTGAGAGCGGGCGATTATATTCATAATTTCGACAAGTCACTCAAAAATGGGCGCCTGCCTACCCGGGTGTACTTCGTAATTAAGGCGAGGCCAATTTTTGCCTTTAAAGAATCACTTTTATAAAATCTGAAGAATTTCAACTCTATCTACCTATGCACAAAAAGTTAAAATATGGGGCTTTTGCCAACTTAAAAGCGCACTTTAAGCCAACTTGCCTAGGAAATCAATTTTTACGCAAACTTTTATCAGGGTTAAGAAGATACGATCAGACATATTATACAGCACGGCATGCCACCATTAATTTTCAAGCAGATAAACACCTGCAATCAAACCGGTGATAATTGCGATAGCGTGATTGCTGACGGTTACGCTTGAATTCCTCCGAAAACTATTACAGACGTAATAGAAGTGAAGCTTAAAATTTCAGTTCACTTAACCTTGCCGCGCACTGTGTTAGAAAAGAGTCCTAGTTATAAATTTTTCTTTCAGGATGCTTTTCTTGACTGAAAAGTCTAGCGTTTTTTTAGCAACTTAGAGTTTGCACTTAAAAAATCGCACACATTATGTATCTTGGAAGCGTCATATGGACAATTGTTTCTAGTTCTCTGCGTGACCTCGGTTTAAAGCATGTGTCTAATGACAAAAAAAGTCGACCCTTCCATTTCTGCGGACACATTTTGTCGGTAGCTGCAATGCCTTCCACCTTTTTTCGACTGTTTGCACATAAATGGAAGGCTTTAGAGACTCAAACTTCTAACTACGTTCACCAACGGACTTAAAGCGCAAAATGGTGGTACATGCTATGGTTTTGTAGTGATTATTGTGGAGCTAAAAAAGGAAACGGACCCTGAACTCATTAATCATACGCATGTTTCATGGCGTCGAAAGGAAGTCATCTTTGTGCACCCTTGCTACCCAGTGAACTGTTCTTATGGACAAGAATAATAAAAAAGAGAGTTCACAGAGAACCCTTTTCACCATACATACTATAGGTCAATTTGCGCGTTATCTTTTTTGCTTCAATGGACTTTGAAGCCTAATTTAATTTAACTTCCGATCTTCTCAGGTCGAGGCGAAAAAAGCGCTGCCCAAAGAGGTGCTCAGCACCGGGAATGCACTCGTGAAACAGCAGCAGCAGCAACAGCAACAGCAGCGTCAGCAGCTACTTCAACAGCCAATTCGTAAGTGCAAATTCCTCCTCCTCGGTAACAATCGGCTGAACCTTGCTTTTTGTTAGCTTTTGAAGAACTCTGCAACTTTTCGAAAAAAAGATTAAGCGACATATTTAGAGGAGCTTGAAAGCAGATACCAATACAGCCAATAGGGATTCCTGCTAAATGATCTGCTAGTACGTGTCTGCTTCAGTAACTACAAGGGAAACCTGTCAAAACGAACAGAATGTAACATTTTTTTGTGGCACATGTGGACCATTGAGTAGATTTGTTCTTCAGCCTGAAATAAGAGGCCGACAAGGATAAAAAGGACCTAACACTGGCACGTATGAGAAGAATAAGAAGACTCGATCGCTGGGACAATATTTTTATTTGCCTGACGTTTCGATGTTCGTCGCGGATTCGTCATCAGAGACATGACTGGCACGTATTTCCGTCAGTGAATTATTTGCCTTCGCCCTTATTTAGTTTCCTTGTCCCCAGTTTCTGGCTCTTAGCTGACATTAGCTGTCTGACTGTAGTTTTGCCGTCAAAAACACGACTGAGGTTACTCGTAAGTAATGAGCACGTTCATCGACATCCTTAACTAATGATTGCCTGGAATAGTTTGCTTATTTCGATTGTATTTAAGCCTCATACGGATATTAAGAATCAATAAGGCATAACGCTTGGCAAGAAGGATATAACGACGGCAATGTACGATAATAAATGACAACAAGATAAATACAGTCAGTGAACATTGAATAATGTCTTTTTTTATTGAGCACACACACACTTCCTGATAAATAATTTGATACTTCAGTAAAGTTATACACTGAATGGTCGATAAAATTGGAAAAAAATTAGTATCGATTTTGTTGATTCTGGGCAAAAGCGGTATTTCCGAATTTCAGCGATAATAAGCCACAAAAGATTCTCAGTAGGGCTCAGGATTAAAATAAAGGGAAACTTTCTATTTGGGTGGTTTAATTTTTTATGAACCAAACTGAATATATGACGATCACAGAAGTGGCCGTCGATGACTTTCGATCATCTTATTTTTAAATCACGTGTAAGACAAACTGAAAGTGTGTCCGAGTTAGATGGCCTAAAGATCATTTTATCAAATATACGATTTTTTTTCGTTCCTTCAGTTCAGTAAGGCTGTTGATTAGGTTCATTTGCAATTGCGAAGCCTGGATATCAACAGTTGGATTGTCTAAATAACCGGAGGGATTATTTGAACTTGAGCCATATTAACCATGCCGCAAATAGATCCCCATGGGACGAGCGGTCTAGAATTATGTTGCTGAGCTAGAATTGATGAATAAAACAGCGCGCAAGTAAAGCCGGCATAAAAAATGAATAAATAAGTCTATCAGTGATAAATTCTTCGTTATAATTTATGTATTATTGTTGTAATAGGCTGTTTAACTTCATAAATACATCTTATAGTGACTGTCTACTGAGAAGTATGTAACTTTTCATGAATATGGCTTTTTGGAAAAAGGGCACTTTTTCATTTTTCCATTCATGCTTTGTTATATGCTTACATTTGTGCAACTTATGGTAGATCTGATTTTATTTAACTCTGACCTATAAATATCGACAAAAAATTTTCACACTATATGAGGACCAGGTTTATCGTATGTTTTTACCCTGTCGGTATTGTCCTTTTTGAAGAAAACCTACTGATTCACGCAATCTCTCACAACCGTTTTAGCCCTCTTGCGTTTTCTCTAATTGGGAAAATAAAGAAAAATGCTGAAACACAAAAAATAATTGTTTCCTTAACTTCATGTCTGATACTGTCAACAGAAGGCCTGCTCTCAGGTTAGCTTTGCAAAGTCATCCGGATTCTTTTGATTTTCTGTTCTCATGAGAGAGTGTCGGGAATCGGTCTTATGATTCCATACGCTTTATATTTATATATTTACTGTTTCTCATTCTCTGTGCCTTGCACTATTTTGTGGCTATGACTGGAATTGCAACTTCATAAAACACTAATTATCTCAGCAATAAACTACATCTATGCTGGTGATTCAGATTATCGCCATCTTGCTCCAGCTTAATTCCAATCAAGGCATTACTTATTCAGTCTATAAAGAGACTTTTGTTGCGATAAATAACAACTAATTTGCATAACTATCGCTTGCTACAGTCCATTTTATAACGATAACGAGCAGACACAAGCCAGGTAAACTGTCATTCAGTTAAAAAAATTGCCACATCAGACATGTGGGAGAATACTTTTTGGTATTACCAGTTTAAAAATAGAGAATAGTTTTTAAGTTTGTTTACTTTCTTACCAGTGTCCCTTCTGTATTGTTGAGCATTATTTCTTCAATGCACAGAAAGTCTGAGAAAAAAGGATGAGAAAAGGATACGAAATGATTTCAAAGTTTATAAAGTGACTGCAATTATTGTGGCCCTGGAAGTTTTTAAAATTCCAAGGTATTTGATATGCATAAAATAAAGAAATCTTCCTACGTAATTCCCTATAGACTGCAATCATTCCTATGCATGCATCCATATTTCAAGAAGAACATTTACAACTCACTAACATATCGAGATACCCTTTGCTTCATCTTCATCACAGTCGCTTCGAATAGTACCATTCTGATTAATTTTACTACTATGAGCACTCCCAAATTCAGTAAGGTCACACAAAGCAAAAACGTCTGGCTCATATAGACGCAATTATCAAATTTGAATGGCCCACCTTAGACTTACAAAAGAGCAGTTTAATTCCAAACCTATCTGTGAGGTAGAAGGCAAAAGTGCCTCTTCTTTTAAAGTAATTGAGTATTGCGCCTGACAAAATGCTCTCCATAGAATGTGTTTTAATCGCGGCATTTTAAGTAAAAAATCGAATTGCAAATGAGGTGAATGAGAATTCGCGGAGTGCGCAGCTTCAACTTAATTGCATGGACTAACTCGAAAGGCTAAGTGTTTAGGAGAAATCCATCAAAAGTAGAACATTCGAGCTTTTTAAGGATCGGGAATTTGACGTGGGATGCTGCTAGAACAACCAATTATTAGAAGAAGTTCGACTATGTCGGTAGTTTTAAGGTACATTTTTCTGTAAGCGGAAACATTTTCACCGGATTCACAAACAACCCGTTTTACCTTACATTTTACTAAAAGATTATTTTAATAACAAGGAAATGTGAAAATATGCTAGTCACAATGAGAATAAGACATTCGCACTGCCATTCCATTAGCTTGCAAATTAACAGCAAATTTGCGATGTCTAAAATATGCAATTGGCCAGCGACAACGGGGCAGTCAAGCAGCTAATATTAACGGAAAAACGAGACAGCCAAGAAAATTAAGGTGGCAGCTGTTATGTGAACCTTTCCATATCCTCAGTCCAGTTGTGCCGCAAAAAACATGTGGCACTGGAGAAGTAACAGACTCGCATCTGTTTAACAGATGAGGTCTAAATGGTCGGTCAGCTGTCGTGCTGCCCAGCAATTCCCTCATTGTCGACCCTTCATCTGTCATTTTTTGAACCGATAACAAATGTCTGCACAAAGTCAAATGCACCCACTGATCCATTTGGCTTGCATGGGGGAAGGAGATCTGAAGTCTAGGTTTAAAATGATGGAACAGAGGGCCTGTTTCTTGGTTTTTTCTCTCCTTGCTGGCTAACTTCGCTGTGGGAGGCACGAAAAATTAATAGGCTTGGTTATTAACCATGCTAATGCAATCAGTACCTGTAAATGTGATAGAGCGTGCTTAGCTTAAAGGCGAGTATGGGATAATGTGACTAACGTTCTGACAGCTATACTTGGTGACCCTAACGGAGATTTAATAAAATGCTGGTTTTCAAGTACCGACAAATGTGACAAGTAGAAACGTGAATCAATCGTAAAGAATACTACGGGGAGTCAAACTAATGAGCAATTGAAAGGCCTCCTAATCGTGCCCGAAGAGATCATAACCGCAGCGGAATTAGAAAATGTGCTGGAGGCAAAACAAAGAAATTGGACATCTGCTTAAAGGGTGCTATAATTACTCGCCCGGATAGCCGCTCGGTTATGCTAATGGTTCACTTTGTCGTTAAATTTCTCGAATGAACAATTTCACTGCCAGCACCTGCGCCTGCTTAATCAATAGCAATAAATAAACGCCTAGTTATACTGAATTCGAAATAATCTTAAATATGGCCATCACTTAGTAGGCTTTTGGAAGGCTGCATTTATCAGAAGTAATTCCAAAAAATCGTTCTGAGTTTTTCGGCTTTTCATGTGGTAGTTTGCAGAGAAGCAGGCCACTTTTAAGAGGCGACTAGAGTTTTATTTTTTCATATCTTCGTTCTCCTCTAGGTGGATATTTTTTTGATAGGTGGACCTCCATCATCGAATATACAGATTCATTCATAAACAAAGGTAGCAGGTGCGCAAGTGCGAAGGAATTGTCGACTGACTGACGCAGCTGCCTCCGTACACTTCGGAGAACGTTACTGAATGTCATATTAGGGGATAATAAGAAAGCCGGTCAAGTTTCCAATATTGAATGTGGCTGTAAGAGATGCAACTTACGCTTCAGCTGGCAAGGGGGATATGCCTTGTGCAACACACAGTGAATAAACGCCCCAACCGTCGGCGTCCAGTCGACCACCATGATGTCAGGATGTCTACCTGTTCGCATTAAGATATGTAAAAAAACCTTACGGATATTTTCAGAAAGGTTAAACTTGATAACCTGAAGTAAAAATTCGTGTTCCAAAAATGTGTAATGAAGTAACCATTTAATACTAAGTGTATACAGAGAATGATGAAGTACAAATGTGTCGCTACTCCTTTATGCGACTAACATATAATGCTGCAAAGGCGTTTTATGATAAACAAGACCTGTTTTATTTGCTTCAGATGGACATAATTACACTGGTTTATCTGAAGAATATAGGCTATTCGTTTTGTTGATTTTACTGCAATGTCAGGCATGTTGACCTCATTCATGACCACTCTGTTACATTTAAATGATCCCAAAAGATCATTATTTCACAGAAAATTACAGTGCTTGTTAGTAAGGTTTGTGCACTGCTTCAAGATAGTTTGTCAAGCTTCCATTAGGACTTCAACCGGTGGTGTATGATTTATCTAAGTAGCAATACCACGTTCAACGGTAAGGGTGTAAGAGAGAGCACCTCCTTAACGTGGACTTACCGCAACATTGTACTTAGTAAAAGTAAAACATATGAGAGTGGTTATCTGCGGTTGATACAAACGGCCGCATACACAGATATTTGACAATTTCCTGTTCTTTTGTTTATTTTCTACATTTCTTCAGCACATATCCTATATGCCTGTAAGGCTACATAAGATGATCGTTCGACCAGGCAGTGACTATTTCTAGGTCTTTTCTCCTTTTTAGGAGATTTTTTAGCATACTCTATCATGTGAGGAGGCAAGTGCCAAAATATCATTGATTTGGAAAACGTGCACTCGAGTATGGCAGCGAATGCATAAGAAGTCCATCTTGCCGAACCCTTTTTCAAGCGTTAAAGTGGACACAAAAATTCTTAAAGGACTATGACTGCCGGACTACAATAATTTATTTATTATATATCTATTTTATTTTTCTACATACGTCTAATCTCGAAGTTGCCCTTGATGACGCCTCAAGTAAAAATCACGTTTTATCCGTAAATGGCCTGTTTCTGCTTCCCTTGTCTCTTCTCCCGGATGAGTACTGCTATCACTTTAAATCTCATTTCTCAATGCTTCCACCTATTTTAGCCTTCTACCTGACAAATCGACTTACTGTGTCAGAACAAACCACCAAGATGGTACCGGGAGTCGGTGCTGTGTCCGGATCTTCTCCTATTGCAATGGCAGTTGTAGCTATGTTGGCAAGTCAACAACAAAAGCAACAACAAAACGCTCAAATGTGTCATAGCAGCGTCCTCCACTCGGGCATGCCTGGTATGCAGAATGCTCTGACCGTTCCCGAATTGATGTCCCTGGTGTCTCTGGCCTACCCATCGAGTAAGCACGGCTTCTACCTGCGAATAAAATACTTGTCTGCTTGGTATTACCGTAGTTAGGCCAAAATCTGCAACCTTAATCTATACAAGTGGCTTAGCAGAATAACAAATGCGGAAGGAAAATGAATTTTAAAATTCTATTTTATATGTAAGTAGGGAAAAAATAAGACTGGTCAGGCATCGCAACAATTGGTTGATTTAATTTTCCTGACAAAGTTCCCCTGTAAGCGTTTTAAAATTCCGGGATAAAAACCACAAAATGACTCCTGTGTCCGCAGTGCCTCTCCTTAATCACAGATTAGATAGGCTACGGAGTTCAGTGAAGGTTTTTGCTCACGTTCTGCTCTTTCTCCACAATTATTCCACATCATTCTCCATAAAAGCAAATTAAATGTAGTTAACGAATGAGTTCCCAGGAAATTAATGTCAGTGCGTGAAGGAAACACTATGGCATAATGCTTCACATTCGACCTCAAAAATGATAACGATAGTATACTTAATTCACAGAAGTGGCATCTCCGGACCCGAAGGCTCTTTTCTACAAAACCCGAAAAGTGTTTTTGACCGATATTTGTTCCTTTATTACACAACTAAAAGCGATTTAGTTCGTCACCGATTTCCCGCATTTTCCCGCATCTCTTGTATAAGTTAACTTATACTCTCAAATAAGTCATTTCCCGCAAAAATAAAGAGAGTGTCTGACGAATAGTCTTTGCGTTATGGACTAGAGCATTCTGTTGTGACCGAACACCTATGGGAAAAAAAGAGCCCTAGTAGAAATTAGAACAACTCATAACTGCATTTTATAACATCAGGGAATAGTAAAATATGTCTCTTGTTGGTGCAGGAACAACCCACACCTGGTAGTTATTTTTACTTCCATTGGTTCTTTTGGCATTATGTCGTTTGCCGTTTACCACGGTTGACGTCATGGTGCGAGGGTGCATTCTGCAGCGTAAATGATAGCCCTATACGAATTTTTTTCAAATCACGCAAATTACGTCATTTTCTTTTGGATTCCATCCCTAGTTCACGTCTTAGAGATCATCAGAACGCGGACTACCATTAAGCATTTTCAATGGACAAGGCGGGAAGCCGCATGCACAAATCCAGTGGGGTTTTAGAATGTCATTTGTACTTCGATGGTGTCTTAAATATTTCTCTTCCTGTTCCAACTCCCGGCTTTTGCATGACTGTAGCTAAAATTAACAAAATTTTACTTGATTTACTGGTTACTTAGCTTACGCTTATGAGGGAGTTGCTGATGAAGTAGCGTTTTTAAAGGGAGCAATAGTACTGCCGTAGCATTTCACTGGCATTACTATAGCCTAAGTCCTACCCTCAGTTTGGGTTTCTGCTTGAGCATAGCCCAGGGAAGAAGAGGCACCAAAATATCTCCTCTGAGATTGTGTCTGAGTAGAGAAAGAATCTTGCTGCAAGTGGGATGGGCTAGTGATGTTGATGAAAGCGAAGTTCCACGGGCAAATTGTGCCGATGCGGAGGTGTAAATAAAAGACTTTTGTTCCGTTCTGTTCAAGGAAGGGAACGAATTCTTCCGTTATCTTGATTTTACTGTAATATGAAGCGCCGTGCAATTTCAGAGCTAGTTCATCTGTGGAGAAAACAGAATTTTAATAGAAGATACTCAAATACCGTGGTTAACGGGTTCAATTACGGCAGGGAAGTCTGCTCTGAAAGGATATTTGTCGCTAGGAGAAGAAATCTGACTGGAACATCGGAAGATCCCTTATAAATTGAAGAGGTCAGATTTTCAGGAGAGGCGTAAGTACACTCATGGCCGTCTTTTAGACTCAAAATGCACCCACCGAATAGAAGGATGTCGATCCATTACAGATTTATCCAAACCACGGCTTAAGTATTGATGGTCCAGGAGTCTTTGGATTCTGTCACGGTACTTTTACATATACAAGCTAGATGCAGTGACGTTGATCCTTATCATTGAACGCGAAGTAGAAGCGGGTTCAGCAATAAATTCTGACGAGCGACCTGCTTATCGGCGAAGTAATCAGGCCGCGTACGATCAAAAAACCATTAATCACCAGAAAACTTACGTTGATTCGAATATAACTGCGGACACCCAGCAAATCGAGAGGATTCGGAGTTTAAAGAAACAGGTACACGTGGATGAACATTGTTGGCGTGCTTAAAAAGGAGACTACTTTGCAGCAATCTTGGGGAATATTGTGAGGAAGTCCGATCGGATTTACTTTTGAACGAAATCATTTTAAACCTGATTTGACCATACTACTGCATCGCTTCCCTCTCTAACAGATTTTCTCTTCCAAAAAGCCGACACCATGCACCTCCTCTCTCGGTCCCATCCTGGTAGCAATTCCGGCACCCCAACGGACAGTGGTGCCGATCTCTCCTTCTCACTTCCTGTTGCCGCGGCTGCGGCCACTCCGCTGGCCCTGTCAGCCGCCCAGCAAGTGTCCCTCGCATCAGTGACCACTGCCGCCACGCCCAGTTCATTTTCGATGCCCAAAATGCTGCCGCCGCAGCAGCAGCCGCATACCTCATCTTCGCAGCTCCTGGCGGCTGACCTCACCGGTATGAACATGGCTCACATGGCAGCATTCCCGAGCATTTCGGCCTATGCCTTGGCTGCCGCTGCTGCGGGCATGCCACAGCTGTACGCGTCACCGGCCACCGCGGCTCAACTCTGCTGTCCGGCCGCGCAGGCGCCACCGCCTGCCGTTGTACAGCAGGCCTACGGTGCGGGTTTCGGACTCGGCCACCTGCCCCCACCACTGGCTACAGCCTCCAGTCTGGCCACAACGCACAGCACGACAATCGATGTGGACGGGATGGCGGTAAGTGGCTGTTGGCGGACAATTGGAGTAAATTCCTTGGAGCAAGGCATGTTAGGCGCCATTTGAATGTCGACGTATCTATTTAAATGGTAATCCAGCAACCTTCAAGCCGCCAACAGGCAACAAATAACGTGTAAATACTACAGTTTCGCCAAACTGACGTCACAGTTACTAACAAAAGCTCTTGCGTCTGCGCCAGTATTGCTGCCAGTATTTTAAAGCATTACTATGGGTCCTGGTTACCCTATTTAGCGTGTCAGGATTAGTGGTTGATTGTTCGAGCATCCAGTTCGATGGAGTGCACCATATGCACGAACAGGTTGGTATGGTGATGATGACTGGCCACAGGGGGAGGTAGGTTTAAAGTGATCGCAGATGAATTTAGCACCTACCGCACTCTCAATCTTCACCATGGGTCAAAAAGACCAGACTACATCCGGCATTGGTCGCTTTCTCCAATGCAAGCCAAAAACACCGCCTAACTTAGTCTTAAGTGACAGCTGACTTTGTATGCGTACTACCACGCTACCTACACTCACTAACCTTCAGTAGGTGTCAAGACAGACTCCAGGAGGCCGAGACTGATGTGGCTGCTACTTTTTTTTATACTTTTTATACTACCGAGTGTAAGTAGTACTGGTACTATTTCTGACGGTAGTATAAGCCGTGGGTGATGCGTATTAAAAATTACGCTGCAGCTCATACTACCTTGAGCTCAACATGAAGTGAAAATCTGGGTCGAAGTTTTTCCGAGATAATAAACAAGTAGCGCCCTGTGCACATCAGGGCTTTCTTTGGTTTCCACCCTCTCAACTCTATCCAACAAAAGCTGTTTCACATTCTACTAAATATGGGCTAGGATACTGCGGTTTGAAGAAATATGCAACAACTACAAGTACGGTACCAAAGGATAACAGCATGACAATAAAGTAGCAAGCGGCTACAGTAAGACAATAAAAAAATCCAATGCAGTGCAACAAGAATGGTGCAATATAAGGTGACATTTTTAATCTAACGAGTACGTAAATATACACGTAGAAACTCGACTCCGGATAGGGATGACAGTGGAAAGGACCTGACTTATGCCTATCAATATCCGGCGGCTAAATCTAGTGCCGAGAAAGCCCGAATACCCGACATGGTATCTACGGTTTCGTCTATCCGAGCCAAAGGAGAATCATCGTTTGTAGTCACTGGGTGTAGTTTTCGATAGACAACCCTCAGCCATAGCTTACCATCTTTATGCATGATAAACTCGACTTCTACCATGCCTAGCTAACTATAGACTATAGGTTAACTATAGAATCATTACCCTATCTAGCAATAATTTGGAATTTACAGAACTTCTCCTGTCTTAACAAAAGCACAAAATATTCCGGAATCGGCTAAGCATGACAGCATGACACTTCCTATACTGAATAAATATCTGATACTGTGCATCTTATATTTACAATAAGCATAAATTATGGGTATATGCGCGAAAGTGATCAAGTGAACACGCTGGTTATACTGGAGTGGTCTAGAGGCAGACTCACGGATACAGACAGATGCTCACGAGTGATGTA
The DNA here is from genome assembly GCA_036362985.1 of Ligula intestinalis. Classification (NCBI taxonomy): domain Eukaryota; kingdom Metazoa; phylum Platyhelminthes; class Cestoda; order Diphyllobothriidea; family Diphyllobothriidae; genus Ligula; species Ligula intestinalis. The sequence goes on along the minus strand of JAYGXS010000001.1, from coordinate 42,842,894 downwards.
ACTAGTAAAAGTCACTTGATAAAGCTTTGTGCCAGTCAAGCGCCCAGACTGGTTTATGAGCCACCAACCCTCCCTGTTTTGCACGCGACAGTTTGGCCATCAATTTCAGTGATGTCCACTTATGCTCTAAACAGATTGGTGCAGTGACTTGAGCGCGAGATAGGCTTGAGGAGAAAGTGGAATTTCCGCAGCATCAAACGCACTCTCTCTCTCTCTCTCGTTTCTCATCCATCTGAGCCCGATGTGTCTCTGTCGGGTAGTGGACGAGGCCATCGAGAGAACATGCGAAGCCGAGAAGGTGGTACTAGACGCAACATTACTTCAGTATCAGGGCAGTCGTAGTTAAGGGTGTAAGGAACGTTTTGATAACTGCAATATCAATCCTCCATCTGTTTCACAATATAATTGAAGCGAAATTAGTATATAATTTCCAAAATCATCCAAAAAGCATTCCTACTGGGTCTTTTTTCGGCCTGTTGACTTCAGATGAATTTGTTCTACAGCTGATTTAACATAACGATATGTAATAGTTGTATAGATACCGCCGCTAAGTTAGCAATCAGTCGCTCGCCTTCATCGTATTTTGGTCCCAGTGTTAGGATACAATCCTCACCAAAGTTCGTACCTTTTTGTCAATTTATTAATTAAGTCAGCCGTATTCGACGGTTATTTGCAGTCATTCACCTTATCGAGGTAAAAATCGTTATTTGGTTGCCTTTGATCATTCCAACCACCGATTAGACCTCCTAGCACGGCCCTGATTCTACCCACACTATATTTGGGATGTGTTTGAATGTACTTTCTGTTACACATCTCCTCGACAAGCTCGTTGGGAATTTTGGTGCCAACAACATCTGAACTAGGTTACTCTGGGCAAATCCGTTCTTTCACAATTAAGCTTGATATACGAAATGATAGTTGCGTAATGGCAAATGTTTCCTAATGAAGACTTTGTCAACAATTTGGATGCTGAACGGAACGACCAGAGCATGTTTATCTTCCGTGTTAAATCAGTAACAGATAACCGCAGACCAAACGTCCCAAGACTTTAATTTGGATTTGGCTTTCTCCTTCAGTTTATCCCTCTTGATGTCATCAACAATCGGGGGTAGAGTCAACCAACAACGGCAAATAAACCGTAAGGAACCATAGCAACTATATTTTTCTTGTCCGTTGAACATTTACAGAGGTAGTTCTCGTTGGTATGCGACTGAACGAGAAAAATTTATTTTAGAAAACCAGATCAACTCAGACGGCCTCCAGATCATCCTGCTTCCAGAGAGGGTTTGAGAATTCTCTCTTGCTCTGATGTAGAATGCTCCTTGGTAAAGTTAGTGAAACCATCAGTCTGTGGCTCAATTTTCGATGAAATAGACAAATATCAATTAAATGCATTCATATTTCAGGCATTTTATGCCTTGGAATAATTTTTAGCTGTCCCACCGTAGAACCTTTCTTGACTGATCTCTTTCTGTAACCATATGTACATGAAGGAGTTGTAAAATAGGCTCATACTGAAAAAGACAATATCTCTTAATAGTTCCTCTCAACTGAGAGGTATTTAGAGCCATAAGATGATGCACTAAAATGTAGCTATTTCTCGAATTCTTCTACAACCTTTTCCTTTTTATGTTAAAAACATTCGAATCCGTCGAATATAATAAGACACCTCCGACAAGAACAAGTTCAGCAGGGTGATTTCGCTCTTACGCCGGAAGCACCTGAAAGCTGAGCGTTCCACCAAGAATTCCTTTTGGCGCCACTACGATCCAAACGACGCTGTTAAAAATGGCGTGAGATGTTGGTTGTCAGTTTGTTTTAAAAGCTTTTTGCAGTTAATCCCGCAAAACTTCACCGAAGGTTAATCAACTGTGGGAGATCTTTCAGACAGCGCAGTGACTACTCTAAATCGCCTACTTTTGAGAGCCATGGCGCAGGCTCTTGTACTTCTTCTGGCATTCGTGTTGGCGTTGATTGGATTTCCACATTGCATTTCTCCTTTTTTCCTCGCCGTTGATGCTTTGCGTCTCTTTTCGGACGAACCGTCAGGCGAAAGCACTGCTTACTGGCTCTGAGAAAAGTCGGTGATTAATTTTGCCCTGGGCGTGATTATGGTCTACCGGAATATGCAGCTCCTTGCACAGAGCATAGAGCGCCTGATTGGATATGAATTGAATGGGTAATTAAACCCCTTCACCCAAAAGAACACTCCACAGACTAGACGGAGTCTTCCGTAAGGGCAGTTATAGTAAATGTAAACCATACTTCGGCGAATGTTTTATGAATGTACATTTATATGGCATTATATTTAATCGACCTCTTTTAAAATGCCTTCCTCCGCTTGACCCTAGTTCACACAGGTGTGAAAATAACGCTTACTACTAAGCTATTGCACTTATCTTCGGGCTGGTTACAGCGAGTCACTGCAGCCGATCAAGAAGTCCCGTTTTTGAGCAGTTAAACAGTTCAAAAACTGTTACGCCTCTGTTTTCTACTTTTCTTGACTGGACTGCACTCACAAGAGGAGGTAAATATATTTTCCCTGCGCAGCTTTGCTCTACTGCGTGAATTTTGACAAACGCTGACATATCCCCGAAGCGAAGATATAGTTTATCGCTGTCTGGTTGGATTTAACAGGAAACTGTCACATTCCAGATGCCAGTTGTTGGGTGCTGACCACTAGTTTAACGAACTAAATATGGATCTGTTTAGATCAGTTCTGACGCAAACTGTTGCACGCTTACTCAGGTAAGTGCATTCATACTAAAAGTACTTCTCAGCAATCCTCTCCGCAAAGGGACACTATTCAACGCGAATGAAAAGTTCCTCTAGAACACCCATAACCGTTTGCTTTGGCCTTGGATTGGGAGTGAAAGTTATCCGAAGAGTTGGGGTAAACGGCATGGTCAACTCCATTGAATTCCCCCTGGTGTATGATATGACTGAGTTAACTGAATATTGATAGTTCAGGATGCATTGTGACCGGCGAATGCATAATATTCTAAAGGCCGATTATTTTTGTGATATCTGTAAGCCTTAAGAGCAATTTAAAAATTGTAATAATCTTGACGTGTAAACTTTATAATAAAGGCAGGTAATTTAACGGCCCGCATAGTTTCTGAAGGCTTCTAATCAATATCGATTATTATATGATCTGTGCAAGAAAAATAAACTTGCCAGTTAGATTTTCATTTCATTTGTGAAAATGTCGCTTTATTTAAAAAAAACTATAATAGTACTTTTGTATGTTGTCGTATTCAATCAACCTCCTGGTATCTCGATTACAAACCACACTTTCCGATTGTTGGCGTAAGCGAGTTTTTTCTCCATCTACTCCACTTGGGTTTATTCGCGCACCTTGGTCAAAATACTTCTTCCCCTGTTGTGTGCGCAGAATTCAAAGTAACACAGCTTTCGGTGGGTTCTCTAAAATGTACACTACTACAATCTTTTGCCACACAAGTAAACTGTTAGTTAAAAATATTGATTTGTTACGGACCCTGCATCTCTTGAAGTCCGCTAAAAAGCATGGCATCATTTCCGATGGTAGAGGCTGCCGAAGATACTACCATTTCTTTTTCACACAGGATAAATTATTAGTCACAAAAGCCGTCTTTGCTTGCATGGAGTGCCTTGCGAGTTAAGCTTTTTCTTTCGCGCAGTCTATATAGTGAGGCCGTTCTCCCAGTGCTCGCAGGAGTGAACATCAACTCGTAACTGGATACGTAACTGCATGTGCTATGACAAAGTGTCGGATTCTTTCAACACCATTCCTCAATTAATACTACGGAAAACATACTTTTTTTCTTATGGCAAATTTAGCATATTAGAAAAATGGGCAGCGCTTAGCTCATTTCAGTCTGCTTTGGAGCTGCCACAGAATAGGAGGCCACGTGAAGCGTTCGAAACAACCGGGAACTAGGCGGAAAAAGCTTACAAGCTTTTCCGACTGGTTCTCGCAATATGCCAGAAACCTTGACGGTGCTAGACCCTTCATCATTACTCCCCTCAGAAGCCCAGGTCAAGGGGAAGTTATCTTTAAGTAAGACTGACTGAATATTCACACGTTCAGAACCTGTGCGCCCCTCGCGAGTCCGCAAACAAGGTGTTCGGACACCAAGCGAGGAGGCAGGTCGCCGGCTCACGACGCCTGCAAGTCGCAGCCACTCCCAAGCCCACGCTGCCTGTCCAAGAAAGGGGTCAGACCCGAGAGAGCGCAGATTGCAATGATCTCCCGGTGGTAGATAGGTAAACAAACCTGAAGGTTCTTTGTGCCTTTTGGCCGTCGGCTGATGTGTCATAGGCATTCGCACCAAGGCCTCTTCCTCCTTCCACTCGTCCACTTTCTCCCTTGTCCCTCCCCCCTCCCTCTTCGTCCCTTTTTGGACGACGGAAAGTGTCCGTCACTGGGACAACTGAAATATAAAGACCTGCCACCTAGCAACCCTCCTGATGGCGTCTTCCACCCATCACTGCCATCCTTTTCAGAGGACAGTATATGAAAATATAACGTTTGTGATAAATATGGATTAGAAAACATCAGTTATCAGAGGAAACGGTGAAGTGATACAAAGTATTGAGCTCGTGCGGCGCCAGTGAGCTGTTACTTTTACCGACAATATACGGTCGAGTACCTTTCTCGTGAACTACGTAAGAAAGGCGTCTGAATAAGACGAAAACGTTTTCGTTTGATTGCGTCCCTAGGAACATCACAGGAGTGCGCTGAACTGCCGTAGCGATGGTGTTCCGCTTTTCGACCTCACCATCTCTTTTCTTAACCTATATACTTAGTCTAGGCACTTAGGTTGGGGATTCACGATCACAACTGATATTTAATCTTGGTCTTCGCATGGATGCAGTACAGAAGTAAGCAGCCATCGTTAACTACGTTTCTTAAGTCTGAGGCTCGGAATATAATTTTTTCAGCTCTATAAATCCATCTGCGGGGAGTTGCTTGCCTGGAGTCTATCTGAACATTAACGTGAAACTTCGCTTTCGTCCCTGTAAACTTTCTGACCGTTAATTTCGGCTCTTCTTGCGACAATAGATCTAAAATAGTATTCGTTTATTTATTATTACCGCATATTTCGGTTTGTGGAATTCTAACCTGTTTATATAGGCTTATGTAGAAGTAAGGCTGGGTGATTTGGTGCCAGCAGCAATGGTAGCATCACCTGCAATTAGTCACGGTGTCTTTTCGAACGACGGGAAACCTGGGAGGAATTGAAGCATTTATGCCTATTTTCTACCTCTTGTAAAGGAAACTGAAATACGTCTCTGCCCCTTCTAATCCAGCCTTTTTCCCTAAATCACACGCCACAGCTCTCAGCTGTCCCTCCTGGCCTAGTGATATCACCGCTCAACCCGCCCCTGACCAATATGGGAACCATTCTTTCTCAACAACGGTTGACCTCGGCCAACCAGGTGCCCGTTTCCTATGCAAACCCTGTTCAGCAGCCCGTCACAAATGACTCAAACTCGGGATTCTGGTTTATCCCTACAAAAGTTCCTCGGTAAGTTCGGCTTTCTCGCTGATGTGTAAGTATCATTTATTGAAACACGTAGTTCAGTTTACCGACTCATAACCGAGCTAAAGTTTGTAAAGCGCACACTTCGCAGCCCAACTTTCATCAGTCTGTTCACATCTGACTGTATACACTCTTCAGTCGGTAGCTTTGGGAATACAGATTGTTACTTCCGCAAGTGCTCCGTATCGTACTCTTGGTTTTGTTTCTGATAATTTTAGATGAGCTGACTGTAGGTGGCTTTGGTATTTGAGGGCAAGCTTTATCACCTGGGTTCTACCTTTGCATCTGCGGTCCTAAATCAATATTTATCCTCCTCCTTCTCCTCCTCCTCCTCCTCCTCTCCTCCTCCTCTTTTATCGTTCGATCTCCTCCAATTTCTACCCCTATCGCTCCTCCTCTCCGCCTCCTGCTCTTATCCCCCCCCCCACCTCTCACTCTCCTTCCTTTTCCCCTCTCTCGTTGATTCTTCTCCAATTTCCACCCCTATCGCTCCTCCTCCTCCTCCTCTTCCTGCTCTCACCCTCCCCCTCTACCCCTCCTCCTGTCTCGTTCACTTTCCTCCCATTTCTACTCCTATCGCTCCTCCACCTCCTTATCCTTCTCTCTCTCGATAGGGAAAATTGCTCTCCCTTTGAAATGCAGACATGGTAAGTTTCTTGGCACCAGCACCCGCTTTTCCTACGTGTCGTACCAGCTAGACAGCTGTGACGCCACAGTGCAGTAAGCTCTCTCTCTCCTTCCTGTGTTATCCGTCTCCTGACTCCGCACCTCTCACCTACTCATATTAGAATAGCTTCCTGCATTTGTGTCAATGTTCTTTTGTGTTGCTTTTTATAGTTTATCATGGGCAGGTATTATGTGTTGGAAAATGTGTCGCTGATAGCTCCTAACTTTCGAGAGTTGCTGTCCGGTCCTACATTTCCCTCCTCTGCCGCTCTCCTAGTCCCCCTGACGATTAAATACTCTTTTTGCTTATGTCATATGCACTTGTGTTTTTTGCATGCTATTCATCGTGTAGTGCTCATAGCTTCTTTCGCTTTAGTGAACAGGCCTAGTATAGACAGAAGGTTTTAAGACGTAGCGAATGGATTGCTATTGAGCCGGTTGTATTAGCAGAATACATTTTATGCGCGAAATTATAAGATGCGTCTTTTAAATTTTTCAGAAACCGCTCGAACTGATGTCCAGTCATTTGTGTAATCTTGTTGAGCTGTTCCTGTAGGTGGGACATACGTTCAGGAGTATAATTCTTACAAAGCGTTTGAAGTGAAAATGTATCACCTTCTACTGCCAAATTTATATCCCATCTGTCATCATGAACGTCAACGTGGTACCATTATGTCACTAAGAACTGTTTTCCTATGTTTTTCCAAGGTACCATCTTAATTCTTTCCATGATTGTCACCGCAGACTCTCGAAAAGTTTATGCTTTTGGTATCGGCCAGTTTTCTTACCCAAACCACAAATGTTTATGGATACGGGAATGTCGCCCACTTTATTTTTCTAAGTGCAGACCGAAATTCGTTCCTTTATGTTACTATGACTTCCATAGTTGCCTTTAAATTGCATGAGAGATTATAGTACTTTTTAAAGTGCCCCAGAGCCTAAGGACATCACGTACGATGTGGATGATTTATTAACTGTGACAGCGCACTCGTAGGGTGTAGGGCAACTCTTGAGGTATACATTATTTTATGTGCATAGGTGGGAGGTAAATGATTTTAATTGACTATCTTCACCCAGAATTAAATTAGATGGCACGCCCATCTGAATTTCTTCACGAATTGAATGCTGCTGGGAAGGCTTCCAGTCTGAGACTTGCAATACTGCGATGGATTTCATCAGTTTACAAATATGGCCTTCAACAGCTGCGTACTTTGCGAACTTATGAACAGCATACCATCTACCAGGAGTCTCGTATTGGTTGCCTGACAATACTGGCGCGAATGGATCATCGTCATTTTACGCTCCACGAGATGGACGTTTTAGTAAAATCACCTGGTAAAATAGGCTTGACTCACAAACTCCTCATATTAATACAGGTGATGGTTAAGTTTTATAGGAATAAATGCATGGGAAATGGACCATTACTTGGAAGGTTTTGATCTAATTTGCACTTCCTAATGACAATCGGAGAAAAAACAACTTGATTCGGCGTTTCTTTTGAGCTAAAACATAAGATTTTACATTGAATACTTGAAAAAAAATATAAGCACACTTTTTTCCCGAACATTCTTCAAAGGTTTTTAGAAATATCAGTTTTTTGGAACCTATCCTTGCTCTAGAAAATGGACTTAACAGACAAAACTGCGTTAAGCTAAAACAGTCGAACTGATGCTTCTGGTTTGACATTTGACGCTAAAAATGAGTAATGACTTGATTTTAGTGCAGGACTGTTTTTTTGCTAAGACAGAATGCACAGGCTGCCTAGCGTTTTCGGGAATTTACGCTACAAGGTTTTTAAAAAATAATAAGGGTGGCGTTTTGCAATGGCCAGTGACTCCATCTGTCATTTGACATGGCACGACCCATTCGGGTTCGAATGCCGTAATTTCACCGGACATCTACTAATCGTTGACGTTCTAATTCGCCTTTTTTACAAAATGAGCAGCTGTTTGATTTATGAAGCCATCGACCAGAAATGTGCATGGAAATCCTCTCTGGAATATTTCTAGAGGCTGTTGGCTTCAATTGATATTGCTTCCCGCGGAAACCTATGGCTTGTACGCTTGGTTCGGATAAGACTTAATTAGAATATTTTCGATTGAATAGAAATAGCACAGATTATTTTCTTTCCAAACACACTGTTCGGAGGTGACGGTTTAATTATATTAATTGATCACTGCATATGGTAAAAGGTCACGTCACCCAGAAATTAAAAATTTATAATAAAAGCCTTTACCATGGCCTTTTCGTGGTAATCACAGAACTTGTCATTTTCTCAGTGTACATCATGGGATTTGGAGATGCTACTGATTTATCTAGTTTAAAACTTTAGAAACATGCATTCTTTTTCTTTAGTTCCATCCTTTTTGCCAATCTACTTGAGTTTAAACCCGAGGTCTGAACATCCGGTGCATTATTTGGATATTAATCGCGTAGTTTTGTACCCTACGCAAACCTATTTCAAAGCTTTTTGCACTCAATAAGGAAGCATTTTTTGACCAACCTTTAGCCTTCCACAAGGCATGCGTCATTTAACATGCATACTTTAATGGTGAAAGTTAAACTAAACTGTTCATTGTCTTTTTCCGTGTTCTCCCGAAACAAGGATGGATGCATGAATCTGCGTCCATCAGCCTCTGTCTGTGTAATCAACTGGTATACGGCTGGTTTCCACATTTTGGAACTGATTTTATACTCTGTTCAGTAATAACTCTATGTAGGTCGGAAAGTATCCAGAAATGAATATCAAATTCAAAAGGTTTTTGGACAAAGATTGAAAATGACACGAAAGCAGTGAATCAGTATTTCGACATGCGTCTGTTTTACATCGATTGCGCATCGTTCTTCTGATCTTAAAAGATACGCAAATACGGCAAGGAAAAAACATGAATATTTAAAATTTCTTGGCAGAAGTCAAATACCTTTATGTAAGGATCTGTAGGGATTGCTTGGCGTTTACCCCTTCCCCGACAGAATCTAGGAACGTGGATTGGTCTATATAAAAGTGAATTTGCGCAGAGGGCTAAGAAGAGTGATTCTAAGGTTAAAGTTGGGGCTAGGATTAGCGTTATACTGAACGCTAGAGGTAAGGTGAGGCCAAGAAAACTTTAACTGTCCTGAATTTTAGCGTTCAACTAGCCGTTTCTACTTGTGAGACGTCCTACTTTCTGTTCTGTCGAAGGGAGACGGATGAGCGATTCCGGCAGAGGTATCTTTCAAAAAATAATAATATTTGATCAAAGGAACTTTTATTAGAATTCTCGTTTTCCCGATTTTATATCATTGAAACATTAACTATTTTATGGCTTAAGAATTGTTGGCAGCTCAGTGGCATAGGCCCGTTTTCGCATGCATTTGGTAATCTGTCAATTAATTATTAGACCTCTTGCAAATAAACTTTCGGAAACGCTTCAGCTAGTCAATAAACGTACCTGTACATTCACTTTTGATAAAAAAAATTTAACTTTATGGTTATTTTTTAATTTTGAAGTAGATGAATACAATGAGGCAGTCATTATCTAAATTGCAGATAGAGTTGGGAACCTTTTTTAATGAACCACTTTTACAGTTTGGTAACCGGAAACAGGATGGCGTAAAATCAGGACCTTTCAGAAAATTTCTAGGAATCAATTGCGCCGTGAGCTTCCTACTGTTTTGTAGAATATTTTATTAAGTACAGCTACCATTAATCAGATCTTTCAAGGAAGTATAGTATACTGATAGTCAGTCCTTTTTTCGAAAGGATTTTTATTGTTATAAATGGCAATTAAAGATGCATTCAAAAATGAGTATATTGACAGCACTAGGGTGATAAGTTTCTGTTAACTGCTAGTTCGCTGAATAACCACAACTTCAATAAAATACCCGGTTGAAAGTGATATCTCATTTTGAGGGGCGGCAAACTCATTGTATGTGTTACACATTATAGTTTGTGGCTGTTGTGCAAGCCCCCGTGTGCAAACAAGAGATAAATTCACCTAACCCATCCAAGCAACTCTTAAGTGTAGTCTGGAATCGTCCGCGGCCTTTGTTTATAAATATAGAGAATCTATTGTTCCTAAAGCCTTCTGTTTCGCGAGGAAAGTGAATGGCAGATTTTATTCAGCCACATTGCGTGATCAAACTCATTAACCAAGAAACATAGTGAATTTGGCTTTTGACAACTGTAATTTAATTTAATTTCTCTGAAAACGGTGACTGGGGATTTGATTGCGCTGTGCCACAAATGCACTATGTCCATAAACAACGTATGCCTGGAAATTTTTCCTGGTTTTTCTTACTACAAGTTGATATCGCCAAGTTTATGGCATATATATGCACCCTTGTTGATACCATTGTATTTAAAATACAAACTTCTGAAATTAACTTCTTTGAAAGCAAGTTCATTATAGGAAGCTCCTGCATAAACACTTCATCATAAGCAGCTCAAATGTGCAAAGATATATTGCCCCCTAGAAAACTACAAAACTTAAATATGCACTGATAAACGGTTCCTAGTGGTTTGGTTGAAACCTTAAAACTTTCCATTTCTTTCAGTTTTCATTGATGTGTGCAACAACTCAGAAAACGGTAAATAAAAGGAACAGATTGCCCAATTTTGAGTGGAGAATAAAAAGGTGAACGGATTATTAAATGTAACCTTCATTTTAACTTTAGTAATGATTATTTTAACTCTGCCCACTTTTGCGTCTATTGGTTGCGCGCGGCGAGCGCGATAAACTAGCAAGTCAGTTAAATGGTAAGTCATCACTGGATGCAAAACTGGACCAGATATCGAGATAGGACAAATCAGTTCAAGAGAATTGGCGGCAATTTTTCCTCGAATGACATTTCAAATGAATTATTTATAGTTGAGAGCAAAAAGCAAGCTTTTTTCTAACATGAGCTTCCTCTGATCACTGTTGTGATTTACGGTCATATAGCTCTTGTGCACTTACAATATGGCATAGGAGCATGCGAATGAAATTTCTCCAAAGGGTTTGTAGGCTTTTAGAGCCTCTATGTCACCGCTAAAACGAGCTGCGATAAATCAAGCCATTTTTTACTTCAGAATTCTGTTTATTTGTATTTTTAATTTACACGCGGATACTAATTGCTCTTTTAAATTACCCTGATTCTGTTGTGCAAAGTTGGTTTGCGTTCTTAGTTTTCAAATTAACGTTTTGGTCAATTTTCCTAAGCCGATTTTCCGTAAGGGTCGAATAGATTTGCGATGGTTCTGGCTTTCTGCTCACATCACATCCGAGTCTCAATCGCGACTGATTTAACAAAGAATCAGACAGATAAATCGTGACTATGTAGTAGTGAAGCAGTATTTAGGACAGGAATTACTGTTACCCACTAAGGGTTCCTCTTCTGCGAGGGCATATGCTCTTTCCTATTTATTTTGCATAGATTTTTAATTTTTCCATATTTGCTTTTTTGGCTGCAGCTTGCCTTACGCTTATATGAAAATTCCCCAAATAAAACCACTCGAAATGTTATTTTATGCTCATGAGTGTGAACCGTCAACAGTTACTTGTGTATCATGCTGATTTGCTTAACTGCTCTGTGTCATGCTTCCTTGCTCCTTAAAATAGGAATATCAATCCTAAATGGTTAAACTGGCAGTGGCTGTCATCATAACTTATTTAGCCAACCTCATTGCTGTAAGAGCTTAAACCCTGTCATGCCGGAAGATCTGCAACCGCGGACCTAGAGGGACCGATCTACTGTCTTTTCCGGGGCAGGGAATAAAAATCAGGGGTCCAAGTGCCACTTCCCTGTTCTGGCGGACTTGCTGAGTCAAGTTCATCCAATTTATTTTTCCTCACCTCTGGTTGGACAAAAGTGCTCAACGCGTGGGTCGGACGGCCAATCACCTCGCTGCTCTTTCGCGAGTAGAATAACACACCTTCAATACGTTGTTGTAGAAAATTTGGGCCACCTCACATCGGAAGAAATTCGTGCATTACACTCGAAAGATGGTTATCATACAACTATAGCTAGCCACCTTCAAATTCAGCCATTTTTTCCTGTGCAAGCCCTAGTTTTCACGAAACTTACGAAAGGCTAAGTGAACTGGTAGTTCGGATATTTTGGCAATGAGGAAATCGTGCCGGGTACGTATACAACTTCTTCGACCTGCAAAAAACGTTTAGAACGGTAATACTCGACCGATGGTTCCATCTATTTGGCAGCAGTGCTCCGTAAGAAGCTAACCGCTAATCCCCATGAGGTGCAGCCGGAAAACACTGGTATTTGCAGCGTTCAGGTACAAACCAGCTAGTCTAAAGACCTTGTTCACCCGATATACTAATGCCCTGAGTCATCATAACTTACTAAGGGCGGCGCCATATCGTCAACATAGTCGACGTCTGTCATATGGTGTCTTTCTGTGAATTTGAAGCCATTAAAACCATTTTTAGCTTTCCAGCCAATCCAGTCGATGACTTGCTTATTTAGGACATAGTTTCCTGAAACGTTTACCCGACTACCGAAATTTGGTTGGAGCTCGATCTGAGCTAGAACCCCGGAAATAATAATATGCCTTGATCATGCTCTTGATTTTTGACGGCAAACCTTCGCCGCATTATTTGCGACATTGGCAACAATAGTCGGTGGTTAGTGGGCAGAATGGATTTTAGAAGTACGCAGTATCATTTGCAGTTGATATGTGCACTTCAGTTGACCTCTGTGACTGAGTTCATTGAGTATGCATAAGTACTTCCTGGCTCCAAGCATTGTGACTGGATTCCTCGCCCTATATTCATTCACTTCTTTCTTGGAGAGGTAATCTATCGAGGGGTGTTGAGGCGAACAAGTTTAACCCTATGCGCTGAGATCTTCCAGGCCCGGTTCCTTAGGAGACGAGAAAAAGAAGTCTTGAGAAGACCAGAGTAGTAGGAAGAATCTGCTCTGTAGAGAATAAATGGGAGGATAGACAGTTGGAAATTGACTACCAGACGACCGCACAACCGCAAGCTAGCAGACGGCGTCTGAAGTGATGCCTGCTCGGCAGTCGTTGTTAGGAGGGACCTAACGGCTAGCATACAGGCAGCAAGCAGCCACGCTCATAGCAGGCTATCGATCGGCCTAAACAAGAGCGAATGTATCGTGCCTGACAATCAATCAATAATTTAAATTTCAAGCTGCATCCAGTCACTGAGTCACCAGCTAATCGGGGCGGCGCCTACACCATGAGAGACGCTGATTGGCTTGATGGACATCGTGTTACACGCGTTTTTTGTCCTTAATATGTTGTACTCATTACACTCAGAGACTTCTGCTGATGCGCTCTTCTTGTTATGTTCTTCCTTGGGGGACTCACAAAAGGCGTAATTGGATGGTGACACCTCGGCCTTGGCTACTGTTACAACAGTCGTCACATGAGGTCCCATGTGAGACGGCCTGTGATTGGTTATTCGAGACGCCGGGAATAGCAACCTTTCCCAAAGTGCACTTTGACTTGAGCTAGTCACGACAAGCGTTCACAAGTGCACTTCGTGTAGAGCTAGGCATCACAGATCTACCGGAATAACAAAAGACCTAAATAATTCAGGTTTCGGTTTCGTCCTCCTTGGATGTTTCTCGTTTCGAACTTTCAGTGCTTCGGCTATTACTACTTCCCATACCAAAGAGTCACTCGACACTACACGATCCGAAGAATAAGAAGAAGGAAGGAGCCTCCCATTTGAAAAACAGGGGCGTTTGTTTATTGGTCGTCGAAGTTTAACTGGCGTTCACGGCCGCGCACCCTCTTGACCGAGTTGTCGGCAGTAAAATCACATTTCACTACCCAAAAAGAGTCACTTCTTACATGGTATTACCTTTAATAAATGCGTTCGATATCATTTTGGTTATTAAAAACGCTCGTAATTCCCTTTTTTTCTAAATTGCCCCTTGATCCAGAAATGCATTTGTTAGGCTGCAGTTGACTACAATGTCTCCGAGTTATTCGATAAAGATCAAGCGTTTCGTGAGTTAATCCAGTTTTTCTAAGCAAATAAGGTATATGTAATAGACACCCATAGGAGTACGTTTGCCTAAAAACCTGGCAACACAGTGCTGTTGCTGCGGTTAAAGTCCGTAGGGGTCTCGGTCGGGGGTTAAAGTGATTTATTAGCATGGGACACGACTAGCAAAGTTTAACGAGAGGAAGACCAGCGGAATTAAAAGAACACATGGAAGCCCCTTTCATGACCTAATGCCACCTGTTCACGTTCACAGGCTGACCGCTATCTCTGCTCCAATTTTTTTGACTTATTACCAAATTTTGGTTTCCGCGAATGCATGCATGCTCCTGTTCACACAGCATAGACTTTTGCAGTCTTGGTAGCTTTCATGGTTTTACTCGTCGTTGTACTTCTGTAAAAAGTATCCTACAATTAAGTGTGCCATTAGCCGTTCGCTTTTGGTGTTTGTATGTTACTCGGTGGAAATTTTTAATTTTACTTCACCGTAAAGTTTAGAAAGTTATTTTGCAATTGTGCATTACCTACTGCTCCTTCTATGACCACGCAACTGTGGACAGTACAGTCCTGCCGGACTGGCCTTTATTTGTATGATTGCAGTTAAGTGTCAAAGGCAATCAAAATGCCCATCCAGGACCAGCAACAGAGAGAACTAGCAGACATACAGTGTTGCTGTTTCTATGTACATGTTTTTAAGTGACGACTGGGTCTTATGGACATTGTATCTTCAATGCATATACCACCTCTATCTGCTGTTTAGATAGTGAACACAAAGTTTCAAAAAATCAAATCTATGTATCAATGCTCAAGTCTCTTTCTTCTCGTTTGCTCCGTTAAACTTGCCCATTCACCCGCATCGGCCGCCGTCTGTAAAGTTTAAATTCCCCTAACTGGGGGTTCTGAACGCTTCTCGGTCAGTTTCTGGAGCATGTAAAAGCTATTAAAAGTGCCATTTCCAAACGTTTCGGGCACTTATCTGCCATGCAGTCATTGGAACATGGACATCACAGCTTAAGCACTTGTATCCGCAGCACGGATTCTGTAGGCCTAATGAAACCTTCCAATAGTCACAATTTAAGGAGACTTTGAATGCTTATTGCAGGTAGGTTAGTCACATGCGAAAATTATTTGCATCTCTTTTTAGTTGAAGGCAAACGTGAGTACGTAGTCAAGTAAAAAGTATCGATATCGTTACTGATCCGCCTGTTTAATTAATGCAATAACGTATGCTTATGGATCCCAGCAAAGGCAAGCAGGCAATTCTGTCAAAATAATACTGTTCCGCCGTACGCGTCCCTTGTGCAGAGTAAACTATTCGAGTTACATTATACATTTTGTGCCTGACTTTTCGGGAACTTGTTTCGTCTATTCATCTTCAGAGGCGCGATAAATTCCGGCTCAGGGCTTATTTCGCGCGTGTTGTCTGCTAATATCGGCTGAGCCGTCCTTCTGGTGAACACTATTCCTTCGCATGTTTAACTTTCTTCCTCCTTCGTGGCACTATAATTATGAGCTACAGTTGCCGTCCCCCTGCACACCTAAACCCCTATATTAACTTCTCGCCGGGCTCCTACATTTATATGGTAATTAACAAAACAAATTATGTGTGTTTGGTAGAAAAATTAGTGCAGTTGTCAGGGAAGTGAATAGGGTTCAACAAGTTGATCAGCGTTAGGGGTAACTGGTAGCCGATAAAGTTGAAAATCTGCGGGCTGTTGAGTTAGCGCCTTTCGACTATGGTAACTGTGGCGCCACGACGAAGTTCTTTTGAATGTACAGAACTGGTTGGCATGGTCTGATGACGGCCGCTTCTGTCGTAGCCAACAGAGGCTGCCCAAGGAATGTTGAGTAGGTTGTTGATCACTCGGAAGGCCTCCCTAGCATCCACGTGATGGTTGGCACTGCTCATATTTTTGACTCCGATCCTCTCCCACCTCCCCCGATAAACACACTATTTTTTCTACCAACCTTTATAGTTTCTTTAGTTAATTACCCTATAAATGTAAAGATCACACGATAATTTTTTGAAAACAAAGGTATGCTCGCCAAGTTATCGTCTGAAATTCCCACTGGGAATTTTCGCAGACTTATGTTTCGATAATTCTGCTATTATCACGAGTTTTTAGTCACTTAAAGAAAGCTGGATTCATTCTACAAAGTCCGTTAAACTTTCATTTCCTAGCGGACGTTTTGTTTGCTATCCCTTGATGCAATACATATCGCGACTTCAATGTATCTCGTGCGTTGCTGTCATATTACCTTCTCTAAAGTTTCAAGCATGCCTCATCCTTTTCAGTTTTTTCCTCGTTGTTTTAGTGTTCACTAAGGAGAGCAATTTTGACCCCCTTCTCTGGCAACTCGACAACAAAAATGCCAGAAATCATAAGTGAAACAGCTCGCAAACGAGCACTACCATCTTCAAGACACACCGACAGAGAGCTCAAAATAAGGATGCAACCTATATACATGAACTTGTTATGACTTCTGTTATTTATTTTAAGATCACTTACCAAATTTTCCCCACGAGCAAAAGCAACAAAAACAGTTGTTGCAATAGGGAACTCTTGATGGCGCAGTCAACCAAGGTGTGATAAATTGTTCACTTCCCGCAAGGGAACTTCTCTATATTTTTTGACATCTTTAACTTTGAATGCTGCTATTTTTAAACTTTTTTGAAAGACAGAAAACCGTATGTTGTTGAATGTGTCGAAGTATCTATGCAGGAAAGGGATTTCTTCCTCCCTCTCCTCCCAACTCCCTTACCACCCCCCCCTTCCTTTAACTTTGCACTCCTCTCACATTGTGTCCCTCGCGCCCGCCATGACCCTCTTTGTTGATTTTTCACCTAAAACTGCAAAAGTCTGACGGCCACTGGCACATAAATTCCAGCAGCAAAACCAACTTACTCTTCCCCCGCGCGACGTTGTGTTCTTGAAGGTTCAGAGCAATTCATTCTGCACGCACGATTATTTCTCTGTCTCCAACCCTCGTTCGCCTTCTCTATGTCTCTTTCCTACTCATTCGCAGTCCTTGGTGATTTGTTGATGAGGTTACTTTCTGACAGAAACTACGCAACTTCTTATCTTATCCTTTTTCGATGTTATTTCCATAATCTTCAATTAAAACGCATGATAAATGACCATGCCTTTTTGCCCCTTCAGCACCATCGGATCGGGGAATGTCATTATGTCAAGCAATTCTGATGATCAGCCTCCAATACATGAATTCTCAAACACTGTTGACTCCGAATTTCCGCAGACATTAATAGCTAAAGTGGCATAAATTAAACTACTTGAGGTCTTATGATATTTTGAACATTGATTTGGATTATGTCCACCATACGCCCAAGAGCAGGGATGGTGGCTGTGGTAAGGTATGGTGAAAGTAGACGAACAGCCATCTAACACACTCGAAACCCTCTCCCCGCTTGAACCGGGGACAAAACAAAGTCGAGCTCATCGAGCAGAAGTCAGGCGTAACTGTCTTTCTCCAATGCAGGTCATAAACACCGCCTAACTTAGCCTTAAGTGGCAGTAGCCATTTGCGCTGGTACTACTTCACTACCAACCCTCATTCACCTTCAGTAGGTGTCCAGATAGCTTCGAGGAGACCGATTCTGATAAATCTACTACTATTTCTACTGCTGCCTACTAGTTATGTAGCTGAGTAATAGTAGTGTTGGTACTATTACTGACGCTAATATTTAGTCGAAAATGACACTGATTCGAGTCAGTGCCGAGCTCTAGTTCCCTCGTTCTGAACTAGAAGTGGGGACCTGAATTAATGCTATTTCGATTACAGCAGAGGTTTGAGCTTCGGAGTACATCAATGCTTTCCCTGGTTTCTTCCTAAAGTTAAGACTACGTGGGCTCGGATACTGCTGCTAGAAGTCGTATGCCAATGTCAGGAGTGCCAATTTTAGTAATCCTACTTGCTAAGGCCAGTAATAAGAATGTTGTAATTCGGTGTCTTAAAATACTCAAAATTAGAAATTTTTTTAAAACCGAACGAAACCCTTTCTTTAAGAATAAAATTTAAAGAAGGTATAATTTTCTATCAAATAAGTATAAGAGAGGAGTTAACGTCTATGCTTTCCATAAAATATATTTAAATTTTTATAAAGGCAGTCAAAATAAATGATACAAATGCATGCTCTTTAAGTAGCCATTTTGTACAGGATCAACTTTTTCGCAGCCGTCAGAGGGAAACTCATCACAAAGTCGGCATCCTGGCGTGACTGACAAGAATTGAAATGGGACTGCATGATAAACAGAGTTGTTACCCTACTCAGTGTTAATTTTCGAGTGATCAACACTCTTTTTCTAATTGCGGATGTTGCTTGCAACACTCGCCGTACTGTATATTGGAAGTTTAAAAATATTACGCGGTTATCCCGCCATGGATTATATCCGTCGGCCCAAATTTGCCTATCAAGACCTTGAGTTTAGGCCTACAGACTGGTTTATCCCATTTAGCGATTTATTTCTGATGGCGTTAAGAAATAGCGATTTCACAACCGAATTATCTACGAAAAAACACATAGGAAACGCTCGGAGGGGGCCTTCTTGTGTGCCAAGCCACCACTGGCATAATATCTGTAGATTTTCTTAATTTGCGATATCGTTTAGCGTATTGCAGAAAAACCCGATTATCAAATGACAGGTTTTTTGAATTTTCCGATAAGTTAAAATAGTGGTAAGGAGGTCGTCTACTTTAACTTACCTGAGGTCCAACTTACCGTTCCGGAGTTAGATAAGTATAGTACATGTCCCGAAGCGCCGCGCACACTTTCAATTTACTTGCGGAACAACTAAGTTCCAGTGGCCGCGTGAAAAAATTCGATTAACTATTATTCATTTTACACTCACTTCTAAAAATGTTATTCCCTACCTATCGTATTTCCCCACCCTTGAAAATCCGATAGACACCGTTTCCATTGGACAAAATCCTGGGACTAGGGGAATATGACATGCACTACTTAAACTACTTTTGCCCGGTCTTCTACCTCGCATTTCTGCTGTCAACATGGCCTATTAGTTAATCCCTATATAAACTCCTGAACAGTTGTTTATGTTGGCTTTTGATTTGGACATGGATATATTAGAAACTTGAGAGAGAGGTATGCTTTATTTTCAAAATATCATTCGAAAATGTTGAGAAGTAGAAGGTTACCCAATCGCTCGGACAATATGTTTATTTGATTAGCGATCGAGTCGTCTTCTACTTCTCAATAACTTCCTGCGACTCACCTGTTTGCTTGTACAGTAGTCGCCGGTTATTAAGCCCATGGTTAATAGGCCCAGCCGCGTATTGAGCCCAAATCAGCTTCGGATGGAATTTTACATGGCAAACTCCGCCGGCTGATAAGCCCAGTTTGCCAACAGCATAGACTGAGATTCTCATCTCTCTGCGTGCGCAACTGGTTACATACTTTGGCCAGTCTTACGCAAAAAAGATGCCGAATGTGATTTGTTTTCATTTTTCAAGTTAAATTTTGCGATACGCAGTTTGGACGGCAGCAGACATGAGGGGTCAGGAGGACAAATCCCAAACACGAGAAAGCTGCACGTGCAAAAGGCTAACGCACCCAAACCGCAGCGCTGAGGACACCCACACACACACACACACACACACACACACACACACACACACACACACACACACACACACACACACACGACAGTTCCCCGTCGATTTCGACGAGGGGCACCACGCGCTCCAACAAGCCGCAGCAAGCGCCGAAGCAAGCCGCAACTGACACAGAGGCGAACTGGGCAAGCAATACGCAAGCGACAGCTAGCAGGAGCAACGCAGAGAACTGGCGCGAGGGAAAGCAGGAATTAAGGCAGACTTGCGCAGAATCTACCCACTCGCTCACCACTCCCACCTCCGTATCCGGTGTAAAGACAAAGTCAATAAGACCGGGGATGAGGGATGGTGTAGATGGCTGGCGCGATAAACACTCAGCACGCGCACACTTGACACAGCCATCTCGCTAGGTATGCTCCCGACTGCGCGGGAGCGCCATAAAGGCCACATTAAGAGGGAGCCATTGCAGCCTGACTCTCACTCCTCCCTCACCTCCCGTACGCACACACAGACACACGCGTACAGAAGGAGCAGCTACGTAGGGGGTCCGAGTTTTCCCGTCAGTTGGCAGACCCTCCAAGCCACGGCTTTTAGCGCACCGTGATAGATTCAGACGCATTCAGATTTATTATAGTGAGGGAAGAATCGCGCCGAGGTCGACCTCACTCTCTCCCCCACCGCATAGTGACCGCCTAGCGTTTCGGGCACACGCAGTGGGGCCTGAAACCCAGTGGGAGCGCGAGCGCAGTCACCAACAGGGAATCAGAAGTGAGAGAAAGCGCATGCGCCTTCCAGGCCGCAGGGACCGTGGTTGGCTGAAGACTGGCATTGCATGTGCATAGAGACCATTGGATCTCAGAAGGGTGAGAGCAGCCCTGCATGAAGCCTGGGCCAACACCCTCCTGAGAGGGGTAACCAGTCAGTCAACGACTGAAAGGCACTACCCATGCTCCGTTGCCGGTCGGCGTCCGTGGGCGAGGCTGAAAGGAGAGCAATAGACAATTGGTGAACTTTGCAATTGTGGACGTGCAGAAGAAGAAGAGTTGAAGGAAGATGAAGTAGAAGAAAAAAGAAGACAGAGGAGGAGGAGGAGGGGAAAGAACGAAGGGGACAAAATAGGAAAAGGGATAGAAAGAAAAATAAATTGAAGGAGGGAGATAGGGAGAGGAGGCGAGGGGGGAACGCAGACGGGTCGAGAGAGAGGGGAGGAAATCAAGTATAGAAAGAAACAATGTGAGCAAAATCTCAACTTACCTTGCAGCAGAAAATCTTCAGTAGCTACTGAGGCTGTCGTTTGTTTGTGCTAAAGCCAGAACTGTAGGTGCCAATATTGTGAGTACGATAGCGGTAATGGAGCGAGTGATATGACTACAGGAGCTATTATGGGGCAGTAAGGCAAGACAGCATACAACAAATTCAGCAAGAACGGCCTCCACTTACCTGAGGGAGGAGGCACTCCCCTGTGCACCCAACAAACTTGACGACGCAATCGTGACGCGAGGCGACTAGTGAGTGTGGCTGAGGCTGGTGGTGGGGATGTGTGAGGTGCTGGGTGTGCCGACATCATGGTCAGTGCCGCTGTCGTGAATGCGCATGTGACCTAGTAGGCCCATGCGATGAGCGAATGATCGGGGGCAGTGTGGGCAGTGAAGACGGCGGTCTCGCCTGTGTGTTGGTGCTCCAGGCACTAGTTCGCCTGTCTCTGTGCGATGGATTCGCAAGTGACCGATTAGACCGATGCGTGAGGTAAATGTGCGATTGCAGTGAGGGCATATCAGGCCCTCAGAGCTGGTGGGAGGTTCAGGTGTGGAAGTTGTTGCGGGCGGTAATGTGTCGGAGGGAGTGGAAGAAGTTGTGGGTGAGTTGGAGTCGGTGGACGAGGGCAATGAGGCATCTCTCGCGTCGGTGATTGCCGTCAAGGTGGAGGGTGGAGTAGGGTCTGGCGGAGTGTTTGGTGCAGTCGACGTGGATGCTGTCGGAGGAGGGTTGCACGGTTTCCGGAGGTGACCGACGAGGCCAATGCGTGCACGGAAGGTGCGTTGACAGCGTGGACACGTTGGAAGGGCTTGGGTGGTGGCAGCGTGCTTCCGTGGATTGTAAGACTTGCGTGCCGTCCGTTTTGCCTTGGCGGCGGCGATCCGACTAGCTTCGTAGATTGCGGCGCCCGTTTTGACCACTCTTCGCCACGCGGTTCGGTCCAGGGCAAGCTCCTCCCAGTTCAGCGTGTTGATTTGGAGACGCTTCAGGGAGTTCTTCAGGGTGTCCTTGTAACGTCTCTTCTGTCCTCCTTTGCGACGAGTACCTACGGCGACATCGCCATTGAACAGTCACTTGGGCAGCCGTTCATCATTCATACGTACCACGTGTCCGCTCCTGCGCAGTTGTATCTGCCTGAGCATGGCCTGGATGCTGAGAACTCCCGTTCTCTCCAGGATTTCCGTGTCCGGAATCCTCTCTAGCCACTTCACCTTCAATATGCGGCGTAGGCAGCTGATGTGAAAATGGTTCAGTTTCCGCGCTTGGCTAGCATAGACAGTCCAAGTCTCCGCTCCGTACAAGAGTGTTGACAGCACAACAGCCTTGTACATCTTCAATTTCGTTGACAGTTGAAGACCATGACGATTCCAGACGGAGGTTTGGAGCCGACCGAAGGCTTGACTGGCTTTTGAGATTCTGCGGGCAATCTCGGCGTCTATTTTAGTATTGAGGGAAAGCGTACTGCCGAGGTAGGTGAAGTTGTCCACGTTCTGCAGTACGGCTCCGTTGACGTTGATGCGTGCGGGGTTGAGGTCAGCACCTGGCGGCGGTTGATGCATAACCACCGTCTTGTCCGTGTTGATGGTGAAGCCAAAGTTGGCGCAACCTGCTGCAAAGAGGTCCATGCTCCTTTGCATGTCTGCTTCGGTGGTGGTGTTGAGAGCGCAGTCGTCCGCAAACAGCAGATCATTAACTGTGTTTGTAGAGACGCGCGTGGGGGCCTGCATCCGACGAATGTTGAGGAGGTTTCCATCCGTTCTGTAGTTGAGGAGAATTCCGGGACGCTCGTCACGGTAGGCGTCCATCAGCATGGCAGAGAACATGAGACTGAAGAGGGTGGGTGCGAGGACACAGCCCTGCTTCACTCCATTGGTCACTGCGAAGGCTTCAGACAGCGTTCCGTAGTCCGTGACGCGCGCCATCATCCCATCATGAAGTTGTCGAACCATGTGGGTGGTGTTCCGGACAGCCAAACTTCTGCATAACCTTCCAAAGTCCAGGCCGGTTCACGGTGTCGAAGGCTTTTGTCAGATCTACGAACGTAGTGTAGAGGTGGGTCCGCATCTCTTGACATTTCTCCTGCAGCTGACGTGCGGCAAATATCATGTCAGTGGTGCCGCGGTGTCATCGAAAACCACACTGACTTTCAGGCAGAAGCCCTTGTTCCAGGTGGCTATTCAGACGATTGAGGAGAATGCGTGCGAAGATTTTTCCGGCAATATTCAGCAGTGAGATGCCGCGGTGGTTGTCACACACCTGGCGATTCCCCTTACGCTTGTAGAGGTGGACGATGGTGGCGTCCTTGAAATCCTGGGGAACTTGGCCATGTCGCCACATCTCTTGGAACAGGGTGGTGAGATGAGTTATGAGAAACACATACACACACACAAAGGGAACAACGCGTTCTGGCCCACGCTAGACGATGCCGAAAGGCGTGACCCCAAACCATACCAAGGTCGTCTGGCTAGCCTCCCTAGGTCTCCAAAAATTAAAAGTTGATTTCATCCACAGGCTTTGCACCATGGCAAACAAAAGCCATCATCACGTGTCGACTTTTCAATCGTCCAGAACGGCAAATTTTGACGCCTACCATGCATTGACTACTGAGTTAAAGAAGAGCGACTGAAGTGTACTCCAAAACAACTGACCCTAGACCATTTTTTTGAACGTGTCGCAAAGATTTTTTGTTTTTGTTATTACGTAAAAATTCAGACAAACAGCATTCGTTTCTTGTACATAACCAAGCTCTACACATAATATAGTACGTATGTAATGTATAGTGCCTATCCTGCGCTTGCTAATCAAGAAATAGGACTCTCCCGTTAGTGTGCCCGCCGCTTATTAAGCCTGATTTGGTCTGGGCCCGAGGTGGACTTAATAACCGGCGACTACTGCATTAGTTATTCCAAAATTTTCCGTAATGACGTCCTTCATCCACATGGAATAGGCGCACAAACTCACAAAATCGGGAAATCAAAAGCAATCCCTGATCGTCAATGACTACAATTGTC
>JAYGXS010000001.1:42638399-42793109 GCA_036362985.1 Ligula intestinalis | reverse complement strand
CTTTGACGTACTGCTGGATACAAAGTCAAAGGGGTCAAGAAACAGACCAAGTGAACATTTTAACCGTCATTTACTTTCTCGGTTTTTTAAAAATCCGATTTAATGTTAGAAGATAAAGCAGTTGACTTGCTCAGAGGTGATTCATTTTTTTCTCTTATACCCCTGGGGAGTAATAAGGGCATCTTCAAGCTGCCCTCTCCGCGCCACTCAAACATCCTTCGTCTTCTCCCATAAAACTTTTGTTGTTAAGCTTGCTCGTGCGCGTATGTAGGCGTTCGCGACTGGCTGGTCCACTTCGAGCCCTGAGTGTATGATTCTGCCTGGGATTTGCGTCCTTTCGACAGAAAGGTGGGGAGTTGATTAATTGTTGGACCCATTAGAGTGGTCTGATGTAAATTGACGGCTTTGAATGTATTCTACCCACTTGCTGTTTTAAATCAATCATACCAGGGATGACATTTGCCCCAGTACTGACCCACTTAAATAACCTGAGCTTTCCCGATCACAAATTCGACTGAACACACCCTGTGCGCAGAAGCATCAATTTTAATAAATGTTTTTAACATGCTGATAGTGGACAGGGTGACTTTTTGTCCTGTCTTACTGCAGAGTCAGCAGCACGGAGCGACCGTTCGTGCGTTGTTGCGTTCTACATATAGGCTGTGAAGCTTTATCGGCTGAAGGAGGACGAAGGGTAATTAGCAGAATGACTGATCGGCATCAAGCAGTTTTTAAGAGAGCTGACTGTGAGGGCGCGGTAAGCGGATTCGGTTGGACAAAGCGAGTGGAATAGGCGTTTCAAAACATGCGCAATAAAGCTTCTATCCAGCTGGCCGACGGTAACTACCATTCCGACTCGAGTTGTTGACAACTCGTGGCATGTATGAACGGGAGTAAAATGTGGTTAAGAGGCGTTGGGAATTCGACACCGCGAAGGTTTCCCAAATCAGAAGTCTGGGAGAACTAGTTAGACTGGGTTAGCTCTTTACTGAAACAATGAGCGGTTGCCACAAGCTGTGTCTTCCTGCCTGTTGTGTCAGTGTCCGCTGCCCAGACTCTCTGACCGAAGCCATGCGCCGTCTGGCCCCTGCAGTCAATCGGTGAAATGAGGTAGTCTGGTTGGCTATGAGCTATCGTGGGACTGGTTTTAAGACGCGAATGGTACAATCGAGGTGTAAGGCTAAGAAGATTTAACTCTAACGGTTGCGATCTTCCAGGCCCGGTTCCTTAGGAGAGGAGAGAATTCTTGGTAAGGTCGGAGTAGAAGGAAGAGTTTATTCTGTACAGAATGAATAAGAGAATAGACAGTAAGAAATTGACTAGCAGACGAACGCACAACCACAAGCCAGCGGACGGCGTCTAAAGTCATGGTTGCTCGGCAGTCGTTTCAAGAGGTCCTGTGTGCGTCTGTCTAAGATTGGCTGTTACAGAGACCGAAAACGACCGTGTACCAAAGGAGCACTTTGACTTGAGCTAGTCACGACAAACGTTCACAAATGCACTATGTGTGGAGCTAGTCACTACAGTACCTGCAGTGAATCGACCAGGGTCGTGGGGGGAAGGTCTTCACGACCGAGTACGCAGGGTTTGGTTAGCGACGGCAACGGGAGTCAGCGACAGTGGCGCTGATCGCGGGAGCTGACTACCACATGACCTAATGAACGGTCAAACGTTCACGTAGAAGATAATCGCTGAGTAGAGTAAGACCATTAGGGGATTTCATATCCACAACACGTCATCTGCCGCGTCTTATGCCGCGTCTTATGCCTTACCCAGATCTTTATCTCCATAATAATGTTCGGAAAATCTGTCTTATAGAGCCGCCTAAATATGTATCCCCTCGCCCAACTGTCTTACGGACTTGGTGGTTAAACACTTCATTTTTGGCTAACTAGTGTCAATGAATATTTAACTGTGTTGAAAGCAATGAAATAATCTTAAATTAAAGTCACTTATAATTGTTTTAATGAGCTAACTATAATTAACTCCCTTAATATAAACTCCTTTTGATCAGGGAAGTGAAACCTATTGATGGAAATTTGATCCAACATTGGCGGAATTTAACGAAAAAGGGAAGGTCGGGCTACTGAAAATGTAAAAGTAGTTTATTATTATAAGTCAAAACAAATAGGAACTCTACAGACAGTCCTACTTAATATTTTTCTGTTACGCCTATAGTCCCGAACGTACTATGTTTTTTAGCATTATACTAAGACCATTTTTGCAGTTCTTGCTCCTGAATGCTATTTTTCATGTTCATATCCTTTTTGCACTTCAAGTAAACATAAACTGAATCCTGTGAGTTAATATATAGGCGACACAGCAGTCTATTATTCTGTCTATTGTCCATGTTTAATCTTCAATTACCAAAGACTTCAAACATCGGGAACCAAGCTTAAGATATTTACTCACAAACCTGTACAACCACCGTGCAGTATATTTCCTGATATAATGCATCTTACGTTCGTGTAAGACCTAACTCAAATCGATGAAGTAGAAAACCTGTCCATTCCAACAAGGGTTGTTTTTCTTCAAATGCCAGTCAAAATTTGGGGAAAGAGATGGAACATGCAGCCCTTTGGTTAGCAAAGATGTTACGAGCCAAATTTAGAACAACAGCTCGATGTAGAGATATCGATATGACCGACATAATCAATTGATATATATATATATCCCATTACTAAACGTGGCGCATAGGGCGCTTCTGATCCTATCGGGTCTCATCTGAAACTATCAGATTGAAAAAATCACACAGTACATCTGTGGTATTTACAACTTAAAGTTTGGAATGTTCGAGACTAACTCTAAACACGGTGTATTTGGGAATTACTAATTTTCAGGCCTGAGTCCGTTGTCTTCACCGACTTCGTCACCCAATTGAAGTTCATATCGCTGAAATTGCATGGCCAGTAGGTGATTTGCTCTGGCCACCGTCTTGGTCCCACCGTAGCGACATCGCCATGACTTGATATACTGGACCAGTGAACCGGAACGTCAATGTCATTCCCGTGGTATCATCGAAAAGAAATCTGAACGTTGTTTCTCCCGGTACTCCTCGCCAAAGGTGTATCGATGAGTGTTAAGGCTAGTAAGGTTTAACCCTAATGGCTGCTATCTTTCAGGCCCGATTCCTTAGGAGATGCGAGAGAGAAATCACGTGAAGGCCACAGTAGTAAGAAGAGTATATTCTGTACATAATAAATGGGAGGATCGGCAGTAGGAAATTGACTATCAGATGACTGCACAACCGCAAGCCGGCGGACGGCATCGGAAGTTAGGTCTGCTCGGCAGTCGGCAAATGAGGTCCTGGGTGGGCCAGTCTGTGACTGGCTGCTACAGAGACCGGAAGCAGCAAGCCTTCCGAAAGTGCACTTAAACTTGAGCTAGTCATGACAGGCGTTCACAAGTGCACTTTGTGTTGAACTAGTCACTACATGTGCATCAACCGACTCCAAGAAGGTCCCGAAGGAAAGTGACTCAGCCTTTATCCCGCGTTTGTGGATCTGGTAAAGGCCTTCGACACAATGAACCGCGGTGGATTCTGGAAATTCCGGCCAAAATTCGAACACCGGGGACGATTCCCGCAGATGGTGAGACAGCATGACGGCACATATCCAAGATAGCCACCCAGTCTTGCGATTTTCATTGGCATCAGATAGGATGAATCAGGTTTTCGTACTCGCCCCCGCCCTTTCTGGTCTCCAATTTCACGCCCCGCTGGTGTGCATCCGCCATCATTTAAGAAACTGACGGACCCCCGCTCGATCTCTGATGCATGCAGTCATTTACAAGAGTCTCCGTGGCCATGGTTCGTGACTTCTTGCGGACGAATTACTGCGTGCTGGATATCGCAGCTGAATCAAACTCATGTCACAGACTGTGCTTCTTGACCTATGGCTGCTTCAACTTTATACTGATAAGTAGTGTGCGCAAAGGAGTGACCACACATAAACCGCCCTCAAATAATCATAACAAAGGACATTGAAGCACCGTCACGGGTCCTGCTTCACGTCAGCAGCCAGTTTGTGCTCTTCAGTAGTACTGTTTCTAGAAACATTCAAATCGACAATGAAGTCGCTCATCGCATCTCACAAACCGGTCGGGTGTTCAACCGTCTAGGGAACCCAGTTTTAAACCATCGCGGATGTCTCTTCAAGGCACAACCGGCGATAAACAGAACAGTGCTTCTGAACTTCAATGCATTTTTGAGGGCCTTGTTCACTTACTCCAAATATACTGACTGATACTGATGGACCGTGTTCCTGTGCCGGGCGGAGATATAGACAGCATAGGTACTAGTCTAAATGGAGTTTACTGTCAACGGCCGTGGTAAAACACAGTGACCCTGGAGAGAATTAATGCTCACAGTACCTCCCCTTCCCCATAGTAACGCAGGTACGACAGCAATGGAATGACCACGTCGTGAAGGTGATTAAAAAGGGTCTTCCCAAACCGGTATTTCGGAGCAATATCGTTAGGAGTGGTTGGCAGGCAAGAATCGTTAATACCAAAGGCCTTGTAGAGACTAGCTCCACACGAAGTGCACTTCTTAACGCTCGATGTTTCTGGCCTTTGGAACAGCCAACCACAGGCCGACTCACAGAGAACCTCATGTGACGACTGCCGAGCAGACATGACTTCAGATGCCGTCTGATGGCCTGAAGATTGCAGTTGCCAGGTTTTAACTCAATTAACCCCTGCGATAGCCTCACCCAAGTGAACTGGGAAGGCCTTGCACAGAAGCTTCAGGCGCGACGCGCTGCCAAAAGAAATTCAGAAGCAATCTACGGCACCCCATCGCATGCAACCGGCCAGGGCGAAGATGCCGGCATGCGACGCGCATCTACACCCCATCTGTCAACAGCACAGCACAAAACGGTCATGAAAAGGGCCTGTTATTTCAATTTGCCCGCCTCTGTATGACAGGTGAAATGTCGCGTGTATGGATGCGCACATCTCTCAAAATTGACAAAGGTGACCTATATTTTGGCCTACTAAATGGGTAGTCTTGGGAGCCAGCTCGTGGGAGCCAGTTCGTGGGAAATTAAGGTAATGTAGATGCAGCCCATGTGTGTTTTACGATAAACAAATGAATAAACAAGCTGGCCCCACGTCTACCACAGGGCCAGCAATGAAGCTCGTTGCGTAGAACAGTCAAACTGTAAAAAAAGGAAGCAATGAAAGCGTATACGGGAAACACAATACCATATAGGGATGACAGTGGAGAGGCTGAAAGATCTACTGACATGCTGATCACAAAATGTACAGTTTATCTGTAATGGCCGGCTATACAGGCAAATTGACGGAGTGGCCATGGGCTCACCACTTGGACCATTCCTGGCAAATGTCTTCATGGGCAAGATCGAGGAAACTAAGCTCAAAGACACTATCAATGACCTTAAGTTCTATGGCCGATATGTGGACGACATATTTTGCCTGACAAAGAAGACCGCTGATATCGATGGTCTAGTCCAAAAATTTAATAGCGCCCACACAGCACTCACATTTACAGTGGAAACAGAGGCGAACGAGGAACTCGCTTTCCTAGACGTCCTCTTACACAGACAAGAAGATGGCTCGATACAACGCCGACTATTTAGAAAGAAAACCTGGACTGGGCAATACGTTAATTTTCACAGTTTCGTCCCCCTTAACGTCAAATGGAACTTAGTCCAGGGAATGGCAGCCAGAATACGCCGTATCTGCTCTCCTGAAATAGTGGAAGTAGAATTGCAGCAACTTAAGGACACACTCCAAGAAAACGGTTATCCGGAACGGTTCATCCTTCAGAACATCAAGAAACGTGCCCCAAAGGTCGCAATTGTAACGGCGGAAAAGAAAGATCTGGTTATAAGACTGCCGTTTATTGGAGACACAACGAGTGAGCTAGTAAGAAGGCACCTGAGGACAGCGGTTATGAATGCCTTCCCGGCTGCAAACTTGCGGGTTCTCTTCACTAACTCTCCCCTTCTACGAATGGGAGGTAAGGACAGACTACCGTTTCAGGCCACATCTATGTGCATCTATTTGTTCACCTGTTCCTGTGGAGCAGGCTATATTGGCCGAACAACGCGACGTCTGGAGAAGAGAATGCGTGAGCATATACCAGCTTGGCTCAGCAGAGGGGAGAATAGACCGACTTCAAGCTCAATCCTCGCCCACCTAATTGATACAAACCACCAAGTGGACGCGAGTGAAGCCTTTCGGGTCATATACCGCACGCCAACGCACTTCTCCAAAGGCCTGCGCAAACGGGTGTTAGCCACAGCAGAAGCAGTGGCAATCCGGCTAGCAAAACCCATTCTATGCTGTCAAAAGGCGCTGGTTCAAGCCATCGGCCTCCCTTGGCCGACTGCACGCAGAATTCGACACTGGTGACTCCCTCTTAACACATACTTCTTCAAATCTATGATGTAGACAGTTACTGAACATGGACAGTTTTTCAGCAGATGTTCAGTGCACTCTAGCGTCTATTTCTAATTCTGCTATTGCCGCATCTCTTTCTCGATTGGCCAAAAAGCTTATGGAGACGCATGGATTCTCCAAAGCATCACCCGTCGCACGACCTATTACTCCAGTTGTTTCTGTGTCTCCACTCTCAGAGCTGAAAGTGACGTTTGCACAACTAACCGCGCAAGTAGCTTCTCTTCAACAGCAAAAAGCCTTTTCATCTGAAACCCTGGCGAGGTCATCTTCCCGGCATTTCCAGCCAACTTCATCTGGCTCCACCTCATCCACCACCTGCCGTTATCACACCAGTTTTGGTGTTAAAGCCCTTCAGTGCATCTCTCCTTGCTCCTTTATTTCCACTCGGAGCAAACAGGTAAAACCGGTTCATGTGAAGGTTAATTCTACCAATCTTCCTGGCGTTGATAAACCCGGTCGTACCTTCTACGTCTACGACGGCAAAACTGGCAGACGTTTCTTAATTGGCACTGGCGCTCAATTGAGTGTTATTCCTCCTTCAGCAGCCGACCGTCAGTCTCCCAACCCTGGTTTCTTTCTTCAGGCCGTCAACACCTTGCCTATTGCCACTTTCGGTACCTGTTCCAACTCGCTAGAGATCGGTTTACGGTGCCTTTTCCCGTGGGCGGTTGTAATTGCTGAGGTGCCCTGTGCTATACTTGGTGCAGACTTTCTCGCCACTTTTGGTCTTATTGTCGACTGCCGTCGTTCCCGTTTACTTGACGAGACTAGGAAACTGGTTTTCCCAGGAATTCCTTCATCTGAAGTGTCCCGCAAACTTGCTGTCTTGGACCCTGATCCTGGTTGTCCATTTCGCCAACTTCTTGCGAGATATCCTGGTCTCACTTGTCCCACCTTCCGTGTTTCAACACTACCCCAAGACGTTGTTCACCATATCCGGACGACTGGTCCTCCTGCCTTCTCTCGCCCTCGCCGTCTCGCGCCTGCACGACTTACTGCTACTAAGGCCGAGTTCGAGCATATGCTCCAGAAGTGCATTGTTGGTCAATTTGAAAGCCCATGGGCCTCCCCTCTTAATATGGTCTCTAAGGCTGATTCTGGCGACGGGCGCCCCTAAGGTGACTACAGGGGTTTAAAAAACGTCACTATCCCGGACCGCTACCCAGTTCCGTATCTTCAGGACTTTGCCAGTGCTTTATTCGGTAAATCCGTGTTTTCGAAGATAGACCTGGTCCGGGCCTTCCATCAGATTCCTATTGGCATGGAGGACATTTCCAAGACAGCAGTCACCACCCCATTTGGCCTCTTTGAGCTCTTGTGAATGACATTCGGACTTCGAAACGCTTCCCAGACCTTTCAGAGGTTTGTAGACAGAGTGCTTCGTGGCCTCCCTTTTGTCTATGCCTACATTGATGATGTCTTGGTTGCCAGCTCTACCACCGAAGACCACATGGAGCATCTTGCAACGGTGTTTGACCGCCTTCAACAATATGGCGTTGTCCTCAACCCGTCCAAGTTTGTCTTTGGCGTTCCCTCTCTTGAGTTTCTTGGACACCTAGTTGACACCAACGGCATCCATCCTCTTTCTTCCAAGGTTGCAGCCATCCGCGATTTCACGCCTCCTTCTTCTAAACGTCAACCTCAGCGCTTTTTGGGCATGGTGAATTTTTACCGCCGGTTTCTTTCGAACTTTGCTGACGCCATTTTGCTACTCACGAACCTCTTTTCGGGTCCCAAAGGTTCGTTTGAGCTATCTTCCGAAGCCCTCGCAGCTTTCGACTAGGCTAAGGTTGCCCTAGCCGATGCCGTCCTCTTGACGCACCCAGACCCTGATGCTCCCATCTTGCTCATGGTTGATGCTTCCATTGTTGCAGTCGGCGCAGTTCTCTAGCAGCATCTTGCAGGTCAGACCCAACCTTCAGCTTTCTTCTCTAAGAAGTTAAAACCTGCCGAATCGCGCTACAGCACATTTGGATGGGAGCTCCTTGCTATCTATCTCGCCGTGAAACACCTTTGGCACTCGCTCGAGGGCAGAGAATTCACAGTTTTCTCTGACCATAAGTCACTATTCTTTGCCTTGGAGTCACAATCGGACAAGTTTAATCCCCGGGATATTCGCCAATTGGACTATATTTCTCAGTTCACCTCAGATATCCGCCACATCGGTGGGTCACGCAATGGGGTGGCTGACGCACTGTCCAGGCCCTCTTTTGATCATTTGCAACTTACCCCTGGGATCGACCTCGCTGAAATGGCCGCTGAACAACACCGTGTTGGCTCACCCGATGATGAGGATGTTTCCGGACTCCAACTAAATGAGTTGCCGCTGACTACTGGCAACGGTACCATTCTTTGTAACGCTTCTATCGCCTCTCATCGCCCCTTTTTGCCGCCGTCCCTTCGACGCAATGTCTTCTCCTCCCTTCACAACCTTTCTCATCCTGGGGGTCGAGCTACCGACAAGCTAGTTTCCTGCCGCTTTGTCTGGCCTGGGATACACAAGGACCTGAAAAATTGGACTCGGGCTTGCCTCGCTTGCCAACGGATTTAGGTCCACCGGCAGAACAAAGCACCTATTGGCGCCTTCCCCAGTCCTGGTGCCAGGTTCAGTCACGTTCATCTGGATAGCGTAGGCCCCTTGCCTCTATCCAATGGTTTTTCCTATCTCCTCACTTGCGTGGATCGATTCACTCGATGGCCGGAGTCTATCACTCTCCCAAATATCGAGGTTTCTACGGTCGTCCAAGCTTTTCTCAGTCGTTGGGTTGCCCCCTGTGGCGTTCCATCCACAATCACGACTGACCGTGGTGCTCAATGCGAGTCTAACCTCTTCCAGTCTTTACTCTCCTTTTAGGCTGTACTCGCATCCGCACCACAGCCTATCACCCGGCTGCCAACGGGATGGTCGAGCTGTTCCACCGCCAGTTGAAGTCCTCCCTACGCGCCGCGGTCGATCCGGAGAACTGGACTGACCATCTTCCCTTGGTCTTGCTGGGTATCCGTTCCTCCTTCAAGCCGGACCTTAACTGTTCCGCCTCTGAGCTGGTGTTCAGCGTCCCTGTCCGACTTCCCAGTGAGCTGATCTCACCAACCCCTCCAAATGCGGTCAAGGATCCTGCCAACCTCCTGCACCGTCTCCGGCAGTTTACACGGCCGCTTTCTCCGGTTCCGCCCAGGCTTACTATAGCTAAGTCTTATCGCGAAAAAGACTGGGTGACCTGCTCTCATGTTTTTTTACGATGTGATAGAGTTCGACGGCCGCTGGAACCTCCCTATGATGGCCCGTTCCAAGTTGTATCTCGCGGTGAGAAGACCTTCCGCATCCTTCGCGGAACACGAGCGGAGGTCATGAGCGTGGACCGCCTCAAAGCTGCTGTCCCGGACATTCCACCGGACGAGCCTTCCGTTTCCATTTATTATACTCCCCGACCCTCTATTCCTTCGTCCCGTTTGATACCTCTTCCATCCTATCCACAGCCATCCACAGTGACTCCTTCCACATTAACCTCCAACATTCCCGTCACAAGCCACTCTAGTGCTGCGCCTCCAGCATACATAACCTACAGTGGACGCCACGTTCACTTTCCTGACCGACTTGTTTCTCATCATTTTTAGATTTTTTAATTCCTTCGGCGTTGTTTTCTTTACGCCGCCTTCGGTCTAACCGGGGGGTACTGTGGTGGTCCTGTAATTATCCCCTTGTGTTCACACTTTTCGTCGCTGTCAATCTATGTGCCGCACTCGCGCGCGTGTGACCAAATTCGCCCAGCGTCGCGGTCATGACAAGCCTCAAGGTCGCCTTGATGTCTCACTCTTGCCTCTCACGGGTTTGGCACCTTCTGCTGATTGGCTGGTGGGTGCCCCAGCATCCAGTAACCTCTGTGCGGAGGCACAGACCAGACACATGTCAACTGGCTGATTCACTGAACGCACCTTGTTTCTGCAGAGCCTTTTGTTAGCTCCTTTTCACAGTACACTGTCCTACCTATTTGGTCTTACTGACTTCTTGACTTGGGGAACCTTCTGTAGTCGACGATCTCTCCTTTCGACAGGCGTATTTTCAATTGCGCCCAATCGGTGCGAATCGCATTAGTCGAGGGGTGGCATGTTCAATTTGGCGCACATGGCTATAACTGCAACAATGCGCGTGTGTGTGCGCACATTGCTGTCGGTCAGTCTATAAGATCACTGTCTGGAAAAAGAAGCCGGGACGACGTCTAACGCTGAGCGATGCACAAAGATACTAAGCACAAATCCTAATGGCTGTCATGCCTTGTCTTCTTTCAGCGGCAGTAAAAAAGCGAACTCGGAGTAAATGCTTCGCAGCAAATTTTTACAGGATCAGTCCAACGTTAGTGTGAATATTTGCACTGCAATCCATCCAACCGAACTGACCCTGCACAGTTTGAATTTTTTAGCGCAAGAGGGACAATTTCAAACAACTTTCTGCTCTGAAAGTAACTGTCTTCGGTCAAAAAATTGGATCATGAAAATGTTTTTTTGTCTAAGCTACTCCACCCAGTTTCCCTCGATACTCTCATTATTCGACCAGGATATTTTCGTGGAATCGGGCATCCTGCCGGAAGTTTTGGCTTGGTCTACAAAGCCCGCTAGTCCAAAACAGTCTTAAATGGTTCAAAGTTTTTAATCGCCTTCGAAATTAATTTTTGTTCGCGGTATCCATCAGTATATTTAAGGTCTATGTGCATAGACCGAAGTTGTAAGTGTATATTTGGGCTGAAACCCGACAACCCGATATACACCTGCTACCAGCAGACAGACTGTAGTAGTGCATATTAATGTTGTAACTTACCGTACTAACAGCCCAGGTACTAGCTAAAAGACCCAAACACTTGTTTCGCCGGTATTCTGCCGCTGCTTGAAACAGTCGCGAGGGATCCGGCTCATCAGTGGGTCCCCCAACTTCCCCTCTATGCTTTCTCATTG
Source organism: Ligula intestinalis (assembly GCA_036362985.1). Taxonomy (NCBI): domain Eukaryota; kingdom Metazoa; phylum Platyhelminthes; class Cestoda; order Diphyllobothriidea; family Diphyllobothriidae; genus Ligula; species Ligula intestinalis. The sequence continues at coordinate 42,781,736 of JAYGXS010000001.1, read as the reverse complement.
ATAGACCAGTTTTGAAAGTTCAGTTTTTCCATTTCCATAGAAACTTATTTCCAGTACCTAGGCTGTTAGTCTGGTAAGTTCCAACATCAGGCTAAACCGACTCGTCGGAGCAGTAGCTGCAAAAAGAATGAGTCCACCATTCATATACTGCTTGTTGTTTTACTTCAATCCAGATACTCGTTACTTTATATTTTTTAAATCAGGCTTAGTTTACGAAATCTTTTATTTTAGAAATATTTCGAAAACCCCAGCAGGAGCGTAGTCTCTGGCCTAGGAAGAGTTTTTATTACTATAAAATCCCTACTTTTACATAACTTCACGAGAGTACGTGACGGGTAGGTGCACTACTACCCAAAAAAATATGTCACAGTGCAGGATCAGTCAACCGACCACCGGTATTTTAGTCGTGCATCCTTCTTCCTTGGCCCCGTCATCACGACGCCGAATGGCATTGGCGTACCCCACGCAGATGCAATTTGCAGTGGCTGCCAACTTCAGAACGAGATCACGAAGACTTAAGCTGGGTTAAAATACAGTTTGGATGCAGTACGCGATAAAAAAGGGCCCACCTGACGAGTACTAGGAAGTAGAGCAAAAGCAACGCGCAATAAGGCACGTCACCAACAATTTCTGTAGCTGTCAAGGCAGCATCAGAAGAAGCAGTAATTACGCAAAACAAAATCAGTCAGCGTGGAAGCAAAAAGAGCCAAGGAAAATACAAATCCGGCTAATGCTAAGGCAAAGGGAAATGGATAACCATTTTCGAGTGCTGCCTCCAAAGATTTCAAACTTGAGGCGTTGGCGACCGCTCCGTAGATCCAACAATTACTAAAGCATCGCAAAATAAACGGGAGATTAATGTATCCAGTTAGAGCAATGGTATTGTTTTCTTTATAGGAACCTGCCACCCATAATTCACAGTTTTCTGTGCCAAGTGCCTCGCCTAGTTTGGGCAACCAGAAACAAAACCAACATGTAACAAAATAGCATCTGCTCCACCATCGCCAGTGCATAGCGTTAGAGCACTCTACCATTTAAGGGAAGACAGCATCGTAGATAAGAAAAATGAAATCGACAGAGAAGAATGCTTTATAATACGGGGGTTCTCTGAATCCAATGCAACCATTCCCAAAGACCTGACGCTCTTCTGAGGTCTTCTAAACAATACTTTGGGACTATCTGAAGCAATAAATGTGTTAAAGACATTCCGTCTTGGAAAATGGCCAGACAGTTCATCTGAATCCACACGTTCCTGACCTCTTAAAGTCATACTGGTCAGTAGCCGGTAAGCCAGCTTCATTCTCTCCATGTTCTTTAATCTAAAAGACTTCAACCTTGGCGTTTTTTCTCTCAACAGGACTTCTCGCCCGTAGAAACGCTGATTTTTATTGGTTCCCAGACTACTCGTGGACGCGTTACTAAAGTTGCAAATGCTTGCGCGGCCAGCTATTGCGAAATCGATCGGACTTTCAGCCGAGAGACCGGGGCACGCTACCGCACGCACCCTCCTGCACTTTCACGCTATCGAGCGGTCGCATTACTAACTTGACGTTCTTGTTCGTCTTTAACCTGTAATTTGTGTTTCTGTTGTTCTGTTTTCAGCATGGTCAAGCCCGTGTCGAGCAGTACACGTTATAGATACAGAAAACGTTGTTTTCTGCAAGACGTCGGCGAAATCTTAGAGCATTATCAAAAAGTTTTTGTATCAGATGCATCTTCGACGCCACTTTTCTAAGCTCATCGTCCTCTTCGTCTGGATCTGAACTGGATTCTCAGACGTGGTCGGATAACGAAGAAGCGTGGGGAAGTCCTGGTGCTGGGGTGTCCGACAATGGACGAGGTGAATCATCCAGTTCATCTCCAACTGAAGAGGAGTCGACTTTGCTAGAAGCCCTTCGATTGTGGGCAATAAACTTTCGCACGCCTCCAATTCACATGAATAACATCTTGAAGATCTGGATGCGTGTGTGTCCGGATCTTCCTGCGGATGCGCGAACGAGGCTGGCCGGGAAAAATAACGCAATGGAGATTACAGCAATGAGCAGCGGAGAGTGCGCCCACTTAGGACTTGTGGAGCAGTTAACTGAACAGGTAAGTCGTTCGGTGAGGTTGTCTCTAGCGGTCTTTTTTGAGTCCGTATATATTATAGCTACCTACTAAAAAATTTAAGTAGGTTGAATTACCTGTACACTTCTGGTTTTCTACGCACCATCCATCGATCTAGCAGGGATTTTCTGATGGCATTGGAAGGCAGAACGGTTCTCCGAAGGCAAACACATTCCATAACTGCTAAACTCGACAAAGTAAGCAAAACTGGCCTTTTGAACTACCCACGGAAATAACCACTTACTTACCAATTTTAAGTCGGGTGATTTGCCTTATCTCCCTGCCTTTTATACTTTGTTAAGCTTTTTCTAGTTGGTTTTGGTGATACCACTGGAAAATGTCTCGCAGTGACCTCGCCCGAGGTTTGGCTACACCCACCCTAAATGCACGCGTTCGCCGTTGGTCGGGCGGGGGGTTAGCAATGATATTAAAGCTACCTTCAGTGCCTTCTCCCAAGGTTTGAGTACGCGACCCAACTTGCCCTCGCAACTTTTTTATTGAGCATTCAAATTGGATTCTATTTTCTTCCCTGGCATGCTCTGCCCGTCCTCTCCCTTAAAATCACTCGTTCGTATGCCTGCGGGGCGCGCTTCACACTTTCCCCAGACGACCTCACGACACAATCCTACCAGTTATTCTTCCATGCTCCTTAACGGCACTGAGATAGTTGCTTACTTAGCTATTGACGATCTACCTACACATAAGAATCGTTAGTTCTGGCCAATCTTAGGTCGCATTAGGGAGCCTCTTATTATTGATATTTTTGTCGCAGGAATATATTGCGGTCTTGGTAAGCCGTTGGATGTGCAGTCTTTTTGTTGGCCATTAGTGAATGAACTTCTATCTTTTGGTAGGCATGGTCTGATGAAGAGTTGCTGAAAACAATTGTTTGCCAAAAACTGACTTCTGATATTAACCATGGGAATATTTGCGGAACTTGGAAAATTGACAGACAGTTCGCCTTTCGTCTAGCAGCCATTATTTGTGATACTCCACCTTCTTCTTTTCTTCTATCTTAGATTCCCAAGCGGTCGACTATCTGCCGCCGGCAGCGGGCTCGTCGGGGGGCCTATAGGCTCCATGGACAACAAACATATCTGACGTTCTTTTTGTTTATTTTTAATACAATAAAGTATACAAATTATCAAAAAAGAACTACAGAAAAATGCTACGCGTTAATTCGTGCAAGTGGGGGTACTTAAAAGGAGTGAAGCGTCCCGCTGTCCAAATTAAATAGAAGATACGGATTTCCGTAGGCATTTGTGTGTAAAATTAGTATGGAATTTTCGTGCATTCGTGGTAATTCGTTGCCATTTGCTACTAGAGTTTCTGATATCGCAACGTGCACGTAAACAACAAGAGAGTTCAAAGGTACATGACTACATTTTCTTTTAATGATCTGAATAATTCTGGAATTTTCACAAGCTGTTCACCCGCAGTCAGTGATATACGAATGTGCAATTTATTCGTGTTCTGGCAACCTGGGTACTAACTGTCAGCTGCGTATTTCTGCCATACATAGTTCCTCCTTTCGAGTATGTCAATGATTTCACCACTGACCTCTTCCAAATCCACTGTCTAAGGATGGAAAGGGAGGAAGGTGAAAAAGCAAAAAGAGCAGAAGGCAAAGGCTCAACTAGAAGGAGGAGACCGAAAGTGCCAGGATAAAGGGTTTTGGGTAGGATAGTGATGTGTGTGACCTCTTGTTAGTTATATAGCGTGGCTACTTATGTGATTAAGGTAGTCATGATATACTATGTGTCACTATTAAGCTAGCGGGGGGTTAGGACCATCAGAATTTGTGGATTGGATTTCGTTCATGAATTTACGTCTTAGGTTTAGAATGACAGACTAGGGTGATTGGTAGGCATAAAATAGAGCTGATGTTAAGGTTGGGTTTAATTTTGGGGTTAGAGTTGGAGTTAGCTCTAGGATTAAGGTTAGCTTTAGGATTAATATTGGGAGCCGGAGTTAGTTTTGGAGTACATGCGGCTTACCACTCTCAGTTAGTTAAAGTTCAAGGAGAGTTAGTTACCTTCCAGTCGTAAGCGATTCGCTTGACTGTTTAGCTATCCATTAGTTTACCATTTGCTGAGATCAATGCATGTACACAGGCAAGCTGCGACGACAAATGACCTTGAGGGTTAACCTAATAGCTATAGTGCTTACTTAAATTGCCGAGGTAACAAATGTGAAAACTTTTCCGACTTGGTGTGAAAATCGCAGGAACATTTGAGCCGCAGTCCATCAGCGACTATGAAATAATCACGTAATATTCGCAAGTTGTCAACAGATAGTCGGTATGATAAAAATACGTACTCAAAACACAGGTACCAGCTGTCCGACGCACATTCCAGCAAAAAATATTCGCTATCTTCCGAATGTGTTAATTATTCTATTACTGGTCACCTCCAACTCAACCGTTGGAGTACCGAAAGAGAGGACTGTAAAAGGAATTAAAATAGAGGAGAATAGGCCAAGAGGTGATGACTGCTCTTATATTTCCATTCAGAGCCCGTTAGCTTTCCTGTCCAGTTCATTACGCATGAGGAATGCATTGACCATCTAGTGAGACCAGGACATTTACTGGCGTTGTCATACTTGGGTCGTCATACTTATGCATACTGATGCCAATTAGAAGGTTGTCGACGTATCCAAAACGCCCATTTACATCCTTAGATATCGGATAGAATTAAGTTCTACTGGAAGGAAGTTCCTGCTGGCTATAGATGCCCTTACCGCTGTAGACCTCCGATTTTACCAGGGCACTCTGATGCCCCGCACTGGGCAATATCCGACGGTTCATGATGGTGTGTTTGCCTTGTGTCGCCATAAGCTATGTTGATTCGGTTAAACACTACCAATTCGATGCTATCTCCTTTGGCAGGTGTCAGTCACTGAAAATTATCCCTCTTGTATTCGAAATCCTGCATCGCTTGAGTGTTTTTTTTTCTAGTCACAACGCCAGGTGAAAGTTAATGACTATGGAAAGAAATAAATCCAAGGCAGATGACCCTCCCTCTTACTCCCTTTGAACATAGTGTTTTTTTTTCGCATTTGGCAACGAACTATCCCCTGGGAGGCGGTTACGAACTGTGTACTAATCACAGAATTATCAGATATTAATCAATGTGGTACTTTATTCGAAGGCTCGGAGTAGCTTCCCATAGTTACCCAGCGGAAGTGAGGGCGGATACTTTTCAAAGTGTCAGATCAATTTCGCAACATTGCTTCCTTAAGCGCGCAGGAAACGTCCTCCAAGGATTCCTGTAGTCCTCGTAAGACAGGGGGCGTTTTAGGTGGTGCTTGTGTTCACGACTTCGTATTTTTCTGACTGTAGTAGTGTCCGCCTAGATCCATTCTGGTTCTAGTGACTAAAAAGGTGATTTTTCATCCACCTTGGATTGAAAAAATGCTAAATGCTCTGTCGGGTAATAAGGATATTCTCAACGGTAGATTTAGCTGCCGGATATTGGCAGATAAAAGTCAGACTCTTTGACCGTGCAAAAAATACTTTTTTTCAGTTCCCTCCGGACTATATGAATCTGAAACCATGCCCTTTGGTTTGGCTTAATGCGCTTAATACGCTCCAAAGACTTTTGAGCCAAGTCTCGCACAGTTCAGCTGTTTGGTGTGTCCCTATGGCCTCGCCGTCCATGGGAAGGACTTTGAAGACCATTTGCATAATCTATGTGTGGTATTCGACAGCCTAATGCTTGCCTACCGTTCCATGACTCACACCAGACTACTTTTGCCTCCACACGCGCCCTTGAAATACGAATACCAGAGGACCTATCCGATTGGTCAATGGGTGTCGTCGAAGTTCCTATTCGACTGGTGTGAGCTGTATCTCGATACCAAGGTTCTTCGGAAGACCTGTTTGGTGTATCTCGCTAGCATCATCGTACTTAGGAAGGACCTTGAAGACCACTTTTTTCACAATCTGCGTGTGGTATCCGACAGTCTAAAGCAGGCAGCTCTCATTCTTAAACAGCAAAATGCGTACTTCTGTAGAGGTCTCTGCCGTCCCACGCCCTCCATTGCTTTGTCTGGCGTCATTGTTCAACACCAGCTGCCTCAATGTCATCCAAAAACTCAGTCAGCGCTTTCTGTTGCGCTGACCTGCAGAGACTTGACCTGCTTCCACTCGGACACACACACACACACACACACGTGTGTGTCTAGGTTCTCGCGGCTGCCCAAGCACCATTTGAACAGGTCTCTTTTTCCCCACTCTCGGCCACTAGACGTCACTTAGGACCACTGCGCTCCAGCGGAATGACGTGTGATCCGAATTCCAACTTTCTCACAACCTATTCTTCAGTCCTTTTGCAGAATAAGCTATTCCTAACAATCTGGCCTTCCCAAGACTTCTCCTATCTCCTAAGGAACCAAGGTCTGGAAGATTGTACTTGTTAGGGTTAACCATCTTAACCTTAACACCTCTACTTCCTCGAGACAAGGTCAAATTCTCAGGGCATGTCGATTCCGCATCCGGGATCGAGACCGATAGGGATAAGGTTATAGAAGGCCGCGAGTGTCCAACGCCAAGTAATTTGACCAAAGTCAGAAGTCCTTTTTCGGGTTTACCTCTACTACAGGAGAGAGAGAACTTTATTTTTAAGGTAATATCAAAAACTTTAAGCATTCTCATTAAGGAATATGCCCATATAGACACAGCCTTAAACAAGCTCACCCAAAAGGGAGCGAAGTCTAAATGTACGCCAGAATGTGAGGGGAGCCGTCTCCTCGCTTTCCCTGACTTCAGCGAGCAAGCTGGGATCTTCATCCCAGACACGGGTGCATTTGCGATCGGCGCGATCCCATGGCAACACTGAATGTGTTATCAACCCCAGGGGTGATTCCTGTGTTTATGCGGGCGATAAGAGCCAAAGCTGAAACAACTCCCAGCGGGAGACATGACGTTTAAGGACTCCCTCTTCGTCTTTCGACTGTATAAATAAACCCACCTCACTAAGAATGCCACGCTAACATGACCGTCACCCACCTGCCCCCTCTTTTAGACAGAAGGGTTGCCGACTTGACAGCTGGAGGTCAACACATCGATCTGGAAGATCTGGTTGCTAGTACTCACAACGGGACTTCTCTGCCGGATTGGGAAGGAACTATGGCCTGGACTCGATGGGCTGAGAGTAGTTGCTAACCCCCATTTCGCTAAACGACAGGTTGGCGCTTACGAAATTCTCCCTATCGTGGTCACATAAGAGGACACAGGAAAAGTTCAATTGAAGTCGAGAGAGGTTTGATAATAATTGAATTAAGTCACATCAGAGGTTGCGAGTGCAGTGCGTCGGAAAGTCACCAATGCCGCAGGGGGTTAAGTAATTTAAACCCTAGCAACTGCGATCTTCAGGTCCAGTTCCTGACGGCAAGAGAAAGAGGGTGAGGCGCCAAGTGGAAAGAATAGGTTATTCTGTACGGAAGGCATGGAGAATAGGCAGGGGGAGTTATATGTTAGACGACCACAGCGCCGCGTCTAAGTGACAAGAGCGCAGGGAATTGCCGGAGGCCCAGGGCATGCTTCGCGCCTGTAGCTAATCAGGAAATGCTGAAATCAAGCTGGCTCGAGTTCTCACGGAGCTAATGCCAAGACTCGTGGTAGTGGCTCGACCTTGAGACGGGCAGCGTGGGCGCACAAGGCTTGTAGGCGAAGACGTGATGTGTCAGCGTGTGGTGGGCAGTGTCACGTGCAGACAAGCAGTTTGGCAGACGCAGAAGAGGCGAGTTAGTGCAGTGCCGTTGAGCTGTGATTCCCAAGTAGCGCTAGCGGGCCACTACAGGCCCTCTTGCAGACTGCAAGTTTGATCACATGCCACCACTCGGCATCATATGATCATCGGAGATCCCCTGTGTGTCTCCTCTGCAAACGGTGACCAAGGTGACATCAAGTGACTGGCGACTATACGGCGATTACTGCACAATCACTAACGCCACCATTTATGATCGATACCCAGGGCCTCGTCTTCAAGACATTGCCTGAAATCTTTTCGGCAAAATAGTTTTCTCGAAGGTCGGCCTGGCACGTGTCTTCCATCAAATATGTGTCACTCTAGAATAGGTGTTGGGAACGTATGGTTCGCGAGCCAAGTGTGGCTCTTTTGGTGATTGCACCTGGCTCTCTCAGATAAAATTGGAATTAGAAACTTCAGATTGTAGGTCCTCCAATGAATAAATCCAAAGGCGTATTACACTCACATTTAACTGAATTCAATCGTACAATATATTATGTGGCTCTCACTGAAATATATATTTCACACATTTGCTTTCTTGACTCTCTGAGGCAAAAGGTTTCCGACCTCTGCCCTAGAACATATTCCCAAAACTTTCATCTTTCATCCTAATTTACCTTTTTGGATTCATTCGCATGCATTTCACTCTTTGTAATGTCACCCAGACGTTCCACGCGTTTATCGGTCATGTCTTACGCGGCCCGTCATTCGAGTACGTATACAGTACAGCCTAAAATTCGTGTAGCATGCCGACATATGCGAAAGATTGATACTCTCTCGCTAATCGGCATTGAGTACGATCGTAATACTGACTATCATATAGTCAATTCTGAAGTCATTTCAGTCACGATAGGATGCCGGCTTTTTAACGAGCTTCTCTCTGGCCGCTAACAAAACTTATGCACTGTAAAAAGTGACTACTTAAGTAGGACGCATTTTTATCATTTGTGTTGACTGTCTGCATGAATTCGAATTTATTTTCTGGAAAAAATGCACGTAAAAAATGTCTATTGTACTCATTTGGTGGGAAATTACGCCTTCTTTAAATTTTATACTTAAAGAAAGGGTATTTTTGGTTTTTAAAATGTTCTTCTCACACTGCATGAATAAGGCCTTCGAAGACTGGGCATGGTCGTGGCTGAATTGCCAGTTGAATAAGGTGCGGTGGCACAGACTTACCCATTCCCGACACCCGAATATAATAGCCCTCTTGCCGTCACCTAATGACGACACACACCTCATAGCATGCATCGGTCCGTACACCAGCTGCGCTAAGGCAAGTCTTCTGCTAAATGTAGAGCCGGATACCATAATCAAAGCCTTCCTCAGTAGCTGGGTCGCCTTTTCGGTTACGATTGATCAGGGAGGGGGACATTTCAAGTGTGCCTTCTTCCATCCCTCCCCTCACTTTTCTTGGCCTCATATGCATAGGAAATATGCAATAGGCATAGCATATTAGGCATACGCCAAAGAAAGACTGCTTCGTGGGCCTACTACTAGGACAACTTAATCTAGCGCTCCTTAAAATTTACGTGTACTGAACTGTAATCTAGAGACTGCAGGACAGGCGAATGGGTCTTCGACACACCTGTCGAAAGGAGAGATCGTCGACTACAGAAGGTTCCCCAAGTCAAGAAGTCAGTAAGACCCAATAGGTAGGACAGTGTACTGTGAAAAGGAGCTAACAAAAGGCTCTGCAGAAACAAGGTGCGCTCAGTGAATCAGCCAGTTGACGTGTGTCTGTTCTGTGCCTCCGCGCAGAGGTTACGGGATGCTGGGGCGCCCGCCAGCCAATCAGCAGAAGGTGCCTAACTCGCCTTAGGCAAGAGCGAGACATCAAGACGACCTTGAGGCTTGTCACGACCGCGACGCCTGCGTGGTTCGGACAAAGGCATCATGAGTCACGCTGGGCGCTGCGGCGAATTTGGCCACGCGCGCGAGTGCGGCGCATAGATTGACAGCGACGAAAAGTGTGAACACAGGGGGATAATTACATGACCGCCAGACACCCACCGAATGCCAAACGAGATGGTCACTTCAATGCGCTCTAGTGACGTCAAGAGTCCTGACAATCTTGTCTGTCGCTGCGGCCATTTATTTTTTCACTGGCCGCCGTTCCATCAAGGGCATCTATCGATCGAATCTGCCGTCGAAAAAGGCCAAGCCAACTGCGTTTATGTGTTTGTTCGGCGTGACTGTGTACACAAACCGCCGGAATCAACATACGTAGGACTGTTCTGGCTAAGCTTTCGCAATGCTAAGACCGACCGAATGCATCGCGGTGACTGCTTCTCCAGGGGAACCGCCGGACCCGCTCGAGGCCAACCCACGCTGCGTCACTCACTAATGAGCGGCAGGCGAACAAAGTCCAGGCACACGGGTCGGGTGCTAAGGCTTTCGACAGCTGACAATTGCTTGATGAGACGATCTATCTCAGGGGGTTACGTGAGTTAAACGCAGCAACTGCGATCTTCAGACCATGGTTATTTAGTGGAGAAGAAGTCGGTAAAGGCCAAAGTAGTATGAGAATTTATTGTGTACACAGGACGGAGAATAGATGGAGGAAGTCTGACTTGGGAGAACACGACCATCCAGTAAGTTGACCGGGTCCCAAGTGCCAGTTTGAGAGCAGTCAGGCCAGTAGACAGAGTGAGAGGGCGTTCATTAGCTAGGTCGGCCTATGATTGGTTGGACGCCGTGTGGGTGGACAGCATGTGGGTGGTCCATGTCCCATGCACCAGTGAGTCTGGCGACCGCAACGACCTTTATTTCTAGACAGATTGAGGTCACGACAGGAAGGGCAGGCATCGTACGGGCAACGAACACTACAGACCTGTTAGCACGGCTTGCTGAGCTGTGTGTACTCCTCCTGCCCCAACAACACTTGTTCATCTAACTTTATTTCCTGTCTTCCGATCCGGAAATCAATAGGGATCGCTTATCTGGTCCATCCCCCAGTAGGAAAAGGGAACATGAAAAGCTCTTTATACAGGTGAATTGGTTCTAGTCTTCAAAGAAATCAGGGCTAGCTTTCGGATAAAATTGAGGGTTAGGGGTAACGTTAGGTCAGGTTTATGGTCATGACTACAGTCAGGTTTGGATAAAGGGTAGGAAACGGAAATAACTGTCCACCCTCGAATTTACTGTGTGGCGGACGGCCAACGAATGTTGTCCCCTTCCTCGTTCAATGCTCGCGGCTCTCAATGTCATCGGTCTTTGCAGGTGGTTGTTCCTACAGTCGACATCTCCTTCGGGCAATTGCAACAAACTAACCATGCTGCTCCGACTTCCCCTCCTCCACGCCGTCGGAATTAAGGCCGACTCGGCGGGGCTCCTGATCCAACAAGGGCTACTAGCCAGCCAGCTGCCTGAGACAGCGAAATAAGATTATGTGCACAATAAAGCCCCCATTCTGGTGACTTCTGTCTTTTTCACTCAACCTGGGATTCAGTCTGATGATTGTAGTGATCCGAATACATCCACTGTACAACTGTAAGGCTGCCTCCGTTTCGAGGAATGCGTTGCTATTCGCCGTCGCGGAGTTGGTTCCACTTCGGCAGATAACAGGCTCTCAACATTGCCATAGTAAGGAACTTCATTCAGAACCAGGGTAGATCTATTCGGACACTTCCGCGTTCAGCAAAATATGAAATCGTGAACATAAGAACCAACTTATATATCTCCTCCCTTACGATGATTGCAGGGATCTTCGGAGGGAAGCAATGTTGCCGAATCAGTCTAATCCCTTTGAACTTTATCCACCCGCACTTCGGCTGGGGAACTATGGGAAGCTACTTAGAGTTTTCTAATCATATGCCCCATTGATTTATACCTGATAATTATGTGATTAGTATAAAGTTCGAACCCCCCTCTCAGGGGTATATTTCGCTGTAGACTGCGAAATAAAGATAGATAGAAATAGAAAGAAGGTTTGCAGCCAACGGGAACATGCTCCCACAAGAACCCACCTCTGACCAATATCTTAGTACGCAACAGGATGGTTTCTATATGTCGACAGCCTGCTAAACAGCGTCACTATAAATTTGGGTGATTTGTTAGTCGTGGGTAACGAAATTCGCTGCGTGCACTATGGCGTAGGCGCATCGCTGGCGAATCATACATGAATCAGCTTATAGTAACACAAATTTGTGCAACATACACGGTACGCTCTCGTCCAACACCACACACCAGGCCCTCATAGAGCTCTAAGCCACACTGGCTGGAAAATAAGAAAGACTTAGGTTAGTGTTATGCATCCTTCTTGCATGTTTTCCACCCAGTGGTCGGGGTTCTCCTGTAGCTGCCCGCTCTCGTGACTGTCAGTCCCATGGGTAACCCATATGGCCTTCGGTTTGACTAACACGCGTGAAAAGTAGCGCGTACGCGCGTGACTCTGTGGTGACTTACGCCGCACAGGCAAGCACGTGCCAAGGCGCACCACCGCCAACGAGTACACATAAACTGGCCACCTAGGCCCGTCCGTATAGCTAATCGCCTGTCACGGCCGACTCACGAAAAGGCAGCTGCAGACGCTGTGGCGATACCCGCGGTCCCTGTGGCCGGCGGTTGCTCACTCGTCTGCCAGTCAAATTCTTCCAGCCTATTCTCCACTTGCTTATGTACAGAACAAACTGGCCCTGTCGTGACTCACTCCACAGGCGAGCATGTCCGAACGCTCGCCGCCGGTAACGCGTACTCCTGCACTCAGGCGACCTTCTGCAACAGCCAATCAGGTCCCTCAAACGTTAGCCTCTCTGACTGGCGAATAGGACGCATGCACACCTTGGTCGATGCAGCCTTTCTGGCCAATAACCTTTGAGGTTACCAGACAATGTTCGTCCTTGCTGCCGTTTGCATGCCTGCTGCTGAAAACCGCACTTGGACTGTGGCTAGCTCCTTGCCGGTCATAGGCTCGCCGAGTCAATCTACTCTCATCTATTCTCCTCTTCTTTGTGTACACCATAAACTCCTCCTACTACATTGGACTTCTCTTCTGCACTAAGTAACCATGGTCTGAAGATCGCAGTTGCTGGGTTTAACTCACTTAACCCCCTGCGATATTGGTGACATTCCGACGTGAGATGAACACTCAACCTATGATCTGGCCGAGCTCAATCATCATCAAACCTCCCTCGCCTTCAATTGAATTTCTCCTGTGTCATCTGAATTGACCGCGATATGGAGACTTTCTGCATCGACATTCTGTCGTGAAGCGAGGTCGAGATCTTCAACCGCTCACAACCTCTAATGTGGCCTGCTTTCCCTGCGTAGTTGCTGACTTCCCGACCTGTCCTAACGCAGTTCCCTGCGTATTTGGCGATTTACGGACCTGTCCCTACGTATTTGGTGATTGGCATTCGCGACTTACTGCCGATAACCCATTCAGCCCAAGTCATGTTTACTTCCCGATCCAACATAGATGTCCCATTATGAGTGTCAGCACCCAGATCTCCTTCTCAATCTCCACCCTTCCTTCTACTGCCAACGATTCTTCTGGTTCAACTCATACTGATACGGCATACTGATTTGCCGTTGAAGTTCAACCCGGCCAACCAGGCTCCCTCTCACGAAGTTGAGATGCCCAATCTCCTGCAACATGCCGATGCACGCGTAGTCGAGAGCTTTTCTCCTACCACAGACCCAGTTGCCCACGCGGACGCGAGATGACCTTTCCTCCTCCCAAGCGGCACTGGCGGCACTAACCCGCCTCTCGAAACCTCATCTTGGTACGTATCTCCCTCACTTAACTTAACTATTCTTCCTCCAGTCGGATTCTTACAGTTTCATCGTTACGGTCTCCCGGGGGAGTACTGTGGTGACTCACTCCACAGGCGAGCATGTCCGAACGCTCGCCGCCGGTAACGCGTACTCCTGCACTCAGGCGACCTTCTGCAACAGCCAATCAGGTCCCTCAAACGTTAGCCTCTCTGACTGGCGAATAGGACGCATGCACACCTTGGTCGATGCAGCCTTTCTGGCCAATAACCTTTGAGGTTACCAGACAATGTTCGTCCTTGCTGCCGTTTGCATGCCTGCTGCTGAAAACCGCACTTGGACTGTGGCTAGCTCCTTGCCGGTCATAGGCTCGCCGAGTCAATCTACTCTCATCTATTCTCCTCTTCTTTGTGTACACCATAAACTCCTCCTACTACATTGGCCTTCATGGACTTCTCTCCTGCACTAAGTAACCATGGTCTGAAGATCGCAGTTGCTGGGTTTAACTCGCTTAACCCCCTGCGATTGTCCTGCCACTCTGGCCTCCCATGACTTCTCTTCTCCTAAGGAACCGGACCTGGAGACTACAGTTGCTATGGTTTCAATTAATTATCCACCCAGCGACAACTCAGCGTCCAACTTATGGGACCTTGACGTCTCTCTCTCTCTCTCACACACACTCTCTCCCAGATGAACGAAATTCGGGCGCATGCATTATGGCCGACCGCTTGGTGCAGTTGTTTGCGGTGATGCGCGCAATCTAACTGCTCAATCAAGGTCTTTTCCGCGTAACTGCTTTTTTCTCTGCCTTCTGTTTTTTGGAGTCCTCAAGTTGGCAAAGTGGCGGAGTGCCATAATTCTCTCTCCCCCCCCCCCATCGTTCTCATAGGCTGGCTGCCCTTTAGTCGTGTCGCCACAAGCAACTGTTCCAATGCTTTCTTTCACTGGCGCCCCGAGGCTTGACCTCGCAGCTGCTTCTGATTAACCGATAACAGGCGCGTCAACAATCCCTGCTCTTCGACGTGCCTGCGGACCCGTCAGGTGACCTCAGCTTAATAAGCAAGCGAAGAGGGGGGGAGAATTATGGCACTCCGCCACACACTCTGCCCCGGCAACCCAAACAAAGGAAGTGATTCCTCTTCGCAGCGGTGACCAAGTCTTGAAGATACTGTTACGGTCTAAGTGGTGGTTTTACTCGGATCACTACGATCATCAGATCGAATCCCAGGTTGTAGGTAAAAGGCAAGATTCACCAGAATGAGGGCTCAACTGTGCACAGAATCCTGAGTTGCTGTTTCAGGCAGTATTGGCCACTGGCGAAGCCAGGGCTAGTGTTGACTGCGTCCAGTCTTACACGAGTGTGCGTGTTGGGTTGTGTATGAGGTGATGGGGGGGGGGGGTATGGGGTGTTCAGCTGGGGGCTGAACGTGAAGGTCGTGACAGATCGCATCATCTTCATCGCGCAGGTGGTGGCTACGCCTAGAGTTCTTGGCTGGCATCCAACTCTCATTTGTGGCTCCCCGGAATTAGGCTTTGCCTGGCGGCAACCCCCCGGCTCCCCGCCTCGATCAGCGGGCTTAACCAAGTGAGGGTCTCCGCTGTTTGTGTCCCCACGCCCGGTATGCCCCTGGGTTGCAGCGGTGAGTACCCTAGTAGACGTAGCTGATGGAAGGAAGCTTCTTACTTTATACCGTACCATTGTCTGTTTGTATTTTATCGTTTATTTTCCCTCACTTTTTATTACCCATTTGCTACACTTGCTATCTCTAGTTGCTTTATCGTTACTACCATTATTACAACCTTTCGCGATCAGTGCTTACCTCACTAGCTTACGCATTTGAGTACTCTCGTACTGTTGCTGTATCTGCGTAATCTACTCGATATCCGGTAGTCTTAACATTGCATCCATTGTTCTCTATGCTTATGTATGCCTGATTCCACATCTATTTTATCTTACTATTTTTTTGTCCAATTGATATTTGTTATCTGTTACTCTACCTGCTATTTATCCCATGTTGTCTCTATTGTTATACCTATACTATTCCATTATATTACTTTTAGTCACCTCCATTGTAACGATGTCTACCCATATAGTCGTTCCACCGTCATGATTAGCATTCTTAGTCCTAGCAGAGCTTGCCTCCTTAGTAACATCAGTGACGATAATACTCGTAGTTGTAACTCTAACAGCAATCGGATGTCGCAGCACTAGAATGCGTAGAAGCATAAATGGAGAGACTGTCGCCTTCACCACTTCTGCTACTAAGACAGGTACTGCTGCTCCCTCCCCCTACTCTTAAAATACCTTCCCCCACGGTCTAAAAGTCCTATGGCCGCGCGACAGCAAAGTTGTAGGTGGCTCGTAACCAAGTGGTCGTTCAACACCAAATCAATCGTGGCCCATGGTGTTGTTCGGCAGAAGTTACTTGTGACAGGCAGTCCTATTTAGGAGTAACGCTGCCACCCCTCGCGAGAGGGTTAATGGTCCTATAAAAGATGGTTCCAAACACGCTGGGTCATGATATCTGCCAGCTGACCGTGGCTGTCAGACTGCATACACGCGGTCGAAACACTACAAACGCAAATCAAAACCTCTCTCCTCCCCACCCTCCTTCTAACCTGTTTCCTTCCCGCAGAACAGCTTCCAGAGCTCGCAGGACGACAGGTCAGGGAGCCCAGGTATATCCTATCACCTTCGGTGCTTGGGATGTTCGTTCCCTTTTAGATAACCTGAGGAGCATCCGACCGGAACGGAGAACAGCGCTCATCGCCCGGGAACTGGCGCGCTTCAAGGTGGACATCGCCACACTTAGTGAAACCCGCTTCTCCGGTGAAGGTTCCATAGAAGAGGTGGGTGCCGGCTACACCTTCTTCTATGTGGGCCGTCCGACGGCAGAGCGATGCGAGGCCGGCGTCGCCTTTGCCATCCAGAAGGACATCGTGGGATGACTACCCTGTACGCCGCAGGGCATCAACGAACGCCTGATGAGCCTCCGCCTGCCTCCTTGGGGTGGCAAATTCGCCACTATCGTTAGTGTCTTCACTCCTCCGATGACCAGCTCTGACGAGACAAAGAACAAGTTCTACGAGGATCTGCACGCCCTCCTGGCCTCTGTGCCGAAGGCGGACAAGTTGATAATCCTTGGTGACTTCAATGCCCGCGTCGGCACAGACCACGCCGCCTGGAGGGGAGTGCTCGGACCCCACGGCCTTCGCGGACTCAATGACAATGGCCTACTCCTCCTTCGAACCTGCGCTGCAGCACAAGGCGACTTGTATTCACCCCAGATCTCGTCAGTGGCATCTTCTGGATTATGTCCTCGTGCGGTGGCGTGATCAGCAGGATATGCTGGTCACAAAGGCAATGCCGGGTGCCGACGGTGATATCGATCATCGTCTCATCATCTCCAAGATGCGAATCCGTCTCCAACCACGCAAGAGACCTCAAGATAAGCGACATCCAGGTTAGTTGAATACTGATTTGTTAAACTTGCCTGCCAACCGTTTGCGTTTCAGCAACGAGGTGACTCACCAGCTCGATAACCTCCCAGTCGCAGAAGAGAACACCTCCGTAGAGACTCGATGGTGTCAACTACGGGACGCAGTTCAATCCATTGCCAAACGCATCCTTGGGCCTGTGCCCCGCCCACACCAAGACTGGTTTGATGAAAACGATGCAGCTATCACTACTCTCAGCTCTGAGAAGAATCGCCTCCGCAGCGAATATGTCGGTCGCCCTACCGACGCCACGAAAGCAGCCTACTACCAAAGTCGCCGTCTTGTACAGCAGCGGCTGCGGGAAATGCAGGACGCTTGGATGGCTCGTAAGGGTGAGGAAATTCAAGGCTATGCAGACCGCAATGAATGGAAGAACTTCTTCGCCTCGCTCAAAGAGGTTTACGGCCCATAGTAAGAGGCACAGCCCCACTTCTCAGGTCGGACGGTACCACCCTCATCACTGAGAAGACCCAACATCTGAGCCGCTGGGCCGAGCACTTCCAAAGTGTACTCAACCGGCCCTCTACCACCTCTGAGGCTGCCATTAACCGGTTGCCGCAAATGGAAATTAATGCTGACCTCGACCTCCCACCCACCCCTGAGGAGACCATGAAGGCTGTGCAGCTGCTGTCCAGCGGGAAGGCACCCAGGTCCGAAGGGATCCCGGCGGAAACCTATAAATATGGTGGTCACCAACTCATAACTCACCTTACCACCCTGTTCCAAGAGATGTGGCGACAGGGACGAGTTTCTCAGGATTTCAAAGACGCCGCAATTGTCCACCTTTACAAGCGAAAGGGGAATCATCAAGTCTGTGACAACCACCGCGGCATCTCATTGCTCAATATTGCCGGTAAAATCTTCGCACGCATTCTCCTCAATCGTCTGAACAGCCACCTGGAGCAAGGGCTTCTGCCTGAAAGTCAATGTGGTTTTCGACGTCACCGCGGCACCACTGACATGATATTTGCCACGCGTCAGCTGCAGGAGAACTGTCAAGAGATGTGGCCTCACCTCTACACTACGTTCGTAGATCTGAAATAAGCCTTCGACACGGTGAACCGGCCCGGACTTTGGAAGGTTATGCAGAAGTTTGGCTGTCCGGAACACTTCAACCACATGCTTCGAAAACTCCATGATGGGATGATGACGCGCGTCACGGACTACGGAACGCTGTCTGAGGCCTTCGCAGTGACCAATGGAGTGAAGCAGGGCTGTGTCCTCGCACCCACCCTCTTCAGTCTCATGTTCTCTGCAATGGACGCCTACCGTGACGAGCGTCACGGAATCTCCATCAATTACAGAACGGCAGAATTTATTCGCGCTAATAAATTCTGCTATTCTGTCTTGCTTCAAATTATTACCGGGGAAAAAATGCTTTAAATTATAGAATGGACGGAAACCTTGTCAAAATTCGTCGGATGCAGGCCCCCACGCGTGTCTCCACAACCACAGTCCATGATCTGCTGTTTGCGGACGACTGCGCTCTCAACACCACCACCGAAGCGGACATGCAAAAGAGCATGAACCTCTTTGCAGTAGGTTGCGCCAACTTTGGCCTCACCATCAACACGGACTAGACGGTGGTTATACATCAACCGCCGCTAGGTGCTGACTTCAACCATGCACGCATCAACGTCAACGGAGCTGAACTGCTGAACGTGGACGACTTCACTTACCTCGGCAGTATGCTTTCCCGCAACACTAAAATAGACGACGAGGTTGCCCGCAGAATCTCCAAAGCTAGCCAAGCCTTCGGTCGGTTCTTAGCCTCCGTATGGAATCGTCATGGTCTTCAACTGTCAACGAAATTGAAGATGTACAAGGCTGTTGTGCTGTCAACACTCTTGTACGGAGCGAAGACTTGGACCGTCTATGCTAGTCAAGCGCGGAAACTGAACCACTTTCACATCAGCTGCCTATGCCCTTTCCTTGCACGCATTAGCTTGGTCGGTCACCTCCGCAAGCCATGCAACCCTCCTCCGACAGCATCCACGTCTACTGCACCAACCACTCCACCAGACCCTACTCTACCCTCCACCTCGACGGCAATAATGGACGCAAGAGATGTCTCGTTGCCCTCATCCACCGAATCCAACCCACCCACGACTTCCTCCACCCCTTCTGATACACCAATGCCCGCCACAACTCGCATCCCCACACCTGATCCCTCCACCAGTTCTGAGGGCCTGATATGCCCTCACTGCAATCGCACATTCACCTCACGCATCGGCCTAGTTGGTCACTTGCGAATCCATCGCACAGAGACTGGTGAACTAGTGCCTGGTGCACCAACACACAGACAAGACCGCCGCCTTCACTGCCCACACTGCCCCCCGATCATTCGCTCATCGCATAGGCCTACTAGGTCACATGCGCATTCACGACAGCGGCATTGACCGTGATGTCGACACATCCGGCACCTCACACACCCCCACCACCAACCATTACCCTACTCACTAACCGCCTCACCACACGATTGTGTCGTTAAGTTTGTCGGGAACCCCAGGTAAGTGCCCCTCAGGTATGCCGAACCTTTTTTTAAATTTTTGCCTTGCTGCCTTATGTAAGATGTCTCTTGCACCACTGCTATTATTACTGCTGCTAGTTTCATTAAGCATTGTTCTACTAGCCTCATCAGCACTGGAATCCTTTAACGTCACTAGCAGCTTAGTGCCAGCTCTTCTCAGGTTTATTCGTTCTTACTCGCAGTCTTCTCTAGGACCTGCAGTGCATTCACTTGCACCTTCAGCCCTGTCCAAAAATTCCTGTTCTCATAGGCAATTTAGAGTGTGATCTTAAGCGTCATTCATATCATTGCATTCGCATCACGCCTATCACAGTCACCACTGTGGTGGATTAATTTGCCAGTAATCACCCTCCCCCAATTCGCGCCTCTAATGTCGCTATCTTGCTAATCTACGCCTAAAATGCCGGCACGGCCCCGGGTGCGCAGAGGGCAGGGGGGGAATGATCGTCGCTCTCGCCAGTCGGGCTTACTCTACTAAAGTAATCCTTAGGGGGAGAACTGATCGATTTCCATGCTGCGCTCGTCGTAAGACCGTCCGGTGTAATAGCTCATGCCAATCGCTGTTCTCACGCCAACTTAACTCGAAGGTGGAACTTTTGCTGCCGGGGTCAAAAGGGGGAGTACGTGGTGGCTGTGCACGGCCTGCGGCCCACAGTAATCCGAAGACTGGCAGAGCCAGTGGGCAACAACCGGCTAATCAACGCAGGGGTTTCAACTAACTAAGCTGCCTTGTCGTGCTGTATCGTGAACTACCAATAACAAGTATGGGGTATAGCCTTATCCTCACTGATACTCCCTACCAAACCTAACCTGCACTAGCTCTCACGCAACCCTATACCTGCGAAATGTGATCCCCTTTCCTATGCAGCACTGCTAGTCCTTCTGTTAATAGCAAAAAAAACACTATTAGCCAGCACCACAGTCACTGCAGTCACGTAAGGCTGTCCCCGACAAACCCGATGAAAGGTAAGCTGCGTTCTTGTTCCTGTTCTACCTGTTTCTGTTCTCTCTCTCTTCTCACTTGTTTGTTTCGCTCTGCTCTCACTTCTCACTTTTTTTCACTCTTCCCTCTCCTGCCTTCTTCCCCCCTCTCTGCTTATTGTTGTTATCTCCCTCGATTTCCTCTCATTACTTGCACTTCTCTCTCTCTCCCCCCTCCTTTCTCCTTTCTTCTTCTGCCCATCCACATTGCCAAGTTCACCAGCTGTCTCTCTCTCTCTCTCCTTTCAGCTCCGCCCACGGATGCCAACCGACAACGGAGCATGGGTAGTGCCTTTCAGTCGTTGACTGACTGGTTACCCCTCTCAGAAGGGTGTTGGCCCAGGCTTCATGCAGGGCTGCTCTGACCCTTTTGAGATCCAATGGTCTGTATGCACATGCAACGCCAGTCCTCAGTCAACCACGGTCCCTGCGGCCTGGAAGGCGCTGGCACTTTCTCTCACTTCTGATTCCCTGTTGGTGACTGCGCTCGCGCTCCCACTGGGTTTCAGGCCCCACTGCGGGTGCCCGAAAAGCTAGGCGGTCACCAGGTGGTGGGTGAGAGAGTGAGGTCGACCTCGGCGCGTTTCTATCCTCACTTTAATAAATCTGAATGCGTCTGAATCTATCACGGTGCGCTAAAAGCCGTGGCTTGAGGGTCTGCCAACTGACGGGAAAACTCAGGCCCCCTACGTTGCTGCTCCTCCTGTACGCGAGTGTTTGTGTGTGCGTGTTGGAGGAGAGGGAGGACTGAGAGTCAGGCTGCAATGGCTCCCTCTTAATGTGGCCTTTATGGCGCTCCCGCGCAGTTGGGAGCATACCTAGCGGGATGGCTGATGCAAGTGTGCACGTGCTGAGTGTTTATCGCGCCAGCCACCTACACCCTCCCTCATCCCCGGTCTCATTGACTTTGTCTTTACACCGGATACGGAGGTGGGAGTGGCGAGCGAGTGGGTAGGTACTGCGCGAGTCTGCCTACACTCCTGTTTTCTCTCGTGTCAGTTCTCTGCGTTGCTCCCGCTTGCTGTCGCTTTCGTGTTGCTTGCCCAGCTTGCCTCTGTGTATGGTGCGGCTTGCTTCAGCGTTTGCTGCGGCTTTTTGGAGCGCGTGGTGCCCATCGTCAAAATCGACGGGAGAACTGTCGCATGAGGTGATGGTGACAGCTGCTTTTAATTCACTGTGAAGCGAGTTCAAAATGTTTGCTATAGGTGTGTTGCGCTTGCCCGGTGGTGTCGCTTGCAGAGGTCTTTGCTGCATTGGCCAAGGGGTGATTTATTCGGATGCGTGTGTATGCGCGTGCTGAGGTCAACTCTGGGGGGCCGCCATGCTTAGGCGGAACGCTTTAGTCAGCGTGATTGTTTTGGCCGTCAGGACGCCGAACGACAGGGGACGCTTACACAGCTGTTATCGCTTGGCTAGAGAAGGAGCACTGAAGCAACTGCGAGGTCAAGCCTCGGGGACGGGGAGCATTGAAACAATTGCCCCTAACGATGCCTGACTTTGGAGCAGCAAACGCTGGAGAACGAAGGTGGAATAGCATTCTGGTTTTGTGCCACAATGCCTTGTACGTTGATTTATATAGAGGGAGACGTATTCAGCATCAGCCTATCCGTTTTCGTCGTGATATGAGGTTCAGTCTAATTATAAACAACTCAGTTTGCCACGGTTCGGTATCGCTGACGTGGTAACATGGATTCCCTGATAGTGCTGATCTCACCATTCGAAGTGGTTGCCAACATGTGCTCGCTGCCGAAGTACATAGTGTGTACTGCTTAGCGTTGGCGCAATGGCAGTTGAGGTCCTTAATATGTACACATAATGAAATTAGATGAAAAATACAGATATCCAGTAAAACTCGTTGTAGGCGCTGCCCTCTTTGCCTTAGTATTGTCCATAATGTTGCTGATCAAATGGCCAGTTGATGGCCATTCTAGTGCCATTATGTGAGCATCCGATTAAAGCTCTTCAAGATTTGGCTACTGTAGTACTAGAAGAGGGCTCCAATAAAAAAAATCAGCCTGATTTCTTTTTCATGCACGCGTGAGCATTGCCAATTACACCACAATCAGTAATGTGTATGCGCCTAGAACTCCTCGTCCCAGGATTCATGAACTATGCTCTGACTATGAAAATCGTTAACTTGATCAGTTATCACCTATCGGTGCCAACCAAGAAATAAACAGGCATGATAATAGTCAAAATTATCTACCATACAGAAAGCTGATGCAGTGGTCTATGGATAAGCGCAAAAAACAGCTACAACAGCTCGCCTCTTCGCATAAAAAACGCTAAACACTATTACAGTAATGACATTTAGTTACGACCAGATAGGTCTGATTGGACACTTTCGCATTCAGAACAATACCAATGCGTGAACCTAAGTACCACTTTACATGCTATCTGTCCCACAAGTACTGTGGCAATCTCCGGAGGAAGTGTCATGCGCGCTTAAGGAAGAAATACTACGAAATTACAGAAGATAAATTGGCGAAAATACGCTTTATTTCGATAAATTTTCGTTAGGTGTGTAGCTTTATGCATATCGTAATTAAATATATCAACCACACGGGCTGGTAGAAAAAATAAACCGGTTGTCAGGAGGGGTAATCTGGGTCAAAAATCTGATCAGCATTAGGCGGACTGGTATCCGAGCGAGGTGATAAGCTGTTGGCTGTTGGATTAGCGACTTTTGGTCATGGTAACCACGGTGCCGTTCCGACGTTTTTGGGCGCACATGACCGGTCGACGTAGCCTGATGGCGGCCGCTTCTGCCGTAGCCAACAAACGCTGTCCAAGGAATTTTGAATAGCCTGAGGGCACCTTATAGATCACTCGGAAGGCCTTGTTGGCATCCGCGCGATATTCTGTGTCTACCAAGTGCGCTAGGGGGGAACTATTCATAGCCTTTATTTGGCCCTTCCCTTATCATGCTGGAATGCGTCCTCCAACTGTTTTGGACAAAAACTGGCTCTTGCGACCAATTTATTCTGCCGGTGAATGAATAGATGCACATAGAGATGGTCTAGGCTGGCAGTTTCTCCTTGATCGCTCCATTTAGGATGGGAGTAGTCGAGAACAGCACCTAGGCGTTGGCTGCTGGAAATTTGGTTGCTAAAGTTTGACTCAGGCGCTTCCTTAGAAGTTTTCTTGGTCCGTCTATCTGAAATGGAATCCTAATGAATGTTCGCTCCTTCTCTGCAGTTAACAACGAGGGCTTTCGCGATATTTCAGTCATGTTCTTCGTGACTGGGGTACCCATTTTGTCGAAAAATGTCTTCAAAAACCCTAAGCTCTTCTTCGATGCAATCGAAATTAGTCTAATCCCTTTGAACATCATCTAGTCGCACTTCAGTCAAAGTTTGACGGACTAAATGCACTTGTAGTCCGCCTTTTCAAGTACCCAGCTTGGCTACCCATTTTCGAATTCATCAGCTTTTGTCATTGGTCTGCGATATGAAACGGCAGGATCACGACCACTGCAGACCTGGGAACACAGATGCCATCGGATACTGCGGAGTTGCATTTCAAGCTACCGAAGCAGACAAGCTGTTGGATTGTGTGACATCCTAGTGGAAGCTTGCGGACATAATGACAATGAAAAACAGCAGACCTAGGCGTACTTATCAACAGTCAACTGTCACACAGACCTGCGCGCGGTCTAACTGACTTTGCACAAAACCCGAAAAAAAGTAGGTCGATGGGTGTGACCGTTTAACCCACCAGATGCTGTTTCAAAAAACTATGATGGAGTGACAGCACCTGCAGCTGACCGCAGGTGCATGTCTCATCCAGAGTCGGGATTAACGAGCTATAGTGACAAACCTGCATGCGAAATGTATCAAGAGTTCACCACTGTCCGTTGGCGGCTAGCCGAACTTGATTCTTGGAAACGTAAACCCCTGATGTGCCATTCCCGATGATTGCCTCTTTTCTCGTAACCTGAGTAAGAAATCAGTTTCTTGTCGTCGTCGTTTATAACTTTGAGCAACAGCAAGGGTTACAATAGGCGGAACACGAGAATATAACAGGGTCGGCAAAGGTCTGCTCTGAGAATAACACTCGTATATCGAGTGGTCTCGTCCAAAGTAAGTATCCACGTTCATAGTTTTCAATTAACT
Organism: Ligula intestinalis; assembly: GCA_036362985.1. Lineage (NCBI taxonomy): Eukaryota > Metazoa > Platyhelminthes > Cestoda > Diphyllobothriidea > Diphyllobothriidae > Ligula > Ligula intestinalis. The sequence goes on along the minus strand of JAYGXS010000001.1, from coordinate 42,757,041 downwards.
GCTGCTAACAGCTACTTATTGGAATGGAAAGCTAATGGTCAGAAACTGAGAATATGGATGTCTTCAAGACTTCTCCATCTGTCCCACATTATTTCTCCTTCCTTTACCTTTCTTTCTTGCGATATTCCAACCATTGAATTGGAACTGACAAATAGTAAAATGATGAACATAATCTCATGGGGTGTAATATGAGGAATTCGATTAAGTAAATGGAGTCATGTCCTATCATTGGAGAGACAGTAGCAGGAAATTATGGCCGACAGCCATTCTATTGATGCCCCACACCTCTTGTCAACGTCGCGCGGTGTATAGGTCATTCGCCTTCGCAGTTTGTTTGTCCAGACACACCGACCTTCCAGTCCGGCTGACTGCAAAAGTGCGCACACACGTTCATTCAGACGATCAGGTCAGGTCAGGTTTTATTGAGGGAAATATAGGTAAATACCTTTGAACTCCCTATTGGTACAGTTTTTTCAATGCATTTGATCTGCAGAACATTTCAGATCAGTGGCGTTGCCAAAAATTTGAGGGCCGACAGTGAAAAAACACCTTAGGCATTGTTCAGAAGTCTAGGGGTTTGAATGCCATTTGAGAGATTTAAGGAGAAAAACTGTCGCCTGGGGGAGGGGGGGGGTGCAGAGTATATTCGAAGCGGATGGCCTGTGCTAAGAGTGTTTGAAGCATGTCAGGGAGAGTCCATCGCGGTTTTCGCCATAATACCAAGGGTCCCACGAAGAGAAGGTTGCGGAGGTCACGCGAACCTCATCGAGTGTCGGCGATGCGCCCATCGTGCACCCTTGTTGGTTTAACGAGTCTGCCTGCTAATTGACAGAAGAAATATAATCGGTAGTTTTCTAAACAAACATATTACTGAAAATTAGCGAGTAGTATGTTTTTTTATTATGTGATTATTCCACAATTTGCATTCGGCAACTGGCAGTTTATTTTCGGGGGCTCAGTGGCTATTTGTTCGAACTTTATAGTGTCGTAAACATGCCTACAGATGCGTCTGACGTGTGCTCAGATGGCGACATAACAATGTCCGCGGGCAGAGCATTCCAGGCCTGAATTGGGAAAAGTTTTACAAATCCGCGTAGCCTCGGATCACAACGTTTGGTGGACTCGAAGCTTGCAATCCTTGTTTGTTCTTAACTAACATATTACTGAAAATCAGTGAGTAATATGTTTATATACATATATATAATTTCATTCTCGCCATATCCAATTTTAGTGGGCATTTCGGGTATGAAAATCTAAATTTCGCTTGAATGCATCCACAGATGGGGACATAACAATTTCCTCGGGGAGTGCATTCCAAGCTTCAACTACTCTATTACCAAAGAAGAACTTGCGTGTGTCTAGTCTGGCCCCTGTTATGCGTAGTTTGAAGAGATGCCCTCTTAAGTTGGTCGTTGTTGCTAACTCGAAGAAGTCGCCAGGTAGAAGACAGCAGTCCTGCCCGCGCATTATACGAAATGCTTGTATCAGATCGCCACGTAGCTGTCTGTAACTTAACGGAAATAGATCGAGATTAGCTAAACGTCTTTCGTAGGGTAAAAAGCTCTGACCGGTAACCAGTTTGGTCGCGCGCCTTTGGACCTTTTCGAGGGAATTTAGGTCTTTCGCGGTCCAGGGTTTCCATGCTTGCATTGCGAACTCCAACTTCGGCCGCACAAATGTTCCAAAGACCTTAGCAAAGCAGTCTTTATCGAAGGCACAGAAAGCCCTTTTGACAAGATCACATCCACTTGCTCATGTAACCCGCGGCAACTCCAGCCCACACCCACTTGAATCAGCTCCCACTCCGTCTCTGTAAAGCAGGACCTGACAACGTCAATCCACGTCCTGGTATCACCAGATGGCCACTGTCCTCTTTAGTCGTCATTAACTGGCGAGAAGAGGTAACAGACTCTGAATGGAAAGATGAACGACTTCATCACCTCTCTCTCTCCTCCCTCCCTCTATTCCTCTCTATTTTACTGCCTTTTATAGTCCTCTCGTTCGGTATTCTTACGGTTAAGTTGGAGGTAGCAATATCAACATATTTGAGGGATACGTAGGCGGGTTTCCTTTGAGTGCCCTAGTAACCAGTAATAAAATGATAAACCCGTTCGGAAGGCAAGAAGTATGCTTGGCTGGAATTATCGTCGGACAGCTGGTACCTGTGATGTGTGTACGGTAAAAAAAATTGCGTATTTATATTCTACCGACTGCCTGTTAGCAGCTTGTGAATATTACGGGATAATTTCATAGTAGCTGATGGATTCAAGCGCAAATATTCATGCGACTTTCAGACTGAGTCTGAAAAGTTTGCGCATTAATGGCCTCGGCTATTAGACTAGACGCGATAACCATTAGGTTGCCGCCTGGTGTCTTTGTTCAACGCTCAAGGTCAGTCGCCGTTGCAGCTTGCTTTTTACATGCATTGATCTTTCAGTCTGGCCGAATACGATGTGCACGCATTTGCGCTTATTAAGACGACCACAGTTGTGCACGCCAACTTGAACATGCCTCCCCACCTCAGCTACTGCAATCCTCACCACATGGGCACACTTGAACGTACATACGTCCTTGTGGTAACACTTTGTCATGATTTTTATTTCTACACAAATTGCGTAGGCAACTAACTTCGTTAAAACGTGGCTATTGTGCTCGGCTTATCGTGACATGTCCTTCACCTGGGATTGCAGTATCGATCGTCGTTACACGCTAAATCCTCAATTCCTCTCTCGGGCATGATCTAACAATTACTGCACGTGCCCTGATCCCACCAGAGGATCACGGCCACCCGAGACAGCATTCAGCGTTCTATGCTCAAGGAAAGCACAACAAAACTCCTAATTTTTGTGCTTCACTAGTAGGATCTGGATCTGGTGATTGTAGCGCCGAGAGAAGGCTTATCGCGTTGTGTTAAGGCTAAGAAGGTTAACTCTAACAGCTACGATCTTCCTTTAGGTGATGAGAGGAGTCTTGGGAAAGCCAGATTGTTAGGAATAGTGTATTCTGCAGAAGAATAGAAGAATAGATGGAAATAGTTTTGACTCGCAGACTACTGCAACCGTTCCCTAGTTGGGTCGGATCCGGAGTGAGGCTTAAAGGCAGACACCGCATTTTTGTCTTCGTCCCACGGGTTCAAGCCAACCTACTAAATGAGGTCAGTCGACTAAGGCGGGAATCTCATTGGACGGATTGAGGTCAAGCCACTGTTGGTTCAGCCCAGAATGGGGGAAACTTGGTGCGTGTGCTTGGGTGCGCGTCAGTTGCATCTGGCAGCCGTGGCGGTCACCCGTCGGTTTGCGCATGTCTCAAGGCAGGCGGAAAAACTGCTTGCGCGCGGGGCCGTATGCTGTGAGTGACCTTGTCTGTGGCATCAAGAGTTAGGAGGACGTAGGACAGACATGACCGCTAGAGGCTCACTGCTTTAGCCCGTAAGGATGCCATAAATTGAGCAGAAAGTATAGAAAGTGGGAGAAGTGAATCAAGTATGTTGGCTACCGAAAAGAAAACACGACTGCTTACTGATGGTTTGCAGCTCAAATATTGATGCGTCTTTCAGACCGAGTCTGAAAAAGTTTTGCGCATTAATTGCCTCGGCATTTAGACTAGGCCTGGCGTTTTTGTTCTTTGTTCAGTCGCAGTCACAGCTTGTTTTTCTGCACGCATTGATCTTTCAGTCCGGCCGACTGCAATGCGCGCGCATATGCACTTATTCAGAAATTATGGCAAAATATTACCACAAGGTTGCGGGTTGCAGTAGCCGAGGGTTTGGTAACTTGACGTTGGCGTGCGCGTCAGTGACCGAAATTCGACTATTTTGCAAGGCAATTTCTATTATTTTTTTCACTTCATGGACAGCCAGGCAGACCATTTGCCCTTCCTAGTTTACTACGATAAGGGCCAGAACGTAAAGCAGTTCAGCGCAAAATGCCCTGCTATTGTAGGGTTAGGTAGTGGTCGTTTTGCAAAAATAAATGTACATGTTTAAAATATATTATTTAAGTGACATGCATAACAGACTAAAAAGTTAACGGAGATCGTCAGAACGTGATTCGTGCAGAAAACATTGGACCGGAGACCAAAGGCTGGAAAAAGGGTAATTCTACGTTGCTTTCTTGCTGTTTTGACATTCCTTGTTGTTGTCAGGGAAGATCTTTACAAGTATCTCATCTCTCCCTCTGTGGGCAGTAAACGTATGCAGTCGAAGTCCTTCAAGAGGGCGGATTCCTCAATTTGGACTGACTTTCCGTTTGGGCGGAAAACAAAATGCTGCCTTCATAAGTAATTTTCTTCAACAGTGGTTTAAGGCTGACAGAAAACACACGACTGTTAGTAGGAAAATGGGTAAAGCTTGCTGCCAACATTAGAAACCGATGGTGGATTTCATGTCTGATGTTTGCAAGTCATATGTAGCTTTTCTCCACCGGGCTACCTCTCACATCTCCCGGCTTTATCATCCTCAAACAGCTTCCAATGGTATAAATAAAGAAGTGTATTTGAAAATTTTCTCTGGCGTTCAACTTTTCTAAATATATACGTTCTATTTCAGTACTGTCATATTTGCGAAGCTTCCCGTTGAAAAATGCATAAGATAATTTGATAAGCACATCTATCACGTGAGGTTAAGGTTAATGGAGAAAACCCTAGCCAGTGCCATCTTCGGGCCCGATCCATTGTAGAGAGGAGAAGACGGTGGGAGGCCAGAGTGGTAGGAACAGTTTATTCTGTACAACAGGAAATTGGCTCTCGGACGAGTGCAGTTCGTTCCCAAGTCAGGTCGGGTCCGGAGTGATGCCTGGCGGCAGTCATACCAGCGGCCACCGAAAACGGTTTTTGCGTACGTCGGTCCTGAAAGTGCTTGGCCAGACCGCGTAGGCAGCTGGAGGCATGTGTGCACCTTTCACAGCGGAACATGAGGCTGCCCAAAAGGTAGCTCGAGACTTGCATTCACGTGAACTTATAGGATGTTGAGGCTAAGACGGTATACCCTAGCAGCTACGATCTTCCAGGCCCATGGTTTTTTATGTGATGGGAGGAGTCTTGAGAAAGTTAGAGTAGAAGGAAGAATGCATTTAGTACACAACAGTTAGGAGAAAGTAAACAATTGGTACGGCATGGTCATGCGAGCTGCGTGAACGTGCGGCGTCACGCGCGTCCCGCTCAGAGTGGCTTCCCACGTCCATCGGCGCAGAAATTGACCGAAGACTGGAAAGCGCTTCAGGAAGTTGATTGACCACGAGCGCTTCGGGATGCTGATAGGTCGACCAGTTTCAGGCGCGTCTATGCGCCCAGGTCGTGCGAGGGCAAAGGTCGCGCGTCGGTGCGGACATGCCCCATCGCGCTGGGAAAGGCGCGACTGGGCAAACAAGATTGTCCCTGCCAGAGCACGTCAGTCGCGTCTCGAGTTTGAAGGAAGTGGGTTTCACAAACGCTACAAACTCACCTCTGGTGCGTTGCCGAAGGTGGCGTCACCGCATATGTTTGCTTTCAATAACTTCTCTTCATGCCTTTACATATATATCGTTACGTAAATATATGGAGTATGTGCGTTTGTAGTGTTCGTTGCCCGCACGATGCCCGCCCTTCCTGTCGTGACCTCAATCGGTCTAGACATCAAGGTCATTGCAGTCGCCAGACTTACTGGCGCACGGGACATGGACCACCCACACGCTGTCCACCCGCACGGTGTTCAACCAATCACAGGCCGACCTAGCCAATGAACGCCCTCTCACTCTGTCCACACGCCTGACTGCTCTCAAACGGGCACTTGGGACCCGGTCAACCTTCTGGATGGTCGTGTCCGCTCAAGTCAGACTTCCTCCATCTATTCTCCGTCCTGTGTACACAATAAACTCTTCCTACTACTTTGGCCTTTACCGACTTCTTCTCCACCATAAAGTAACCATGTTCTGAAGATCGCAGTTGCTGGGTTTAACTCAATTAACCCCCTGCGATACTTTACTAGAAGAAATGCTTCGGCTGTCAGGCGGGAAGAAACCAAATTGGGGTCAGTAATATGATCAGCGTCGAGGGACACTGGCCGCCGGGAAAGGCAATTAGTTTCGGGTGGCTAAGTTGGCGGCGTTCGGTCATGATAACCACAGTGGTTTTACGAAGTTCTTTGAGGTGCACAGGACTACGTTGCGCAATCTGATTGCAACCGCTCCTGCTGTAGCCAAACGAAGGTTATGTGAAGGCCTTGAGAGAATTTATCGAACGCAAGCCTATGCATGTGCGACCGTCCTATCGGATTTGTAAATCGCACATGCACTGTCGTTAGGTTAGTGGGTTACTTAAACACCATTATGTCTATAGGTTTTGAACCTGAAGTATTATTTTATCGGTGGTATGTAAGCCAAAATGTTGTCAGTAGACAGCAGGTGAACATGGTCGGATAGTGTTTCGTTCTTCTTCCTGTCCGTGAGGGAACGATGCAATTTATCCTCTTATTTTATTGATGCGTCAGATTCGCCTGCATGAAATCTGCGTTAGAGTTCTGCTGACACCGAAGGCAATGCAAAGTACTCACTGAAGTTTGTGTTGCACGACCACATACTTTGTCACTTTACGTTTCTATTGCAAGTACAAAACAAATCCAAATAAAGGTTCCGGGTTCATTACTCGCATACTGCAGTAAATGTAGAGCCCCACACATGTTAAAGGGGTCTATCGCAGGAAGGAATTAACCTCCTCATAACCATAGTTTCACATCTGTGAGCAGCCCTTCTGAGCTTCCTCGAATGCAGTCTCGTTGCTCCCTACCCTTTACTGGCAATAGTCCAATTATCCGACGCAGCGGCCTCGATCGCTGATCCTGTGGGGGATGCGGCGCCGACTTGCCCGTAAGTTTTTTTATACTAAAGCAAACATGCCAGCAAGGGAAGGCTTTAGTACAGTCAACGCTGTATCCACCGAGGACCGTGAGGTTACTCAAACCCACGTCAATTTACCCGCCCAACCTACTGCAACGTGTGGAATCCACAAGATCTGCTACAGTAGACTGACTGCGCAGGCAGGATTTCTTAATCACCCAGCCTAGCATTAACCAGATGGATACCAAGCACAACTAATTAGTAGGAAGCTGTGGCAGATTTAAAAAAAATCATTTGGCCCACTTGCAATCAAGCTTTTCTTTTGCTGGCATGCGTTCGAATCCTATCGAAGCCACCGATTTTTTCCCAAGTGAGTCAAATGAATTATTGAAATCTGCCAAAACTCGACGATCCTCAAGTCAAAAGTCGGCGAGGACAGAGCTATTTCACAGCTTTTGTTAGGGTGAGAGAGCGTACAAGCCGCTTAACAGGTATTGGCGATTGTTCTGCCCCCCCCACCCCTTTACTTGCATGCCTGAGCCTAGGTTCTGTCCACGCGCAGCCGATCAACATGGCATGTAGTATTGACTGGCGCCAAAGTCTACCTGCACAAGTGTCAAGTCACTTGAGGTAAAAAGTCGATTGATAGGAGGTGTTGGGTGGACTGAACGCAACATTGGTGAGTGACAGCGCTGGCAATCGCGGAAACAGATCGCTACAGGGATGTGCATCCGACTGAGTGCACTCATGCGCTGGTAAAGCATTCTGAGGCAATGTGACAGAGGATGTGTGAATAGTCAGCGTGCTTTAGAGGCACCAGGCGCTGGTTTGCCAACCTCGGTGCGTTGCTTTCGCAGGTGACCGCCGCTTGATTAAAATGCATGCTGGCAATAAGGCTCCTTTGTAAGGTGGCTATTATGGCACTCCTACTCTGCGGGGGCGTGAATGTCGCGTCGATAGGTTCTGTAAGGCAGGGGGGGGGGGGGGGGGGGGGACGTTCACGTTCAGCTTGTGGACCACGTTTCCGCGGGGATGCACAATCAGTGAAGTTCCTCTTGGCCGAGCACGGGTAAGCAGTTGTTGTTTCAGGTAGCCTCCAGTACCATGGCTAACCCGCCGCGGCGGGTTACGATCGTCACCCAATCTTAACAAGTATGCCGCAGGTGGGAAGGGCGCCGTCTGTTCATAGATGCGTAGAAGCGCCTAAGCCGAAATAAACCCCGCCCAACCTCGCAGCGGGTTACGATCGCCACCCAATCTTAAGTGACTCTAGGCCCTCGATAAGGGGCACGAGTATTGCCCGTCCACTGCAAGTCATTGATGACAGTCGTATCTGCCTCGCGGACGTGCATTCTCGCCGGATGTCTTACAAATCAGTCCGGATGAAAGCTTGGGACGCATGTAAGCTCATTTATTTTTAATTATTTGATTATAGCCTAGTTCTCCTAACAGCAGCAGTAAAATAGCTTTATTAGCCACACATAATTCCAATCTACCTTACCTTAAATTCTAATTGGCTGTAACTTAATTACCCAGTCTATACACTAATGTACCCCTTAATTCATGCAGTCGAGTCTCTTAGTTTAGACTTGCTTGGCTTTCATCGTGCAGTCGAGTCCTCAAAGCTTAGCAAAGCTTTTTAGCCTATTCCAGTCTCAGCAACACTGTTGTCCTCTATTACCGGTACTTGTAGCCCACCTATTTAGAAAGATGATGGTCTGACCTCCGACAAATGGTGGCGTCAGAGCTAGCACAAGTTCTACTACATTTATTACTGACACGTGGAGATATGAGCCCAGAGCTGACTTAAATCATTACTCTACAAACGCTATATTATTGTCCAAATGCTAATCACTATTCCATCCCACAGATGGGAGTGCATACTGGGTGCGACTCCTTAAAAAGCATACATAGACAGTACTAATAATATACTAAGTACTGGCCTTAGTAAGCACGATTACTTGAATAAGCACTTCTAGCATAGGCATGTAACTATATCGGTATGGTCTTAGTGCGTACAGCTCCATTGATAGAGATGAGAGTGCGGAAACCATGACAAATGCAGCCTTGCTCATGACCCCAAGCATGTACTTACCCGAAATAGCAAAACCCTGATTCACATTCCCTGTTGAGACCAAGAGGATGAGCCCTAGCGATGGCTAAATCAGCGTCACCTCTGATAAATGGTGGTGTCAGTGCCAGCACCAATACTGCTAGACTTCCTGTCGTGATTTAGGGGATATGAGCCCAGTGCTGACTTAATCAGCGTCACTTCTGACGTACAAAACAGTCAGTACCAGTACCAAAAAGTACTATCACTAAGTTACACCCTAGTACGTAGTATTAGAAGTAAGCAGTACCATTCCTGGTTTACCTAAGTCTGGCCCGACACCTACTATAGTTGAGTGAGGATAGATAGCACAGTAGCACCCGCGCAAAGTCTACTGTCACTTTAAGACTAAATTAGGCGGTGTATTGGCTTTCATTTGATACAGCAGCCGCGCCGGACCCCATCTAGTCTTCGAGACTCATGGGAGAAGGTGAAGAGTGCGGAGCCGCTAGCTACGTCCTCTATCACTTTAAACTAAGCCCTGAGGTCGTCACCTCATGTACCAACCTGTTGGTGCTCTTGGTTGATATAATCGAAACCGATGGTCAGACACACACACACTCTGTGGGGTCCGTAGGTTGTGATCAAGCGGTGTATAGTGGTGTGTGTTTGTGTGTAGCAAAAAGGACGAAGATGTGTAGTGGCCCAAGCAGCCACTTGGAACCCAAGATCTGACGGACAGCGCCTTTGCCTTGCGCGCTAATCCCGCCTGCGGCCAGGTGCTTAGTCTCAGCACCCCCTGTCCGTTTTCGCTCAATGGTCTGAGCCACTTACGAACACACCCAGTCTCAACTTGCAAATGCAACCAATCGCAGGCCGACCTTGCCATTGAACGCGCTCTGTCTTCTGGCCTGATGCCCGCGATGACTGTGGTGAGAGGACACTTGGAATTTCGGGCCTCCTGCGTCGCGGCGGCAGGCGACGCCGCCCTGGCCTACGGGAATCGCGGTCGTACGCCCTGCAAGACCTATTGGCAACCTTACCCTTATCCCTTCTGTAAACAATACACTGTTTCGTCTACTCTGCCTTCCCAAGACTTCTATCTCCTAAGGAACCAGGGCCTGAGGGATTTTAGCTGTTAGGATAAACCGTCTTAACCTTAACTCCTATAGATGTGTGAATTGGGCTCCAAGCTACTGCTCCTATCTTCTTATCGCATTAAAATCCTCGTCAAGTGTCGGCTGTGACGAGGTGGTGTACGATCAGATGTGTAGCACAGAGGCCGAGGATATGTGAGCTGGAATCTGTGCCTTCGTTTCCATCCTTTTGCTGTCATATTATAACCCTGGTCAGAGTTAAATAGTGGAGCAAGGATCATGATGGTGTAGTGGTTGGACTCGGATCACTACAATCATCAGGTCGAATCCTAGGTGAGAGATAATAGACAGAAGACATAAGTAGGAGAATTTATTGCGCGCAGAACCCTGCATTGCTGTTTCAGGCAGCAGTGGCCGCTAGCAAAGCCAGGGCTGGTGTTGACTGCGTCCAGTCGTGCCCAAGAGTGTCTGTGGCTGTGCGAGAGTGATGATGGCGGCTGCTTTTACATGACTGTGAAGCGAGTTCAAGTGGTTTGCTAGTACCGTGTTGCAGTTACCAGAGGGGGGGGGGGGGTCGCGAGTAGAGGTCTTTGCTGCATCGGCCTTGAGGTGGCCCGCTTAAGTCTCCTTTGAGAAACCGTGACTAGTGGGGCACGCGTGTGCGTGCGTCTGTGTGCTCGCGTGCGTGTGCGAGTGAATATGAGTCGAGCGTTTTAGGGTCAGCGAGTCGGAACAGCCGCCTGCAAAGACGGATGACGTTGGGGGCCGCGGGCAGTGAACGAGCAAGGGGGCAGAATCTTTTGGGCGTCCGCCAAATGGTACGCTTAGGCGTGGATTTTGCCGTGCCGATCAGTTGCGCCTGACTCCGCCTTCGGTATTCGGGGCACTGTCTTGACTTAAGGGTCTGTCTTGAGTGAAGGTAGGGAGAATGTGGTAGATGCAATGCAAGTCGGCTACTGCTGAACCTGAGCCACGCGTAAATTAGCGTCCCTGTACTACCCCGATGTGGAGCAGACGTTGGATCTTGTCGGAACTGACGGCCGAACTGTCGGCACTAAGAGCAGGATTTGAATGTGGTTACTGAGCTCGTGGATTTATGGTACGATTAGTGGGGATGACGTTGCAAGTAGTGGTAATGGAGGAGGTTTCCGATAAGGATTTAGAGTCGGAATCATTTACGTGATCTCCCCGGCAGGATAGGAGAACGTGAAGGCTCCGTAACTCAGGGAAACGTAGATCAGATTTACGGTTAGGATTGGTGTCAATGCTAGGGTGATGGTTAAAATTTGCATAACAGTTCAGGTTTGAGAAAATGTTCCGGTTAAGACACGGGAAGACGCTGAGCGAAGTACTCTTAGATGTTGAACATGATGTAGTACTGAAACTCGTGAACTCTAACCATCGGATTGATATCGTTTAGACACGAGGCTTCATATTCACACGAACGCTTTATCGGCGAAAGCAACAAGTTAAGAGTGCGACGGCGCAGGGCTACGGTATTTTTGATATGCAGTCACTATATTGTATAGACAGATAGTATTTCCACCAAAGACAAGGGAGGCTGGAATGGCAATTTCCGGCCTATTAGTTATCGTCAGCCAGTCTACCTATGCTACTAGCTGCTAGGACTGCTGTCAGGGCCGGAGAAATGAGATCTAAGGCAGAGTGAGACAAGTGAATTCCGTTAGCGGTTGGTGAACATTCATCAACGAAAGGGCTCTTGCATTGATTAGACATGTTCTTAGTGGACACGATACTCCTCAGTGGCCGTGAATTCGCCATAGGTGTTGGTAATTGGCGTGATCATTACTTAGGCATGTGGTTTGTCACCATCTCATTCGAGGCTCTGTTTATCCGCACGCCATCCAAGTAAATGCCAAAACGCAATCGGATCGGAGAGAGAGAGGTCGTGTGTTCGCTGATGGGCTGCGGTCCGGAGAGCCATGATTTAAACTTCCGGCAAGTAGATATGGTCAAGTCATGTTTAGTGGATCGTAAGGTATCATGGGTGGGGACCCAGATCGCAGATTTATGAGCACCAAAGTTTCGTCGATGCGGCTGGATAGACGTTAAATGACTTTATACTGGTGAGAATACCCGGCCAGAGACCTTGAATTACGGTATCGACAAGTGTGAAGGCTAAAAAAGTTTACCCTAACAACTAAGATCTTCCAGGCCCGTGGTTCTTTTAGGTGAGGCGAGAAAACGGTGGGAAAGCCACATTGTTAGGAATAGTGTATTCTGCGTAAAGGACAGAAGAATAGATGGAAAGAGTTTTGACTCGCGGACTAGTGCATCCATTCCCTAGTCGGGTCGGGTCCGGAGTGATGCCTGGAGGCAGACACCGCATTGATTTCTGGGTCCCGCGGATTGAGGCCAACCTTCTAAATGAGGTCAGTCTACTAAGGCGGGAATCTCATTGGAGGGATTGAGGTCAAGCCACTGTTGGTTGAGGCCAGAATGGGAGAGACATGGTGCGTGAGTTTGGGTGCGCGTCAGTTGCATCTGGCAGCAGTGGCGGTCGCCCGTCGGTTTGCGCATGCCTCGAGGCAAGCGGGAAAACTGATTTCGCGCGAGGTCCTATGGTCTGAGTGACATTGTCTGTGGCGTTAGGAGTTATGAGGGCTTCGGACAGACACGACAACTAAAATGGCTCTCCGGTCCGTATTCTGTCAACAGACACACTGACTTTCCTTCTTTCTGATTCCGTTGCGTATATAAAATAGGCTACACAGACGGCATACGGATGAAGAAAGCTTTGTGGTGGACAGCCCGCAGTGCTGCCCGGCTTCTTCGTTTAGTTCTTGCTGCCTCAACTTCGCAGGCATATGCTTATTATTCGCTGACCTGCAGACCCCTGATCGACTTCCACACACAAACACTTGCGTCCAGGCGGTTGCGGCTGTCTAAGGTCAACAGGAACAAGCAACGCCCTCAACCGACACAGCATGGGCCACTATACACGATACCACCACGGTTAAGGCAACATACCAAATGCACACCATTTGAACTTGCTCCACAATCGCGTAACAGTAACTGCAACCGCTGTTTCGCACTCTCTGAGGCATGACTGGATGCAACAAACAGTAGTCATGGCTTCGCCAGAGGTCACTGCTGCCTGAGACAACAACACGGGGTCCCGTGCACAACAAAGCCCTAGTTCTAGTGACTCCTATATTTTGCAACAACTTGGGATTTAGCCTACGAGTGCATCCACGGCTTAGACGCCACAAATTTGCACGAGATAGTGACGAGCCAAATTACCACATCGGGAGTCCGCTGCGGTTACGACAACCTTTTCCGTGAGGACCGGTTAAAGCTTCGTCATTGGCTTTACATATATTAACGCGTGCCCTTGAATTACAAAAGGCAACGAAGATGTCGATCCCTCACTTTGTTCGCTGTCTGGTGGGGGGGGGGAAGGGGAGTGAGTTGTAGCACCTTCCACCTCCAACGCCCACGCCGCGCAAGAGGTCATATGATCAGTGCTCAAAGTGCCATTGGGACAGCCAGTCACCGGCACCCACAAACTGATATCGGCCAATCAACTGATTAAACGGCAAGTGACTCATTCTTAAATGACATTTAATGCCTCACGCCTACAGCACGCTAGCGGACAGACGCGCCCGCAGGCCGCAATTTGCCGCGCGCCTCTGTGCCGAATACACTGATTCTACTGCTGTGCATACAAACGCCGCTCAAACGGCACACAATCTCTTCCATCTTCGGCTTAGATACTGATGGGTGGCGCAGATCCTCCTAATACTTGTCGTCCGCAAAGTCCCTGTTTCTCAGCGTTTAGAAATGTGATAACAGGAGTGCCGACTCTCTTCTCACAAATTGTACGTCACATCGCCGTGAGACGATCATCTATTACTGCGGATGACTGCCTAAAGTGGTCGTTGTCGATGACGAAAGGATCCCAGCATCCAGTCAGTGTACCTGGAGGTGGTTATTACTCACAATGTAGCTGTCAGCCTCATTCAACTGTCCCAGCTTAGGAGAGCGTGTACCACTGATGGCGGCAATGTTAACGTGGCATAGCTCAGAGTTATTTGTTCGTACACCGATTTATTCCTCAGGATGCGCCCATCGTGGGATAATGCTTTTGCGAGTCGGATCAACCAACTGTGTTCCGCAAAGCCACTTATAATTGATATTACTAGCCAACTGTTAGTAACACTATGGTTCAATGGTTAGGACGCCTGCCCGGCGAGGCGCGAGTTAAAAACTTGGGTGCGGCGGCAATTTCAGCTGCTACACTAGGGTTGGCTGCCTGTGGCTGATGAGGGCCAATAGCCCGAAATAGCTATATCACAGTACGCCAAGTGTGTCTGCCGGAAAACTGTTATAAAAATAGCTCAGAGTAGCCAACGGACTGCGTAATAGGATCTCGAGGTCGGTTTTCCTAGACCCCGTGAGGAGGTAGGCAGTGTTAGGCATCAGCCTAACCGATTTGCTCGCAGTTTGTCCCGACAAGTAGCTCCTGCGACGAACAGCCAACAATGGCCTCCTTGTTCAATGCGAACTGTATGAAGGTTATGTGTTTTCACAGGCGGCCGCTTCAGTCGCGCTGACTGACTTTTACTCGCACACACACGCGTGTCCAACTAATCGCAGTTTCTCAAGAGCCACATGAATGCGCCACCCTGCCACCACGCAACAAGCGACCTCGAGCACTACAACACACCAATCATGCACCACATGCACTCGCTTCACGATCACTCACAAGCAACTGTCACACCTCACACGAGAGACTTGCAGACACTCTCGGGCACGGTAAACATCAGCCCTGATCTTGCCAGCAGCCACTGCAGCCTGAGATAGCAACTCCGGGTTCTGTACACAATAAAACACCCCTTCTGGTGACACGCCCTTATTGCTGTGTTTTCATTTAGGAGTCAACAGGGCGTAATTAGACAGTGACATCTCGGCTCTTGGTACCATTACGATAGGCTGGTGTTTAATTTCAGTCAGGAAACCACCCAAAAGGTTAACTCGTCTACGGGACTAAAGACTCCCTCCCATAGGACCTGCGGATTTGGCAATGCACATTATTTGTGGGCAAAGTGGAGTACGCTTCACACTGTCGCAACATCCGCCGCCTCTCACAGTCACGTCGAGTCAGTGAAAAACATCCGACACCAAACAGCTGACTTCTCGTGGTAGCAAGTAGAATAACACCAAGGGCTCCTTATTTGTCTGCATTGTGGATACACGCAACCCTTGTTGTAAGTCCGGTGGTCGAAAAACACTAGTGTGGTGGGTGTCGCCATTTCGGCTCCCTACGACATAGCCCATCCCGACTGTGAAGGTCGGCACTAGGCGTGATAGATCTACGGACTCATTGACACCCCGGCCCCATAACGGCAGGCTATCACGCACACCGAGCGTAAAATCAACCTAAGAACGATAACCGTTAAAGCCAGTAGCCATATTGGTATTTACGCAGAGGTTAAGTGACACCACTGGCCGTTCACAGACAGCCAATGAGCAATAATGGAGCCACTAATTCCGTCAAACATCAGTCTCTTCTTTTCCATGGGATGTCGACAATTTTGCTTATGATGATCTGATATCCATTGCCGGTATCTCGCCCAGGACAGCCCAATCCAGAACAAATATAGAGTAAAATGCAGATTTATATAACAAAAGGATGACAAATGTTAATGTCACTGGACCGATTTATGTGAAAAGGATGATTTTGAACCAATAAACATGCGCACGAGGTCTGAAACAACCACACTGAGAGAATATAGGGAGTAATGAAAAAGAAGAATAAGCAGTCCAAATGGGTTTAACCCGTGCACACACAAACTCTATGTGATAACAACAGAGGAACCGAGCAAGATGACTGATGAGGAGACATCAAGCGCGCTTTAAAGGTGCTTGGAGGTAGAAAAATATACAACCGATTCTCGGTCTAGCTGCGCCCGTTACCAAGACGGGCCAAATCTTCGGGGTGGAGAAAACAACAAGAATCACCATAGCGACAGGGACGGGGGTTGCGGCAGTTCTTCTTTGGATGCATGTACTCACATTGGTTGGGTTCTGGACAAAGGGGCCAATCGGGGCAGCGACGAAAGATCCTCGGACGCACACCTTGGTTTCGATTACGGTAGCTGCCAGTGATGCCCGTGGAAGTGAAGACAGAAGGGATAACAGCGGTTGCAACGCCTGCATTAGTACTACTGGGAGTAGGTCCGTTAGTTGCAGCCCGCGTATTTCGTCGTCGTCCACGAGTACGGCCTCGCTGGCCAGGAGAACGGAGTGGGGGAGCTTCAGTGGTAGCGGGCACGAAATCATCATCAGATCTAGGGGAAAATATGAAAGATTCAACGATCGCAAAAAGTGGGAACTTAATCGGTGTAGTTTTTTAATCTTAAGAAAAATAAACGAACTCGGTATGAGTATCAGCCAACTTACAATGTGTACATAGATGGAAAAGTAACGATTTCTTTTATGGACCTAGAAACTCAATGATTGGTTCTGAGACCAAGACAAACTGTTCGCTCTGTCAGCCCTCATTATTTTTCATCACACCCTACACGCAACCGATGGGAACCACTACCAGCCCTCCAAAGAGTCAGGTTGCAACGGCTCCACCTGGACATGGCTTCTATGATATTCCCACTCAGATGGGGTCCAAATCGTCCATTTGCTTCTGGGAAAATCTGGTCTACCATCCGCAGACAAGATCGGCTGCCACATGTGGAGGCATTTAGTTTAGACAACCACTGCGCCTGATCCCGCAATCGGCTTAGTCTTGCGAGGTCATTGACGGAGTGTGGTAGCTGCCGCGTGCGTAAATCTGCCACCACTAGAAATTAATTCCAACGTAAATCACCACACTTCCGTTGTCAAGCTACGGGACACAGCTCGAGAAGGTCAAACTGCGTTGGGGAAGAGTTGTGCTGCTTCGAAACTACTACTCTTCTTACATTCCTATGCCCAAACAAACTCGGACCAGTTACAAATGGGCGTAGTAAATGCGACCTAAATCACATATATGCTTGCCGCAAGTTTACTGATGACTATACGTATTCGGAACCACCGCAGCCTGAAAATCGATATAGAAAACGGAGTTACTGCATCAATGGACAGCCTTTCTGGCTAAGACGTTAAGTGCATTGTGGTCGTCTAAAGCACTTCGCGCTTATTTTAGGGCAGATTGACTTCACTTTCCTTTCTTTCTCAACCGCTGGAGAATTTACGTCAAGCTGACTACAGACGAAATTCGGTGTGGCATAAAGCAACGCCGTTTTGCGGAAAAGTCGGCCAAACACGTCTTGCAGGTCTGTACCGTTCCAATACAGGGCATTCATTGGCTATTCAGGTCAAAATTCTCACAAAGACAGGAAATATAATAACTGACTGGAATCAGATTTAACTTAACATGGATGCACTCAGACCGCCCAGTGCGTTTCCTCCAAATGTCACGACTCGCTCTGCACTTAATCCACGTGAATATTTTTTTTTGTTTAGGAGGACCCTAACTCATGGCATCTGGATATATTCTATTGGGTTGACCCTAAATAGAACAAGAAATAACGTGGCCTGTCGTCAAGTGATGGGCAGGTGCTGAGTAATGAGCATTGCCACTACCACTTGCAGAAAAAAATGCAACTTACACGTAATGCCCGTTGTCAAGCACGAACTGGTCATAGCTCATAAGCTGTGTACGAATGAAGTACTCAGCCATTGATTCGTCCTCCAGCGGGAAGTATGAATCGTCTGAATACACGTCATCATCCGAATAAACATCCTCGTCGTAATCTTCGTATTCGCTGTCATAAAGCTAAAAGGTGACATTATTGTGTAAAAATAAGACTACATTACCAAAAGGACAGACAACTTAGTGTATAAGTCGAAAATACAGACAGAAAATCACCCTGTGAATCTGTGAAGGAGCCTGACAACGTTATAATGTAAAGATATACGACACAGTAGATAAGTACGAAAATTCAAGGTGTCGTTCATCAAGATGGAAGAGTCCAAAGACACAGGCAATGGGGGACGGATACTGATTCCAACCGCGTGTCGTGTCTGGTAAGTTTCCAATCAGTAAAGCCGTGTTGTTAAAAGGCAAAACCGACATGTACAATCAAAACAAAGAACTTGAATATTGTTCAAAGTTATGCACAGATTATCTAAAACTTGAGCTTGGTATATTGGAGCCAGACCTTCCGTTCCCTGACCTTATCACAAATATTTTCCTTCAAAAAGATAACTTGCTATATTCTTTTGCAAAGCGCTTTAAGTAGCCGAATTTCGAGATCTAACAACCACTGACAAAAGAATAAAGTCGAAAGGCTTTTCCTACATATTTTACAGTATTTTCAGGTAAAAAAGTCCACCTGCCCTTAACTGGAAGCCAAGTACTACCGCTGATGGTAGACATCGACAGCAGCCACCCGCTGTAGCGGATCAACCCATGCAATTAGCTGTCGGCAGGTGGAAACAACGAAATATGCTAACGACCAAAAATGCCGTTTGCATACCTCCGAAATTTTTTCCATGGGTAGTATATACATAATCACACTTTCAGAGAGGGCACGAGGAGGAAGAGGAAAAGGAATATTTGGGTAGAAATGTGCAAGCTCCCGAAAAGCACCTACTAGCCAGAGAAAAAGCGGAACGCTTGTAATCAAGGAGCTTGCTAAACGAGAACGGTAATATGATAACGATTGTAACAGCAAACACAAAGACACCTTCAAGGCTATGACTACCATCCATCTTCCTAGCCCTTAGGGTTAAGCTGTGAGTAGATTTGGGACGGTGGAACTGTGGTCAGCAGGCCAAATAAACTCAGTAATCCCTTGGAGTGGTTGGCGCAGTTTGTGTCCAGGTAGCCGAACAGATTACTTGTCCAACACAAGACTGCAAATCTGAGTTGCCAATGCAAAGTTAGGCAGAGGCTGGCGTGACATTTTTAGGGTCAGAGGATGAAAGAAACGTCTTTTCGTTTAAAAAACAGGACAACATGCATATATTGCAAAGAACCTCCTTAACTTTTATGATACCCCCTGAATAAATTTTCAATAATTAATCAATGCACAATCCGGTGATATGAACCAGGATACACATTCGAGCACAAGAACTGCTAATGTGTTACGCCAAACGGCCCGAAAAAATCAACCAGTGACTTGTTCATAGCATGATATATGATGAAATATGAGGGTTTTCTAAACAGGAAATAAAACAAGTGTGAATTAAAGTTTTAAGAGCTTAAAATAACACGAAATACAAATGAACATGAGAATTCTACACAGGACAAGTAATTCCGGAGAAAACTACAAAGGTTCTGCGTGAGAGCGATGACGCAGAATACGTGTTGTACAGAAGTAAGATCAAGAAACGAAACTATACGAAAACGTGAATATTGGACAAGCTTTCATTCAAGTTGGACGCCGAAGGATGAAACACCAAAATAGGCCACTGAACGATGCCGGCCTAACATCCGGTGACAATTGTTGGAGGAAATCTCTTCAGAATGATGCAATTAACTGCGGTTTAGGCACGACCAAAAACCTAGATCGCAAGCGTGCTCAACCTATAAGTGAATTGGCAATAATGACATTCCTTACAACCACTAAAAATACTGCTGCAGATAACAGAGGGCTATTTAGCAGCTTAGGACTATCGCCTTGCCAGTCATGAGAATCACACCCATGGAGCACATCTAAAATGGAGAGAAGCTCCCAAATACTTACCGTGTACTGGTCATCAAAGACCGCTGCAGGAGTTGCCGGACGCGGCGCTGGTGGCGGAGATGGCTCCCGAGGGGCCGCGAGGGACGGATGTTTAGAAGCTAATTCAAGCAAGTTGTTGAGGAGCAAACATGACCGAACATGATGGGGTAGGAAATGCTTGCGGCACACAGGGCAATTGTCGCGTTGAGTCATCCGTGTAATGCAGGGAGTGCAGAAAATATGCTGGCAAGGCAGCATCTTGGGTTGAACAAACCTAAGCGTAAAAGAACAATATTAAGCTGATACCATTGAAGAGGCCAATTAACAGCCAGAAACTACGACCATTAAAAAACCAAAATGTTACGTGGGTTCCTCGAAACAGCGGTGTTTATATAAGAATACAACTGATAATGTCTCCGTTTTAATTTGACAGCGAACGATTTTGAGGCATGAACTGCCCCTTTCCAAGGGCACTTTACCCGCATAAACTAGAGGAAAGTCTCAGGCTCTTGGCTATCTACTCTTTTCGCTAAGCCTGACCATTAGACATAGGGATGGCCTAATTATGGATGCCAGTAAGGTTACTGACGTAAATGCTAAAAAATACTCCTGGACAGTTTGGACGATGCAACGCACAAGGAGATGAGACCGTAACATCTAACGGCAAAAGTTTTCGCTAATGTATGCAACTACAATAGCTTAGCGCTATATTCTACGGTTTCTCATCCCCTCGTGCCTCGCGTAGTCCAACCTGCCCAGGAGATTTTTCGTATCACTTGCGTTATTAACCTTACTGGCGTCTGCGCGCGTCCATAATTGGACACCTGGGGACGAAAAAGTATGCAAAAGTCAACATTGCAATCACTAAAATACTACCCAACACAACAGAAATAGCTGTTAACATTTGATACGGTGACTATAGGTACTATTGGAATATATCTCAATACGTAAAATAATTATATCTCAATACCTTTCGCGACATATGCTGCATTCGAGTAAATTTTTGATTCCATCGAGTATGCATGCAGTCTCGGAAGCTGTTGGAGTTTGTGATGCATCTACAGTTCTAGGTGCACTAGTGGTGGGGGCTGTTTGATTATTTTGCTGTTGTGGCGCTGAACTACTGGGATTTGTCTTGTAGGAAGACCGGGTACGCGCCATTTTTGTGATGGGTTATACAAAGCACAGAAGAACAAATTGCAACCAATCAAAAATAAGCGACAAGAGTCTCAAGGTTTATAGAAAAATATATTCAAGTCAAGTTTATTGGTGCAATGCAGGCAACGCCTTTAAACTCCCTATGGATATACAGTAGTTAAGAAATGCAGCAGCTCAGACTAATATTTCAAAGGAAGTCGTTTACTTAATTGAAGGCGACTACTCCAAGTAATATAATGGCATGTGGTGATGTCAGTTAACACGAGCCACCAGGTGTAACTGCGGAAAAAGTGCCCCCGGTGAAAAAATCCTAAATCATGGCACAGAATTCAACAAATTAAATGTCATTTGTGATTTTTTTTCAGAAAAAAACTGCCGCTCGGGGGAAAAAATGTAGGTGAAATATAGGATCAGAATGCTGCAATGAATGTTAGCGGCTTAAGTTTGGTCAAGTAAAAATGCAAAAGGTTATTTGAAAGGAATGAGAATTCAAATATATTCTTCCACCTTTCAGATTTTTGAGCTGGAAAGAAGAACACTCTCGGGCCCGAGTAATCAGCACGTCTATTTACGAAAGCTGTTAGACTAAAATAAATAAATCGTATATTTAAGGCCCAAGGGGCCCTTTCAGTAAAAAAAATAAAAAATATTTCAGATTAACAACGAACTCTTATAAAATAATTAACAGAGCCACAGATTTGCAAAAAAATGTAGGAGAAAAAACTGCCCTAAGTGGTAGAATGGTACAGTTAGATAGTATTCTATTGTTGACGGTTTGGGACGCTTATTGTTCTGGGAAAAAGTAAGATAGCGATGAGTTAAGAAGCGGTCATCCGGAACAACAGGAGACGGCGGTGGAATTCAAGGCAACGTCACCCAGATGTGACCCACCAGAGTCCAGATTCCACCGATCAGTTGGCGGCTAAGCAATAACCTCGAAGGTCACCATATCCTGCGAACAGCTTCAAATGCCAGGAGGACCCTTTTCGAAATCTAAAAATTGCGTGTTTGGAAAGGAAACAGACAGTAACGACTTTATTTTCTCCAAATTTAAATGCTTACGTAACTTGACTTTGAAAATCGATAATGTAGTAGACAAGCTAATTTCGAGTGGAAGATTGTTCCAAATAAAAGCATATTAAGAAGGTAAAAAAACTAGAACGTTTTTATGTGGAGCTGGGCGTGGTAAAATTATCATGGAGGAGTTACGAGTGGCGTAATGTTTGCTTACCGGAGTGAGAGCGTTAAGTTGTGGGAGATTAGGACTGTTGTTAACGCGAAACAGAAAGCATATGCCAGCTTCGAATCTTCTTACACAAAGACATTTAATGTCTGCTTACTGACCTCTATCTGTATAAGAAATACTAGACACACAGAGAGAAAATATTTTACGAGCGAAAACTCGCTGAACCTTTTTAGTCTTACTACGGTCATTCGTGTTCATAAGACCAAAAAGGGGACAGCAGTATTCTAGAATAGGGACAACAAACATGCGGTAAAGTTTTAACTTTAATTTTTAAGGAAAAATTTGTGCGATATAAACCTACACATCTGTGCGGCTTTGGCATAAATTCGATCTGCATGAGGCGATAATGCAAGCTTATTTATGTAAGTTTGACCTTAATCCTTTATCGTAGATCGTTCTAACAGTGGACTTATTTGGAAGATAATGGGTCCAGGAAGCTTTGCGGGACCAAAACACATGAAACTACATTTGGATGGAGAAAACTCCATCTGCCAAGTGGCGCTCCAACTTGAGAGGGTACGCAAGTCTGCGTTAACTTGATCAACGCAACTACCGGCCGTGTCCTTTGAAAATTGTAAATACACTTAAAATCATCGGCATAAAGGAAATTTTCCGAGTTCTTAGGCTTTGTTGAAATTTCATTAAGGTTAAGAATGAAAAGGAGGGGACCTAAACCATGCCTTTAAAAATGCCACTCGTGATCGGCTGAGGCATCGAGTAGCTATTGCCTACTAAGACCTTCTGGCTGCGGTTAGACAGGTAGGAGGCAATGAAATCGAGGAGGGGAGGCCTGATGCCTAGAGCTTCCAGTTTCACTAAAAGGCGCCTATGAGGCACCTTGTCAAAAGCTTTACTAAGGTCAAAGTAAATCACGATGACTGATTGCTGTTCATTACGAAGTGAAGTAACCAGGTTAAGGAATGCTAAGTGGCAGGTTTCGCATGATCTTCCAGGTAGAAATCCATGCTGTGAGGCACTTAATAATTTATTTTCTACACAAAAATCGAGAATTTGATTAAAAATGATCTTTTCAAGAAGTTTAGCTAGGGCCGGGGTTTATGAACACCTCGGTAGTTATTTACGTCCGAACGAGATCCTGATTTGAAGACTGGAAGAAGAATAATAGATGTCTTCCATGAGTCAGGAAAGAAAACGTTTAGAAGATAAGCTGAGAATAGATAACTTAGCAATCGCGGGAAGCTGAATACTCTCTTGATAAGTGAGTTTGGAATGCCATCCGTTCCTGAGGAATGCGAGTTTTTCAGACGGATAATGTGCTTAGGAATTACTTCCATGGAGAAATCTATGGTACTGATAGTATTGACTGAGCATGGCTGAAACGACGAAACCGGTTCGGATTCCGTCATAAGATGCTTTGCAAAGAATGTATTTAACATTTCAGCCTTGTCAGACTCATCTAGCACAAATGTTTAATCTTCATTCAGTTAAGGGGGGATTTCGTGACCTCGTTTAGCGGAGGACCGACGACGGAACAGCTGGGCAATAGATTTCGCAGAGTTTAACTCGCTGAGTGCGCAGGATTCCCTCTGTTTTTCACGTGCAAGCCGAATCTTAGACGCTTATTCGAAAATCTCTGCGATTCTGAGGTGCACAGATAATGAACTGGTAGACTGGTCTTTCAACTGTCTTTGCAATTTCTTGAGTCTAGGCAGAAGAAGGTGAGGAACGGTGGGGTCCAAAGCATAAGACTTAACATTTTTTATCGGCACAAATTTCAAAATACTGTTTGAAATTGCCGTCATTATGTCACCGAGAATTGTTACCTGTTCGTGGAGGAAAGCTACTGCCAGTCTAGTGAGTCCATTCAGTTGTTAATTAAATTGATATCAGCTAGGTCAAAAGCATGAAAGGTACGAACGGTGCTACCCATTTTCATAGAAGCAAGCGGAAGATAACAATGGATTAAAGTATGGTACTTTGGAAGAGGTTCTGATCGTAGTCAACGAAAAGGGGGGAAATTTCGTTCGTGAAAATTAAATCTAAAATATGCTGATCCCTCGTTGGGGAACAGACCAGCTGAGACCAGTTTAAAAAATTGATGGTATCTAGGAGGGGCTTAAATCTGGATGGACAACAGTTCAGTGACCAATCAATTTCGGGAAAGTTGAAACCCCCCAGCGATAACTTAAGCCTCAAAGTCAGACTCCAAAATCAGCCTAAATATATTGCAAAGCTTTTCCTCATCTTCGGATGATAAGTTAGGGGGATTATAAATGCATCCGATAATCGCCTTTTGACGGGAAGACAGGATTAAGGGATGAATAGCAGTAAGTGCCCGAGAATGACTCAGCATCTAGACCGAACGGGAAATGCTTTAAAATAGCTTTAATATAGAGAAGACAACCACCACCACGCTTACTAGTGCGGTCTTGATGGTAGAAATCATACTCGTGTATTATGTGTAAAGTATCAGAAATTAGCGGCTGGGTCCACGACTCTGTAATGCATATAACATCTGGTTTCAGCTCGAATGCAATGGCTCTAAGTTGAGCAATCTTATTTATAACAGATCTTGCATTTAGCAAGGTGATATCTAATGTAGATCGAGTAACTGAACTAGGGTTATCTTTATTAAGTAATGAAAATTTGGAGGTGGGTAATTGAATTGGAAGTTTAGAGAAAAGCCACCAACTGGATCAGGACAATCGGCATTAGAAGGCTGATGGGGATGGCTAAAAGCTGCAGGTAGATAGCTCTGTGACATAAACAGGCCATAGGGATTAGTGCCGTGATGAGCTTGCTGATAGTTACCGGGAAATTGGGAATACTAAGAAGAAAAATAGAGGCTGGTGGGCGAGGTAAGGTAACTATGAGGATTAAGCGGTGGAAATCCAGGCCTAGTATGATAGTTGTGATAAGTAGGGAAACCTATATGTTTGTTAGCTTCCTGTTGTATAGGCTTAGTACGTGTTTGGGAAGGCTGCGTGCTCGCGGTTGATTTTCGGATCCCATTCTTTCGACGAACTGAATTGGGTGATTTAATAGAAGGTTTTGGAGGACTCTGTTCGAGTAACAAAGCTGTTGGTCTACCTGACGTAGAGGACTTCTCGGAATTTCTAGCAGTGCTACCAGAATTATTAACTATGGCAACTGGGGGAGCATCTAAGTTGGAAGTAGACGGGGATGTCTGGTGACTTGAAGGGGAGGAGAGAGTTGGAGTACTGGGGTGCAGTAACCCAGGTTTGCCAGAAGAAAGAGTACAGGGCTCCCTAGGCTTCCTAGGGCTACGACCAGGAACTTGAGCCGGTTGTAGTGAATTTACAACTTTATTAGAAGAACTCGACGCTATTCTTCGCTCCATTGGGGTGAAATCATGACATTGGCCGAATTGATTTCGGAACGTTTTTCAAAATAAAAATTGTCCATAATTTTTTGCCCACTTGCGACCAAATTGACCAGAGTATCTAATCGTTTGCATTCCTTGGAGGAAACTGCAGAGATATTCTCGTCAAATAGGGTCCCAAGGATTGCGAGCACTGACCAAAATTTCAACATAAACTCGTTGCAATTTTTAACTGCAGGCAAACCTATTTGCTCAGCATTCAGATCTGGCTGAATACTGATGTCAGGCTGAAGACTGATATTAGTAATGATGTTTGCTTTTCGCAGACACCACTTGGGTCTGGACGTCTGAGGCTTCCTACTAAATGAAACTGTCGCCTTCATACATTTCGAAGCAGCTAGTAGATTAACCGCGAAAAAAGTCGGGAATTAAGAACAAACTTACTGTTTAAGCTTATATAAGTTGCTGAATGCAAGACAGATGGTCAACAGAATGCTAGGTAAGCAAGCAGAGACCAAACTAACGAAACGAATGGAAGCAGATTTTTCAAAGGTAAGTACTGGCACTTACGGATTATTTATATAAGAAAAAGAAAGGAAATTAGTCGTATCTTATCTTAGATAAATCGCTATAAAATAATTTGCCACTTATCCTAAAATTCGAAACCACCGCTCGACGTTGACCTTGTTGTGCAAATAATCTTTTTTCAAGATATAAAATCGAAGTGATTTCACCTTTTTCTGAAAGTTCAGAAACGTTCTAGCTAAAGCACATGCTGAATTTTTAGCTTTAACCGTAGGTGGAAAATTTTGATGACCAGGAATCTGCTTGAGAAAGAGAATAAAAAATAAAAGATTATAACAAAGGGTTATAACGGAGAAAAAGGCGCATAAAAATGGCAGTCACGAATATAAACTAATTAGGTAGCAGCCAGGAAGCGTAAAAAACACTGAGTTGTAATTCGAGGGAAAGTTGGACAAGCAAAAAACCACTAAATAAAAAAGCAAGCATGAAATGAGTGGAACATATTTACGCAGAAAGACAGACACAAAGGATGAGAGGAAACGCCAAATTGGCAAGATGCACCAACGTTTGAAACTTCTTTATGCCTCTAGAGACTCACTCCGCGCAGACGCTCGCGTGCGAACACTCACTGCTGCTAACGAGTGCACATCCACTGATGCCGGCCTCCGGGACAGCCAATCACAGGCGTGTCCGACTACCCCGGTATGGCCAAACACCCTTCAAGGCCGATGCGTACAAAGAGCGGTTTAGACGGTTGTGACGATTCCCACACACTTCATTTCCGGCGCGGCCCTTTGGCTTTCGGTTGCGCGCTCGCATGACAGTCAAATTTTTCCGAAATCTTATCGACTTCTTCAGTAAATAATAAACTACTCCTCCCATTGAGGCCTCCCACGTCTACTATTCTCCTAAGGAACCAGGCCGGAAGATAGGTAGGGCCTTCCCAGCCCTAACAAACATAACTTCCATATTCCAAGATGGCAGCTACAAGGGTTTTACCTTAATATATTAACCCCCCGCAAGAATGGGCTTCTAAGTAGGCAGTGAGCATTGTTTGAGGGCACCAAACACACTCAGACAGTTCAGTGCAATTATCTTAGGTAATCTGAATAGGTTGGCGACACTAAACAGACGGCTGGCTGAGAATCCAATCCCTCTTCATTATAAAGCCAATAAAAAAGTGTCATGCTTTTAATTAAACGCCAAGCAGAGCAGAGTTAAAGGAAAGTGGAAAGACAGTACCAATCAACGGACCGAATTTCGTTGTTAAAATGAGCCGAAACACCTGAACGTAAGCGAATTTTCTGAAATTCTTATATCTAAGAAGAATTTATTATTAAGATATAGGAACTAGTTAGAAAATTTCACGTGTTCCACAATGGTAGAGAGAAAGGTGCGCCGATCTTGGTGCAGTTAATGCTTTAAAAAAAGTCTTATTTTGAAAGCTTTGATAAAAATATAAAAAGGATCTACATTTACGGGTATGCTGGTGACCATTGTGCTGGAAAACGCGATCCAATTTGGCGAATGCTCACAGTGGAAAAGAGTTTGGAAATGGGTTGGTGGTTTCTATTTTAGTAAAAGATGATTTTTGCCGCTAGAGCGGTAGGAATAAATGGTAAGTCCACCCAATGTAAAAAGACTCCCAATCCAAGTGTCTGTCAGAACTTGTGATTTCAGGTTGAGTGCTGGATTAATGAGCAAATAATGTTTGTTTGATGCGTGATAAGTGATCAATAGGAAATAAAAAAATTCGCCTAAACTTGTTTTATTTAACCAAACTATAGGTGAAAATCTTGCGAAAAGTCGAAATAGATCAAGAGAAAAACTTATAGCTTAACAAATTGTAGCGGGCCAGGGATGTCGAGGTTGGCACACACCTAAAGGATAAGAGACCTGAGGATAGCTCGGCATCGGAAACTCGGAACTGGATTGATAAGCATCACCCAAGCACACAAATATTAAGGCCGGAGTAGAAGGAGACGTGAATATGTGCAGAGGAATCTACTAGTAATAACGAATACGTATCGAGTAAGAAAATAAGATGGGGATAAGGAACGGCGTTACACAGATGCAAGTCCCATCTGGAGTGGAGTGTGTTCTTTTATGTCTGATCAGTTATCGGTGGGGAATACAGTGCTGTGGGCGACTGCAGGGGCGAGACAGGAGTGCTGACATAGTGTGTGGGACGGCGATACGATTGACGACGACGGCGGCGGGAAGGGGGTCAGCGGCTGTGAGGGAAAAGGGCACCGGTTTCTTCACTGACACTCGATCACCACATCTCCATCCTAGGTTCGCGCCAAAAGTGTCCTCCTTGGTGTACTTAAACAATCATTCAGTCTCTTGGGTTGTTACAAAAGGAAGCCAGCAAACCAAGAAAACTATAAGAACAACTCCTATTGGTTAAAAAAGGGTGCCTTTTGACCAAGAACACTACTGGAGTATCTCATTTTACTATTAGACACCTACCATCTATTCCTACCAGAGTGGTATTTTCTGCTGCCTCTTCGCGAGTTAATTTTAGAGCTGCAAAGGCGCAATTAAAACTCTGGTGTAAATTACCCAACTTTGCAGGTCTTCATGATGATTAATGTGCCATCTACACATCATCTCTAAATGCTTGCCCCAAAGGGTTTGCACAGTTTCCTCTTTAAGTCATTGTAGTACTACTGTTGCGAGTAGCCTGATCATGCGGAGCCCGATGCTGTACATTTAAACGATTGATAATATTTGCTATCGATTTGACACCAGTTATATTGGCCGAGTCTAAGCAGGTCTAAATCGTGCTACATTCGAACATTGGTGGGAATTTCCTGTAGACTTTATGGCATGCCAGGTTGAGTGGTTTGAAGGAAAATAAGAAAACCACACCAACTAATAGACAGTGTTCATTATAACTTACAACAGGTTGCCTAGCTCATGAAATGTCACTCGGGATTCTGAATTGGGTTTTCGATTAAAAATATACACTTGAGTGGGTTTGTAAATGTGATTATCCTTTTGCCCAATCTTAAGATATTTAAGTTACGGCAGGATGCCAATTGTTATATTAGCTTCCTTTTGAACGCATGCAAATCATACTCTGTATAATATTGCTTCTCAAGTAGTATGCCTTTTTTGCCATGCATTTTAAAAGCTTTGATAAATTTAAATATATTTTGCAGAAAACATACAAAAAAGATGCATTCTTGTACTTATTTGGCAGCATATTACGTCTTATTCAAAGTTTATACCTTAAGAAATAGTGCATTTTGGTTAAAAACTTTATTAATTGCCGAATACCTTTGAGCACTACTGGCTGTTAAATGTGCATTCAAGGTTTCCAAACCGCAAGCTGTATAACTTCCACCTAAGAAAAATTCAACAATTAGTTATGCTCCGAAGAAGAGATGGATTCAGCCCACGCTGCATACTTTATAGGAAACATCATTCAACTGAGGGATATGATGTATTATGAATGAACATTTCACAATGCTCAAAGTCGCATGATAAAAAACTTCTGTAAAAGTCTAAGGTACCCTTTCTTCCCGTATGAGCTTTGGAGAACGCACAATCTTCTACCAAACGAGTACAAGAAAATATATGTTTGCTCAGGCTTTGTATAAAATATATTTGCATCGAACATAAATGAAAAATGCATTTTACTAATGCAGCAACTTTTTGTAGAAAAACTTATAATATCAACTTTTATAAAGACCTACTTTTCTACCAGATGAGTAGAGGAGAGAATATTCTCGCATTTTTTTCCATAAAATATATTCAAATTTGTAAGGGCAGTGAAAATTAAGGAGGAAGATGCATACTACTTAAGCAAACATGTTTACGGCATATACTTTTTTCAGGCGATTGAAAAGACGCTAGTTTAAATGCCAGCGTCCTGAAATATCTTGGGATTAAGGTACACGATATGTAAACGTACAACCCATTGAAAGTTTTTTCGAACCTAAAACACATCTCAGAATCCTTGTTGACATTTCATGAGATAGTAGGCCTACTTTATTCGATTAATCGATTGAATTTTGGAATCTGAATATGAGAAGCAAGGAGACGTACGCTCTGGGATGATTCCTCATCAACTCTGCATGGATAATGACCTAAAGTCTCGATGCACAATTCCTTTTTGCTATTAACCTAACGAAGAATGAATACAGCTCTCTATTTATTATTGGTGTGAGGACGTTCTTAAAACAATAAGTGTTACTTCATTTTGTCGTTAACGAAAAAAAACAAGTTGACTTTAGTGTTTAGTTATGGTTCAGTATATTATGGATAGTTGGCAACGCCTTTTAAGACCCTATTGAAAACAGTATGCATGAAATATCCAACATAAAATATGGCACTATAAACAGTGCGTAACATATATTCATGTACAAATTTTAACGTGTGCGTGTGAGCAGTCAGAATAGTCTCTTGTGTACACAATATATCCAACATAAATGTGTTACTGTAAATAGTGAGTAGCATGTACAAATGTAAAGTTTTATCCATAGGTATTTCCGGGGCGTAAATTATTTCTGCTTCCTTGTACATACAAACGGTAAGTGTTAAGTAGATTTTCATCCAGTTTCCGTTGAAACGCATCTGTGGAGCTCGCCATTCCGACCTCCTCGGGCAGTCCATTCCAGACACCGATGACTCGTTGTGAGAACGACTGCTTGCGGACCCCTAGATGGGATAGGGTTCCCCACAGTTTGAGGGAATTCCCACGGAGGTTGGTTGAAGTGGCGAAGGCGAAGAAGTCATCAAACTTTAGGGCACACTCCCGATTCCTCACGAGGCGGTACGTCTGTATGAGGTCGCCGCGGATTTGTCTATACTCAAAGGAAACTTTAAATGCTTCTAGTCTACATTCGTAAGATGAAGACTTTAGACCCTTCACAATTTTCGTTGCCCTTCGCTGAATTCTTTCCGGCATCTGGTTATCTTTGTGCGTCCATGGTCGCCACGCCTGAATGCCATACGCCAGATGTGAGCGAATAAATGTTCCTTAGATTTTGCCGAATAGTATTTTGTCGATGTCTACAAAAGTTCGCTTAATGGCAAACAGAACACTGTTCGCCCTCTTCGCAGCCCTAGCACACTGTAAAGACGGCTTCAGGGATGGCACAATAGCCATACCCAGATCTTTTTGTTCATTGACGTTTGACAGATACCTTCCATCGAGTACGTAGTTGTGTGAGTCATCCGTCGCGCTCAATTTCTTCGTCTTGAATCGCAATGTAACACACTTCTCAAAGTTAAACCGCATTAAACATTTTTTGGACCATTCACCTAGGCGGTCAAGTCCTTCTTGCAGAGTTTGTTCATGATAAGCGTTTCCGATGGGTTGCCATATGTTAATATCATCTGCAAACAAGACTCCATTACTGACCAGTCCATGCCTACAGTCGTTGACGTAGATTAGGAACGATATTGGCCCAAGAACGGAGTCCTGAGGCACTCCACTCACAACTGGCACTGAAGAGGATTTTGCGTTTCCGACGCACATGGACTGCGATCGGCCTATGTGAAAATCTCCTACCCAATTTAGTAAATAGCCCCTTATCCCGGATTCGCCAACCTTGTAGAGTAGCCGTTGGTGAATGACACTATCGAAGACTTTCTTAAAGTTTATGTAAACAACATCTGCGGAGGCATTTGCGTCAAATGACTTGGACCACTGCTCCATAGAATAAAGCATTTTGGTCAGGCAGGAGTGGCTTACTCGAAACCCGTGTTGGGCACCATCAAAGAAGTCTTTTTCTTCGAGGAACTTCATAGTGGCCTTTTTGATGATCCTTTCCATAACTTTACAACAGATGCAAGTTAGGCTCACTGGTCGATAGTTGTTCGTGCTGGTTCTGGATCCACTCTTGTGAATAGGGTATATTTTCGCAACTTTCCAATGAGATGGGAGGAGGCCTCGATCAAAGGACAACTGAAAAATGTGCGTAAGCGGTCTGGAAAGTTCCGAAGCCAGCTCTTGCAGTACCCTTGCTGGTATTTTGTCTGGACCCGGAGACTAAGATTCATTAAGCGCAAGAAGTTCATCCCTTACATCTTCTCCTGTGAAACGGAGGTCCTCCATGATGCTGCCATTACTATTTGCCTGAAGTCTGTCGGATTAAAATGCAATTCCTCAGTGAAAGCAGATGCAAAAACTTGCTTAGGTGTTCTGCTTTTTCGAGCTTGTCTATAATTTCCTCATTATTTTCACCTTTTAGTACTGCAACTGTGTCTTTGTTTTTAGCCTGCTGTTGATGTAACTGTAGAGCACCTTTGGCTTCGTTACGGCCTGCTCGATAATTTTCGCTTCGTAGTCTGTCCGCGCTTTCCGAATGTTTTATCTAACCACGTTCCGCATTTGGCGGAATTCTTCGTAGTGTGAAGGCTGGCGTGTTGATTCGTACCTTCTCCAGAGTTTGTTCTTGCGGTTTATTTGGATCTTCAGATCTTGCATTAACCAGGGGGGCCTGCTCACCTTTTGTAATTTTTTCAGCGGACATTTTCAATGCATAACTTCGCTTATAAGATCCCTTACAGTGTTCCAGTCGGCATCCGGACTACCGGTTAGAAGGTCATACCAATTTATTGCTGCTAGTTCATTTCTCATTGCGGTGTAATTTCCGCGCCAGTAGTCAAACCAAACCTCCGTATTTCTCGGTTGATTGGTGTTTGAAGCATATTCTCACAGGATCATGACATGATCATTTTTTCAAAGAGGCGCGATTGGCCTGATTTCGCTTGTATCAATCGGGTCTTTCGGTAATATGGGGTCCAAACAGTTCGCTGTTTGTGCTTATTTTTTTCTCGTTGGAAATCCAACATTCTGAACGAGAGAGGTCCCCCGTCAGCTTTAAGAATCTGGAGCTGAAAGACTCAGGAGAACCCTTAAATGATAGGTCATCCCAGTTAATCAGTGGGGCATTAAAATCGCCAGTGATCGGCGCATTTTGATTTTGAGCCAGTTCACGCATTAGTCCAAAAAATGTCTCGCCACCCTCTGTGCGTTTGTATAAAGAAAGCACAGCTTCGCCAGCATAGAGTTCTGAGCGATTTGTGAGTCGAGAGAGCCGGAAGGTCTCTGCAAATTAGATACTTTATTGCCTGAGTTTTGGTCTGCTTTTTGTCTGTAAGACTCAGCGGTGAGGAATGACCTCTGGGCGGTGATGATTTCCTCGTTCATGAATCGCAGGTTCCTCTCGCCCGCATCAATTCTCCTGTGGAGTTCGGTTTTCAGTGCCCTCCACTTCTATCTCTCGGCCGGTGAGTACTCCCGCTGAAAAAAAATACCATTGGGTTCTTGTTCCATAGTTGTGATTACCTGTTCAACAGAAGCTTCGCTTGGTCATCGTGCTTGAGTATAAATTTTATTGTTCTGGGTTGACCCGAGTCCTTATATGGACCCTTCTTCAGGCCCATCCTAAATGCTTTTAGGTAGGGGAATACCATTTCTTTATTTTCATGTAGGAGAAGTTTAATGTATCCGCGGAATGATTCCATATCATGGTCAATTCTATTCTTTGGGGTCTCCGAAGAAGATTCAGGCATGCCTTGTATGACGATGCACTGGCTGCGATTAAATAATGGGCTTTGAGGTTTATTAGTGGACCCTACCGACGTGTGGGTATCCTCGACTTGGGCTGTGAGATCCCTAAGCTCCGGCATTTGATAATTGGGAAGACCTGACAGATCCTCTTTTGTGTCAAGGCCCCCTTTTGCGTGGTAGTCGGTGGCGTATTGGGCTTTTTGGGAGACGCAACCAGATTAGTTCTTACTGGTATCTTAGACATCGCCTGCTTGGTTTTTAGGACTGCGTTAAGCATGACGCCCTTTGAGTAAGCAAAATGTTTAGTCCCTTCATCGTGGTCTGCTAGTCTAATGGTGACACCGTCTGCCTGTTTGCCCAACGTACAGGTTTCGACTCCCGGGTCTTCTGCATTTTCGTGGATTTCCGACTCTTCGACTAGGTCGAGTTCCTGTACTGATTCTGCTGTAGTTTGCTTATGGAGTATGAAAACCTCCTCGGTTTTCTTCGTCTTGGCCTTTTCTCGGCTTTCAGTCGTCTTCAATATCGAGCCATGCGTTAGAATATGCAAAAGTGACTTCAGTTCCACTAATTCCGTTTTAAGGCATACCATATCCTTCTGCATGACGGAAAATGCTTTGGAAAGTTCCATGTCTGATATGCCATCTCGATCTTCGTACTTTGTGTCTATTGAGCTCCGAGGACTTCTAGGCCTTTTAGCAGGACGCGATTTCGTTGCGCCAACCATGCGGTTTCTACCCTCGAAATTGCGATTTGGGCTTATATCCTAAATTAAATCAGTAGAAACCATGTGCCTTCGTGGTTTAATGGTAACGACCGATGTCCGCGAACCACGGGTTTTGGGTTCAAATCCCACTCGCGGCAGACCTTTTACACGTTGCGCTGTACGTTTAGTTTTGCTTCCCATCATAAATCGAAGTAAAGTTAAACGATATTAAATCTCTATGCAATATGAATAAAGCCATTAACTGTATGGAAAGGATATTGGAACGACTCAGTCGTTTGTAGATAGCTGGAATCCCTGAGAATTGTTGACGGAAGGCGGTCACGACGATGTTGCTTGTTTTGACTATTGCCTGCCGTGGCTTTTGAGGCTGAAGATGTTGTGAAAACGAATCCAATAGCTAGTAACGAGTGTCCGCCAGAGTGCTAGCTGGTCCAAAATCTCGAAATCCCAAAATTAGTATTTTCAAAGTAGGACGAGAAATTTGAACCGCAATTTGCAGCACACGCTAAATATTTACCAGTGGCTCAAATAAAAGTCTGTTTACAAGAGTGGAGTATTGGAACTGAACATATAGGCAGTTAGCGGGAAATATCTCCACCCTTCCCCAAAATCATTTTTGTTGTTCAGTTATGCCTCATTATTACCGGTAGATCGGCTTTTTTCAACAAACAAACTGGTTAAGCTCATTTGCAAGATGCATAGTTAAATGAACGAAAATGTTTCACATAGCGGACTACGAATAGATGTAGAAAACTACCACAGAGATGTCTTAGCCTGATGAATGTTTACTCAGCTCAATAATAATTAAAAGTGCCTCAGTTCCTGATCAACGTTGAGTAAAATAGTGAAAATAAAAGATGTATTGCACCACAACCAGCGGCTGACATTGTACCAACGAAAACAAACGCAGCAGACAGATAAGAAGACGGAAGGTACAATATAGAGCTGGGTGCGCGGTACAATTAGATGAAAGTTCGATTGATTCATAAAGGGCATTTGACGTGGCATGTCCTCTCCAAACGAGTAAAATGAATAGGGAACTCTGCAGGCGGACCGGTTTCTGTTTTATATTCTCTTAGTTAGTCAATCATTACGGTAGTTTCCGAAATTTGAAACATCGTTTCTCAGGTACAAATTTGAAGACAGCGTATGTAGCAGAATTTAATGGCACCATAAATTTTGCGAGCGCTCATCAGCCGCTTCCGCTCGCTGCATAAACAGAATAACGAATGATAAATTACAGAATTGAATTCATACAGAAAAATCGATCCAAAACATCAAGGTCACTTGAGTTAGCCAAGAGGCAATCAATAAAGTAGGAATGCAAACATTGTGGGCAGAAAAAAACGCAGTAAACGGTCTAAGGCAAAAACATCGAAGGCAAAAATGTGGGAAGGGGGTGGGTAAACAAGGAGCCGGTGCTACCACGGCAGGGTTAGGTTCACCACATGCTCCAGTTGTTTACATAGGTCAGGTTTAAACCGCCTTATGTATGCTGCCTCCAGGTAGCGTAAGATACGAGTTGTTCGGGCCCGAACAAGTACTCGGAAGGATGTTTTAGGGTCAACAAAATGACCCGTATCCAATAGGTGTTCAGTGATAGAAGAACGGGGAGTCCTATTCTCCTGTCTTAATAACCAACTCGGTAAGTGCTCTTTTGCTCTGGCTGCCAATTGCCGTTGTGTTCGTCCTATGTACTTGCATCCGCAAGTGCATGTAAATTGGTAAACAACATTAGAAGTGGCGTACAACGGCAAGGCATCCTTCGCAGTTGGAATAGGAAGGGTCTTCACCGAGTTGCAAAATACAAGCTCAGCTGCAAAATAGGTCCCTTCAATGGTATTGCATAAACGTCTCATGATGGTGTTTAAGGTGCTGTCTCCCTTAAATGGCAAGGAAATGAAAACAGGCTTTTTTGGAGCTGATTGTTCTATAACCTTTTGCCGTAAGGGTTTGCTATTCGTTTCAATAAAGTGAGCTAGATAACCACGTTTGAAAAGAGTTTCCTTGAGGCTTGCAATTTCTGCATCCAGTGTATCCATTGAGCAGATTTTGCTTTTCCTCTGGAAGAGGGTGCAAACTAAGTTACGTTTCCATTGTAAGGGGACAAAACTTAGATAATGCAAATGCTGCCCTCTCCATGTATTCTTATAGGAAACTCTTCGCGTTATAGAGCCGTCTTTTTGCCTAGTCACGTGCACGTCTAAGAAAGAAAACTGGTTTCCACGTTCCCCTTCCATCGTAAATTTCATTTTTGGATGTAAACTGTTCATTGTTAACAGTAGTTTTTTAGCTTCCTTTATGTTTTTAACAATTGCAAAGATGTCATCCACATATCTTCTATAGAGTGTTGTACTTTTCAATGTGGAAGTTACTTTTTCTTCGAGGTGATCCATAAATATATCTGCAAAGGTAGGACCAAGAGGACTACCCATTGCCACTCCGTCAACTTGTCTATACAGTTGGCCATTAAATAGGAACTGAACATTCTTTGTACATAATTTTAATGACTCTCGTAATATGTCAGGGGGCAGGCGAGTTTCAGAAGCATATGCACAAATGATATCAATTGTTTCATCCAGGGGCACGTTGGTAAATAGTGACTCAACGTCCAAAGATATCATATATCTGCCTGCAATATTTTGATGACTAATTTCATCGACAAATTGGAAACTGTCTCTCAGCGTATACGTAGAGAATCTATTGCGAATTGGTTCGAGTTCTTTTACTAGCCAACGCGCTAGTCTGTGAAATGGTGAATTGGACATGGAAATGATAGGTCGTAAAGGGATATCCTTTTTGTGAGTTTTAGGTAATCCGTATAGTCGCGGAATATAGGAACCCTTGGGTTTTAAATATAGTCCTGTTTTGGTGTCTAACAAATTATTATCCATCAAAAGCTTGATGGTCTTCCAGGCGGACTCTTCCAATGCCTTGGTTTCCTCTTTTCCTTGTGATTCTAGACGAAATTTGCTACAATCATTGAGGATATTTTCCATTTTCTGCACATAATCCTTGCGATTGAGGATGACAACACCATATCCTTTGTCAGGTTTAAAAATTACTATGTCTTTGTGGTGTTTCAGAGCAGATTGAGCAATTCGATGTTCCTTGGTTATTGGTGAGCGTTGTGTTATTGGCGCTCGACGATATTGGTAAGCAATATCAACAAATTTAGCTTTTAGCCAACCCAATTCGTCTTTGGATCTTGGTTTTAGGTCAGTGAGTTGGGAGTTAAGGTCCTCGAATTGTGCTTTCACTTCAACTGCATTAATTCGTTTGGGTGGAACGCGAAAATCAAGTCCTAAAGAAAGTGCCTCTGTTTGAAGTTTGTTGAGTTTAATATCAGATAGATTCAAAATTTAATGTGCTGTGCAAAATTCTAGTATTTTCATCGTTTAAATCTTGACTGTTGCCAAAAAAACAAAGATGGATGTCACAAGAAATTCAAAACAGAGTTCGAGCAAAGAAGGTCATAATGCTTTCATTAAATTGAACGTCCATGCTAATTGCAAGTGGTGCTGAAATGCGTGCAAACTGCAAACTTAGTAACTAAAACAATAGACAAGTATAAAAAAACAGTTTTCGGAAGGAAACCACTTACAGTTGCCTAAATTACACGTGGGCGTCACATTTGCACTGATGTTTGTCAAAGACTGCTCTTACACAGGAAATAAAGTAGTTAAATAAGAAAGGAGTGAGTAGGTATTTTAGAGAATACTTTCGGGTTCATGTTGACGTCTTATTTTGTTGTAAGAGGGACAAATCTCTGCAGAAATTTAGCTCATACCCACGGGGTTTTCTCTATTACCTTCCACTAGGTGACAAGGAAATGTATCAAAAAAATCTCCTGGATTTCAGTCAACCGTCCGTCTGCTTGATACGTCCCAAAATCTGCATGACGTTACTGTTTGTTTGAGGTAAGCAAACCAAGAAACTGAACTAGCAACCGACTTTACCACCGAGTACAAGTTAGTAATCTCTTCAATCTTTCCTGCTTGAAATCTTGCCTGGAAACCGTACAGTCGCCACCCCAACTACACAAGACGAATCCCATCATAATCAAACTAACCGATATAAATAAGGAAGGTATTCGCTTCATTGAGACCAAACGGGCTCTTCTTATTTTCTAAATACCGATATATTCTGGTTCTACTGTGCGGTAAATATTCATTTTTTATTCCATATCAAAGCGTGTCGCGAGAAAACACTGATCAAGTCGAAAGAAAGACTGCAAATTGAATCAAGTACAGCTCATATAGGTAAGCGAATTCACAGGGCAGATAACTAGCACTTTAAATAGCATCGAACGCATGACGAGGATGTTGCAAGTTAAGTAACATTAATCAGGTAGAAATATTTCCG
Organism: Ligula intestinalis; assembly: GCA_036362985.1. Taxonomy (NCBI): domain Eukaryota; kingdom Metazoa; phylum Platyhelminthes; class Cestoda; order Diphyllobothriidea; family Diphyllobothriidae; genus Ligula; species Ligula intestinalis. The sequence goes on along the minus strand of JAYGXS010000001.1, from coordinate 42,718,537 downwards.
TCCCTTTGAGTCTTCGCATACATTTTTTAAATTTTGTTGAGTCAATGTTCTAAAAGGTCTTATCGATGGCCATTATCTCGTAACTTTGCATAATACTTAGATTTTGAATCTGCAGTGATATCAACCAAAAAACAGAAGTCAACAACAGCATATAGCCCCGCCCATGTAAGAGCTTTTTTAGTGGTCCTACCATGTCAAAAACTGCGAAATCTTTTCATCACTCTGAAGTGATTTTCACACATTGGCCAGCTATTCTCGTTTGGGCCTCATACCCACGGACGCTTTTGATTGGAAAAAATAATATGGATGTACGACCAATCAGCCTTGCTTTGAGCAAACCTAAGTAAACGCCAACAGCCCAACTTGAGCGGAATAAACATCATTTTGATTTCAGTCGGAGATGAATAACATTTTGACGCTTCTCGGAGGAATTATAAATTTTATTGCTCTGGGATATTATGGCACAGTTGGTAATTGATACTGGTGCTGAAAATATACTTTTAGATCGGTTCGCACCGATGGTCATCGCCTATTTTTCGGAAAAGGACGAAGAACTAAAGTGGAGGCACCACTTACAAATACTGATGACGCTAATGATTTCAACCGCTGCTATGAGGTGCGTAGGAGGCCTGCTAGCAACCAAGATGGACTTCAAAATTCCTTTAATCCTTTCGACACTTTTCACAAGGTAGGATTTCATCTAACTGTTCCCTGTCAATGAGGGGGTGTTGTGATACCTTCCGCATTGTTACTGTTTTATGCATAGCTAAGTAAAGTGATGAGCTGTCAAATATTTACACGGCTTCAAGTACGATGTTCAAAATTAAAACCAGTGCCGGCTGATCGACAGCTTTTAACGACGAATAAAGAACGATTTGGGATGTTGTGTTGTGTGGCAAAAATATACCCTAAAATACAAAAGGCAGGGATTACATATAGAGCCCTTTACTCAGGGCACGGAATTAGTACCGCCTCACCCAATTAATAATGGTAGCCCTAGGCATAATCCTAGGAATGTTAAATATTTCTGTGTCCTAATCCAAACACTAATCCGAACATAGCCCTCCTCTTAACCCTTACCTTACCCTACCCTAGACCCTAACCCTACAGTTTGCATTCAAACTAACCTTAAGTCTACTTCACCGTAGCATTAACCTTAATTTAAGCGTAGGCTTACCCTAGACTTAACCCTATCCTTACCCTAGCCATGATTACGTAGGAATTCCTGTCTGACAGTCAGCTTACTGTATCCGCAATGGTGGATTCCATACGAGCAGTAGGTTGCACGGGTAAATCGACCCAAGTGTTACTGAATTCACGGCTCATTGTGAGCCTCGTAGCTCAATGGTATAGCGTTGGCTACACCAAAGCCTTCCCTGATGTGAGGGTGTGACTCCCATCGAGGCCGCAAGTCTTTCACAAATGGGTCAACTGAAAATAAAAATTCTATTTTCAGCGGAATTTGGCACAAAGACACCTGCAATGCGGGCGATTCCTATTCTCATTTCCTGTTAAGGGGGCAATAGAAGCCTGAATATACAAATAAATACTAAATAAAATCAGCCTATTACTAGAAAAATTAACGAACACTCCAAAATGGCATTAATGGCTCAGCAAAATCGCACGCAACGTGAAATACCCTCTAGAAGGGCTACTAATTTCCTTACAGGGCACTTTAGAATGAAACGTAGAAATAGACAATTTTTTAAAGCTACTCAAAACGCTTTAACAGCAACGTAACCCGCACGCTTAGGAAAAATGGTGTTCGTCATATCTTGTGAGACATAACTACCACAGCTCAGCAACTTGGTCGTTTGAAGATGACAACGTCTCACAGATTTTGCTCTGCTCACATTGCGAGATAGTCGCTAACTTTTAAGAATTAAAACTATGCTTTTAGCTCCCTCTAAAAGAAAACCAACGTGTACAGGTTTATTGCTTCTTCGTGCCAAACGTTGATACAATAAGAAGTAGAGACGGTGTGCAGTTTCGTGCATTTAATCCGCTCGTTTGGTCGGCCACCGTCCAAATTCGAAACAGGGTGAAACAAGGTCGAAGGTGTAGCTAACGTTTTGAATAGGCAAAGAAATTATTGAGCATTCAGCGAATCAGTCTTATACCGTACCCCTTACAATAACCCTTCTAACTTTCCCCATAACACCCTAAAGCTAACTGTAACGCTGATACTTCTGCAATTTAGTGCAAAAACACCTGCAATACAGTGTTATTTATAACCGTGCCATAGATAACACGACTTAAAGGAGGCAGTTTGAAAAACGAAGCGATTGGAGAAGTGAATGCTCGTTGATGAAAACGTCTGTCAATGGTACTACTTGTTAACTTTGGATAATTAGGCGAGGTGATTAACCTATGTAGGCTTTTTTGACTGAGGATGCACTAGTAACCCAGAGTTAACTGTGTTTTTATTGAATGGTATTGGCACAATTTTTAGAGTTTGCGTTTTCATGATTGATTGCAACTGACGGCTGCTTCCACACTAGTTTTGCTGCGCTTGAAATTCTAGGCCTGAATGCCGAAAACAGTAAAACTCAGCATACACTCAAGTTCTAACTTAGTAGTACGTGAATAACCGAAGTAATATGCATTTCAAGAGAACGAATGAAAAAAGAAGGCTCGTCGGAAAAAAAATCGAGTTTTATTTGTGAATTTTCAAGCTGGTTACACCAATCCATCGTCAGACGATATGAGAAGAGGGGTTGGGATTATCGAATGGGAGGGTATGGGAACAGAAGTTACAGTAGTCGCCGTTTATTAAGCCCACGGTCAATAGGCCCAGCCACCCAACTCGGGACGGAATTTTACACAGCAAAATCCGCCGGTAAATAAGCCCATTCGCCGTCTACAAAGCCCAGTTTGCCAACAGCATAGGGTGAGATTCTCATCTCTCTGCGTGCGCAACTGGCTACATAATTTTGGCCAGTCTTACGCAAAGCAAGATGCCGGATATTATTAGTTTTCATTTTTTAAGTTAAACTTTGCGACAGCTGCTCGGAAGGCAGCCGACATGCGGGCTTAGGAGGACAAATCCCCAACACGAGAAAGCCGCACGCCCAAAAGGCTAACGCGCCCGAATCGCAGCGCTGAGGACACACACACACAAAGGGAACAACGCGTTCAGGCCCACGCTAGACGATGCCGACAGGCGTGACCCCAAAGCATACAAAAGTCATCTGGCTAGCCTCCCTATGTCTCGAAAAATTCAAAGTTGATTTCATTCACAGGCTTTGCACCATGACCAAACGAAAGCCATCATCACGTGTCGACTTGTCGATCGTCCAGAAAGTGGCAAAACTCGATGCCTACCATGTATTGACTCCTGAGTTCAAGAAGAGCCAACGAACTGTTGCTGAGAAGCTTGGACTTTCACGCGGAGGTCCTCAAAACAACTGACAGTAGACTGGTTTTTTAAACGTGTCGCAAATCATTTGTTTTGTTTTTGTTATTACGTAAAATACAGACAAACAGCATTCTTTTCTTGTACATAATCAAGCTCTACACATAATACAGTACGTATGCAATGCATAGTGCCTATTTTCGTTTGCTAATCAAGAACTAGGACTCTCCAGTTAGTGCGCCCGCCGCTTATCAAGCCCAATTTGGTCTGTGCCCTAGGTGGGCTTAATAACCGGTGACTACTATATATCGAACGGTTGAGGTCCAGGAGAGGAGTCAGGGGGCGCGAATCGTGTTGCGAATGGTGCTGCAAGTGAGAGGAGAGATCTGAACGTTTTGACTGTGTACCACGGGTCAGGGCGTCAAGGGCATTTTCTGAATGACGGCGGATATCAACGTTCTAAACAAAGTCCATGGACCAACGTTACAACACATATGAAAATGCGAGTCCCAGGAAGTAACTGAGAAAAAGATTTTATCACTGGGACAAGAATTATATTCACCTGACTTCGAAATCTGTCATGGCCTCTTCATCAGAGACAACAGCAGAAACAGGTACTCAAGAGAAAATGGTAGCAACGGTGCGACAAACTATTCACGCGCGAGAAGGCAATTAACGTTAATTGTCCCTGTATGTCTGCAGTAATGACTGCATCCTATAAATACTGCAAACTCCTGTGCATGCATTATCCGTTTCTGCTACCGTTCTCTGCTAATATCTCTGATGATGAATCCGCGACGGATATCGAAACGTCAGGCTGATAAAAGTATTGTCCCAGCGATCGAGTCGTCTTCTTTTCAACATTAACTTGCTCTACCCACGTCTCGTTGGCCTGCCCGTTCTAACCACAAGCCCCGATTATAGTGTTACGTTAAAATTTTGAGGCAAGATCTACAAATGCCACAGTTGAACTAGCAACTCCGCTAACATGGCAGTGAATAAAGAAGAAGTAGACGCGATCTCGGGGGCAGTTACAATCCGAAGTCCCTGTGGGCCCGAGTGATACAGAGACGCAGGACCGTGAAAACCTGCAGCTGTTGTCATTAATGTGCTGGTCAAAAACTGGTTGGAACTGCAGGCAAATAATATGACAAAGCACATCAAAGAAGAGCCCATAATCGTATCTAATATGCACCTTAAGGTCACCTAGGAGAAAGACTCCAGAGCATAAATCACTTGTGGTGGAGTGAAGTTGACAGAATGCTGTGCTTTTATTGTGACAAAATTTCCAATGTACGGAGAAGATTCATGATAAAATCTCACATTGAGCGGGTTCCGAAACTTCTGCTTTAAGTCAGACATGGGGAAGTTAGCTGCTGACAGAAAGAAGCAGATGAGCTTACGAACACTTAGCTGTCGTCATATACTTAATGCTTCAGAAAACTCCAAAGCATACGCTACCCGTATCTGCTACTGCTCTCTGAGTATGTCTCTGATGATGAATCTGCGACGGATCTCGAAACGTAAGGCTAATAAAAGTATTGTCCCAGCGATCGAGTCGTCTTCTTCACAGGTAATTAACGCACAGGGAGTAGCAGTATTTGTAGAATACAGTCATTATACTACTGCAAACTTATGGTAATTAAGGACTCCCCTATCATGGCGCGATTTACCATACACGTGGCAGCAGTGCAGAGAAATAACGCAAATTTTAAAGTGGCGGCTCACTTATCAAGGCCTGGCCTTACACTAAAATTTGTTAAGGTCAAAATTCTCGCGAGAGGTGACAATTATGTGAGTCGTGTTCAGCGCTGAACACGGGAGTGGCGAGATGCACAAAGCTACTTAAGCCCTGGTTCATGGGTCCTCAGTCTACAAATAAATAAAATAACCTGTCCAGTTCATATTCGGTGCTGAGGCTCAGTTTGGCCAAAGCAAGTCGCCAGGCCATCGCGTAGTCTAATGCCAGCGAGCCAGATGGCCGAGCAATCATCACGTCCAATTCCACCATAAGTAATGAAAGTTCAACAGGTCACAGCCTGCACGCCGGGCTTGCGTTCGTGCTCTTTCTCGACCTCATCCCTCCCCCTTACAGGACAAGTGAATCGGAACCGCCCGTAATACAGGTGAATTTGCCCTAGCTTCCAGGAAAACTGAGTTTAGGGTTAGGCTTGAGGACAGGATTACACTTAAGGTTTAAGTCGGGCTTATTGGTAGGTTGTAGACGCAGGAATATTTAGCCTTCCTGGAATTTTGTTCCAACTAACCTGTGTAACTTTGCCGGAGCAACCCTATTCTAGTGTTCTGTCAAAGGCATTATGCAAGCAGTTTTGACCTGCGTTTTTAGAAATACCTCATTTCAAAATATTTTTCATTAAAAAAATTGTGCAACAGAGGAGATGGAGCAGGTTCCTGAAGTTTTATTCCAGAGTAGTCTCTATCTATTGAATCCGATGATATTTTGCCCTGTTCACTCAGTGGACCCTGGATTCCAAGCGTGTTTCTACTCGTGACCATAGTGACTAGCACAACTCGGATATTTATTTGGTGTGACGATCTTGATGGCTCATTTCCCACATGGTCTTTTCCTGGACCTTAAGCCAAAAAACTGAAGGGCAAAAGTAAACACTGAGTGAATCCGTCGAACTAATTCCACGATTTGAATGCCCAATTTCTGTTTTCACATGCTTTCCATCACCACTTTCACTTAAGCCTTGGAATCCTGCTATCGTATTTTACTGTGAAGGCAAATCCAATATTCTTCTTCTTAACACATGGAGTCATTTGTGGAATAGGCATTGGCCTCAGCCATACCATCGTCATATGGGTAGTACTCAAGGTAGGTCCACCTCCCTTTCATTATATGACTAACACGCTTGATAGTGGTACCAACGCAACCCTCATTTGGCTATTGGGGCCGTACTATCTGGTATTGGACTGGGATCCATTTTATTTTCGCAAATTCAAAACAGTATCGTGAAGCCAATGCAGTGCTTAAAGGACTCCGAGTTAGTTCACTTTCATTTACTTTCAATTTGTTTTCAAAAATCAATGCATTTGAGGACCACAAAGAATGCGTTAGGCCATCAAGCGATCGCCAGTAGACATTTTCAAAACAAATGTTTTTAGTTTTATTGATGCACGTGACATAAACTTGGATTTAGTCGATGCTGACGACAGATAGTTCAAGGAACAGTTCAACGTAACATTGTCGGATTTTTCATCAAACTCGAACAACTGTATATCTAAACGTATGTACAGTATGACGAGTGCTGCATGCAAGATGCCTAAGTTTGTAAGAGTTTAATCATTACTCGCATACCGGCGTGAAAGCATTTACGAAAACTTCGAAATAATAATGAGCAGCATAAGGCATATTCAGTACTTAAAAGAAGTAAAAGAAGTACTTAATTTTTTTTAGGGAAAATAAAAATTTCCTGATAATCCCCAAGTTCCGGAGGCGTAAAAAATAGTTATAAACCAGAACAATAAATTTAAATCTTTTAGTAGGTTGAAAACGGAACGTAACAAGTTTCTTTGTACAAAAATAACGTTTCGTAAGTGAAAATATTTTATAAATATTACCATTAGTGGATAACTATTTACTGAGTATCGTTCAATAAAGTCTGGCATAATTTCCATCGTTTTCGGTGTCTTTATGTGTTGAAGTATAAATTGCGCTTCAGTTCGACGTTTACATCAAAATCTTTAAAATAAGATAAACATTAAGAACATTTACCGAGAAAATGAGATTTTGGATATTAATTGTTATGAAAATGGCCATGTGGATCATATTTAGAATAGCTTCCAAACAGCAAAGCACATTGTCGAGAAAAAAATAACGTCAGCACAAGCATTCTGATATTGTAATTTATAAGATTAATAAAAAACATTCCAGAATAAGCTGCCTCTTTAAAAAGTGCTTTAATTAGATTTTCAGCCGATGAGTGTATTTTTCAAGGCTAATGGTTAAATGAAATTGGAGGCTTTTTACAATCTTCTGAATACGCCTGAAGATGAACGATTCAATTTGACTGGAAATGAAAGAACTTTCTTTTCTCTTTCTAATGGATTATTTTCCGTATAAGTGAATTAATTGTATGGTCTTTTATAAGCTTGCGAATGCAAAACTGGCCGTTTATATGGCCATTTTTCGAAATGCTTATTATTCTTTTGTCTGGCCTGTTTCTAAATGATGAATAAGCAGAACGTATAGTTTACAAAATAGTATATTTCTATATGACTTACATTCAATAAGGCCTTCTTTATATTACCTCCGCGGTAAAAAATGCAAAAACTTTGCTTTCTCGCCAATGTGAGCTGTGCGGTAAAACAAAATGCCATGAAAACCTTTTTTGTTACTACATTTTGTGCAAAAGCTTCACAGGATAGCTAAACATAATTTTTTAAACTTAAATTGTTGCTTGTTTCTGAAAATAAATGCGATTTCTTAAACTTGGCTTCACTTGCAGCTGAAAAATTTCAGACAAAATTTTTCAGTTTTGGCAGGGATAATTGTTCCCCTTTTTTTATTCTCGAATTCGTCTGCAGCACAATGCATATTGAACAAAGAAATTTGGTTCTGTCGTACCTTTTAGCATAGGAATTTACTTCGATATAAACTTACTCATGATTAAGTCAAATTTAGTGTCTATTTAACTGCATAACTTTAACTAAGAGGTCAGTTTTTCAAACTAAGGCCTTTCTTATGATTAAATGCACTCAGTTGATCCAAAAACCTGTCATAATATATGCTAAACTACCAAGTTAAATTTTTTAATGAAAGCTGTATGCAGAACTCGCTTTACTGTATACATATACGGATTGAATTGCCAAGACAAGTCTTTTTAAGTTTCAATGGCAATCATATTATACATTACATTAAATTATTTCGGGCACTTGAATAACGGTTGGGACTTTGAAAATGGAAAAAAATAAGCTTGAAAAAAGACTTTTAGCTATTTATACAATTTATTACCTCATCAATTGTAGCGAACTCTCTGAATGCCCGACAGTCCTCAAAGTTCCATCTGTTTTCGTGATCGTCGGTTCAATTGTATTTACACTTCAAATTATGGGGATTTCACTGATGAGGCGATACAAGGTAAGCTAAATCATATCGAAATCAAAACACTGATAATCATATTATTATTGAATAAAAAGAAAAACTGAGCTGGAAATACTGATGGTTAAATAATAACAAAGCTGGCATGCCAAAACCTTAAGTTTATGAAATAAAGGCTTAAATAACTGCATCGGACGCATTAAGAACGAAAGAAACATTTTTGCCTTTCAGTCCGAGTATATTTCCATAGTTACTTCTCCGTTGAAAACACTGACGGCGGAATCCCTGTCTACAGTCGATCGGCGTTATTCTAATGCGCGAATTTAAATCTGGCAGTGAAACTTGGAGACACTGTAGGCGCCAAATCCTCGGGGAACTCATTTGTGATCATTTTATCATAATAAAATTATGCGGCTGGCGTTGAAGAAGCCAACATTCTCGTAAAATGCGGTTTTCGTAAAAAGTATCATGTGTAATACCATTCATAAAACAAGAAACAAGAAAGCCTATGATGGTGTTAGTGAAAATATTTTATTGATGCGGTTGAAGGAAGCGGTGCATGAAATACTCTACGAAGAAGAAATGTCAAACAATTGCATTTACGCTACCTTTCTGTTTAGTTACTTCAACGGCCAGTGAAAAATTCAGTGCAGAATCTAAAAAACGTTAAATAGACACTCCTTACTTTTCCCTTAAATCATAAACCCCTACATTATAGCACCAACTAAATCACGATTTTAAAAGCCTGAACTTTATTTTATATCTTACACCCTGATTGTTAACTCTATCACAAAAATAAAACAGTGTACTCAAAATTAGCAAGTCATAACCCCAACTTTAAATGCTAATACCACCGTTAGAAATGCGTTACCTTCAACGAAATCTATCTCAGTGAACAAAATAATTGCGTTACATACAAAAACGTTGCCGACTTTTGAGTATTGCTCGAGAAATGAATTTGCAGATTTATTTTATTGGAGCAATAGGTCGAATAGAAACAAGAACTGACCTCATCATGACTGATTGGTATGGACTTGACTTGCACAATTACCAGATGACTCCTAATACATTGAGCCCATGTTTTATTGAAGTACTTTTCAGACGATAAACTGGCGAACAAACCTTTGTGGATTGGTACAAAAATAGTGTGGTTTTCAGGGGGGAGGGAATAATCGGGGTCAAAATTCAGATCAGCGTTAGGAGGACTGGTAAGCGAGATAGGTGATTATCTGTGGGCTGTTAGATTAGCGCCGTTCGGTCATAGTATCTGCGGCGCCGTAACGAAGTCCTTTCAGGCACATAAGACCAGTCGGCGTAACCTGATGGCGGTCGCATCTGCTGTAGCCACCAGCCGCTGTCCAAGGAGTTTTGAATAGCTTAAGGGCTCAATGTAGATCACTCCGAATGCCTCTCTGGAATCCACGCGATGGTCTGAGTCTACCAGCCGCGCTAATCAAACAGTCCACCGCTTATCAGCTTTCTCGGCTACCAGTCCCTCCTAACGCTGATCATAATATGGACTCCGGTTACCCCACCTCCCCTGACAACCGCACTATTTATTCTACCAACTTGAAAAGTTTATTTAGTTAATAACTGTATAAACGTACAGGTCTGATGAGAATTTATCGAAAACAAGCTTATGTTTACCAACTTATCTTCGGAAGTAATTTTAAGCTTTAAACGAGATTATCTGGGGCGCACAGCGAGTATCTCCAAGTGCCTATTCCTGTGACCTTTCTAAAGTCTGAATTACTATTTGGGATGCCGGCAGCTATAAGGATGAGGACAAGCCTTTTTCGAGATTACTAAGATTTAAACGAGCAAATGATTAAGCGCTTTGACCAAATACTGCCAAGTTTTGAAAATCCTGTCAAAACGCAGGCCTAGGAAAACTCCAAAACCTAACTGAAATATCTTAACGCTGTCCTGTGACTTATGCTATTTTAAATTCAAATTTAATGCAAAACGTCCGACAATACCTTGAAAAAATAGGGCCAATTATTTAGAACTGTCGATTGTTGTCATCTGGAAGGTATACTTTCAACTAATTAACTTGACTGTCCAAGATGGAGGCTGTTGCCATCGGTGTTTTGACAAAATTTACGAATAAAATGCCAAATAAACGCATTGTTTAGCCTGACCGTTATTGTAACTCGGCTTGTGGGTGCATTTGTGTGCGGCAAGTGTCCCTTTCATCAAACCAGCTCTACTAAGAGCTTGCCGAAGGAAGCATGCCTTGCATACTAGACGTTAAAAACTTCTTATGGCAAAATATTCGCTTATAAAAATAAGTTGATTATATGCTCGAGTAAATGTTATTTTTTTTCTAGGAAGAATTCAGTGACTTTGAATTTGAATCACCGGAAGATAAAAACAAGTATGTTACCTAATTTGGGGTCAATTAATTTGATTTTGCACAAAATTCAAAAGAAAAAACTTCGAACTAAATACTTAGCTATCTTTTACACACTGTAGAGCGATCTTGTCTCTTTTTTAGAGATCTAGGCCAACGGAGATTATATTTTTGCTTGTATTCAAATTCCTCCATAAGTTTACTTATGAGCGATTCCATCCACAGTCCATCTGAACTTCGCGGCGCGAGAACAGTGACATTTGAAAACCTTTGCTGTTGAAAATAATATTGAATTCTTCCATCGATCTGCCTTAAAAGAGAATGCGGTGATAAACTTGGTGCAAATTATGGAGGGATGTTTACCGTAAATTGCGTATCATATGATAGGGTGAGGTTGAGAGTTAGATCACTTAATTATTCCATTTGAAATGAAATCGCATTTCACGCCTTACTAAGCAATGCGCCTCATTTTATTTGAGTAACGTTGAGTGTATCAAATTCTTAGAATAAAAAACAATGATATCTTAAGGTTTACATGTTATGACCTACTTTCGCTGTTGAAACCCATAGAAACCATAAGTCCGTTGTCAATATCATAGATGGTTATCAAAAACAGCATTCCAAATCAAAGACGATTGTACATTTTAGTTATTTGTCTGCCTAACACACGCTTACTCAAGATGAAGATTTTAACTGAACGATGATCTACATGCACAGTAATTTATCACTGGTCTGCGACCATTCTTTGTGTATTCATGAGTACGCTTATGTATGAATAGTAGGGGAAATACGATTTCCAAGTGGCAAGTCAGAAGCAAAAGAAGCGTGCACCAAGGGGGGATTATTCGGTGTCTGTCGTTGCGGACAGTTGTCTCGTCTACCCATCTTCAGAGTCTGGACACTCATGGCTGTCGTTATATGTAATTTGTTTCCGTGTACGTAGCCTGCTGATAATGGCTGTGCCACTTTGTCTGACTCGCGTCTCACTACAAACAGTTCGACCGTCGCTCTCGACGATTTCCACCGCGAGCTTCAGCAAGCCGATGGTAGATGCGGTGAATACAACCGGATTATAGTGACAGTACACTTACGGAGAATCTACTCCACTCTCTAACAACTCCCACACCTGAACCTGATGTCATGACAAAAGTCGACAAGACCGGAAATGAGGGAGGGTGCAGGTGGTGTGTGCAAAACAAACTCCAGCACGCGCCACAACAAAACCACCTTGGTAGGTAGGCTCTCGTGTGATAGTGCCATAGAGGTCACACTAAGAAGGAGCCATTGAGTCTGAGCCTCAGCCTGCAGTAAGCCACTTCATTCGACAAGACAGACTAGGCTGACTGTGGTATCCAAGTTATTCCACCAGTCGGCAACGCTCCAAGCCGCGCCTTCTAGGAAACCATAATAGCTTCAGGCGCAATTGATTGCTTTGAGTGAGGAAAGAAATGCGCTGAGGGTCGACCTCACTTTCTCTCCCACCGCCAGCAACAGGCCACCGTTTAGGTGCTCGGTTATCTGAGGTGAGATGGGCGCAGTGCTAAGAAGGAAAACAAGCCTGAAGTGAGCATTGTAGAGCAGGTTGTGCAAGGGAGGAAGAAAGAAGAAGAAGAAGAAAAAGAGAGAGGGAGAGATAAGGGAAAAGGAATGAAAAACGAGAGAGAGCCCTTGGTGCCACGTTAGCCTGGTATTGACAAGCTACACACGTGGAAAAGGTTGGCATAGGACGAGAGCTGGGAGCTTGAGTGTCCAGTCCCTGAAGATGGGAAAACGAAACAACTACCCAGACGTCAGACACAGAATAAGTGTACATGTCAGGGTGTAAATTTATTTATATCACCCATTTTTGAATGCAGCGCCCTCCGATCATAAAAGAGTAACACTACCTATTTAACTAAATTCCCTATTACATTCTTTTGCAGAAATATTTCAGGAATCTCTGGTGTCTGTTAAAGTATATTATAAGTATTCAAGCTTACTTGCATGCAAAATGAAAACGACACATCAACTGTGTTATCCTGAATAAAAAACTCCCAAGATATAGGCAAGTTTCCAAAGTTGAATGAAACCAAGAGCACTGAGAAGTATTAACTATTCTCCTGAGGTTCCATGGCAAATCTTGCATGAATTATTTTTGAAGGAAAAACATCCGTTCCGTTTAAATTTTTGCTTTAAGTAAAAAGTAACTAGAAACTGTGGTTCGACCAAGGTAACTAAAGCTGTAAGTGAACGAAGTTTTACATGGATTTACGGACTCGTGAAAATGGAAGAATTATTTAAACAGCGTTTCCTGAGAGAGTCTGCACTTAAAAACAGTCCTTTTTGTTTACAGTAAGATGTTATCATAAGGCCAAACGAACTTCACTAACGACCATTCTTTTTAATTAAACGAAAGAATACATTATGGCACGCTGGAAGTACTGACGCCAGCTTAATTAAATTCTTGACAAAACCTTCGCAGCACAGCAATCAGATATGCACCAGGCCCAGAAATTAGATTGACTATAAGGGTTCTGTGATTTGATGGCTATTCCATGAAAAGCGATAACAATATTTTTGCAAGGTGAGAAATTGGAGTGACGCCCAATTTTTAAAAGCATAAATTGTAATAACTGTCCTAGCAAATGCAATATAACATGTTATAGGGTAATTCTACTCCGATCTGTTTCAGAATGCACCCATCCGCTATCATTGTCATGAGTAGCATGCTAATCGAAACCCCAATTGTATATGTTACTCGCCAACTTTTAGTAACAATGTTACTATTATTATTTTTGTCGGTAAAATAATAGCAACATAACATGTCTAAGTATCCGATGAGGATCAATAAGCTATGCAAACGTCGTAATGGATGATAATGGAGTATGGCAGTGATGCAAAGAACCCGGAGTTGCTATCTCAGGCAAAAGTAGCTGTGGGCGAAGCCAGGGCCAGGGTTGACTGCGTCCAGTCAGGCCTGATAGCGTGTGGCTGTGTCTGGGTGTGAGGCGGCAGCGGCAGCTGCTTTTCTGGAGCAAGCTCAGGCGGGGTGCGATTGCTGTGTTGCACTGCCCGCAGGGGGTGTCGCGTACGGAGGCCCCTGCCGCATTGGGCAAAGGGTGGCGTGTTCAAGTGGCCCTTGGACAGCCATGACTTAATCTAATTTAAGTCTCGGTAATTTAACCAAGTTTGATATGCTGTAATTTTAGTCATATTTTTTGCAAGCTTCGATTTTAATTCCAATTTCAATTAGAAAAAAGATCACAAGATATGGAATTTCATAAAATGAGTCATTTCCTTCGCTTGATCAAATTAATAGAAAATGACACAGAGACAACACTGCGCAAATAGTTGGCTAGGTTGAGAAGAAGACGACTCGATCGCTGGTACAATACGTTTGTTCGCCTGACGTCTCGACATCCGTCACGGATTCATCATCAGAGACAAGCAGAAAACAGAAGCAGTCGAAACGTCAGGTGAATAAACGTATTGTCCCAGCGATTGAGTCTTCTTCTTCTCAATTACTTCTTGGGAATCGCATGCTCTCTTGTACTGGTAGTTGGCTAGATTATCGGCACTAGCGATTCTAGTGATGCGAGTACCTTATGCATATGCGAGATTGCCCATGTAAACGCTCATGAAGGAAAAAAAGATAAACATACGTTTTACCTTACTCATCATCAAGACAGTAAAATGATCTATGCATGCTTTTTTGGAAAATAACCAGTGAAAAATAGGTTGGACAAGAACGACGAGGTTAGTTAGGCAAGCTCGAAAAGGCGAAAGAAACTGTGTTCTAGTTCAGCCAAATGACAAGACAGGGTTGAGTTTTCCGTTGGTTTGTGCCCGTGTTTCTTCAACGTAAGGCAACGTGATCAGAAGCGGTTCCGAACGCGTTCACATGAATGGGTTGGCTAACCTTAAGTCTACAATATTTACTGTTACAAATATCCACCGGCGCAATAATTAGGAGTAGCCCACCGGAACTTTTTGGATGACTAAAAACATTTGGTTGACGTCTATCCGGTACCAGCTATCAAACTAGGTGCGTCGCAAACGCGTAAAAATGAATTATTTTATGTTTCGGTATAACTAGGAGACACTTTTATCGCTTCCTTTGGGTAGGTGCCTGGCCGTTCGAAAAAAATATAACTTGGTCCACAAGGTCAAATTAAGTTGTAAACGTACATTGCTGTTGTGAATGTTGATTGTTATTTTCCGAAAGAGCATTCTCTCCTTACCCCCATGACGGAGGAACGGAGTGCTTAAGAAACTCACCCTTATTTTGACGATTGTGTACGTACGTGTAATAACAGCATTTAGACGACGTTTGAAGTGTTGACCAAATTATTCCTCTCAAAACGGAAATTTGAGGAATAGCTCTTCCTTATAAATTGAAAATTTTAAAGCTGAAGTCTCGAGATTTTGAGATTACGTCCATGCCAAAGTAAAAGGCTAATTCACGAATTTATTTGCCAGTTCATCCCATTTGGCTCGTCTTTTGAGGTATACGGCGACGAATTCC
Source organism: Ligula intestinalis (assembly GCA_036362985.1). Taxonomy (NCBI): domain Eukaryota; kingdom Metazoa; phylum Platyhelminthes; class Cestoda; order Diphyllobothriidea; family Diphyllobothriidae; genus Ligula; species Ligula intestinalis. The sequence goes on along the minus strand of JAYGXS010000001.1, from coordinate 42,703,260 downwards.
CCCACTGATCTTGTTTTCTCCATTCCTTGCATAAGAACTTTACGTAAGCTCCAGGACTCCCTTGGCCAAAGACGAACTCAGCATTTGTGTCCACACTTCTTGTCACGTCGCTTTACAGGGACGAAGCAGAAACCTAGCTTGCTGTCGAATATCACCTTTTCCTTCCTCTCCTCCCCATTTAGTTCAAGAAAGGACTAGACTATAACCTCTGAACGCACTCAATCATCTCTCCCATCCTTACAGTTTATTGGCGATTTAGACTTCTGCTAATCCACCATCCCTTACAGTACTGTGCAAGCCCGGTCTAAAATGATCGAACGCATACGTTTGCCGAACCTGTCTTCTTAACTGTGCATATTTCTTAGTGGTTTTGGAAGAACTGCATAAAAATTGTGCGTACTTTCATTTTGTACGTAGTGGCAGAACAATGGAAAGTAAACCGACTTTAAAATTTTACGTATTTACGGTTGAAAAATTCTGTTTGTTAACCAATGAGAAGTTTTTTGTCAGTAAATAAAAAATCATAATGTGAGTGTCAGTAATTTTTTATTGCTTACTTTCGTAGCGCCGAAGAATACCCCCAAGCCGAAGTTACTCCACGTTCAATGTTCCGAATGCTAGACTTCTACCTACTTTGGTCATATCAGTTTATAATGTGCTTCCTAACATTCTTTGCAGTTTCGTCATACAAGGTGGGTGTTTTGTTTTTAATAAATATATTGTGTCAATGTTGAAGCCTCCGCAATTAAAACCCAAACATATTCGCGTTTTTTAAATTTCTTAAAACCTTTTTCTTCTGAAGATGTCAGTCAGATAACGTCCAGTGATTTCCGGAGTTTGCAAAGTGGTTAATGGGTAAGCTTTAATTGTCATTAGGGAATAACTGATCGATAACAAAGGCACAACGTATAGAACATGAAGATTTATTAGACAAAAACTCAAAGAAATGGACATGTGAATTCGAGAGAAAAATAACTTTCCAATACAGACGTACATGCGAGTTATAGAAAGTAATTGAGAAGACGAATATGTGATCGCTGGGAGAAGACATTAATTCCCCTGGTGTTTCGAAATCCATCGCAAATCCTTCATCAAAGACAATAGCAGAAACAGTAGCAGAAACGGGCAATTTATACCCAAGAGGTTGCAGTATTTATTAGATACAGGGACTACCACACACTGTTGACAGTTAACGACTCCCTTATGGAGGAAAATTGCCCACTTGTGCGCTAATTGCTCGATGACCGGCATGTGGGCTGTGGCCTGCTGAACTTTTATTATACGCGATGGAATTGGACGTGATGATTGCTCGACCATCTGGTTCCCAGTGTTGGTTTTAAGCGACGCGGTAGCCTATGCGTTCCCCGATTGGCGACTTGCTTTTGCCGGACTTGTAACCTGCTAGAAAACTATTATTGTACACATTCGATTTATAGTTGTGAGAGTAAAAAAAATCCTTTTTGCTACCCTGTCATTAACGGGATAAGGTTGGTGGCATTTTATACCCCAACCATCGAGGAGGATCAACATGGAAGCAAAGAAACTGCGCTTAATCTACCAGGCACCAATTGACGAGGACGTTCAACAGTCAGACCTAGGAGGCAAATAAAACTGCGTTTTTAATATCGGTCGTTAGTAATTCCATAATTCCTCCAGGGATGGCGCATTGCCAGTGCTTCCGCCAGCTTTTTCTCAGAGTCCTACATGGGTACTTAATACTGTGCTCATAAAAATACACGGGATAAAAGAATGAGCATTACACAGGAACTTGACCCACGACCTAGCTGCTTCAGCATTTAGAGTACAAGGCAGAGCCTGCGAACACTTTTAATTTTACTATTCAGTGTAGCGAGTAAGAATATGAGAACAGCAAGCACACTCTTTTGTGTTTTAAATGGTTGTCAAGCTGTTCTTAGTAGGAAATAAATTTGGCTAGGCAACCTTTCTGAGCAAAAGCAAACAGCTCATGATACCAGCTTTCCATAAACAAATGGTGTCGGTTAAATGGGTGGTGATACCAAGCAGGCAACTGATTTTTAATAACATTGACAATCAATCCTTTATATGAATGTTTGCATAAGAAGTCATAAATCGCATGAGAAAGTCTGCATACACATAGATATTCAATAAATTTTTTCAATAATTTGTGGTAATTTTATCTATTTCAATTTATTATTTTTCATGCATCCAACTACCTCATTTTTTAGATATTTGGATTACTTTACCTTGAGGACAACTTAATTGTGCACCGTATTTCGGAATCTGCGGTGGCCTTTCTCATAGCCGGATACGCCTTCTGGTGTCTATTAATTTCTAGGATATCCTACAAGGTTGATCCATTTTAATATTCATTCAGAAAATGCAAAGTGCTTGACGATTCTAATGATGCTAATAAATATTTGTGGGCTTTAAACTATGCTAAGTTAAAATATTTCTAATAAGTATTTAGCTTTTCAGAAGACAACTTACCTGTTATAATATAATGACGTGAATCCAATTTCGATTCAAATAGTTGGATAACATAACGTTCCTTCTATTGTCCGCTAGTTTTTGATATTTTTAAAATAACAGAAATAAAGATTAATAAAAATGCCTTCATTTAAATATTAACACGAAATTATTAAGATACCTAAAGAAAACTAAAGCTTAAGAACGCCGCCTCAGTCCCGGAAGATTTACGCCTTAATTCGGTAAAGCGAGGCAGAAGATATGTTTTCTGCAGTTAAATAAAAAATATGTTATTTTTCTTTCATCCCTGCAACAAAAAGATCAAACCACTTGACGATGTTATTACACAGGGGTGGCAGGCATTTAACAATAAGCATGGTTATAATGACTGGGTGCTGCCCAAAGGTCAGCCTTCAACGGAAGCAGAGAAGTCAGCGTCACTACAGCGCTTATTCTTGGCGGACTCCCAGAACTGAACGGTGGAGGTGCATTCGGATGACCGGGCACGTCTTATGCACTGTAGCAGCGTTATAGAACTCAGTCTTAGTGAGGATATTTCACCTCTGAATGTAAAGACGTTGACTTTTCACCAACATATGGCCGCGTTTCATGTAGTGTGATGTAGTCACATCATCAGATGCAGGATTTTGAATATTTTTAAAGCCAACATGATGACAAAAGCATGATGCCTCAGGTCACAACTTATTGAAAAGAAAACGCATTCTTGATTCAACTGACAAGTTTCTAAATGCTCAAAAATATGATTGCAGTGTTATCTCGGTATACTGATGGATGGGTGAGCACTTGCCATTTAGAAAAATTACTACAGCTCTGGCCTATTAATCCCCTTTGCTCATGTGTCTTCTTCTATTACCATCATCAAGATTTCACAGTTTCTGCTGCTTATTGTCTGGGGTGTATCAATTGCTCTTCTTCCGCCGCTAATGGTCAGCAAATATGCCCAGGCCTACTACGCAATCAGTATTTACATTTTACACATGTGTTTGGCGGGACAGACTGTGTTCATCCTGACAGCCACTTTCAAACTTTTTGGGATAAAGTTTTTCGCAATCAATTTCGCTTTGGTCAGATCTGCCGAGGTATTATTAGCTTTATTTTTTTTGCAAATTTTAAAGAAGCTAGCAGTTTATATTTTTATATGCAACAAATAATCCAAAATTGAATATAATTTTAAGTAGCGATTTCATTTCGGTGCAAAGATTTTGTCACCTTAAAAACCAAGAACATTCCCGGAATGCAAAGATTCGAGAAAAATTCGATACGTTTGCAGTAAGTAGTCAAGTTATACTTCGGATCAAATTACGGCATAGACTGAGACGATAATAACTTGTTAAAGAGGTCTCGATCGAAGAGTTTGTTTGTGTTTGCATTAAAATATGTTACGATGAAAATATTCCAAGATCAATTTCTCTTTCGGTAAATAACCTATGCAAACTCGGATTTAGACTCAAATGACCAATTAAGTGCCAGAATTCGAATAGGAAGATAGGAAAATAATATAGGAACCTAGAAGTTACGTACATAAAGGTTCATTCATGTGGAAAAGATTTTGACTTTTTGTCTTTGTCCTTTCCTTCTAAGGTTCCAGGTGGCATCATATTTGATATATTAGCAACGGAACTGCAGCTGAATAAGCACATGTTTGGTGGTTTACACCTTGCAATTGGAGGTATCGTTTGCGGTACGTCCTCGTTCCACTCTTAAAATCAACATTTCCATGAACAAATACTTTCTTAAAGGACCACGCCTGTAAAAACGCTCATTCAATGTTCACATCCTTCAACAATAAATAGATTTTTGCCGACATTAATTATTGTATGCCAATAATTACAACTAAAGCGATAAAGGGTATGTACACTGCAGCTGCACTAGCCTTCCTCAGTCCCAGTAAAAGCCTTCCAGTAAACCGGACAAAGGACGCCTTGCCGTTGCGCGTCACCCCAATGCACTTGCGGAGGCACGAACATTAGCCGTGCGCAAAGGCAGTTGGCTGCCAGGGCCACTGAACATTAACCTTATTGGTTTTTAAGCATAAAATTAAAGTACCACAGTCCTTCATTACAAAGCATCTGCCAGACGGTGGTCAATCTGCTGACCCAAAGCATCTTTCCGAGTACTTCTTAGAGCACGAACAAATCGGACTTTCCGATACATGGAAGCAGCCTATATACGGCGGGAGCAACCCTACCTATGTTAGCTCCAACTGCCCAAGTAATCACAAGCTTGTATTCTGGCTTATTCGCCGTTGTTAGCCGGTAATATCCAGGCCCAAGTGGTGCCCCAATCAAACGTTGAACTCGCAATCTTTTTGACTAGAGTTTAACACCCTAACCATCGAGCCACAAGCCCGTTGTCTTGCTGGTTTAGGTCAGGAGATATCGACAATTTTCGATGAACGTTCACCGATGGCTAACGGAACGCACCTATCCCGCTCTGCCTTGGGCCTCTGCTTATACAAAAGATGAGTTCCATTAGCGGTTCGGCAGTTTCATGTTGCGACAAAACGTAATTGCTTCTTGTTTTCCTCAGCTAGTCAAACAACCAATGATATGCAAAATGTTTTCTGCTGATAAGGAACTTTCCGTGGGAGACTGAATAGTCGGAAGTAAGTATCCTCTTCCTTTTATTAACCTTACATGGAGTCTTCCAAGCCAAGAAAGCTACAACTTGAAGTTTTCTTTATCGCTTCAGTTGCTTTAGTTGGGTGTTTAGCGGGTGACAAAAGCTGGATAGTTTAATTCTCTAAATTCCAACGAGTATGTCAGCCATGTAGCTGTGCCAAACGCAGGTTTGAGTAATTGGAACCGATGACTAGTTCTGACAGTAGGTTGGCTTCCTTTAAACCCTCTTTCATTCGTATTTCAATTCGAGCAATTTGCTTAGAAAATCATGCACCATGTTCAGTGGTATAGTCGTAAATAGTAAAACCATGTCCAGTGATATCATACTTTGGTAAAGAGGCCAAGTCGGGAGAGATTTAGTTTTTAGGTAATCCACTGTGCCAGCTTCTAAGTGGAGCTCTCTTTCAAGGTAACGATTGGCCGGAGTAAAACGATGAGCTTTTAGATTCTGGGTAGTACGTAAACCAGGCTAGTGCTATCTCATTTGATCTTGTCTACCACCATTTAGCTAGCGCGCCCACATTGTGCTTCAGGCAGTTTGGGAGCCTAACTAACTGGTGGGAGGAAGGCCGACTTTTGAAGTGCCATTGTTTGGCAAGGAGGACCTGTGCCTTTTTTGTAATCTATGAGGTTCAGCGCGATGGCCATTCCTCCTTCGCTGGCCGATAACACTATTATGTCCTTTCGCATTTTTACTTTCTTCATTGCTTCTATTTCCGCGGCGGAAAATGGTAGGTTGGCCTAGGCGTGAGCAGAAGGGACGTGAATTGTTGGCACATAGTGTGATTAACCCCGTCAATTGCGCCGCTCCTTATTAACAAGACGGCTGGTGTAGCTCCGCCATGTTACAGTTGACATCCTGACTTAGAACTGCATAACCGCTGGGTTGATAGTTTGTGTACCACATTTTATTAATCTTGGCTGCGGGTTTCAATGCCACAAACTTCTGATCTAGTTTCACGCGCTTCAGTTCCCGTCGCCTCTTTTACGCAGAGGATACTGTTCAGTCGATGCAGGCAGCAACAGACGCGACGCAATGCAGCTTATTCTGCCTCCATTTCTCGATGACAGATGCGTACGTTCACTAAAGCAGTTAGTAGTCTTTGTTTAACACCCTCGTCAGTTCCTCGCGAAAATACTCCTTGCTGCTTCTGCGCAAATTCTTAATCGCTGGCCCTTCCACGTCAGTTGGTCATGACAATCGTTGTGCAGAAAGTGTACTTGCCTCTCCTGTGATAACGTCCTTCAGGTGCGAGCTGTGTGAAGCGTCTGAAATTCTGATGGAAAGAGGTCAATAGGCGAGTCTCAAGCTCTCCTTGCAAGAAAAATGAAGGTGCGATCACAAATCAGTAGGTTCGCACTCGTACGTGAACCTAACATCCGAGACTACGACAGTAGTGAACCGTTTTTTGCCCGACCGAAGGATGACTTAGCTCGCGAATACTCGAGCACAGGGGAGCCGTTTGGAGGCATGTGTTCGTAATAAGACGGATTGGGGACTACTGGTGGCCTGGGAATTCGACACCAACTCCAATGCCGTCAACGTTGATTTACCCTCCTGCTAGGACGCGCTACGATCAAGTGGCAAAGTGGCGCATGTTAGTTCCCAACCAAAGACGCACGGAGTTACCAACGTGAAAGCCCATCCTCAGTTAAACTGCGTGAGCCCAGCCCAAACAAGGAAACTAAGCCCCCTCTCCACAACGCCACCCTCCCTGATTGACCGCAAGACTCCACTATGCTCTAATGATCGGCCCCCGAACGAGTCCGAGGATTCCTTCGCCTTTGCAGCAGGACTCTGGTTCCTATCTAAAATCAGTGAGGATTGCGAATGAGAAAATGCAGCAATAAAGATATACGAAAATTGACTGTATAACGTCAATACATTCGGAAGGCTTTTTCTAACGCGATGAAAGCACAGAGAGAGAGAGAGAGCATCGTAACACCACTCAGCAGACAAAAACAGGTCAAACGACCGGACTTTAGTAGAAATAGTTTTGAGAAAAGCTAATTTTTCACGAAGGTGTTTGAAAAAAGTAAATCAACACCGATGGTGCAATTTACCGAATGAAAACGCCTATCATTTATTCATAAGTCTGCTATATACTATGGCGTGTTTGAAAGCTGCATCCAATAAAAGCGTTTTTTCAGGCTTGTCGAAAATAGATTAGATATAAACGAAACGCCTATCAACTTTTTAATAGGGTTAAAAGGTGCGCCCGTTTCCAGTTGTATAGTAATGTATAAATATCAAATTATAAAAAATGCTTTTTTAGCATGGCCTCTTTTAAGTGGGGCTCATAGGTCATCAAACTCATCGCATTTATTTTTCCCAACGCATGACTTCCCGATTAAGATACACATATAAACAGACACGCTGAGCAGAGGAAACCACGTGAAGTAGTCCAAATAGAAAAGCAGGAAGTCAATTATGGCTTGCGTAACTGTATGAGTCGTACACCGTGACAGTCCCGGATCGAAAATTAAGAGCAATACTTAAACAAACTATATTTGGCAAACGCAAGAGACACTTATTGGATCATCGGAAGCCACTTGTTCCACAGATACCAGCGATTAAACTCATTGCATCATTTTTTTGCAACGTTGCTTCCTTTGATATTTTAAAAATTACATACTTTTGACTTTTCAGGATTGATTTTGGTCATTTTCATGGCCGACCCATTCGCACCGGCCTGTATGTCTTCATCACTCTGCATGCGAGCAAGAAAGAGGGACAAGGATCTAAGTGCTTACAATGACGCCACGGAAGAAGACGGACTACCCAATAGTCTCACCAACGTTTGACCTGTTACTGGGACTATCTTAGTGTCCAGCTACAGCTGCCATTAAGAATGAAAACATCTGTTCCTTACTTACATGAAGAAAAACTTGGGAGAAAACATTTTAAATTTTATTCCTACGAGAAGACACCGCGAATCATATTAGTTCTTCTTGATTAAATGTACAAAAAAGCGGGATCAGTACAACTAGACCGGGATGCAGCTGAACGGACCTCTTCACTAGGACAACTAAATGAGGATAGGGCATGCACAAAACAAGAGGCGGCGATTTTGAAAGGAAATGGGTGTGCGTTGAACGCAGCAGCGCCCGAAGGCCTATAAAGAAGAGCACGCACCTCGTGAAATGTGGGCTTAAATTCTGAAATATGATCTCAGTTGGAAAGGGTTGCGCAAGTGGATTGTAATATTGATTATCTTGCAGCATGATCATAAGATATTTCAGTCACGCTAGAATCCGCGTTTATTCGAACGCTTGCAAAAAACCACGTTGCCTTACGTGTATACATTACTCCTCTTCATTGTCGATGCCCCAAAATCCAAATGAAGGTAATGGAACAGCGACAAAATACCCTCTTTTGTACTTACTTTGCAATAAATTAAGTGTTCTTCAAAACTTAACCCATGTAATCATGTGATTTTTAAGACTGATATCGGCTCTGACTCTTATGAATATTACCTATAAATAATCAACATGGCCTTTATCAATCGTGACTTATCTGAAGGTAACATGATACTTCTAAACACAAGGGAACGAGGTTGTTCCGTAACATAATAGCTGATCGCCGCATGACCACTGTTAATATACCGCATGCCAACCGACAGGACAAAGAGCCCGTGGATCAGTAATAAGGGCATTGAAATTCTTAGCATAACGCAGCGAGTTCGAAGCTTAGAGGCTGCACTACCTGGAGTTGAATCTGACTTAATGACCATTCTAGTCTCCCTCGTGTTTGTCCGTAAGATGCTTTTATCGCAGGGGGTTAAGTAAGTTAAACCCTAGAAACTGCGATTTTCAGATCATGGTTAATTAGTAGCGAAGAAGTCGATGAAGGCCAGTTTATTTTTTACACAAATAAATGAAGAATTGATGGAAAGAGTTTTGACCTCGGAGCACGCGTCATTCAGCTGGAGCGCCGTGGTCCTAAGTGACGTCTGGCGGTCGAAGGTGGGGAAAAGGGACATGTTTGAGTGGCGCTTAAGCAGTCGCGAGAACCTAGAGGCACGTGTGTGCGTGTCCGAGTGGAAGTAGGTCAAGTCTGTGCAAGTCAGCGCGTCTGTAAGCGCTGACATAGGTATTGGATGACTTTGAGGCAGCTGGCCTTGAACAATGACGCTGGAAAAAGCAATGGAGGCATCGGACGGTAGAAACCACGAAATTTTTGCCTTTGATATCAGCTAATTTACGGCTGCTAGCGGTGCTCGAGAGTGGACCCTTAGGTAGAGCGGGAAGAGGGAATCCCGAGACCTTTCGATGACTGTCTATCTACTCTCATCGTCGGAGTTTATCCCTCCAAAAAGGCGGAGAGTTTATTGAGGCCATGAAATCCGATGAATCATGCAGCATTCTGAATATGTAGTGGCAGATGTCGTTTCGCGAGGGAGTGAACTTATCGATAGGGGATGGATGAAGGCTGGCCACCTTCACAGACAAATGACTACACCATCCACATCCTGGATCCACGCGATAAAAGGCTATGGTTCATTTGAACAACTCTGTCAAATTTGCGATTTGTTACACAAGCCGCAACTGAACAACCACGTTATATCCAGAGCATGCAAAGGATCAGCCTATACGAAGTCGTATGTTTCCCCAGACTGACAGAACAGTTAGAAGCAGATAGTCCAGTCATGTCTTTCGCCGATATTCGGCAGCGGTATGTCAAACCTGAGAGGGCCTCTGCTCATCAGTGGATACTCCAGTGTACTCCATGTGCTTTTAGATATATAATCCAGTTCTGCATTTGTAGTCTTCTTACTCGTTTCAGTGAACAGTTTAAGTAAGTTACTTAAAGAACAAAGAGACGGACCTTTGCAATATAGAATTTGGTGTGTTGCACGAAGAACTAATGTTCACAGGTACCTGCCATGTATGACCATTAAGTTGCTCCTCATAGCTGATTGATTTCTCCTATTAGATGGAACGGACTCGGTGTGTGTGTGATCAAAGTAGATCTCACATAGTTGACAATTTACAAACTAGTGAACCCGATGTGATGTGATCGCAGTCATCTGACGTGGCCGAAAAATCTGTCCAAAATCCAATAGGAAGACAAAATTGCTTAAATTCTTTGTCATCAGCATGATTCGGCCGCTGTATTCCAACTCTCTTATGAGAGCAGTCCTTTAACTGTGAAAAATTTGTTTTTTCCCCTTTAGACGCGCGTTGTTAACATCATCGGCATCCATACTCGTAATTTTCTCAGATATGCTGAATTGCATTCTATTTCTAACTCATTTAAACTCTATTTTGTTTGACACACACCATGTTGGACCACAGACAACGACTAAACGTTTCATTGACGGATTCGTCTGGCTCAGAATTCACTCGGATGCACTGTGACGCACACATCCTTTCCTGTCACGCAAATGCACTAACTCACCGATACAGATCACTTGAGCACACCTTCTGGCTGATGCTTCAACCGCAACTCTGCACAGGTTGCAACACCAGTCTTGCCTGCATTTCGAGCAACACTTGTTTACATCAACACGCACTCAAGTTGGTATGCATTTGATCGACTCCTACATTTTATCGTTCAGCACACTGTCAACCTCTCACTTTGGTCGGTGTCTGTAGGAGTCAGTTTTAGCACCCTCAACCTCCGACGCCATGGCCAGCAAGGGAGCAAGTGGTTTCATTTCTTAGTCTGCATCTGGAACAGCAAATGACAGGTGCCATAAACCGCTATTGGCTAAGCAACTGATCAGGTGGCCAGTGACTCAATCTCGCATGACCTTGACGCATTCACACTCAACTCACGTTAGCAATCACACAGGTGCGCAGGCGCCGAGCTTGCCGCAGGTTGGGGATTCAGACCACTACCGAGTTTCTGTACATAGTGCACAACTCCTACGGATGTTTCCATTTTCTCCTTATACGGAAATGAGTGTGATACTTGTAGTGCTCGGAGCACACTGACGGCTTAGATCCCTACAAGGTTAATAAGAAGTATTTTCCACTAACCGATGGCTGCTAAATTTTCACGTGCAATCATGTGAACGACCATTGTTTGAATTTTTATATAGTACCGATGGATTGTTCAGTCACTATGCCATCAATGGGAAGCTCAAGGGCATTTGTCTGTCTTCGTCTCACGAAAACTGAACTGAACTGAAGATCAATCAAAAATCACTCTGGCTAATTTTAGAAGAACGATCTCTCAGGGTTCCCTTTGAAGCTTTCACTCAATGGTGAAATCAAACCATCTTCGCGGTGAGTATTCCGTTATTGCGACACTATTACAGAAACAAACTGACTTGTGCGCATTTAGCCCTGTTCGTTTTAATTCAGTTTACTGAGGGAAATAGACTTAAATCTTTGTGTAACTTATTTGCAATGCAACAGTATTTGTGGTGTATAGAGAAACCACGCGGGTTACAAAAGTTTAACGATGATCATAAACTATAGCACTAACGGTGAGTGTCTCAAGCGTGAATTTTAATACCTTATGGCTCCGGCCGATTTTAGAACATAAATCTGCCAAGGTTTCTTTGACAGCTTTTCAGTAAAAGTGACACATAATCATCATCTGCGAGGAGAGCATTTCATGACTTGACCACCCTGACAGAAAAGGAGAAATTGCAAACGTCCAGACTTTCCTGCAATACATACAGCTCTACTGGGTGACCTCGAAGTTTGTTGCTGGAAGCAAATTCATAAGAGCCCTTAAGATCTGGAAACAATATAATTCCTTAACTATGCAGAACATATCTACAAGATTCCCTCGAATTTACCTATAAGTCAAAGGGACCAGTTTAGGGGTTTCATGTAGATTGTATATAAGAAGGAGTTTTGACTTTTAAACATTTTGAGGGCTTCTCACTGAACTCTTTAAAAAATTCTGGTCCTGAGCAGTCCAAAGTGTCCAGTTCTGCGTAGCATATTTAAATGCGGCCTTAAGAATTTTCCGAAAGTTTTGAGGAATAAATATTTGCCAAATTAAGCAAAGGCTCCCCCAATGGGGCGCAACACCGAAATTGCACTCTCTGCTATTCTCTAGCGTTGAGAAAACGATTAAGAGGAATTCATTTTCAGCTCACTGAAGTACTTTTGAGTTTCCACGTCTAAAAATGCCGCAGTGTTGAAAGAGTAACTTCGACTGTTGGCGGATCTCGCTGGGTTGTTCAGGTGAAGTTTTGTACACTTTTCGACGTTGAACCGTAAAATTCAACTACCTGAAAGCTTTGCAGTCTATATTTATAGGCAGTACTCTGGATTGCACACCAGCTTTTAATGTCTTCGGCAAACATAGATGTGTAACAGTCAAAATATCTGACATAATCCTGCTCGTGGAAAAGTAACAGGATGAGCTCTAGCACTGATACCTGCGGAACTTCAATCTCAACGACCACGGCAGTAGACTCCTCGTAGCCACTCAACCCATTTAGGCCTGACCTACAAGGATCAATTTGCAGACGTTATGTCGGATTCCTATTCTTTCTAGTTGAAGCGGCAGTTTTTGATGGGCAAAATGGTGAAGGCTTTGTAGCGTCCTCTTATTCTTCGTCATGCTTTTCTCGTACGCTGCTGGGACACGCCGCATGTCTGGCATGTCCAACACGCGAGCCCACGAGACGATGTCAACTGGCCAACCGCTTTCCAAGGCCAGTTCACAAAGACCTTATTGCCGATGACTGAGAACGCGCAGACACTGCCAGAGCCGGTGAGCTTCTGCTGGTTGCAGACTTCCAGACCCGGCGACTAAACCGACCGGAATGCGACTCTGGACTCTGGCCCGCTCATGGCTGATGTGCACTCATCTGGAAGTCACTAATGCATTACTTACATTCTATTCTTGCTACACTTAATTAAATTTGCCCTATCACTGTGGCCTTCCCCGCGTTGTCTTATCAAATAGTTCATAACTGTTGGGATACGTTTGATCTTGTTTTATCCTGTGGACTACATCTTATCCCACAGTCTCTTGGAGGTCATTGAAGGCGGCATAAACCAGTGAATTATCCCCGAGAGCTAAAGCCCAGCTCTGAAGAGATAGGAGCAAATGTATCGTACAGGATCTTCTTTTCTCCAACGCATGCTGTTAGCATGATAACAGGCTGTGCGCCTCTGAGAATTACGCCAGTTCGCTATTCGGTATCCTCTTCATGACTTTGCTGAAGATATATGTCAAGCTAATGGGTCTGTAATGGGTTATCAACGTCCGGCGTTGGTAGTGTCCCTCTGTTAGCTTCCGCATTGGAAAGCTTTTAAACTTTAAATTCATCACCGATTTTGTAAACAATGAAAATGGGTGTCATCCCCCGAAAAACGTTTGAAATTTACTTTTTACAAACATTGAATCATTAGATTCTATTAGCATTCCCGGTACTGCAGATTACGAAATTCTGAGAAGTTCTTTGAAAGAGAGCAAGAACTTGTTCAAATTCTTCGTTTGGATTCCGAGTACTGTTTCGGAATAAATATCTCAACATGTCCAGCAAGGTTGACGTGGCCTTTATTCTCCTATTGCGCTGTTGTTCTTTGTCTTCTGCCATGGGTCCTTTTCCTCGAATCCATCGGAACGCCCGATGAGACACTCAAACTATACGAGGGAATTTGAGTTGACCCAATTGTGAAAAAAATCGAGGCATTCGTCGGGAGAAAATGAGGAGTGGTAGAAAATGAGCGCAGCAGTAGTTAAGTTATTTATTTATTACATCATTCAATCTAAATCGAATATCGTAAATTTATTTTGTAGGCGCAGCTGGAGTATCGCCCGCATCATTATAATATACGCCAGATAATAATGTATATCGTTGCTCAAGTTATCGGGACCAGCAATCCCGCCTGCATCTACAACGAGCACTTATAGATATGGTTCAAGAAGGATTACCTGCACCTGGAATGAGTGCAGGCGAGGACTACGAAGACGGTCAAGAATCTTGGTCATCTGCCTTATGAAGACAGACTGACCGAACTTGATCTTTTCCCTCTTAATCATAGGCAACTCTGCGGGGACCTCATACAAACCTACCGTATTGTTAGAGGCCGAGACTGCGCCCTAGAATTTGATGATTTCTTCGAATTGGCTCAGACTGACCATCTGCGAGGTCATCCTTTTAAACTACAGAGGAAACCGGCCCGTATCGACCTTCGAAGAAACGCCTTCTCTTAGAGGGTCATTGGAGCGTGGAATCGACTCCCGGAAGATGTGGTCCTCACAGATACTGTTGAAATTTTTAAAACACAAACTTGATTCTCATTTGCTGAGAAACTGTGGCAGATATAATGAACAAAGTGTTAGTAGCAGCACCTTACAACTGGCTCACACTTATCGCTGATGTTAAGCCTACATTTGTATCATGTACTATTGTTACGGTGGACCTATTATGAGATTTGGTTATGAATAGGGAACTCAAGGGCAAAAGCCTTCTTTCCTTAATAAAGTGACTTAAAGTGACTTATACACCAGAAAGGACCTTATCCACATTGAATACATTTATCGTTTTTTAACTTTTTCAATCACTTTTAAATCATGAACCTTCTGCCAGGTAAGCCTCATTAAATCCAAGAGCCAATTTTGAAGTTCTTGATCTTTATCACTATAACGGTTCAGTGAAACCAAGATTGATCCTTGTATTCCCCACTTTCTGTGGCTTTTATGCTTTTTGCGCAACAGAAAAAAGAAAGAGGGTGAATTACTAATTTGCAGGTTATTTTGACAAGGCTTTTCTTCCCACAGAAGGTTGGATCTGGCAATTCTATTCTCTTCAACTTTAGTATATTAAATAAAATACGACATGTTTACAACACAACGAGACCACAATGCACCCATTGGTCCAATCTCATTTTACTTAATTTATAAAACTGTGCTTAAAGCGCCCCAGCCGTTTGCAGATCGCAAGGGCCTTGAGTAATTTGAATTTTGTTTTCCTTGTTTGTCAAATGCGTAAGCAGCTGCACTGTGTTGATAAACAAATTCTGCTAGAGCTCTTTCTTCTGACGAATTAAAACACGATTTTTAATTTTAGTACATTGAATTGTGAGCAAGCTGGCTTTTGAAGTGCTTCGTGAATTTGTTTTGCATGACCAAAACAGTGCATTTAACAGGCAATGTGGCAATTTTCCGGAAACAAAGGATAGAATTGTTCCAGTGGGACCAAAGTGTAGCCCCTGGTTTCACTGCGCCGTGATTGCGTATATGGGTGGTGTTCTGTGCGCTGGCCTTGGAGGTCTACAAGCCGTCATCGAAATAATGGTCGAACGCTCACAAACAAGGTCCGCCGTCCACCTGAGAAAAGCCATGCGTGCACGCATGCCTCCTGCATTTTCTACATCCCCCTCACCAAATACGGCGCCAAGATCGATGTCTTGCTTTGGAAAATTTTGCCGGCGTATGCTAAGGGCGAAAAACCCGTGTTTAGGTCACACGCGTTCAAATAAAGGGGGGTCTGAGGGTAGAGGTGCAGGCGGTAGGGTGCGACTACGCGCATCCAGTGCAGTCTGAGCAGGCTCGGTTGAGTCAAATGTTCAGAAGTAGTTTTTACTTGCTGTCTGACTAAGTTCTTAAACGCCGGCAAAAGTTTCCAACGCAAGACATCGATCCAGGCGGCGTATTTGGGTAGCGGGGAGGTAGTAAATGCAGGAGGCGTGCTAGCGCGTGTGGTTTTACTCAGGCGGACGGAGGAGCTTGTGTATGGGTGTTCGACCGTCGATTTCGATGACGACTTGTAGACTACCCCGGCCAGCACACATAATACCACCAATACATGCAATCACGGCGCACTGGAACCAAAGGCTTCACTTTGGTCCCACTGGAACCATTCTATCGTTTGTTTCCGGAACGTTGCTATTAGGGGGCTGGATGTGCACAGACTCAGACGTTCTCTTAGAGTGTACCAACTACGGGATGCCATCCAGACAGAAGCTTTCATATCAGCTTTGAGGTTATATTTATCAGAAACATTTGTTGATTGTTTTCATAAAAAGCGAAAATAGTGAAATCTGACTCCTTACATTGTGATCCGAATTGTCCTATTTTATGGTCATCTTTGAACTTTGTCTTTTTTCTGAACACTGAACCCAGTTTTGCGTTGCAACTGCTGTAATCCAAATATTTACGTCTTCTTCTCTTGATAAAATAAACTGTACTTGACAAAAACACGTCGGTTAAATATTTGTTTGAATCGACTACGAATATGTTGACCAAGGCAGGTCGATCATTTGAAAGTGAAAATTGTAGCGGGCCAGGGATGTCGAGGTTGGCACACACCTAAAGGATAAGAGACCTGAGGATAGCTCGGCATTGGAAACTCGGAGCTGGATTGATAAGCATCACCCAAGCACACAAATACGAAGGCCGGAGTAGAAAGAGACGTGAATATATGCAGAGGAATCTACTAGTAATGAAGAATACATATAGTGATAGAAAATAATATGGGGATAAGGAACGGCGTTACACAGATACAAGTCCCATCTGGAGTGGAGTGTGTTCTCTTATGTCTGATCAGTTACCGTTGGGGAATACAGTGCTGTGGGCGACTGCAGGGGCGAGACAGGAGTGCTGACATAGTGTGTGGGACGGCGATACGATTGACGACGACGGCGGCGGGAAGGGGGTCAGCGGCTGTGAGGGAAAAGGGCACCGGTTTCTTCACTGACACTCGATCACAGCATCTCCATCCTGGGTCCGCGCCAAAAGTGACGACCTTGGTGAACTTAAACAATCATTCAGTCTCTTGGGTTGTTACATAGCCTCCCTCCGAGTTGCAGCACTGTCCTCAGTGCTGGTGAAGTTGGTGCTCGGAGTGTGTAGGTGTGTGCGCCTTTCCATCCCACCGCTGCCACCAATGTAGCGGGCCAGGGATGTCGAGGTTGGCACACACCTAAAGGATAAGAGACCTGAGGATAGCTCGGCATCTGAAACTCGGAGCTGGATTGATAAGCATCACCCAAGCACACAAATACGAAGGCCGGAGTAGAAGGAGACGTGAATATATGCAGAGGAATCTACTAGTAATAAAGAATACATATAGTGATAGAAAATAATATGGGGATAAGGAACGGCGTTACACAGATACAAGTCCCATCTGGAGTGGAGTGTGTTCTCTTATGTCTGATCAGTTACCGGTGGGGAATACAGTGCTGTGGGTGACTGCAGGGGCGAGACAGGAGTGCTGACATAGTGTGTGGGACGGCGATACGATTGACGACGACGGCGGCGGGAAGGGGGTCAGCGGCTGTGAGGGAAAAGGGCACCGGTTTCTTCACTGACACTCGATCACAGCATCTCCATCCTGGGTCCGCGACAAAAGTGACGACCTTGGTGAACTTAAACAATCATTCAGTCTCTTGGGTTGTTACAAAATCAATGTGATTACCTAAAAACTGCATGGTAGCGAGTTTATTTGCTAATTGTACAGATTAAGTCTTCTATTTTTAGGATTTTTGCTAAATGTGACTTTCTTATGGACTAAATTCTTATCTGTTTGGACTTTGTTGGTAGTTGCTGACAAACGGTAGTGAGGAGCATTGGATACGAGTGATATATAATTTCCCTCAATGAAATTTTCGTACCACTTTCGTCTTAAAGCTGATTTTAGTCTAAAGCAGCAAAAAAACAGCATTTTTAAAGAAGTACGCACTCTTGTAAGTGATTGACTAAACAAATAACTTTACTTGTAGTAATTAATCTAAAAAAATGAATAGTCTAAGTTTTTAGAAAATTTAACTGCATTCTAACTACGACACAATTTCGTATAATTATCATGCCGCAGTGTTAAAGTTTTTTGTTAACGTTGTTTAAACCCACGAATTAAATTTTAGGTGATGGTTATGCGTTGGTCGGGCTCAAAAGTAGGAAGAATGATGGCACTCATCATGATGTTAATTTTTGAAGGTCCAGTTTCTCTGCATCTTCTCATAAAAGCAAACCAATTTTGTCACAAAAAAGCTTTGATTCGCAAGCAATATCCTTTTCCACAAATTTCAACCGTCACATAACAACCTTGCCAGCACAATCCCCTGGATTCCCACGTGCGCGCACCGGGGTAATCCGGCGAATCCGGAGATGAAGAATATTGGATAACGAATCATCTATAGAGTTCCTACCTTTCAAAATCGACTTTTTTGAACAATACATTATTAATCACTTTGGCCTCTTACAAAACAATCAACGGTTAATCAAAAAATGAGAAAAAAGGATGTCCCGCCGCGAAAACTTCCTGCCGGTGGTGGGACACCCTGTTTTTCGCCCTCAAAATGATTGTTTTGTTTAAGGACAATCTGATTAATAATTTATCGATAAAAATAAGATTTTGAAAAGTAAGTACTGCAAATATAATTATTTACTCAAAATTCCTCATCCCCGAATTCCCTCGGATTACCCCCGGTTCACGCACGGATAATCCGAGGATTGTGCTGACAGGGCAGCAAATAGGTCCAGGCACGGATACCCCCAAAATGCTGGTGTTCTTTGCGGAGCCGCCACTTTTTGGCTGCCGGCTCATATCACATGTTAAGGACTGGCACTAGGCCTCCCAATCTTCTTTAACGACACGAATACTTCGAACACTCTTTTTAGTGTATTGTTGCATGTGATGCCTACATTTCACTGGGTTTTTTCTCATGTTAACAAAATAAGAAAACTGTTATTTGTGTAGCATAAAATTTTGGGAAATGTTTGGGTTTGCTATGGGCCTGACGTTAACTGCAGCTGAGAAAATTGTTTACTTTTTAAAAATCTCAAATGCAGAAATGGCGGGGTTACTTTTCGGAGATAATCTGATAAACAAAACCACAAAGAAGGGCCGCTAACCCACCACTGAACGGTTTTTGCTGTTTCTAGTCACTGCACTTACTGTGGTTGCATTTGTGTAGATGTACTAACTGTACTAATACAAGGTTAGTTGTGCCCTTTCATAATGTCCAGCATCCAACATTCACTTGCACGTTATGCTTTACAGAAAATATCTCCCCTGTTTAGCAATCTCTGTAAACCAACAATAGCTTTACAAAACTTGATAATGTTGAGCTTTCTGAGGAAATCTTTATGACAAATTTAGAATGTCTAGTATACTATTTGGAATATTAGAACAGCGACAGCATCTCATTTCGTTTTTATTTAATAAAGCTTGCCAAATGAGAAAAATGAATAGAAAGCATTGCTATATATCCTATTTATGCTATTATTTTGGCATTTCTTAAAAAAAGTACAGCAATTTTTTAATTCAGTATATTTGCGGTGGTAAAAATAGCCTTCGATGACTCTGGGTCAACGACTGTTGCTAAGAAGGTTGCAAGCTAGCGTTAAGGCTTAACCGCAGATGTTCAGTTCAAATCCGCATGTTTCCGTTTTTGAGTTGACGTTTTTACTGATTCTTGCTGCTATGATGCTTGCTGCTATGATTATCTGATTTATGTTACCCGATACGCACCAGGATTAGGTGCGCACTGATCAAGGTAAGTTGCCACGGTACATAAGCTCAACGCAATTAGCTTTTGATTCTTTCTGCAGGCGCAGCGTAATGTAAATATTTGACAATACTTATCATGGCAAAATTTAAAAACAAGCAACTAATAGCACACCGGGACTATTTACTTTGTGCTGAGTGTAATATCTGACCTGCCACTGCCCAATACTGTAAATGGTAAACTTTAATTAAATGTGAAAAAACTAATGCCTGTCTGTCTTGCATGAGTGATTAGGAAAATTATACGGCTCTCTGAAAATTCAAACGAATTTATGTCTTCTGTTCCACTGACCAACTACTGCAGAAGGTTTTTGTTTGATTGTTACATTTTGCTGCATTCAGATGGATTGAATAAACCACTTATTTCTTTTAGGTAACTGACGCATCTGCCCACCTGTCATGAGAAGATCTTCAACTAAAAATCATATGCAAAAGTTAGATATTCAACAACTTGTAAAATATATTCGTTCTTCCGATCCACGCTCACAAGCATACGCCACTGCTGCCATTCAACACTATACATATAAAAACGCCCAAATCAAGGATGCAATAAGGTGAGTGTCCTTTAATGAAAAATTCACATTTCAAAAATATTGCTATCAATTAAGAAACAAGCAGTCGGAATATAAAACATCTGGGCAAACAACAATAGCGGAAGGTTCTCTAGGCTTTTGTCCACGATCGCTGAAAGTCCAGTCCGAGTATACCATCTGAGACCAGGCAGCAGCAAAAAGGTCCTAAGCTTTGAAATATACAATTTAAAAAGCGCCTAGATCTATTTGTACATTTAAACAAGGTCAGAAGAATGGAACAGGCACAGGCCGATAAACAGAAACATAGAAGGCAAAACCAGGTTAAAGGTGTTTTTCGTGAATTAAACGTTCTTTCCGGTAGATATTCACGATTAAACGAGTACCACTTGATTGAAAAAGGTTAATATTTCTGGTACATTCTATGACGAATACGCGAACCTAATTAAATGACCGGGGTTTTAGTCATCTATAAAGCTTAGGCTCATTCATTTCTTTGGTTATCTTTTTTAATAAACCATTTGCCCTGTGAGAACGTTGATCCTATAAAGAGAAAAGTCAGGGTAATTCTTCAATTTTCATCATGCAGGATCGTTCACTTTAAGAGCTCGATCCCCCTTCTTCCGGTAGACTTAAATGTCCTCTTATGTTCAGAATGGTGTCATCAAAATTATCTCTGGACAACTTATCTTCATTAAATTAACCCTTTGCTTGGAACGAAAGTTCGATGATCGTGAGCGATGATGCCCACCAGGTACCGCACGACGTGCTGAGTGGAGACTGGTGATTTGCACGTGATAGCCAATCCACGCGGTGTCTGTCGCACTCTCTTCTGCCATTTGGGCTCAGCTGAGCCGCCTTATAAAAGTGCGATGAAGAACAGCCCACTTAAATGGGTTCTTTTTGTCAGCTCACTGTTGCATTTTTATCACTGAATGTCAGGCAGACGTTGACGAGTTAACAACTGCGCTTTTCCGCAGTGTCGGCCTCATGTGGTTTCAATGACATTTAATGGATGACCTTAGCTACAGAATAGAAAAATGCTCACTGTAAACGTGATGACTTAACTTCATTTTGCTGGGATGTTAATAAATTACTTTCGTTCTTCGTCAGCGGTTATACTAAATTATCAAATTTTTGCCACATGGTACACCCTGCCTCAGGAAAGAATTGATTTTTAGACAGCGCATGTGCAAAATGGTTCCACATCGATGAATTGGTTACTTCTACATAAGGTAGAACCAATTGGTCGAGCATTGACTATTCTTCTATGATTCGTATGACAGATAGCAAGTTAAGAATTGTTAGTTGGATCTTCTGTCATATCTAAAACAACCGCTTCAGACTTCTTTCTCAAATGAGCATGAAGAACAGTACATAGGCTCCTCAACCATCCTTAACAACAGACCTCTTGTTTTTTAGTGGTACCGTATGTTGTTCACATTTTTCCTCATTGCGTGACTTACTAGCAGTTTGGTCGTTTCGACAGATGTTTTTTGGGTATTGCGTTTTGTTAAAATCCTAATGGGAATGTACGTAAAAACGGGGCCATTGACAAAGTCGTCTTTAGGGTAGGTCTGAGAGCATCAATTAGGCCACAGAAAAATGCACCATAGGGAAATCCTGTACAGATATATACAACAAAATGCATTAACTTCGCATTGAAGTGGTGTAGGTATGTAGGCATATCTGTGGGGAAGGGGTTTGTAAATGTAATTACGTACTGGAGAACGGAGCAGGCGGTAGATGCCCTGGACTAGCACGGGGGAAGGGGTCAAATTAGGCTATGGCAGGCGTTTTCGGGTCAACATCTATGTGGGGCAGCAGGGAGGAGGGGGGGAGGGGGTGTTGGCACACTTAGGTGCAGAGTCACGTCGCGCGAACTCCCTGCGTCCACTGGCCGCAGAAGCTGGCTGACCGGCTCGATCACTGGGCTGGTATTTGGGAAAGGGCAGGACCTGAGAAAAAAGGGCGACTTAGGGGCTGCGTCAGCACGACACTGGTTAGCGGCCGAAGACGTTGAGTTTGGCACACACGGGTGGATAAGAGACATGAAGGCGTTTCAGTCAATGGAAACTATGAACTGGATCGATAAGCGCCATGTGAAGCACTCCTGTGTGAATGTCGGAATAAAAAAGAGTAAGAATATATGGATAGTAAGCTACTAGTGATAAGCGTATATGCACAGGATAAGTAAGTAATACAGGAGAGAGAATGGCATCACCTGGATAAAGGTGACATCTGGGGTGGGGGGTTTTCTCCCATGTCCGTTCAAGTACCGGTGGGGAGTGCAGCGCTGGGCAAAACTGTGGGAGTGGGGCATGTGCATGTTGACATGGAGCGGGGGGAAACGGCACGACTGCGATGACGTTAAGTTGCGGGATAGGGAGTCAGCGGCTGTGAGGGGAAAGAGTACCGGCATCTTCACTGTCAATTGATCACATCACTTCCATCTTGGGCTCGCGCCAAAAGTGCCGACCTCCTTGCACTTGAACAACCCATTCAGACTTTTAGTCTGTTACAGCTTTGCAAATTCCACACTTTGAACAAACTGATGCGCTGGAATCTATTCCGGTGCGTTAAAAGCCGTGGGTTGGAAGGTTGAGCACTGACGGGATAGTTCATGCCTCCAGTAAGGACGTGGAGCTGGACTGCTTTGACTCCTCTTTAATGTGGCCTTAACGCCTCACGCCCTCAGATGGAATCGGAGTCACAACCTCCCCGTCCCCTCCCTTGTGTTCGCATGAAAACCTGGACCATCCTGCACTAACCAGGAGTGCGTGCCTCACGCGGACGGACTGTTTGCCCAGTCCCCCCCTCCCCCCTCCCTGTCTTCCCCCTCCAGAGTTTTTGACTCCACCTTGACCTAGGGCTTAGGTGGGTGAGGGAGAGAGGAAAGAGTGTGGCAAATGCAGCGATAGTTGACTATTCCTATCAACTAATTGTTGTGAAAGTCACTGTCCCTACGTCCGCAAAGCTGCGGGGCTTATGATGGACCTCGTGGTTTGCGACGGTTTAATAGAAAAGTACACTACATCTCTTCTCCCAGATACAGTTAAAAGGTTAAATCGGAGTCAACTGAGATGAAGTGCGCAACATTGGGGCATGCATCGTTTGTAACACTCAGATACATTCGGTGGGCTGCACTACACCTGCTCGGTATGAGGTCAACATCAGAGCTCACAACTTTTGTATACGCCACAGGGACTTGTACCGACTAAACAGATGCTGACTTATCGTCAATGAACGCTTAATGACCGAATAAAATAGCGAAACCAATATGTGCGTGGTGACTGGTGGCAGCCTATTTTTACATGGAATTTACGACGATTTTACCATCAGTCCTCAACGTAATTTTCATTTTTGTTTAAATAATCTACGCAGTTGTGCTGCAACATAATTCTTGTTAGGATATTTCATTACGAATTTGCTGTTCATACACAAAACCTCGTATGACTCGGGAATGTTTGATGGTTTATTGAATCTTCAATTTCCTAACCACTAACGTTCGTGCTACAGATGTTTGTAAGAGATGTCGATATGTTTCTCATCACGCTAGAGCCTTTGGATAATTTGATATTCCGCTAAATCAGGTTTAAATTATGTGGATTGCAGATGTCCTACTTAATTAGTAGTCAACACCAACTTTCTAATAAATACCAGTATTCTCATATTTATTTCACAGGAAAGCCGGTGCTCTGCCTCCCTTAGTTCGCCTCCTTTATTCAGATCAGGAAAAAGTCCTCATGGGAACAACCGGCGCTTTACGAAATCTAACTTTCGGCGGGAATCTCAAAATCAGCGTAATATGCTTTATTTTGATTATTTGACTTTTTGTAATACTACATATTTTGAAAAATGTTCTAAATCAACAGAAATCAGACGGTTATTATGCTTTAAAGTGAGCATAATGCTTAATTTGCCTGCAAAATTGTGCTCTGTGAAATCTGTAAGAACGGAGGATGAAGGTCAAACAAGAGCTTTAATTCAATGCTGAATGCGACCTTCATGCCTTTGCTTCGATGTAAATGCTGTCTTTTTATTGCTAGAGTTAAGATATGCTTTATTTCCTACGAGATTCTGATTCACCCAGACGACACATGAATTAGAAAACGTTAAAAATGCCAACTTCCCGTTTTTATAGGAGTTGCACTTTAGTATCCACTGCAGTTCGCGGCTGGATCATATTTGGCATCCAGGGTGCATAAAAGGAACAATAAATCCAGTGCCCGTTTTATTTGATCCCAGTAACCTGGCCAAGAACAGTGTTTCCACATATTTTACAGGGTACTCTAATGAAAGGTTGCATAAAACTCTTTGCATTCCCCAGATGGACTTCGAGAAACTCGGTGGAATTCGCGCTGTCGCTTGGTTAGTGGAAACGCAGCAGGATCTGGAAAACACCAGTAACCTCACTGCACCATCGTCTGAAAGGCTGAATATGGTTTTGGAAAACTCTTCAGCCATTCTATGCAATCTTTCCATGGTGGAGGCCATGCGTCAACCCCTGCTGAGAGACGCAGTTCTTCCCAGCTTAGTTGAGGCCGTACTCGATCCCACCGCCTCAGCCTCTTTTAATGCATTTCGTTCTCATTCCGATCCGCTGGAAGGGCAGCTCTGCTACAACAGTATCTTCTTTCGGAACATTTGTGCCCTAATCAGGTGCGTGTTGTTTATTTCCTCGAATTGAATAAACAAGTGTCAACTCTGAGCTCCGTTTGATATGATGCTACAGAGCGCAAAAATATATCAGAAGAACGGTGGTAGAGGTAGGTTATAACCACTGCAGTTACATGCTTAAGATTAAGCTTAGTAGGTATTTAGCTCATGAAGATACAGTTTAAATATTTTTGGCCTATAGAAACAGTACCATAGATGCCTTTTATCATCCCCGGAAGAGAAAGAAAAGATGATTTCTGGGACAAGGTTATATTTTAGCTGACGTTTCAAAAGCCTTCTCGCTTCCATCAATTTTTGTGGCTGTTTGAATTGCTTGCGCCCTCGCGGGCGCTTCCATTAAGTGTGTTAGTACGTTTTTGTGCATCCTGAGCGTTTCCATCTTCTTCGCTCGCGGCTGTCGGCCATGTGTGTGCTCTCCGCTTGTCGGTAAATACCATTGAATACCATGTGCATCTTCCTCCGCCCGACCTATTGCTCTGTCCTGAGCAGATTTTAGCCTCATGCGGACCGCTTGGTAGGTAGGATAAAGGTTTATGGCTCTGTTTAGTCTGCCAGTCGATGATCAAATTTCTCAGCGGACAGCCGCGAAGGCGCGAAGGCTAATATACCAAAACCCCCTACGAGTTAATTGCGTCTTGAAGTCATCTGGCAGATTCTATATTGATTTATTAGGAGGTTTAGCAGATTTGCTGAATTTGAATTGACCCATTTGTGAAAAAACTTGAAGCCTTTGGCAGGATTTGAACCCACGCATCAGAGAAGGCCTTTGCTGAAGGCCAATGCTCTAACCGCTAAGCTGCAAACGCCCCGCCTTGCGCCATGAATGTAATCACACTTGGGTCGATATTACCCGCCCAAATTTACCACCATTCTGGTGGATTCTAGATGATTGCTTAGGAAACCCCGCTTGGGCAGTCGGCTTGCTCCTCCGTATTGGTGGATTCCATATGGACGGTAAAGTTGGGCGGGTAATATCAACCCAAGTGTGATTAAATTCATGGCGTGGGGTGGGGCTTTTTTAGCTTAGCGGTTAGAGCATTGGCCTCTGGCAAAGTTCTTCTCTGATGCGCGGGTTCAAATCCCGCCAAACGCATCGAGATTTTTCACAATTGGATGAACTCTATTTTGATTTCTTAGGAAATCCTGCTTAGGCAGTCAACTTACTCTATCAGAATTGTTGGACTCTATACGTTGCAATAGGCTGAACACGCAAATTTACCCAAGTGTGATTAACCTCACGGCTCCCGGCTGGACCTCTGAAGCTCACTTGGCTAAAGCCTTCCTTTTGCCAGCGTATGTTCGAGTTCCACCGAGGCTGCCGAGATTTTCACAAGTAGGGCAAAGGAATTATTCAACCCTGTCAAAAAGTATTCGTGCATGAAGGGGATCCATTTAAATTGTAAGCATATTAGTCATGTTCTTTGTATTTTCGTTTATCTTCCTATGTTACAGTTGCTACGTTGCATACCACTAGAAAAAAGCAATGTAACCTAACGGGAATAGGGAGCATACTTTGCATGTTTTTGTCCTCAAGAGAATGTCCCGTTGTCAAGAAGTTGGCGTTCACCCACCTGGCCCGGTTCCAGACGAGAATTCGGGCGTAGCCGCATGCCTGGCTGTTTCAGTTCAGAGCCCTAGGGTCGGTTGCATAGCGACGAAAAACCTATAATCGAGAAGCACTGCCAACAGGCAGACTGTTTGGAGCTTATTATTTCATTAGGGCGAAATGAACTGCGGCTGTAACGCCCATTTTTGCGTTGTCCATTTTCATTTTGAAGTTTCAGAATTTTATAAATATCAGTTTTAAATTAGCTTAAAATTTCAGAAAATAAATTGCTGAAAATACGTTTGCTTTCGATACATTTTCGTCAGGCCTGTACATTGATATTCTAATTAACCAAATAAACCATGCGGGTTGGTAGAAAAATTTCGGGGGGTTGTCAGGGCAGTTGGTGAGGGGGGGGGGGGGGGGAGGGAAACGGGGGCAAAAATTGATCAACGTTAGGAGGGGGGGGGGGGGGGGTCGTAGGCGAGAGAGGTGCTAAGCTGCGGACTATTGGATCAGCGACTTTCCGCCATGGTAACTGCGGCGCCGCGACGAAGTGTTTTTTGGCGCACAGGGATGGTCGGGATAGCTTGATGGCTGCCGCTTCTGTCGTAGCCAGCAGACGCTGTCCAAGACCTGCTTGTAGTGGGTAAACTGGAAACTATGGGTAAACTGGAAGCCTCACAACTTTATCAATAGATAAATAGTCTGCAGTACTACGGGCGCTACGTGGATAATATATTCGCGGTTGAAGCGGAGCAAACCAAAATTTTAGCTCTTCTACAAGCCATAAATCAGGTTCACCGTCTACCAAGTTTACACTAGAAGAAGAACAGGCCGGATCGCTCCCATTCCACCAGATAAATAATCTAACGCATTATAAACGGTACGTAGACGACATATTCGCAGTTGCATCTAATCAAACCAACCTATCAATGCTAATGGATACAGTAAATCGGGCGCACCCGTCGATCAAATTTACACTAGAAGAAGTACAATCTAGATCGCTTCCAATGCTATTGAGTACAAGGGCTGATTGGAGCATTCAACGCAGGGTATACCGCAAGAAGATGTGGTTCGGGCAATACATCAATTTTGCTAGTTTCGTACCGTTGAACGTCAAACGGAATTGAGTACGGTGTTTGACGCAAAGGGCGAGGAGGATTTGCTATGACAGAAACGGCCGCCATTAGGCTACGCTAACCGGTCCTGTGTACCCAAAAGAACTTAACAGCACCGCAGTTACCATGACCAAAAGTCACTTATCCAACAGCCCACAGCTAATCTCCTCTCTCGCTTACCAGCCCCCCTAACGCTGATCAGATTTTTGACCCCGATTTTTGCCCCCCCCCCCTCCAAATCCCCTGAGAACCCCACTATTTTTTCTACCAACTCGCATAGTTTATTTGGTTAATTTAGATACCAGTGTACAGGCCTGACGAGAATTTATCGAAAATAAACGCGTGTTGGTGATTTGTCTCCTGAAATTTCCGTTTTCTTATGTTGCCATCTCGCTACTCGTGTGAAACATTTAAAACAACCAGTATGCTTCATTTGGCGTAGAAATATCAGTAGTTCGCCTGATGCATGCAATCGAAGACGGCTTCGGGCATGTCCGGGTCTCCTGTCTGCTCTGCTAAGAATCCTGAAGGTTGCCGTAGCCTCCGGTCAAGCGAACACTATAACGGTGGAGAACTGCGTCTCAGCGGTACGCAATCTCTGTTTTGCCCTCCCCGAAATAAGCGACCCAGACTACTGCCGTCGAAAACGGGCGGAACTCAATAACATTGTGGTCGAAACTTCGCACAACCCAAGCCCACGAACTTCCCGATGGAGGGGTGCTGACAATCCCAAATTACCAGAAACTTCGGGTATGTCATGAATAAGCCGATGTCTTTAAAACCATACACACTGCATCAGTTATACGACTTTCAATTTTTTTTCACCAGCACAGACCGACTTTGCGTATTGGTTGTAACACTGCTAATATGAACACAACTGACATTTCATGTAGTGTTAGAATGCCTTCTGCCATAAAAAATAATCTGTCTTAGGAGTGATGTGCGGCCTTGCTTACTAAGTAAAATTTCCGGTAGGATGTCCTTCTTGCTCTCGAAAATCATATTATATTTGGGGCAATGACTTTATAAGAAGAGCATATTTTGGGAGTGTACTTTTCTGCACCCGGGGATAATTGAGTAAGCCAGTCGTAGAGATATTAGTTACGGCAATAGTGGTTGAATGGTAGAGTGGAAAACACAATGACCAAATGTCCCGGCTTCGAATCCCGGGTGATCCATGTTAGGAATCTAGCCTGACCAAATGTCAGCACCCGTGCAGGCTCTCCTGAGGTGTCGTGCCTGCCGCCAACCACCACAATGATTCCTTTGTCACTGCGAACTGCCGCAGTGTCTTTGTGTCTTAGTGATGATTGTCCACACGCGCTGACCTTAACCAGTGGACAGGATACACACGCACGTGCGTCCAAGCGCGTGGCCAAGTAGTCGCGGTTCCTAAAAGGCCGTTTTAGGTTCGTCACGATAATTGACCTTGTCGCACCCAATGATACGACAAGCGAACGGGCTTGAAAATCACTCATAAGCCACTGTCATCTCTCAGAAAGTGAGTTTTACGCGGACGGTGGGGATACCGCCAGTCCATCCCACTGCGGGGACAAACAGCGCGCTGGAGATCAGCAAGCGGCAACTGCCACCCGAGACAGCAACTTCGGGTTTTTTACACAATAAACCCTCCTTCAGGTGGATTCCAAAATGACGTCCTTCTAATTGTGTTGTTTCTTGGGCATTCCAACGGGCGTAATTAGACGGTGACACCACTGAAGCCACCATTACAACACTCCACTCCTGGGATTGGGTATGACTGGCTGACGACGGATAAGAGGCCGGAAATGGCCATTCCGGTCTCCTTTTGCTTTGTTATGATCCATTTAATAATATCCCACTAGTCGCTATGTGACTGCCGGCACAGGCTCTAAAGTGAGCTCCAGGGCAAAACCAGAACGTACATTGTTCCATACTTGGATCGGCGGTCCCCAAATATCCATATTACTAACTGATCCTTTTTCACATAGCTGATAACAGCCGACCAATATTTAATTTTTGTATGTAGGCTCAAGAAGGTATACTTATTGTAACTTAAATGAGATGCCAGACGAGACCCTTTTACTGAAATTTATGAAGGCCGACTAATATCCCCGAAAGTATGAACTGCGCGCGCGTACAGTGGGCGGGTCCTGTATAGGAGGTCATAGGGAAAGCAACGCGAAAATTGCCGTAGCAATTCCAGCCCACACACGCGTCGCTAAAAAAAGCTTAATTTCTTTAAACTTTGGTAAGAATGACAGATATGTCCCCCTAAACAGGATATGATACAAGTGTCTGTATGCCTAATACCAAGGTAAGTAGGCGTAGATTTATCGTTAGGGTGAGGTTATATTTAGAATAAGGTTTTAGGTTAGGAGTAGCTTAAGGGTTACGGTGGTAAATGGTCTTGATTATAAAGTCCAAACGTCAGATGGATACTTTGGTAGTAGGCCTATAGGTTGTCTGTATACGGTGAACTTCACGACAAAAGGGCATGGTACGACTTGTAAATTACTTTGCAAATGCTCTATATTTATCCGAATGCATACCACTATTACCTCGCAGAAGATGGGAGTGCATACTGGGTGCAACTCTTTAAAACGCACACACAGGCAGTACTTATAGTATACTATCTACTGGTCTTAGCAAGCTTAATTAATAAAACTTAGCACTTTTAGTATAGGCACGTACCTACAGCAGCAGTATCTTAGGCCGTACAGCTCGATGGATAGAATTGAGAGTGCAGATGCCAAGGCAAACGCTGCTATGATCAGGATCCCAAGCATTACTTACTCGAAATAATTAAACCCAGATTCATACTCCTTGTTGAGTCCAAGGGGATATAAGCCCTAGCGTTGGCTTAATCCGCGTCACCTCTGACAAATGGTGGCACCAGTGCAAGCATCAATACACTACACTTCTTTTTGAGATGTAGGGGATTTGAGCCCTGTGCTGACTTTAATCACCGTCACTTCTGACGTACAAAACAGTCAGTAATAGTACCAGCAAATAATATCACTCACCTTCACCCTAGTAAG
Source organism: Ligula intestinalis (assembly GCA_036362985.1). Classification (NCBI taxonomy): domain Eukaryota; kingdom Metazoa; phylum Platyhelminthes; class Cestoda; order Diphyllobothriidea; family Diphyllobothriidae; genus Ligula; species Ligula intestinalis. Next base: position 42,672,841 of record JAYGXS010000001.1, on the reverse strand, counting down.
TGGTATTATAAATAGCAGTACCAGTCCTGGCTTAGTGGAGCCTGGCTAGACACCTACTATACGTGAGTGATGGTAGACGGCGCAGTAGTACCCGCGCAAAGTCTTCTGTCACTAACATGTAAGTTAGGCGGTGTGTCGGCTTGCATCGGAGAAAGCAGCCCACGCCGGACCCCATTTAGTCTTCGAGTCTCCGGGAGAAGGTGAAGAGTGCAATGGCGCTAACTACGTCCTACTGTCACTTTAAAGCTAAAACCCGAGACTGCCACCTTCTGTACCAACCTGTTGGTGCACTGAATGGACCTAATCGAAATCGATGGTCGAACATGCATACAGACTAAGACTATGTTTACACGTTGCATTTTCATTAGAGCTAGTGCTAGGGTTATTTTTCCTGGAATGCTGTAAAGGTTAGTTTTTTTGGTTGAGCGAGGCAGTCCTATTCCCGTGTCTTGGTTAGAGTCCACATTAGTAATCCTTGACAAAACTTTACTTCTGTGTGCTTGAATCCTTTAAGGCATGCTATCCACGAACCTCGTTAAGTTTAAAGACCCCCTACTGATACTCTAGTGGTTTTTCGACTTTTGCATGTATCTCCTTGTTCTTCTCACCTACTCTAACTATTGCTTTTGAAAGTGAGGTAGAACGAAAAATGCAATCCAGTCCCCAAAAATGTATCCAGCTAAGTTATTTATCCTTATTTTGTTTGGAAACTTTCTGACATCATAAAACACAACATTTTTTTCAAAATTTCTGAAATAACTTCGCCATTAAAGCGTCTGCTGTTCTAACTGCTTAGTTAGCTGCATTTGTATTTGTAATGCATATGGTCAGCGATTGATAAAGCGAATATGGGCAGTGTTCATTTTTCTGACAAGAGCTGAAAAAATTGAAATTAAACCTGTTCAAACCTTGGCCTGCGATTTGCTGCCATCGTCTAACTTTTTAAATTATTTGCCTGCAGGTCCTCCGGTCTCAAATGTGTCCCAGATCTCCAATCTCCCAGAAGCAGTTTTATGGCATCGGAACACTGTCGCCTGTCTGATTTCAATTCTTCGTCAAACCTCAAATCCCATTACCATTGAAGCTGCCATCGGAGCACTGCAGAACTTGAGTGCCGGCGAGTGGGAACCCAGTGCCCAAGTTCGTAGGCAGGCAAGTCTCTTTTCTCAAGTATACAGTGGAGTCCGGTTAATGTGGACACCTCCGTTCCAGGCCAACTGTCCATATTAACCGGTTGTCCACATTAAGCGAACTGACCCCAAACCAGTCGTTTCTACGTATAAAAAACAGAATTTTGCATCTGAATGAAGTTTTATTGAAAGAACATGCTCAGTTTTGATTGCTTTGGTGGAAACTTTTCTCTTAAAGCTCCCCTAAAGTTCTTTATCACAGTGTCAAAATTCTCCACATCAAAACCTTGTTGTCGATGCCCCGTTTCGAGTACGGCCAATGCCACCCTCATTTCTTTTGATGAGACTGGGGGCTCGACTTCTTCGTCTTCCTCTTCAGACTCTTCTTCCTGCTCGTCTGGTATCTTCTTGGCATCTGCAACTGCTTCGGCGAGTTCACTTTTCACCTCCTCCAGTGTTGCCTCCTCGGCATGGAACTTGCCCAAAACATCCAGTTTCTCTGTTGGTGTTCGATCCTTACGCTTCCCCATCTGGGAAAGAAGGGTAAGAAAGATTGCAGAAGTCGAAGAACGACAGTCAAAAGCACTTCACTTTCTCATGATCAGCCTCCACACGTACAGAACCACAGGCAAACCAAGAGAAAAGCTTTGTGTACTGTTCATCTGAAGCAAAACTTTCAGAACAGGACGCGGGAATTCCCCGCCGCGGGCGATTCGGACTGGATTTTTGACAAAATCTGTGGGTCGACCGACCGGTTGACAGCTTGGTGCTGTCCACATTAAGCGGTGGCTGTCCAGATTAACCGGAGGATTTTACTATGGAGAAATTCCGTTCCTGGCCAACTGTCCACATTAAGCGGTTGTCCACATTAACCGTGTCCACATTAACCGGACTCCACTGTACTAATAATTATGCATTGCTTAATGTAACATTTATACTTCATAATTCTTCATAATCAACACCCTGTTTCTCTTTTCGAATATGATGCATGTTTAGATAAATAAGGACGTTCTGCCTCGCAGGGAACACTCTCCGCACCTTAAATTCATTGCAAGATAGCAGTTGCAGCTTTAAGGCCTTAGTTATTTTGCTGTAGGACTATAAATTCTTTGCTTGTTTCTTTTTAGCAATAAATCTTCTGTATTTCTAAAGTAAGTTATTAGGCGACATATGAAAGTGCGTGTCAGTAGTAGAGCCCACAGAATTTCAAAAGTTTGTCGATAAATAGGGACATCAAAGAACTTTGGAACTTAGTCTTTTTGAATTATAATCCAAACATTTGATTTGTAAAATAGTTTAGTAAAGGACCTAAATGGCTGAAGAGGTAGAAGATGTAGCTGAAAAAGTTCATTCGTTGCGGAATGGCCCTCACAGAATGTGGACGAAAGGATCAATATTAGTAAGCTAATCGTAAAAATAGCTCAGCAATATACTGCACTGTTTCTACAGCATATGTTCGTGAATATGACATGATCTTACTCCTTCAATAAAGTTGGCAATTTCAGGATGCCATGAAAAGGGTTTTAAAAGGTACGTTTCCCCCCAAGCTCTTGTGCTTCCAGAGCAGCTGCACTCGCTAGCAAAAGTTTATTTTAACAATTTTTTAATTATCAGTTTTGTTGGTCCCAAACGTAGTTCTTGTTGCACATGATTATATAAAAGCGTCTAGAACAATAAAATGCATTTGCTTCTTTATATACGCTGATTTTTTTGCTTAATGTACTGAGATATTTACTAAAAACACTAAAAATAAGACAGACTACTAGTGGAAGTAAGGTGACAGTGTATAATTGGTTGACCACATGTAATCTTCAGTGAAAACTCCCACAGACTCTGTTCAAGATTGATTAATTATCTGTTATGCACCAAAGAAAATACAGTCTAGATTTTTCAGGGAAATACGTAGTTGGTTAAGGTGAAACTTGCATGTGGGCAAGAAACCGTTCAAGGAAAAAATATTTGCAAAGAACTTTAAGGGAATTTTTCGTAGAAAATTCATGCTGGTCACTGATATACTTGGACTGATTAAATTAAAAAAACAATATTCGCCCACGACTGTTCTTGAGATACAAAATGTCAGATAGGTGGAACAGTAGATACCCTTAACTAAATACTCATGCGGTGTACATGAAATGCCAACTTTCTCTGTAAAAGTCAACTATGCCGGCAAAAAGAGAGTGTATGGTGATGAGTTCCCCGGCTAGACCTTTTCTCGCAAATCTTTTAATTCTAGATAGGGTCAAGGAAACGAGTTTAGAGGGTGTCGTTGATGACTAAAACCTCTGCGTTGAGTAATTGGACGATATCGTTTGCTTTGCGTGTTACAGCAACGATATTTGACGACTTAAGTGAAAAAGGATGCATATCTCGTTTAAGTTTGCTTCAGAGCCAGATAAGGGATAGCCAAATCACATCTCTTCTAGAGGATGTGTCAATACAACGCAAAGTATTCTAAAAAAACGTGAAAAGGACAATACCTCATTTTTTATGGTTTGTCTTCTTGATATAAAATGAAATTTAATTTCGAGATTGGCGTCTAGACGCATCAGACCCCCTGAGGCAGAGGTCCAGCATCTGCAAAACACATAAAATGAAAGAGGCTACTCAGAGCGATTTATCCTCCGGAAAAATGGAGCTTGTGCCACAAAAGATTGCTATTGTGATTGCAGAAGAGAAAGAGACCAATATTAGATAGTGCTTATTCTAGGGGTGCAGCAAGTGAATTAGCAAGACGCCGTCTTAGGTCAGCTGATGTCACGAGCGCTCTTTCAACAACAAATAGGCACCTATTTTTCCCAAATTGTCTACCTTTTAGGAGGTAAAGACCGGATAATGTTGGTGGTTGCAAAGATTGCATTAAGACGTTAACTCATTCCTGTGGTTTGGAGTTAACTGGCTGCACAAAAAAGCGTATAAAAGAAGGCTAAGCGAAAATATGCCTGCACGACTTGGTCGAGGTTGAAAATGATTGATTTAATGTTCAGCCGACAGGAAGGCAACTATAAAATTGGCTGAATTACTTAGCTTTCCCTAGCCCCAGGAGTATGCCGTACGGGGGTGGTGTTAAAAGGGGTTTTGTGTTTGGATCATATCACAGGAAGGAAAAAATTAGTTAAAAAGAAGGGCGTTTAAAAGTAGGAGATAATAGAAGGTAATTACTTAATTGACCAAATGTGCGTGCGATAATTAAAATGACAAATACAATTAAAAGAACAGAAGAGCTGTGCAAAAGTACCTGCGAATAGATCGAAATTTAGAGATTAGAGTTTAAAACATTAAAAATTAATAGTTGCGTCATTTTTTAAAACTCACAATAATTTGTAGTGCACCTGGAAATATATTGTAGTAGATAAGCCGAAAAGCAGCCCTATGTCGCTTAAAAATTAAACTGAGTTGGATATTAAGCTATCTAAAACTACAGCTAAAATAGACTAATAAAGTAAACAATAAACTAAGAACTAAACTAAAACCAATATAGCTAAAGGTAACCACAGACAGGTAAGGATTGCCGACTTTTCGAGTGCAGTAGTAAACATAAATACGCCTACTAAATAACATATAGTAGGTATATAAGTATTTATACTTCTGGGCCCTGGGCAACTTTATTGTTACTGACGCGAATCCCAGAGTCAACCTCAAGCAAAACACTCTGCTTGTCTACGTGTCACCAGAAAACTCTCCTAGAACTCTAGGCTAACAGGTGCTACTTTAAACCACGGCAGTGGCTATTCGGTTAGCGAATTCAGCGCTCAGTAATCTGAAGACCTTGGTAGAGGTGGTCATTCCGCCGTGCCTGGCCCCCCAGATATTTTTACATTCCGCTCAAACCTAGTAATGGTAGTTATCCCCACTTCGTGCATTTGAAATACAGGCATTTCTTGCATTTAACCCTCAACCCACAGCCACAAGTTCCACAGTATGTCGAATTTGTCATGCCGGTGGCGTGGAAACGAGGGATGTGCCGAAATTTTGCGACATTTATAGCTCTGTCGGTGGCTCACGTGTTCATTCTCTCCTTTATTATAGGGACAAGACGTTAAATTGCCAAAAATATATTTGCCATATGGCTTTTTCGGCAAAAAATAGAGCTATTGACAAGCACTTTTATAGGGATTCACTCTTTTGTAGAAGAATCGCAAGTCCACATAAATGTTTTGATGCAAATTGACCTGCAATATTTATTAAGCAGCCAGTTAATTTAATCGTTTATGCTTATATCCGAAGTAGTACCTGTCGAGAAAAGATAACATAAAATCATTTACGATATGACTGGCTATACATTTGTGTCAGACAGTCATCGGGGTATTGCCTAGTAGGTTACAGCTCATATGAAATTTTAGGAAGTAAATATGCTTTATGATTTGACCTTTCGATTAATGCTACGGACAGTCAGTGGTTTAGCTGAACCTGCAAAATCGCACGAGGGCACCGATTTTAGAAGATTGGGTCTGCACTGGCAGACGACTGGAAAAAAAAGAATTTTACCATTTTAATTTCTCTGTACGTGCTTCGTAACCTGAATCACTGAATTAATTGTATTCAGTTGTGCTGATCCAATACTCTGGCTCTCATCAACGTGTTTACTATGTTCAGTATCTACCAACAAGGCGGTTCTTCCTAAAGTCAGCTTTTTCTTAGCACTTTATGCACATAGCACCATAATCAACACTTATCCACTTTGGAGGCCTTGGATAACCTTGTTGTGTTCGCATTCAACAAATTTGCACCCCTGCTCTTAAAGACCATAAACCAAATTGATGATGTATATTTGTAAAAAACAGCTGAACGTTAATTTGGTCGTGTGCACATGCTGGATGCATGAGTAGGCGGAGCAGGTGGTTACTCTCCACTGACTGCCAGGAAAAATAAGAATCAATTCCGTGATCTATTGAGCTTATTTTGCTCCCGATTATTTCCTATTTTGACAACTTTGCAGTGGTGCAGGGTTCATGATACTTATGGTCGCAAGGCGATCCTAAAGGTCAGTAGTTTGTGGACACCACGAGCAGTGCGCGTGAGATATGTTGTGACTTAAATCTCCCATTTGTCATTTCAACCATGAATAAGGAAATTTAAGCGCATACGACGAACCGAACGCCAGGCTTTTTTTATGCGCGCCGAATAGATTGGCGGCCTCGGTTGCACGCAAGTTTCTATGCATAATTAAAATTGACGGACGCCAGTAAGCCGAAAATAATGAGTCCGTTTCGTGTGATCCTTGCCGAACTTAACTTTATAGCGGGCGATAACGTATACCTGTTTGGTCCAACAAAAGCTTCGTTGCTTAATCATGCTGGGAGACAAGTTGCGCTATTTGTAGTTGGTGCCAAGGATTTAAAGATTTTCAGCCTTTGTTTTGGGCCTTAACCTCTCTGATTAGTAGGAAGCAAGTAACAGTTACTTTGACAAGTTAAAGAGAATACTATTGCTTTTTACTTGTGCCAAACAGAAGCATCCTGTCGAAATATATTGCGACATTGGGTATGTTGAATAGTCACAAAGGATTTGGAAGGTTTTTCAAATTGCAATTAACAGCCTGGATTAAAAAGTAATGAGGTATGCAGCTTTCCACCGTTGAGGATTTTAAAAGAGTATTTCATAACCGAACAAAGTGCTAAAGAAATGTATTTTTACGAAAGACATCGCAGGTAAACTGCGGCTACTTAAATGAACCGCATCCAGAACGCGAGAAAGAGGGCATTTGCTGATTCGTCGAAGAAACGAAATACGCTTATGTGTAATTGTATCAGGAAATTATTATGACAATGAAACGAGGAAGGATAAACATCTTTGATTCATGTGAATCGGCGAGTTTCAGAGAACAGTTTAGAATATTTGATTCAAAAAAGAAGAACCTACTATTGAAGGCTTTCATACCGGTGACGTTTATTGTATCCGGCAGCTACCTCTTCCACTTTTGAGCATTGTTAAAGACACTCCACGATAGACAGGTCTCAACGTTTATCAGGCGGAATGCAGCGTACTTTTCAGTAAAACAACCTCTAAGTGGATTTCAATTTGATAAACTTATCTGAAAGATGTAGTAAATGCTGAATTCTGAGGCCCTCGTGCAAGCAACAGAAAAAGCTAATTCTAGGTTTTTAGTTAAGTTCAAAATTAAATCCTACAATGCAGCGTAGAAGAATGAACTAATAATAGAAGAATCGCTAATTTACGCTAGAGCGCCTTTGGTGACTACTACCCAAGAAGAAAGTGTAATGTAAGGTAGCCAGCTCACTTTTCTTTTCAAATCATGCATAATTCCTTCATCCATACCTAGAAATCTAGCCTTGTCACTAAGGTGGGAACCTGCTAATTCGAAAGTCTTCGAACCCTATCTGTATGATTTTAGATCAGAAGCTTCTTATGTTTTAGGAGTATATCGAAATAAGTTTACGCTCAAAATTAACCTACATTTAATACACAGGTTCGTCTACTCTGCGGTCTCCCTCTTATTGTGGAACTTCTTCACGCCCCCGTCTGTGCCATTGTCTCATCTGCGGCCAGCGCCCTCCGAAATCTGGCTGTTGAACCCGAGACGCGTGATCTTCTCGGAAGCCATGCATTGCCCGTGATTGTGGACAGTCTTCCCTCCACCACGGACAATCTGCCCACGGTGATCCAACGGCCTGTGTCCCGCGCTGTTGTTGACCATGAAACCCGATTTTCAGCCGCACGACTTGTTCCTCTCTTGCTTCTCTGCTTAACTATCCTTCGAGGACAGCTGGACTTTGCTCAGTACATAAGTTGCAGGTTTTCTGTTCTGCCGCATGTCACAGGACTTACCTGTAATTTTAGAAAAGTAATTTGAAGAGCTGCTGTTTTGTACTTCTCAAAGTAAATTATAATCCATAACAGCTATGCAACATTCCCGGATCACTTATTCCCTCAGGTTAAGGTTATTTGTGACTGTAAATTGACAAACAAAACAGCTGACAACGTATGAGATCACAAACAAACCGCAAACAAAACGTTTTTTTGACAGGTTCAAATGCAAATCTAAATAGAAAATGCTAGCAGTCCATACGCGACATCTCCGAAGATGGTCTGCAGAAAGAGCCCGGAATCTCGGATGAGTAAAACTGATATTCCGATGATCGGAGTGCCTTCTACTTATCTATCTAGACGCATAACTTGGATGCAAACATTTGCCTCAATTAGTAAAGCATCAACTTACTTGCTCAATCGTGTCATACTAGTTAACCCTTATGTTATATAGACTTTGCTTTTTGATAACGCTATATTTACCCGGAAGTGTTTCTTTACTATAATGAAACCACTTTATCGTGCTGCATATTCATCATTTTATATTAAAACTTCTACTTTTATACTTATTAAGAAGGAGTATGCTAAATGTGCCTTGCTCAGTGCCGATTAGCGAGTGAGTATAAATTTTTCGCAAATGTTGCCATGTAGAAGAATTCGGAGCCGTACTTTATTTACTAGACGACATAGTGTACATACAGGGCATACAAAAGTTTGAGCTCCGATAGTATGCTTAATACACTTATGAGGCTAAATAACCTTTTGTATATAATTTCCTGTATACTCGAAAATGAATTACTTTGTTGCTGCTCGCAGTATGCAAGCTGATGGGTTCCAACTGGACGCACCTTCGTCCTATCGAGACCAAAACGTGAAGGTGTTTTATTAGCATATGCTTCCTGAATCCATGCTCCATAAAGTAACCAGCCTTGTACGGTCTGAAAGCGCTGGTGCTATTTTGCATCGTATCGCTTATCCTTAGGAGAATTAAAGTTTACTTAACATGATTTTTATGGTATTACTCGAATCTCATGATGTTGGCACAAATGATTCTCAAACAGGGCCGGAAGAAAAAGTTCCAAAGAAGTTTGTGATTGCCGTTCAGATTATAGTTAAATTTTTACTGACCATGGATATTTGCACGATGATGCTTGAACTTAGATTATTAATGCTGCAGGCAGACTGTGTTAATTTCGAAAAAAATGTACCTTGGGACAATATCGCATTGCTGACACCGTAATTTACTTCTGATGCTTCAGCTAGTCAACGCCCAGGCAAAAGCCCTCAGGCTATACAACTAATCTGGTTTTGTTTTTTACGTGTTTCCTCTATGAATATGATTTAAAAGAGTTCTTTCGGTTGCTGAACAGATTTGTTTTGAGTAAATAAACTCAATTCAGCCTGTTCTATTAGAATCCGTAAAATGCCTTTCCAGCCTGCTGATTAAAAGCTTGATGCTTCTGCGCAAATAGTTTATTGATGAATTTTCACAACATGATTAATAGTTATAAATTCCTTTTTTGTTCATTATAAAACAACCCCCATCTCTATCTAAAACGATCAACCTTCTCGTATAAATTGTTTCAGAGACAACGATTTTTAATTCACAGCCTTATTTATAGACGTTTTGTTGAACTGGGCGGCGCGAATCGATGTCAGTACCTCGCCCATATGGATTACCCAAGCATGCGTTGTCAAGAGTCGGAAGAGATCCACACCAACCCCTCTCATGTAGCTTGCCACGTGCTGCATCTCCTTTGGAAGATGAGAAAACTGCGTCCAGTACTTAAAGCAGTAAGTCACATGAAATTTAGGAATCGTGAGATTCCTTTCTCTTACCCTCCACCGTAGGGCTGTACGTCGAATGACAGAACGTCTTAAGCTGTTTGTAAGGCGTGAGATCCATTTTGTTTCCATGTTTCTGTCTGTTAAGAGCCATTCAACATTCCCAGCCGGAGCGTTAACAGACCCTCCTCCAAAATGAACACCTGATTAGTCTTTTGTCCTAAAGGGGGGAGATTTATTTCCTCCGGTTATTTCAAACTCCCCTTTTGTCTCAAGCACTTTGAACATCTCTTAACTTGTGATTCACCTATCAGTTTTGCTATTTAATAAGCATCGGCATTTAAGTGGCTGCATTTAGATGTGCAGCGACTGCTTGCCTTGTATGGAAACTAAATTATAGTGAGGAATTTCGACTTGCCCTATTCACCAAAACACGTGAGATATTCCTTGATTCTTTGACTTGGGGTAAGGGGAATAAAGGTTGGAATCTTGCTTATTAAGGCCTAGATCTCTAATGAACCCTGCGTGTATTCCAAAAATATTACTATTTGTGCGGTATTTTTTGTTTGCTGATAATTTGTATTTATGTGTATTAAGTTAAATACTTTAATTTAAACTGAACAGGGACCCGCTTGATTAACTGTTTCCATAGGATGCTAAGCCCTTCTCTTATTTTCTACATGAAGCAAACGGGTAATTGCTTTAAAAGTGTTTTCTAAGGGGAAAACCTGGGACTGCGTTGATTGTTTTTCCTGTTTAGATTTAAAAATACCGCTAACGAGACATATACCGTGAACTCCACACAGTTTAGTCCACGATGAACACCATAAGTACTATTTACAGGACGATATCCGGGAATTGTGTAAAATCGAGTTTTGGAAATCCTAAAAACGAAAGCGATGCCTATTCCTTTTAGCCATAAAAAGCCCTTGAACAACAGTATTGCTGTCAAGATTTGAGTGCGAACTGAGTAATTTCGCACAAATCATAACCGTTTACCGCTTTTCAACATTCCTTTACATGAGAGTCACAGGCAACACCTATGCGTTCTTGAAGGGCACTTTGCTCTCCAAGCTTTCATCAGCTATCTTCATTATTCGAAGTAATGATCCAACTGCTGTTATAAAACAGTTCAATGTCAGTAATAAATGTACGGTAATTAATATCCACATTAACAAGTTATTTCTACGTATTCAAAAAGCCTAATTGGCAAAGACAAGAAAAATGAAAGGGCCTTTCGGGGAAGGGGAAATTATTACAGGAACAAAAATATATTCCTCCTGCAGGTTTGGTTTTCATTTGAACTTAACGTCAGAGGCAGAAGCACATAAGGGTAACAGTCGATGGGAGGATTACTTTATTTGGTTAATGCAGCCGTTAAATTACTACATATAGCGTTCTCGCATTCATCACAGGTGGTCAAACTTCTTGCGGCATTCTCCTGATTACCTACAACTGAGTTGTCAACTACCAATAGCTGATCGTTCTATTTGGCAATTGGAATAGTAATTTTATCCCGGACATTGAAAATATGTTTGCCGACGCGCTCCACACATAGCCTGAACAAAATCTGAGCACTGAGTGTGGAGGGAAGAATTTGGCATGCATTTTACTAGATTGGGGACTGGAGCACTATGACTCAAGTGATCATAAGCTAACGCGGGTGCCAACTATCGAACGAATTTTTCACCTCGACTTAGTGAAATTTGGAACCAGCGTGATCTGGCTGCAGTCGTTCTCAATGCCGATGCATGTCCAGCTATCCTCATCCGGAGTAGATTTTTGGTTTCGTTTAAGTGGCTCTTGCCCCAGCTGACCCAGTTCTGGTAAACGACTCCATTCGCCTCATACCACGGTAGTGTCTTGTTTGGTCCCATTACTTAGAGGCTAATGGGTGCCTCCGGCATGTTTGTAAATCCAATTCTAAGTGATTTGAAAAAAGTGATTGACAGGTTTCGAGAAGTTACGATGTATGGGTAGTGCCTGCCAGAATTTGGTGGAAATTCAATTTGGTCTCTAGTCTTTTTGAACAAACACCAGCTGATTACTTTGCGTGTGTTGCCATTCTCTGTCGACATTCATCAATATTATCGCAAGTTAGCAATCTTGTTTGTTGTTTTGTGTCTCTGTCCAAACAACTCGCCCAAATAGCGTAATTAAGTAGGGGGATTTGTGGCTGATAAGGTTTTTGTAGTTGAAACACACTACCTGAGTCGTAGTTGTAGCTATTCCAAACGCTTCAGTTGTTATACGAGAGCATTCTTTGTGAAAGGGTAGGATATAAAGAAGGGACAGGTGGTTGTTTTTCCTCCTCCTTCACAATAGCCTAGAATTTCGTGCCAGCGATTCGAACCGCGACAAAAAGGACTCGATTACGAACACCGAAATCGACGAACCGATGTTGTTTCCACATCGAATGTGATGTTTGTATTCAGTACATCAGGATTTGAACGATTTAGTTGTATCCAAGACAATTATACGTTTCAGCGTTTATGCCTCATAAAGTTGTTTGATTGTCTCGATCACCAGATCCTAAGGAATGGAAATGAAGTACGACGTAACATTAAACGATACCTTGACCTTGTTTGGCAGGAAAGTTATTCCTCCAAGTCATTGCAAGAATTTTTATTTACAGACTGACCGTGCTGACTTAATCTTGAGTCAGAAATGTTGAGACAAAGAAACAGTAACCTTGCCAGTAGGCAGCTCAGATTTCGGTCGTATAAGATATACATGGAAGCTGCAGGTTGTTGAACGTATGCAGCAGCATGACAGCTACACCTTCTTAATACGGCAACCACCGTATGCCCACTAAGTCCGATTATGGATTCAAATGTGAAGCTGAATGTTCAGGTGAATAACACTATTCTTCTAGCAATTGCATCTCCTTTGTGTAAGCTGCTTCGTTAAACTCCCTTTTACTCTATTATCGAAAAGTATACATCCATCTGTGATGCAAGTTCAGACTACGTGTGTGTCTGATTTGAACCTGCTTCCTTTCGTTACGGAGCATATGGGCCGACCGCTGTTTTTTTAACCGTTATTCCAAGTCCTGCCGGCTGTTCTCAAAAATATTGAATGTCACGCAGGAATTCTAGGAACCTCTGAGTTACCCGGATAAAAGAAAATATCCATTTTAATGATAAGGCAGAGAATACTAGTGCACACAACCAGACTTGATTAAATAGTCCATGGAACAGCCTAACGACATGGGAGTATTGGTATGCCGACACCTGGGCTTAGGGTAACAGAGCCTGATAAAGTCAACCTAGACACTCCAGTGTCCTCGTTTTTTAAATAAATAAAATAAAATAAATTGCTTGCTAGTAATAAAGCTTTACAGCCGTCGTTGATGTTTTGTATATAACTGTTCCAACCTTCTAATTTTTCGCACAATGCCCTTTTAAGCTTACCGCTCTCCATTCTCGATGTTGAATATTATTTTCTTCTCGAAATGATGCAGTGCAGAACTATAAGTTCAAATATCGCGTTCGTTCCCCAAAAACAAGAATTGATGGCTGCTGCCAAATCTTTGAAGACAAAATATCTGAAAATGACGATATCTGTGCAAAAAATCTTGTTTTTTCCACAGGTAATTGAGTTCGTGGGCTCTGACACGTTGTCGTCACCATACTGCTTTCAAACTTATTGTTAAGGTTAGCTTATATGGTATGCTAACTTAGTATGTTAAAAAAACCCGCAGGGCCTTGAAATGTTTTTTGAGAAGCGGAATTTTTAACGAGACCTGATCGTTTAATAAATTCTTTTGATAGCCCATTTTTATTCACTGTCCGCAGGCATTAGTATACCTCAGTGTGTCTGAATTCCAACCCCTTATACCAGAAATGCATATTTTTACAAGCTTTTGCAAAAGTCTTAGGCGTGTGCAAACCTGCAAACTTTCAATCTTGCATTCAATAATGCGCCACTCTCTGTAAGTCATGCTTTGAACTGCAGACGGTCATAGAACCTTATTCAAATGTCAAACGTAAGAAGGAGATTAGGCAGGTTATAAAGTTAGAATAATATTATTCAGTTATCGGTCAGCAGAGAAAAATGTACGATTGCTTAACAAAGTTCTACATCAAATTTGGACTTACTGATCTATTGTGATTGATGGATAAAGTGAAGCTTTTGTATCTACTAAGCTCTGGTAGTCCGCGCGGTATGGTCGAAAGTAATCAGTAGCCAGGTTTTCTACTAAAAATAAAGTATAAGAAAACTCTACTGCTATTAAACATTAATACATTTAGCTGATGGATGCCGTGCTGATTATTTGCCACAGATTATTGTTTCCATTTGTAATTTTTCAATTTAAATTACTGCAGGGGTTTCGGTCACATAAATGGGCACAACTCGTGGATTGTTTGCCGAAATGTATTTAGACTCTGCTAGGGCGACCCTGTCAACACTGGAGTCATTGAAAACTTATCTGCGCATTAGAATCTCGGCCCTCAGAAGGTCATTATGTAAATCTTCCAGCCCAATCGATTAATACATAAAGTAAAATCTAAACTGCACTTAGCCTGAAATCCAGTGCTGCCTTCGCAAACAGAAGATGATCAAAGCTGCTGTAGTTTTCAGGTGTACGACTTAAGAAACTCATGGCGTAAATTGGTTACGGGTATCTGTCCTGGCAAACTTCCGATGCATTGGTTATGAACAACGTATGAGCTTTAAAAAATAAAGGGCAACAACGCCTTATTCAAGTCTCTCGTGGCCACCACTAACCAAATGATCATTTTAAATGGGAATGGTGGCAATGGAAGGTATAAGGTTAGGACCTCACCATAGATAAACAGCACACTGTGTACAAGAAGACATCAAATAATTAACATTTAGCAAGTAATTTTTTCTAGACCTGCGAACAAAAAAATAATTGCGAGTGTTTATAACAAATAAAAAAAGAAACTTTCAAAGGAATCTGATTGAAAAAAGCCACAAAAAAACAACATGATGCATTATTTTTCTAACACAGTAGTTAACACACTAAGACTTACTGCCAATAAGTAAAAAATGGTAAACCAAACGAGGTCAGACTCTGTACTTTAAATCCATGGGTGACATAATCTGCCTTTAACAAATAATGGATCTCAAAAGTCAATTTAAACTCTGCTGAATTACAAGTTGTCGAGGCATGTAAGTAAAAATCATCATTTAGACCTAGTTTGATCGATGGTACTACCTGGCCAACTATGGCCTTGACGAGACTTACTTCGTTGTACGGAGCTAATATAAGGCTTAACGAATAGTAAAATAAGGTGTTTCATATAAACTGGAAGGCAGGCGTCCCGAGAAAAGATCTAATGTGAAGGAAATACATTCCTTAGGAAAACCAGGTAATTTTTTCCATAAAGTGCCAACACTGGATCCCCAGGTCGTCGTCAAACTTGAAAAAAATATACAGCGAATGATCATAATTTCAAAGTTCTGGTACAGTTATATATTTAGTTGGTAGTTGGTAGCTGCAATTTGCGTCACGACGTGGTGCACATAATAAGCAGTCGCAATGGCGTAAAGGCGAACTGGCAACTGTGATTTGCGTCGGTTTGGGCTCAGTCCGGGTCATCCGATATCAGTGCTAATTGCGGTTGAGTTTGGTCCGTAGTTATCGGCTATTGTCCCTTCCGCTTTTATTTGAGATGTTTGTGCACCCTATCCATATCGATACGCCAGTTGATGCATAAATCTTTGGAGCGCATAGCCTTGAGAAACTCTCGGCCTTTTTTCGATGGGCAAATTCCGACGATGCGTGTTTAGTCTCATGCAATAGTGTATCCTGTGTCATGGAAATACACAACCACTTCGGACAAATTATCACGTCTCTTTAATGTCAATTGGTGCTCGTGGATGTGTGTGGAGACTGATTTACCTGTTTGGCCACAGTATACGGTATCACAAGATTCACATGTAATTTTGTGGATGACTTCTTTCTTATCGAGTAAGGCAACTCTCGCCTTAGGACGTACTATCTGGATGCGTAATGTAGCCATCGGTTTGTGCGCCACTTTTATTTGGTGTTTCCGCAAGTGCCTTTTGACGAGTTTAGACAAGTTCCTTATGTAAGTAAGGATTCGCCATGTCTTTGTTTTGGGCGCCTGAGTGGAACTATCTGGCCTCTTTTTGTCGGATTATTGTTTTTAATTTCCTGGCGTATAAAGTCTCTGGAGTACCCATTGCGGGATGACAAGTCAAACACATATGTAAGCTGGAGTCGGTCAGTTTCTTCGTCAGAACATCAAGCCTTCGCCCGGCGTAGCAGGCTTCTGACGGCTCTCCTTTTGTGAGAGATGAGCTTGCTGCTCTCGAAATTAAGAATAATTTAGGTCGTCTGAATGAAAGTTAGGTGCGGGCTTTTGAACAGCCTATCCACAAGAATAAACATGTGATAAATAAAACGGTGTGGGTTGGCGACAGTTACACAATTCAAATTTAAACATGAACCTAGCGAAGGAAAGTGAGAATTTTCAGTTTATTTAAAAAGACGAAGAAAACTTTCCTTCATATCTCAACAGCGTTGAAATTTTAAGAAGGCATTTTTAACTTCAATCTTGTATGCATGCATTCTTGACCTGTGCAGGTAGATTTCTAAGGGGTCACTGGGAAAAGGAGTTTCTACCAGAATGTTAAAAGCAAATCAAAATAATTGGAAAAGGTTTCGTGCAGAGAAAAAGTCTTGGCTTTGCGTCCCTGTGGATACATTTATGATTGAGCCATACATTTAGTTAACTTAGTGAACAAATAATCAGAAAATCCGTTAGTGTAAAGTTGATGGTCATCAGCAAGTTTCTATATTCCCAATCTAAAACCGGCAAGGCACTGAGCCCTTAGCACAAGTGTTAGAGCGTAGGATTTCTTATCAAAATATCATGAAGTTGAGAACCCCTTGACGGCTTATGAGCCAGAAATGGCTACTCGATTCTCTCTTGTCTTTGCTGGCTGTGTTACTTTGGAGGCAGATTCCCCATGAATGGCCTACTGTGCATTCGATATGAGCCAGTGTTTAGAAGAATTGTTGCATTTGCTCATAACGTTAACTATTAGTAAATGGTCAAATCGACTGCTACAGCATGGTCAGTCGTTTCTCTCATGAATTGTCTGGTTCCTTTCGGGAATGCCAATTATTGCCAGTGGGGAAAGATAAAACATGTAGAAGATAAGGTATAAGGTATTGTGAAAAAATAAATTGTAAAAAAGGTCACCAACGATTAATTCAAGTTTGAAAGTTTTTCCATTATAGGCGGCTTAGGCTTATTGCTTGGTGAGAACATACACCGTCAAGTACGGCCGTTTGAATTATAAAGAATAGCACTAGCATGCAATGCCATTTTTATTCATAAACGATTAAATTGACACGTTTTCTGTTCTCCTTAATAAAAAATGTGTTAAATAGTCACATCGGTTCTTTTTTTCAACACTATCTCCGGACCAGTTAAGCGATAAATGTAACAATTTTACGACTTACCACGTTGCGTTGTAAATACATTCGTCAATTCAAGGGTAGCTTTTAAAAAATAATTCCTGATCATATGTTAAACACGTAGATAATAGAAAAATTTCTCGCAATTCGTTTTTTTGCCAACGACTAGCACCTTCTTGTGTCTCTTTCGCTCCATGTTTGTAGGTATTGTGATGCAATGTTGCATTGCCCACATCTAGGTACTAGAAACCGACGGATCTCCCCATTCAATTTCAAAGCATGCAAATTCAACATTGGTAGTGGGTAATAAGCTCATTTCATGATTAGTTTTCAGCCTTCACTGCACGGTCTTCGTATTTCATTTGATGGTTTACGATATAATGTGCGCTTTTTTGCAACAACTAAAGTTTATTCAACAAAAATATGATTAAAGTGATCTCTCAGTTGATATTTCAAAGAGACAGCAACCTTAAGACAATTCTGTCCTGGTTAGTCACCCACGGATGTGGGTTATTCTTCAGTATTATTGATTTCAAAAGATAAAATGGCCAACATACGTTTGTTTTCGATAATTCTCATCAAGCTTTTACACTTATATATTATTGATTTGTCAAAGTGATTCATAATACTCTTTTCTTATTCAGCGAGGTTGGACAAAAGCAGATTTTTATCCAAAGGTTCGAGCCCTGACGCCACTGCCCAAAAGCACCGCAAGCGGGAAGAGAAGGGGCAATGCTGCAAAAAGACGAGTTAGTCTACAAGATGACAATCTTCCCCAATATGCTTATCCGTCCCAGAAAGACCGGCAAGGTCGTTCCACTTCCACTGCCACGAAAACGCAGCAAATAAAAACCATTCCGGTTAGGATCAGGAACGACAAATTGGATTGTCCTCTACACCCCCCAGTTACCTCAGATTCAAGACCGAGGAAGAGTTTCCGAAAGCAAAGACAACAATTAACATGAACTATAATAGTAAACGAAGATTACGAGAATGGAAATATTAACACAAATATAAGCCTTCGCTGCCACCTGTGGCCATTTATTTAACCAATTAAGAGATTTTTTAGTGTCAATGGTGGGCTTTCGTTTGTCTTCCATCGGAAAATTTGCCCTTTTATACTATAACCTGATGAAACAAAAGGAAAAGGGTACTTTTTTCAGGGAAATAACAATCACTGCAGTTTGCGTTTTCATAACTATTTTTTGGCAACAGTAGGTTAAATAGTGCACCTCATTTACCCCAAGCCCCAGCATTTTGTCCAATGGGAACGGTGCTTAAAGGGGTGTTATGGTTGGGAATAAGGATAGGCAGTGCAATGTACTTTACTAACTGCTATGTGCATTTTTATTGTATTGAGAAGTGTTGGTGATTTATATCTGTAGAGTTTCGTAATCTATGTTCTCGTTTAACATCATCAAAATGCAGGTTTCTTGAAATTCCTAAAAAATATCAATGCTAGTTAAGAGGTCATCTATTATAACGTACCTGAAGTCAGCCTCACCGTTCTGAGGTTAGATTGGTAAAGTCCGCCGCGCGAAACGCCGCGCAAACCTCCAATTAATATGGGAACAAATTACGCCCAGCGGCCGTGGGAAACAAATTTTACTACATTTTTCTACTTTCCCCTTACTTCTACAAATTTCCTGCAATGCCTATACTAAATCTTCACTCACAAAACCCTTATGATTACCATTCCCGTAGGACAAAATGCTAGGATTAGGGCTAAATGAGGTGCACTACTTAAACTACTTTTGCCCTTTTTTCTTTTCATTCTTTATTTTTGACTAAGCAGAGTTCCTCGTAATTCTAGGAACATTTGGCAGTCTCCTTCACCTATCGTATTCGAACATTTAACAAACATGTCACAATTTTATGATACATTGACAGTTACTTCGCCCTTGGATTATATCAATATATTTTCCCATACTTTACATATATATTGCCAATAGAAGCGAAAATCCGAGTCCCCGGGCATAACTGAGAAGAAAAGGCGATCACCGGAACCATATTTTTACTTTCCTGACGTTTCAAAAGCGTACAGGCTTCCGTCATCAAAGGTGGGGGTTGTACCGCGCCTCACAGTATTTGTAGTAGGTGACAGTCATAGTCAATAGGGTTTAAGCCAGTGCAAAGGAACGGGGGCCAGGGCATGAGAGGGATGCTCAATCATCGAGACGGATTAGTTTCAGTCAAGGGGTTTCCCATCGGATTCTTCTCTTCGTGCCTGTGCAGCTGTTATTGATCTAAGTTGCCGTCCGTGGGCGGTGTTCCTGTTTGTGTTCACTCGTTCATCTGGTTTCCCACCTGCAGAATGAGCGGATGCAGCGGCTAAGTTGATGATTGCTCTTTCCGGTTATGGTCCATCTACGTGTGTGTCCATCATGGGCGCACAAGGGCCCGGATTAACGTCAGATTCTGCTGTTCGCGCCTGTGCCACTGTCATTTATTTCAGCTGCCGTCCTAGTCCGGTGGTCCTGTTTGTGTTAATACGTACATCCGGTGTCACACCTGCAGAATGAGCGGATGAAGCGGCTTCGCTGGTGATTGCCCCTTCCGATTGTGGTGCGGCCGCGTGTGTGCCCACTGTGGGCTCGCGAGAGCCCGGATTCACGTTCCGTCTGATTTGGTGCTCGCTTTTTCCTTCATTGAGTTTCTTTTGGAGGGCTTGGTAGGCTGTGGGAAGTGAGACACAACGGTTAATGTTGTTTGTTCCCGTGTGCCAGGCCTTAATTTTTTCCCTCACCACGTGGTCATTTCCTAGACCCAGAATTTCGGCATTCTGGAAGGAGAATGCATGTCCGACATTTGTGCCTCGATGATTGAGCATCCCTCACATGCCCCGGCCCCCTTCCTTTGCATTGGCTTAAATCGTATTGACTATGACTGTCACCTACTATTAATACTGTGAGGCGCGGTACAAGCCCCACCTTTGATGACGGAAGCCTGTACGCTTTTGAAACGTCATGAAAGTAAAACAATGGTTCCCGTGATCGCTTCTTCTTCTTATATATATATATATATATATATAGTTAAATTGAGTGCATAACTATTTTATTCGTTGAGTTAAAATAAACTATAGCAACCTAAAGACCCCCAAGAGCACTAAAAAGCACAAAGAAAGAGACAGAAGCACTAAAACAATAGCCTTGTTAAGTCAGACCTTTCGTAATCTCACTCAAACTTATTATCAAACGGCAAGATGTGAACCGTATTTATTGAGCACGGTGTCTAGGCGACCGCATGTCTATTACATTCGGCACTTCTCGTTTTTCTTGCTGAGGGTCATAGTTAGTGCGATTATTACCTACCAGTTTTGGTGCCCTTCAAGCGCCTTCATAAACTATCTGAAACCATGTTTACAGTCTCCGCACCAGTTGTTTCGCTGATGGGTTTTCCACCTACATATGCTGAAGCCCAGCATGGCATAATTTGCTCTTGCTGTAAATTGCAGCAGCCACCTATAAAGTTAGCTCGTATTTAATAATAATGGTCTCACCCGATGGGAAAGGTAACAATATTCATTGCTTTACATTAAACAGAAGGATGTGCTCATCAACGAACGAATAAGTGTGGACCAAGAGGCACCGCTTGACCTTCTAGCTGCAATTTACGTTTGATGGCAAAATTGCGAAGAGAATATTTTTTTTCGAGTTCCATTGCGTTCAGCAGTAGGCAGTTTTTATGTAAACTAAAAAATATGCAATACGGGTTTGCACATAATCAATATTTCTAATATATTTTAATTCTTGAAATAAAACCTGGATGCATTTCCACCTAGGGTACCCATCCTACCGCCGAAGGTAATGGCAGACTCAACTTTCCTCATGAGCCCTTTCGAAAAACACCGTATTTCAGCAGCCTTTATGTAACTTTTGGAAACAATGTGATATTGTGCATATCTTTGGTCTTCAAAGACCCACTCTATTTTTCTTATGTTTTGAAAGCTTCTGTTTGTTCATTCATATAAATGTAAAAATTTGAGATTTTGGTAAAAAGCTGACATGTACCCAAATAAAAATCTTTCGGTATGCTTCAGTAATTTATTTGTCATTGGTAACTTACTTCTACCACATCCCCAGTCCATTTTAGACCTGACTGTTCTAGCTCAGTATGTTTACTTAAAAGATCTAAGAATTTTAATTTCTGAGCCGTCATAACAAATACTATTTGCAAGAAACGCAAAGGAGATATTTTTTGTATTCAAAAGCTGTTCAAAATAAAAATCTATTTCGCGGAAGCGTACGGTTAAATTATCAGTAGATTTTGTTTTTTAAAAGCGAAATGCAGCATACATGCATTTAATTGGCCAAAAATGACAAATTGCTTTGATAAAAGCAAACGAAAAGACCTGTTGAAAGCTAAACTTATGTCCTGCTTTGTCTAGAAAGTTATTTTTACTGTGTAAATGAATTCTGAGCTACAGCTTGCCTTGAATTGTGTCTTGCAGCCAAGTACCATAACTTAGCATTATATCTGTATTCGAGGAAACATCCTATTTGAGTACTTAGGCATGCAATATCTCCTGGTGAAGAATGGTGTTGATCCCTTGTTCAGCAAAATGAAAATTAATTTAATTCTCTTGAGTCAACTATTGTATAAGCTATTTGAGTAATTAAACACTGAGAACAGTCAAAGGCCATTCCAGGCAAGAAATAATACACGTCGTATTTCTCCTAATAAGAATTAATCGAATTCTTTACAAAATGCCTATGGGGTGCTTATGAACTGAACACCTTCCAATTTATTAAGGTTGACAAAATGAACAAAAAGCCTTATGTATGACGTCAAAAAAGCAATTTCCTTTGGGATATAATGGCGTTTTTGACTTAATTGAGGTAAACCGTTTGAATAGGACGTAAAATCAAAAACACTGTAACGTCTGTTGGCAACGGTTGACCCCTGGACAGCAAAAGGCTCGAAAATACAACATATATTATTTGGCTAAAAAGGCTTGTTGGGCTCGTAGTTGCATGCTAATAGAGACTTTGGTTTTGTGTAATTTCGGAATATGAATTTGTGAACCAAAGGAATTTAGCTGTATCTAACGTTAGTAAATGAAGATGTGTAGAATTACTGAAAAAAGTCTTGGAACTACAATCTCTACATATTACTAGTAATAATAGCTTGCAGTATTCGTCCTTGAACTGGGCGGAGACTGACGTAAGAGAGCAAACGCAATCGTTTATTTGATTTGTTTAACACGTAGCTAAAACCACAGCTTCCTGTAAGTTAGGGAGCTGCAAGGAGTTCTCTTTCGCATACGAAATCTCGCTGTGCAATTAGCCTCAGGGTTATTTTGCCTAAAGGTTCTTGACCTGCAAAATAAAATTCAGACATACGTTCTTACGAAGCGGACAGGCATTTTAATGCATGTGTGCGTCAGTTTTACTATCCTTAGTTCACATTATTAACATTATACCTTAACTAAGTAGACGATAGTATTCCTTTATTATTCAGAAGGAATTATGCTATATTTTGTTTGCTGGAATTGCCCATTCTGGCTTATTAGCCGTCATCAGCCAGCCATACTCAATCTCAAAGGTGGTAACCCCCGAAGCGCAGACGTGCGACCTTGTTAGTTAGAAGTTCAAGGTTCGGATCTCTGCGTCATGGGCTCCTTGCCTTGTTATTTTCCATCGAAAATACACACAATGTTAGATAGGCATTCACCAATCGGTTACGGATTTTGATCGTGCCGTTGTGCTTTGGGGCTCACTCTTGAACCCAACCAGGATTTCTCTTCCCCCTATCATTGTCGGTGAGCGCCTATCTACCATTGTGTATATTCGCCGATCGATACTGGCAAGGCAACGAGCCAGTGGCGCAGCGTTTAGATCTTCTAACTTTTTACTAAAAAGCTTGCACGTTCGATCCTCGGGGTCGCCACCCCCGAGGTTAGATATGGCTGGCTAACGTCGGCTAATAAGCCAGCAATTGCCATTTCAGTCTCCTTCGTCTGGCTTTACTATGCTAGACTTTGAGTGTTTGAGTGATGGGCGCACGAACGAGACACAACGGGAAAGTTGAGTTTTGTGAACGATCGGTGAGTGCCTATCTACCACCACGCAACTATATGTATATTATAGAAATTAATGCATGCAAATACTCTTTTTTTAAAGTCATTTCATGTAAAATTACGGCTTTAAACTTTATTTATAAGTTTTTTTTATTATGCCATATGTGAAAGTCATGCAATGTCCATGCAAAGGGTATCGCGTCTGATCATTTAGGCATGCTGCATGAGAAGAATATAACATATTGCTAAATATTGTTTAGCTTACATGACATAAGAGGTGCATGATTTTACTTACATTGAGTGTATACAGCATGAAGATAGAAAAAATGATATCTAAAATGCAACGGAAAACTGGGTTCCAAATGATTTGGAAATAGGAAGACTTATTATAAACAGAAATATGTCCTTTCTTTGAGCACATGAGTTGCAGAAGACGTACTTGGCTACGAAATTCGAAAAAGAAAGTGCATTTTGAGGTGCTTTCTATTAAATTAATTTAAGTTTCAAAGGGAATCAAAGACTAATAAAACATATTCATCAAACAAATATAGTCACATGCTACCGAGTGGGGCGTCTTAAGTCTAACTAAAGAGAAGTTTATCTGAAAACTTGCATCCTAGAGTGCTGCAATATATAGCCATTATGCAGCATTCTAAGCTGTATTGAAAACTAACTTGGCTAGGCCCTGTGAATAGAAAACGCATATCTGTATTAATAGTTAACGAGATCGATCATTGTAATCTCAATATTAGTTTTCACAGTCAAGTTTATTCACCCCATGTTCATGAACCCGATGCCGAAATTTTGTTTTTCGTCCACCTAATATTTTAGTTTTGTTATCGCCAACTTCACAGCTGACCAATTCGGTACATATTAGTGGACTATAAAGCAGTCTAGGCACTGTGAGGTCATCCTATTAGATGCGCAACAGTGCATATATACATAAATCATAAATTCGGTTAATGTTTTCACGCAGCCGCTAAACCATTTGTGGGCTTTTTATCCCCATTCAGTCATTTCCGGTCCACCAGATGCCCTTTGAGCGTCCAGGCACGGGTTGCATCATTTTATGTCGTAAAAATGGAGCCGAGAAATAAAACATGTTTGAACAGCTGTAAGAAACACAGGTCAAACAGCGCCTACTAACCACGCTCACAGTTGATAAACCGTGTGAGATTGAACACGCCGACCGTTTCAAGCAACGGCATCCACCGCCATGGAAGTTGGATATTTAAAAACAGCCGATGTTCGAAAAATAGTAAACTTTATTCGAAGGAGGTCGAGTTTCATTTGGAATAGAGAATCCCGGTTTCTGAGAAGGCAAGCAGGCTTGTAGGAAAAGCGGTAGAAACTTTTGGTCAGAAGATTATAATGCATAAGCTATATAAGATTGCGCCGTGCAAGTTGTTGGAGGGAAATATTTTTTGCTGACTATGTGTCGTTCCATATTTAGCACGCCTTAAGGTCTGCTTAAACTTCTGTCGTAAACTCGCACAACTTTGGAATTGATAAATGGGGCTGACAGTGAGCCCCTGGCCCAATGCTTGGGGCGTGGAAATTTTAGAAGATAGGTTACAAATTTAATCCTCGGATGTTGCAATACCTAAGATTTTTGGTATTAATATTTTGCCTGTTTACCTGTTTAGCTGCTGGCACCTAAAATCTAAGGCCCATCGGTCAACGTGCAAATGTTAGAGCAATTCCCTTTGTACTAATTTAGGGTACTCGTACAAAATTAGATTATTAAAGCAAATAATAACAAGCATTTGGTGAGTAAGCAAGTTAACTGGACTAAATATCTTACTCCTGCTTTGGCAGTGAGTCTTGCAAAGACACTAGGAACAATACTATACTAGTATAACAAGTAAGGATTTCTTGTATAGTCCCATAAACCTGAAAGGGGAATAGATATCGTCCACACTATATGTGGCATCGTGCAAAATCCATGGAAAATTAGCTTAATGATTAATCAAGGGGTTGGGATTAAATTAAGAGTCAGAATTACAGTCAGGATTATGTTGAGAGTCAAGGTTCGGGTTCATGTAGGATTTAGGTTAAGGTAAGGGCTACAATTAAGGTTAGGACGAGCGGTCCCATTTCCGTGTCTATTTTAGGCAGCCATACGTATCGTCCTTGCCATGTAACCTTTTTCGAAGGGAAGGATATCTGGCAACAGTCGTTTAAGTAATGCATCTCATACACCTCAAGTCCCGGCATTTTCTCCTAAGGAAACGGTACTTATAGGGGTTTTATGAGTGGGGGATTAGGATAGGCAGTGTAATACACTTTGAGGACTGCTATATGCATTCTTATTTTATTGTAATTAGAACTGTTATTGAGTTATACATCAAACTTTTCCTAATCTTTATTATCGTTAAACGCGTTGCGGAAAAATCCGAGTATCAAAATTCAGGCTTCTTGAAATTCCTGAAAAGATAGAAATGGTGGTTAGGAGGTCGTCTACTTTAACTGACCTGAGGTCCAACTCACCGTCCTAGAGTTATATTAGTAAAGTCCCTCAATCTACTTGCTCCCTGTGGCCGCGGGAAACAAATTCAACTACATTTGTCCAAGTTCTACTTACTTCTACTTCTACTACTTCTATCCTAGTTTCCCACCCCCAAAACCACCATAATCACCGCTTTCAAGAAAAAAATGCTGGGACTAGAGGTATATGAGGTGCACCACTTAAACTACCTTTGTTGCTTATCGAAGAGCAACTTCGGGTTTCATATAAATTAACAGTGTAAATGCTAAAGTAAGCAAATTCCCTTTTAGACTGCTCACTTATTGACCGTTAATATGAAATATGACATTTATATAATTCACCATTTTCGGTCAGGAACTAGGAAGACGCGGCTGAAAAATCAAGCTGCTCTTGCCCATGTTCAAGCTGTTAACACTAACTAGTTGTTGGACAAAAGGAGCAGCGGGATGTTAAATAATTACACCAGAGTGATTAAGGGGCAGATAGATGGCCATAGAAGGGGCGTGAAAACAGTTTTATGATAGCTGCTGGAAGTAAGGGGGAGCGTAAGGACTTTCAGGGGGGGGGGGGGAGGACTGTAGACTCAGCTGGGCTCCACATCACCAAATATGGCTTTGCAGTTGTGGGTTTTGAGGTTGGCGAAAGTCAGGGAGTCATGCGCGGACTCCCTTTGTGTGAATCCACATCAGCATGATATTTGATGTTGTTTATGTTGGAGGTTCAACCTTTACGGAATTCTCGGGTTTGTTTATTATTAATCATCACAACCACTTAAATACCATCTCATTGAGGTAAAGGTTACAATACAGGGCGGGTCCGAGCACGAGAGAAACGAGTTTAAGTCAGCGGATGGCCATTTTACGTTCAGGTGACGTGACTGTGAAAAATTCACGGCCTCAGTGGGAGTCGAACCCATACAACATGAAAGCAGAGCAGCCACCCCTTTAACAAATCAGTGAGCCTGGTAGTCATTCTGGTCGATTCTAGATGATTGCTTAGGAAATCCTGCCTGGGCAGTTAGCTTGCTGTTTCGTTATGATCCATGCCATAAGAGCGGTAAGTTGTGTGGGTAAAATTGATCCAAATGTGATTAAATTCACGGCTCACAGTGAGTCTCGTAGTTCGATGGTAGAGCTTTGGCTAAGCTATAGTCTTCCCCGCTGTGTGAATTTAACTGTCACTGAGGCCTCGAGTTTTTTCAAAATTGGCTTAATTGAATTGAGCAAATATGCCAAAATCCCCGAACAATTTATGCGCGTTAATAAGGGCTCCTACGCGTTGGCCTGTATGGCCTCGTAATCATTAAGGTATTTAAAAAAGCAATAACAGCAAAATGATTTTTTTAATCTATATGATTTCGAGAGAGCTCTTCAGTCGCTGCCTCTCATTGCGAAACGTGAATCACCAAAGAGAAAATACAAATTGAATTCATACACAAAAATCGATATAAACACAAGATCATAAGACGTGGCCAAGTGGCTAATCAATAACATAAAAATTTAAACGCTATGATCAGCACCTTAATGAAGTGAGCATATCCAAGTAAGTTTATAGAAAAATACAGTAAACCTCTAAGACCTAAATTAACTCAGCAGTAAGCACAAAAAGCTTATTTTAATTTCCTTACAATTTAAGGGCGATAACATAGTGAACACCATAAAAAGATGCCTTCTCAATGCCATTAAAAGGACGTTTTATGCTGCCAATCTTATAATTTTCAATCCAACAAAGCCTTCACCAACTCCTCCTGTGAAAGATTCCATGCCATTGCACGCCACTTCAAACTGTATTTATTAATAAACATGCACTTGCGGATGCAAGTACATAAGACGAACGCAGCGGCAATTGGCCACCAGAGCTCAGCAACATTTACCTAGCTGGTTACTGAAACAAAAAACAGAATTCCCCGGTCATCACTTACTAAACATTTGTTAGACTCGGGCAATTCTGTTGACCACAAAACGTCCTTCCGAGTACTTGTTCGAGCACAAACAACTCGCACTTTACGCTACCTGGAGGCAGCCTGCATACGGCGGGTCAGTCCCGACCTATGTAAACAGTTGGAGCATGTAGTGAGCTTAACTTTGCCTTGGTAACATTGGCTCCCTGTTTACACTTTTCTCCTCCCAAATTATTACCTCCGACGTTTTTTCCCAGATTTTTCTGCTAAAAATAGCGTTTTAACTTCTTATGGTATTGATTCGCCACTTGGCCACGTCCTATGACCTCGTGTTTATATCGATTTTTCTGTATGAATTCAATCTGTATTTTCTCTTAGACGATTCACTGAAACTGAAGAGCTCACTCGAAATTATATGGATCCAGTAAATAATTCAACTGTTATTGCTATTTTTAAATTTGCACCTGGAAAATGTTGCTTTAAATTAAAGTTTTTAGTACGTGGCCTCTCCTTAAGGACAGTATGATA
The DNA here is from genome assembly GCA_036362985.1 of Ligula intestinalis. Lineage (NCBI taxonomy): Eukaryota > Metazoa > Platyhelminthes > Cestoda > Diphyllobothriidea > Diphyllobothriidae > Ligula > Ligula intestinalis. Next base: position 42,644,806 of record JAYGXS010000001.1, on the reverse strand, counting down.
CTGCTCCTTCGGTATTGAATCGTTTACACGGACTATTGCCGGACGCATGCATGACATCGGCTTGCGAGTGATGGCGATACTAGATCGGTTTGATTATCTTGTGATCGCTTTCAAACCCCTTTCCCTGCACGTAGGGCTTAGAGTAGACTTTTTAATACACTGTTTCATCAATTGGGTTTCCTCTGACACATGGAGCCCATTTTTCCCAAAGTTGACAGATCAGTTGTTGAATCGCAATAACCGATGTGTGTAAGCAAATTCCTTTTAAGTTGACTATCACTGCTGCAGTTACAAAAATTCTCATGGAAAATTACTTGGATGCAGCTTCTTCTCTGCGCTGCAGGATGATTTTTTTCATAGTCAAGGCTGATTTTGTCACTAGCGCCTTATTTTTGGAAGCTCGTTGCGAGGATGCCATCTTGTAACCACGAGGATATCCCCTTTTCGTCTAAAAAGGGTAGCTGGTAAAATGTCATTAAGGCTTTGATGCAATTGCCCAGTTTCGTAGGTCTCTATGGTTACGAATATTTATTGTGCGCATCGAGCCAAATTTTTGGTCTGAGAATTTGTATACCACCCTCTTTTGCTCCTTTTTTGCTAATTCTGCGGATTGATTCGATACAAGCAAACCTTACTCTTGCTATTTTCGATCGCAATTAGTAAATTACTCAAGCTCAGGTTTTTACAACATTAAAACTCATCCAAACTGAAAAACCTGAACGGAATTCTAAAAGGTTACACACGACAGAATTATGCAGCACACCTTCACACGACATAAAATAGTTCTGATCGAATTTTTTACGTTGGTTTTGCACTAACATATTAGATAGATACTTAAGAGTTTCTATATGCAACCATGAAAGGATTTAACTAAAATGTTAGGAAAGCAAACAATGTGTTAAGTGCCTTTAGGGGAATTGTTTCTATTTACCTAGAAGGCTACTTTATTAAGTGTTATAGAAGTACTTTAGTAATCTGGGTGAAACGGACTTGAAATAAGTCTTCCCATATTTTCAGTCACTGCACATCTGTGAAAACGAACGAGAAAAATAAACAATATTGCGTAGTTTAGAAAATATAACCAAAACATAAGCTTTTCGGGCCTAACAGAGAACCAAAGGAAGTAAACTGGATTAAGTTAACAGACTTTTCGGCAGGTTTTAACGATATATTCTCACAACATGTTCGCAAAATTTGTTGTAACTTCTGAGTTTAAAGGGCTGGGATCTTTATTGAAGATTGATGTTTCTGGCACGAATTTAACCGCCTGTACCAGTCAGATGAATATCACTCAATATGAAGCAGTCCTTTGATATTGGAATGCCACCATGGCTCAGAATTGAAGAGAGATGCCGACAGACAGATAAAAATGAATAAAAACCTTTTTCCTAGTACAGGACATGCGAACTGAAAGATAGATATTGTTTGATTTCCGAAACCAATAAAGAGGAGATTTGACAAGTCTGACTGATAATCACATTTTCATTCGCTTAAAACAGTCACATTCCATTGCACGGATACTTGAATAGTGGCATTCACTACTTCAAAAAGCGCGGTTTACATGAAGACTATCACTCTCAACAAGCGTGTCAAAAATGAGTCCTTGGATAGGAACCTACACAGTTTCGGGTTTGTCATTTCTAACTAACCTAACATTACTTTCAGTATTTTGTGTTACATTATCGTTCACCCTTTTGCTGGACGATTTGACCGACATAATTGACGCCGGAAATCATGAATCAATGCACCCGATGCCGTGCACGAAAGTGTCACCCCACATGTGGACAAAAAAGCGTGTTCTGCCTGACAACCATATCGGTAGAGAGATACCTTTGCATGATTGCGAAAAGCTTTGCGGACTTAAATGGTCAAAAATGCAGGACTGGGACGCAGAACATAAAAGAGACAACTGACAGTAGTAAAAAAACGCTGGGCAGTATGCAAAAACTGCGCATGCAAACACACTCACCGGCATCAGGTGTTCCAATCCCGGACTGTAGGCTACTGGCGTGGGTGCACTGGCAGCGGAAGCTGTGGGGCTGGATGGGTAGTTCATGCCGTCTCTAGGGATGAAATACCCATCTTAGTTTGTTGAAATCTGACAGGGTTGACACGGTAAATTCCGCCAACGCACTCCACGACCAAACTGTCACGTGCGAAAAACAGTGCAACATAAGAGACAAGGCTATAAACCCTACGACCACCATGATAACCTCGCAGAAGTCATAGAAAGGTAAGAACAGTGACACTGATGACACGCATTGCCCGACGGTATGCGAAAATTGCAAACATTGCCCGAAAATATCAGAGCTGGAGCCATGCATATATTTAATAGGGGATGTTATCATACGTTTTTTCAAGCATAGCAAATTAAAGCCGCTAGATGAAACCAGTAGAAATCAGCAGCTTGAATCCACATTGACGGAACAAGCTACCAGGCACCAGCCAATCAGTCCAAGCGCGAATAAAACAGTGGTGAAGCAAACACAAACAAGCCCAAATCTACTGTCCCAGGAAAGCTCAGGTTCTAGGATCATCAAAGCGGCCAGCAGAAGAGGGAAACATCTACCGGACCAAGCAGCCTTACCTTCCTCCGGGCATCCCTAAACACAGGTCAACTGCCATCCGACTCGAAGACAGCGTGGATCTCACCCATACACAAAAGTGGGGGTTGGGCGTCCGCAAACAACTACAGGCCAATAAGCCTTACTTCAATATGTTGCAAGATTATGGAGCAAATGATCTAAATAGAGTTGATGCAATTCTTAGAGTGTCATCGACTCCTTTCTGACAAACAGCATGGATTCCGTAGAAGACGGTCCCTCTTGACGAATCTGCTCTACTGTCTAGAACAATGGACCACAGCACTCGATCAAGGATACATGGTGCACGCAGTGTTCGTAGATTTCAAGAAGGCATTTAACACTGTGCCTCATCAACGTCTCCTATACAAGCTTAGACGTATATGGGTAACAGGCAACCTTTTACGATGGATCGAAAACTTCTTGACTGGTCGAACTCAAACCGTATGTATTGGTGATCAGCGATCGGCGGAGGTGGTGGTTTATAGTGGGGTCCCCCAGTGTTCCGTTCTGGGACCTATCCTCTTCCTTATATATTTCAACGACTGCATAAGTGGATTAGATTGCGAACCCGCAATGTTCGGCAACGATTTAAAACTCTGAAAGGTCATTCATAGCAAAGATTTGCACCGACTCGAGCAATGGTCAAACGCGTGGCCCCTGCCATTTAATGTCGCCCAATGCAACATTATGCGCTTCAGTTGTACTAAGTCTTCGCATCGGAGGGTTAACAACCTAAATCAAACACCGCTGCCAGAAGTACAGACCCAGAAGGAGCTGGGAGTGTAGTTCACTCTCTCACTTAAGCCATCACTCCACTGCCTGAAGGTGGTTAAATCCGCAATGTCGAGCTTGTATCTAATCAAGTGCGCCTTTGTTAAGTTTGATAAAGTTGATTTTGGGAAGGTCTTCGGCGCGTTTGTGCGACCCCAACTGGAATTTGCCATCCAAGCCTGGAAACCTTGGACATTCGAAGAAAAAAAAACCTTGAAAGGGTACAACGACGGGCAATATAGTAAGTGCGAGGCCAAACGTACCTTCCTTATGAGACACGACTGACCAATCTTGACTTATATCCTCTGGATTACAGACAGCTGCGCGGTGACCTAATACAGGCATTTCGCATACTGCGGGGTCAGAATTGTTGCCTAGCATCCAAAGATTTCTTTGAGCTGGCCACTACTACTAGATTGCGCGGAAACCCTCTCAAACTACGTGTGACTGGGGCAAAATTGAACACACAAAAATTATTCTTCTTGAAGAAGGTAATCCAGGCATGGAATGCTCTACCCGCGTATATTTTCATGGCCCCATCTGTGGACACGTTTAGGATGCAGTTGGATCAGCATAGAAAAAGACATTTTCTGCAATGATGCGAGACTGATTACATTACCACCCGTCAGCTAGCAAGATTTATCACCAGACTTCTCTGGCAGTAACAACCTTTTAAAAAACATACTGCTCGCTACTTTTCAGTAATATTTCTGTTTAGAATAACGATTGATCGCAAGTTTCGTCATCTGGTCGGCAGATTCTGTAACCAGCACGGGCGTATGATGGGCGCATCTCCGACACTCGTTGATGTTCTCGTGACCACCGCAATCTTCTCCTCGTGTGACCATTAGGATATTGAACAACCACGATGGCCTCCTCCTGACATGATCCAAACACTTTCCGCAGCAGGAAATTTGATTTACATATACCCTTTGCCTTCCCACCTTCCACAGGCGACAGTTTATCTCTTAAAAATCCCACAAACGGCATTCAAAGCTAGAATAATGAAAGATGCCTTTAGAGTTTTTTTACTGTCTGCCCTCTACCACATTTCCATTACTGGCAACGCCACACGTTTTGCATCATAGCTATGTACAAAGAGGAAGTTCAAAGGTATTTACCTTTATTTGCAGAACATGCTGTTCGCTGATTGACTACTTCGTTTTGACTATCTTTTACTATTATATTACTGTAAAATGATTGGTATTTATTCATTTATTTTAGCTTAACATGTTGTTCATTAATATTTTAAAGCTTTTCATATTCTGTTCTTCCCTAAAACCACATCACGTAAACACGCAAATATCAAATTGGATGACATGCAACCGAAACACCCATTACAAAACCCAATTTTCTTTTATTATATCTACGATTAAAAATAAAGGACAATCTTAACTGTTTAGGAAGGCCTTTAATGTGAGGCCGACTTTCCACCGATTTTCGTTTTTTTTCATGTGACAAAAGTTGAAAATCGGTGTAAAGTCGGGCTACTTAAAATGCTAAAGTGGTTGAAGTATTTAGTTTGTATTTTGTTTGTTATAATTATTTTATAGTTTTATCAAAGACAAAAGCGGCCTCAGCAGGAAGCTCTTTCTAAATCAGTCAATAAAATAATAACAAGAATCAAACTACGAACTGATACCAAAAAAAGCAAAATAATTTAAACAAAAGCAATCTGCATTAATACAATAAAAGAACCAACACTTAAAACAAAGCAGGGACAAAACGCAGTCATTCTAGCATAATATTATAATCAAATAGCCAAAATGAAGTGGCCAATCAGCGAACAGCACGCTTCCGCACGCTTTCGCTCCGAAAACTAAGGTGGGTAGTTCATCCCCAGTCTCCCAGAGGAGCTGACTGTGGTGCAGGATAAGTTGCCAGAGTCGCTGTCTTTGCTTCTGTTAACGCGGAGGCTGAGGTTTGCTCTGGCAGCTGAAGGGTTTTCTGCCTCTCCTTCCGCATGAAATTGGACACCCCCTCCTCCTGCATCACTTGCAGGATACATGGCATGGTATGCGAACAAGAAGGATTAGCCAATTAAACTCTCCACAGCCTTTAAAAATGATATATGGGATTGGCTACTAGGGAGATCTTCAGGAGGATGGGAGTATTTCAAAGAAATGAACTTAACTGGTTTTGCTACTGCCTGGAAAAATTATTTTTAATTTTTTAATTTAAAAATTCGAAAGACTAACGAAAGCCTATCATCAAAAAGGTTAAATGCGTTCTTTTTATTAAATGTATCGCAGATCATCCTTTTTTGTAAAATATGATAATATACGGACCTCCTGCAGACCTCCTTGAAATCTCTGTTGAAATTCAGTAATATTTTTAAAACCCGCTATTAATACGTACATTCTTCCTGGAGCAGCAGTTAGGAATTTCTTGGACAACGTTTTGCTATAAACAAGTAACTTAGTGAGCTGGGCTTCACAACGTCAAACAAGGTCATTAATTATGCACTTAGTAGTTGCTATAAGGCAGATTGTCAGGAGAAGTTGTTTGAGCTTGCAACAAACAAACGTTTAACAGTCAGGTTCAATTTTTCCAAAGCGTAGAACAGCTAAATTAAAAATAACATGCGTATACTATAGGTCCAAACGAAACTCTAAACTGATCCCCAGCCAAACGCAATGTCAGCTCTAGTTAAAGCAGATTTGGACACTTTAGCACAATTCAGACAATTTGAGGACTACCGAAAGCCATGCTTACGTTACCAGTGACTCAGTTTGTTCAGTTAACATACTGCAATACGCGAAACTATTAATCACCATAGAAATAAATTATACATTAATCGGCCTGACTGTTCATTTTTTCTAAAGTATTTGATATTTGGCGGCGGGTGTCGATTGAAAATTGGACAAATAACGACGGGGAGTTGACGAAAGTCAAATTGACAGACAATTAGGTCCAAATAGGGGTCACAAAATGTCAAATAGTCTTCAGCAACTCATCATCAGGCCGTAACATTTGCAGAGTAATTAAAACTGTACAGTTGGATAGGATTCAATAGTGTAGTCTAATTACAATTCATCGTTTACGTGTTGC
>JAYGXS010000001.1:42570710-42633399 GCA_036362985.1 Ligula intestinalis | reverse complement strand
TGTGCGAGCACAAACAACTCGCACTTTACGCTACCTGGAGGCAGCCTACATACGGCGGGTCAGGCCAGACCTATGTAAACAGTTGGAGCATGTTGTGAACCTAAATTTGCCTTGGTAACATTTGCTCCCTGTTTATACATTTTTCCTCCTGAGTTAATGCCTCAGATGTGTTTTCCCTGTTTTAATTGCTGACCATAGCGTTTGAACTTCTCAGGTTATTGATTAGTCAATGGGCCACTTCGTATTACCTTGTGTTTAAATCGATTTTTGTGTATGAATTCATTGTGTATCTTCTCTTTTGTGATTCATGTTATGTAATGGGAGGCGGCAACTTACGAGCTCTCTCAAAATGATATGGATCCAATAAATCATTTTGCTGTTGTTGCCATATTTAAATAAGACTTTGTTGAAGCCGGTACTGTGCGCGCAATAGAACCTTTTACAATGTCAGGGCTTGGCTTGGTCAACGGTCACATAACTGAGAAGTGGAAGATCCGATCGCTGCGACCACACTTTTATTCACCTGACATTTTGATATCTGTCTCGGAGTCTGCATCAAAGACATCAGCAGAAAACAATAACTATGTTTTCCATACTTTCTCTCTCCCCTCTCCCCTCCTCCTGGTCCGACTTCAACGAACCGTTATCGCCGCGTAGCCAGCTACCTATTACCAAGCCCCAACCCCCTCTTCTCTTTCCACGACTAATTCACATGTGATGGTGAACGTAATTGCGCGCATGTTAAACTTTTACTCCTTTCCCATACAAATACAATGGCGCGATGAGAATTTATCGAAAGCCTACGTATGCTCGCTAAGTACTTTTCTGAGAAGGAGAATCATTTGATGAAGATGTGATCCTGAAATCTAATATAAGTTATCAGAAGACAACCCCATACGCACAATAAATTAGACTGAGGTGTGCTGGGGGAATTCTTACGATACTAAAAAGACTTTCATAGTTTACCCGCTCAGGAATATCCTTCGTAGACCAGATTTTCCAGCATGCCGCTCAACTTTGCAAACAAAAGTGCATTAGCCTTGGGCAAACAGTCAGCCGCGGTTCTTAGAATGGCAACTTAAGGATTCTGACAGGCCATAAATTAACGGAACGGACAAAGACCTAGATTGCCGACAGAATCAAAGATAAGGCAGAGTTACTGGCCACGCGTGGAGGGGCGCGATATAAGCTGACTTTAAGAAGCTGCAACTGTGATAAAATAACAGCAAGTAACGGATCAGCTGCCGGTGAAGGAGCAGCAAACACGATAGACAACCGGTTGCCTGACCACTGCTTTGTGGAAGTGCTGTGAGTACCATGGCATACGCCACCCGTGTCCGTCCATTCATCTGCTGCTGTGTTCGGGTTAAAATCTGAAATCACAGGGTTTTCCTTCAAACGACTAAAAAATCTTCTTGTGAAGGAGTAAACACTGATCTTTAGAATACACTTTAAGTTACCTATTAGATGCTAGGTCCTTAAATAACATTTGACATTCCGAAGTCAAAAGTCAGACCACATCGCAAAACGATCTTCAGCTGCAGCAAATGGGAACTCTTCTCCAGCATGTAAAGGTTTAAGTTGGATTAATTTAAACAGGAGATACCATATTTGAAGAGATCGCTACGATACATCGGGTCACTAGACGCAGGGAGCATACCAGTAATATTTTAACTTGCCAAGTAACCCGCAAAAATACTCAGTGAGTGGCTTAAGGTTTGACTGTGTCAAACCGGCGAACGACTAATGAGTAAGTGGTCCCTGCATATCAGGTCATGCAAGCCTATGGATAGTGCAGACAAGACAATTACTAAACTATTCGATTAAAGCATAAGTAAGTGCTAGATTTGAAATCTTCTTGTCTGAATATGACAATGAGCAAACGTTGAAAACGGGAGCAAAACATTTTGATTTCAGTAGGTAGGATATTCATCATTATATGTTCTTCATATTCTTCTCTCTGTGATAATCATTAATTTCAACTTTCTGCTACCCGTGCGGAAATTCTTAGTGCTGTAAAAATGCGGTATATAACAAGAGCATGAACGGAACTGCCCGAATAAGCCATAATTATCTCGTGGTTACCCTTTTGACAGCAAAATATTGAGCTCTGTAGATTGTCTGACGTCCCTTTAACGGAGACATTAATAGTTGTTTCATTCTTTTGAGGAGAGAAGGGAAGATTACCATTAGCCCAGCTGTCGTATGTTACGAGAACGCAGGGTGCTGCTTGTTTCATTGTCTATGATTTCTAGACAGATGGTCCCTAAAATCTGCGTCCAAATAATTTTCCTTTCAGATTTAAACATCTTCAATGCCGATTCTCCATGGAAATGACACTGAATCTTCTAACGCTTGGGTTAAAAGTTTATGACTGTCAACTGCGTCGGATGGAAAATGGATTTCAGTAAGATTAGGCATAGTGAGAAGAAGAAGACTCGATCACTGTGACAATACGTTAATTCACCTGACGTTTCTACACCTGTCGTGGATTGATCATCAGAGACATGAGTAGGAGACAGTAGCAGAAAAAGGTAATGCATGCACATAAGTTTGCAGTGTTTAAAGGGTACAGTCATTACTGCAAACATACAGCGACAATTAACGTTACTTGCCTTCTTGCGCGTGAATAGTTTGTTGGACGGCACGCGGGCTTTGACTTGTTGAACTTTCATCACGGGTGGTGGGCTGGGGCGTGATAATTGCTCGGCCGTCTGGCTCCCCGGTGTTGGCGTACGATGAGGCGGTGGCCTGCCCGTTCCTCAAGTGACGACTTGCTTTGGCTAAATTGAGTCTCAGCATTGAATATGGATTGGGCAAATCGTTGTACTTGTTTATGGATTGGGGGTCCATGAACCATGACTCAAGTAATTCTCAGCTCACTCGATCGTCACCTCTTGCGAGAATTTCGGCCTCGTCAAATTTGAACGTGTGGTCGGATCTCGTCAAATGAGCCGCAACTTGATAATTGGCATCATTTCGCCGCACTGCTGCCACGTATTCGGCAATCCGGGCCTTGAGAAGTCTGCCAGTTTCTCCGACATAGTTGCTTTGACCGCAACTGCACCAGATACTGTAGACGACCCCAGATGTTTCTTGCCGTGGCAGTGGGTCTTTCGGCTTCATTATCTGACGCCTTATGGTTGCCTTCGGCCTGTGTGCGACTCTAACTCCAAGTGGTGCGAGAAGGCGACCAACGGCTTCTGATACGTTTTTGACGTAGGTGATCGATCGCCAAATTTTTGGGTTGGTGCGTATTTGTTAGCCATATCAGTTGCACAAGCACCGGTTGACGAAGTTGCGCGGGTAGCCATTCTCTCTGAACTTTCGTCGAAGGTATTCTACCTCGGCAACTTTATCTTCTTGTTCGCTGCAGTGCGTCTCAACACGCCGATAGAGCGTCTTTACGCAACTGCGTTTGTGGTTGATTGAGTGGTTGCTGCTGTAATTCAGTACTTGTATCGTGCTTGTTGCTTTCCTGAGAAATTCAGTCGTTAGACCACAACAATCTTTGCGACAAATGATGGCATCAAGAAAGGCCAGCTGGTTGTTCTCTCCTTCCTCCACCGTAAATTGGATGTCCGGGAAGACGCTACTAAGGCGCTCCTTGAACGTGAGCACCTGATCCCGTTCGATGACGACAAAGGTGTCGTCCACATACCACGCCCAGAATTTTGGTCTGTGGTGTTGGAAGACCAGCGAATCCAGCCTAGTTAGGACCACCTCCGCTATGAGTCCCGAAAAAAGGTGAGCCCATTGATGTCCCCTAAATTTGCTTGTAGATTGCTCCGTTCAACGAGAAGTACGTCCTGAGAAATAACTTCAGGAGCTATAAAATTTGGGCACGTCCAAGGCGATTGTCCATCTCATCGTATTTGCTTCGCAGGAGTAGTTCAACAACAGCAACTTCCAATCAGCCACAAACGCAGTTGCGTAAAGAAGCTCTATCGGCGTGTTGAGACGCACTGCAGCGAACAAGAAGATAAAGTTGCCGAGGTAAAATATCTTCGTCAGGTGTTCAGAGAAAATGGCTACCCGCGCAACTTCGTCAACCGGTGCTTGCGCAACCGAGATGGCTAACAAATACGCACTGACCCAAAAATTTGGCAATCGATCACGTTCGTCAAAAACTTATCGGTAGCCGTATCATCAGGTGAATAAACTTATTGTCCCAGCAATCGAGTCTTCTTCTTCTTCTCCTCAATTGCTTCCTGGGACACGCATGTTCTCTTTATTGGCAATAAGGCATATGATTGCTCCACATACCGTTTTTACTCAAAGTGTATATATTTGTCTGATGGTTAGAGACAGCATGAGAGTACTACCTAACGAACCTTTATAGGTTATTCACCATTCACAGCCAACTTTATTAATTTTTTGGCTGCCGTGAAAATGGCAATCTGCAGTATAGTCGATTAAAACAAATTGAATTTAACCAATCGGGCGTCACTGTTGTCGGACGTCTTTTGCAGAAGCCTTGTTATCGCAATTTGTTTAGTTTCACCACCGACAAGTCCCATCGTCAATTGATTGATCCTTCGCGCTGATCTGATAGAGAATAAGACGGAAAAAATGATATAGACTGACAGCGAATGCCTTCGGCTGAAACGTGCCCTCTTGAGAATCTCTACGCTGCAGACGAGTAACGGCAATGAGTCGAGAAGACTAAAATGAAAAGATTATACCATTCTTGATGGCAGACCATTCTTTACAGAACAACTCAGAAGTGCTTAGTTAAATAGTAGCAAATCGGCTGAATAAAGTACTAAAAGAATATTGGTGCACAACTGCCATCACGTTAAACGAATGTTGTGAAATGGTAGCAAGTGTAGCTCGAGACTGTGGTCAGTCAAGTATCTATGAACCAAATGTTTATCTGCGGCTAACCATGACTCTTAATAACAGCCTTACACACAGTTTAGCAAGGTGAGTATGCTCGAAATAAAAGGTAATCCAAGACAATTAAACTACCTCATTATGAGCAATTTTTCGATTGCTCATAAACCTCTGAGGTTGGAGGATTCAATTAGTCAAACACATGCTCAATTTCAATTCGAAGTCATTATTTTTATTCAGTTCACCGAATGTGCCGTTCGGAGTCTTATGCGTGAGACTTGCAGAGGGATATGACGAGGCTCAAAATACACCCAAATCGGAACATCTAATGAGATGGGACAAATTGTTCCAAAAATCTACATTGACATTTCTGAAAAATCTATAAGCAAATCAATGGAACTCCAGTCCTGGGGTTAGTAGTGGAACTGGCCCTGTAGGCGGTAGAAAAAAGCAGCCTTCATTCAACAGGCTCACTTTTTGGCTTCGTTACAGTTAAGATACGTTTCTCATTGTCGGGAAAGACATGCTGCGGGACCTAAGTTACTTGATCAACGGATTCTTTCTTGTCATAGAATTCAAAAGGTAAGCAAAAGAAAAACAGCAGACGCATCGCCTACAGTATGGCGAGTCCTGCAAGCAACTTGCCTAAGTTTGTAAGGGTTTGATTATTTCTCCCATACCAGCGAAAACGCATTTATGAAAACTTAAAAATAATAATGAGCAGTATTGGGCACATTAAGTACTTCAAAGATTTATAAGACGTACTAAGTGTTTGTTAGGAAAAGTAAAATTTCCTCGATAATACCCAGTTTCTGGAGACGTAAATAATAACTATAAATAAGAAAAACAAATTTAAATATTTTGTTAAGTATAAAATTTAAAGCAACCATTGTCGTTACATAAGAAGAACTTGCTTTAAGTCAAAATATTTTGTAAATATGGTATTGAGTTAATGACAAGTTATTGAATATCGCGAAATAAATTATCTCCACATTGAGCTCGTTTTCGTTGTCTTCATTGATAAGTTGATAAATTGCGCTTCTGTTCGACGTTTGCATCAAAACCTTTAAAATAAGATATAACAAAACAGCGCTTACAAAAAAAACGAGCTTTTGGATATAAGTTCTCAGGCAGATAGCCAAGCAGGTCAAATGTGTAAATGCTTCATAACAGCTAACAACATTTTCGAGAATGCAAACTGTCTGCTAGATACCACGCATGTTGTTATTCCTAAGATTAAAAAACTTTCCACAATGTGTTACCTCTGTAAAAAGTACTTTTATTGGATATTTAGCTGACGAAGTTCTGTGTTTATAAACATTTCGAAGGTAATGTCACAGTAAAATTGGAGACTTTTGAAAATTTCTTTAATTTACTTGAAGAAAAACGATTATATTTGACTGGAAATGAAAGAACATAGCTTTCTCGTTATAATGGATTATTTTTCACGTGAACGGATTAATTTTAAGGTTCATAATAAGCGTGCGAATGCAAAAAATAGGCCACATAAATGGCCATTTTTTGAAATACTTATTATTTGTCTGTCTGTTTCGTTTCTAAATAACGGTTGAGCAGAACGTATTGTCTACACAAAACTATATTTCTGCATGACTTACATTCAGTAAGGCCTTCTATAGGTTGACTTTGCGGTAACATATGAACACTGCTTGCGCGCAAGGCCAGCTGTGTGGTAAAAGAAAATGTTTCACCAGAAATTTTTTGTTACTGCATGTTTTTGCAAAAAACTTCACAGACTAACTAAATATAATTTTTAAAACATTATACCGCTCTTTGTTTCTGAAAATAAATGCGATTGCTTAAATTTGGCTTCACTTCCATTTGATTAACTTCGCACAAAATTTTCCACTGCCGGAAGAGATTATTATTCCACCTTTTTTTACTTATTAGGAAATTCTTCAACAGCACAATGTATATCAGGAGAAAGTTTTGTTCTGTTGTTCCTTATAGCATAAGACATTTTTTAAATATAAACTTACGCATGATTTAGCCAAAATGTGTGCCTTTTCCCCCAATAATAGGGCCGTTTTCCAAACCAAAACCTTTCTTATTATAAAATCCACTCAGTTGCATATGGGAACAGTGGAACTGAGCCAACGGTCTATAAGAAGGCAACGAACAACGCACGCTTCTGTTATGATGGCTCCGCGACAGAATTTTAGGCGTCGGGAAACTATATTTTTTGTCCAAGCGATCGGAACTGCTGCTTCTAAGGCGTACACATTCTCTCCTTTATGGCAGCTATAAGGTATCTCAAAATTAAAGCTGTACGAAAATGCTCTTTAAATGGAGGCCGGAGGACAGAGTATGAAGGACTCGATATTTACAAGCTTAGTGCATTTTGAATGGATATGTGAAGGCCATTATAGACCGATACCTAGATGGTCCGCACCAAAGAGCACAAAGCCCACAAAGGACATAGCACGTTCTGCCATGCATAAGGGTCGTCTCAGAAACCACTGACCACAATGATGTCGGGCTAGGCGTTGGAAATGCACGTCAGCCCAAAGCAAATATGCTTGACAGGGTCATGAAAATTAAAGATTCCAAGGGACAATCTGGAGATAGTGTATTAGAACCTAAGCACAAACTGACCTTGTAATTACACAGGTTAGACTGAATGCATGTTCGCATCGAACATGCAAAAACACAAGATGACAATGCGAGAAGGCAAGGAAGTTTCAAAAGTAGCTGTGCATGTCTACGAACAGGGTCAAAAGGTTATCTTCACAGTCACGAAATTAATCATTGACACTGCAAGGCAGAGAAGTTGGAAAATGACTGAAGCCAGAACCTCAGACGAGAACTCTATCTGGTGCTTGTATGCAGAGCCCTGTAAAATAAACTCCAGACTTATTTTATAGATGGGTGACTGGCTTATACCCACAATGTAAAATTTAATTCTGTTAATACTACGTTCGCTGACGATGGCCACATGCGTGTATTTCAGATCCCTTAACTTGCAAAATGTTAAATTAATTGAAATACAAACCAATGTCTCTAGTTTTTATTAACCCTCTCACTGGTTGACGCCTGACTAAACGTTTCATCATTTTGCCTCCTTCTGTAGGTCCTTCGATGGTCCAGTTTCAAGATCTATGGATCCAACTGTCTTGATGAAACTTGCCAGCAATATGCGAAACTGGAAAAATACATTGCAGCAGTTGTATTACATAGCCGACTTAAACTCATCTAGGACGCTGGTCACCATCATCAGACGACTCCCTCCACAGTTACAGTTCAAGTGGTCAGATCTCGCTTCATCAACTCTGCGTCGTGGTAGAGAACCAACGTTCTCTGATCTAAGTGATTCCGTAGACGAGAGGGCCGACGTATCGATGGTGCACCAGTCATACTCTTCTAGTTCCGTGTCCCCTTACACTCGTTCCCAGGGCGACCGAACACCAGTGCTTAAAACCTATGCGCACCACACACAAGCTATTGAAGATAGAACTCCAATACAGCGTCGATCATGCCTGCAATGTGACGAAGCACACTACACCGATCGATATGGCATATTTATATCTCTCAGCTTGCCGCAAAGACTAGCGTTCGTTGAGAGTCAGAGATTGTGCCACTCATGTTTAAAGCCTAACCACGAGGCAATTAACTGTAGGTCAAGTAAGGCATGTGGTGTCACGCGATGTTCCATGCGCTACCACCCACTTCTGCATCGCCAAGAAGTGAGGACTGATAGGTTTCCGATGAAGGCGAACGTGGAGCCTAGCAGCGATACAGCCCAATGCCATTCAGCATACAGATCAGAACAAGTCGTGGCCTAAGGAGTTTTAGCTGTCAAGGTGTTTGAACCTCGCGGGTCAGTGACCACGTATGCATTCCTGGATACCAGGTTTGACACTACGCTGATAGATGAAAAATTATTAAATCAATTAGGCATTTGTGGCTATCGAGCAGCGTTTTCCATATCCACAGCCGAAGTGAAGTCGGAAGTGGTAGGGTTCCAGTTAAGTGCGTTAGAAGGACAGGAGCGACTAGTAATAAAAAATTCCTGGTCCATCAGTCATCTTTCCAAACTAAAGGGCTTCCTATCAGGTAAAGATGAAACCATACGTTGGGAACATCTAAGTGACTTCGAACTTCCCTTTGTCGACGGCGCGAAAGTATCAGTTCTCATCGGGATGAACGTACCTGCTGCTCACTGGGTTCTTGAACATCAATACGGTGGACAGATAGATCCCTATGCTGTTCGAACTCCCCTTGGGTGAGTACTCATGCGACCAATATCCCGCCAAGGTCGGTCCAATATCGTAAATATCGACTTTTTGAGCAAGAAAGATGCCATCATGGAAAACCTAGAGCATATGTGGGACTTCGAATTCAGCGAATCCAAAAGCCTGGTAAAAAGCACCCTCGATAGAAAATAAATGGGTGTTGATCCTGTTTGACGCTCAGACGCACTTGACTCAGACGCACTTAGAAGTTCCTTTACGTTGAAGGGAAGTTTCGCCCTGCCTGCCCAAAAACGAGCCTATCGCCCGTAAACGTTTGTATGCATTGATAAACCGCTTCACAAAAAGTCCTGAATATAAAGATAGGCACATACAAGCAATTTCAGAGTAAATTAAGAACGGCTACTCCGAACTTGTTGTACCGCCATCCATCTGCGTACCTGGAAAACGTTGGTACCTACCACACCACTCGGTAGTTAATCCAATGAAACCAGATAAGCTGGTAGTAGTGTTTGACTGTGCCAGTCAGTATACGGGTACGTCTCTAAATCGCCAACTACTGCAGGGATCTGACCTTGCTAACGGGTTGTGTGGGGTCTTGACCCGATTCCGCGAGTTTTTGTTTGTAGCGGTGGCTGACATAGAAAACATGTTCCACCAAATCCGAGTACCAAAGTGCCAACGCTCGTGTTTGAGTTTTCTCTGGTGGACGGGTTGTAACTTGACACGTAACCCTGAGGTTTATCAAATGGCTGTACATCCATTCGGAGCAATCTCCTCCCCATGTACCGCTATTAATGCATTAAAACAATCAATTAGCAGGTGAAAAACTTGTCAAAGGCTTTCGAGGTCGCTTACTTGCACCATTGCGTCTTCGTTGACGACTGCCCAATCAACCGCGATTCTGCTCAAGCTCTCATGGATGTAGTTTGTAGCCTATGAAGCGCCTCGCTTACCCACGGCTTCCGCCTAAAAATGGTGAAGCAATTCGACAGAGGCTTTCCTAGATATCTCTGGGGAGGAACGAGTAGACAAAGGCATGTGTCTCGATCTTAAACTAGCCGATACTCATAGAACAACAGGTGTTGAGTGGAGAAAGGTTGCAGAAAATTTTAGCTCCACGGTCAAGTTACCCGAAATTACAGCCACCAGAAGGGCTATGCTCTCTTATATCTCAGCTCTTTATGACCCACTCGGATTTGTTACCCCCGTTCTGTTGCCAGCCAAAATGCTATAACAGCAATTGTGCCGAGCCAACTTTGGATGGGATGGAGAGATCGGCAATGACCTTAAGAAACAGCGGTTTAGCTGGACGAAACAATTCCAGACTCTTAGTGGCATTGGCATACAGCACTGCTTGGCACCACTGCGTATAGGCACCCTTGAGCAGTATCAACTACATGGTTTCTCCGACGCGTCAGAAAGTGGGTATGGAGCAGTCGTCTATCTTCGTGTAATGACGAAGGGCGGTGCTTCACTTACGACGGTTATTTGGGGCAAGTCCCGCGTTGTACCTCTTAAGGTCCAAACTATACCGAAGTTGGAGCTTGCCGCTGCGGTTCTCGTCGTCAAACTGGTCAAACAGGCCGAAAGAGAACTAAGACTTCCAATTAAGTGCAAGTTCTTAGGGACGGATTCGATGGTCGTTTTACACTTAATGCGGAACACGATGTCACGTTTCGATACATTTGTAGCAAACATCATCTCTACTCTATTGAGCTTCTCAGACACATCAGACTGACAATGCATAAATTCCGAGAGCAACTCGGCGGATATAGCCTCAAAAAGAAAAACCGGCGACAGGCTAAAGGAGAGTGTGTGGCTTACGGGTCCCACCTTTCTTGGCGAGAAGTTGGACGAATGGCCTCGAGAACCCAACCAACGATCCCCTGTTGTTTCAGAAGAACCAAAGGCAGTAGTGAATACGTCCATGTGGAGGACCATTGGCTAATGCACTTTCCGGGCTGTAGTAGTTGGACTCAACTGCTAAGACACGATCCATGGTCTCGAATATTGAAAGCCTACATAAAGGTAAGGCCTTACCAAAACCAAGGCCTATTTCTAAAACCCTCACCGTGGAAGATCTGGAAGGTGCAGAATACGGTATATTTAAGTTAGTGCAGAAGCAATGCTTTGGAACTGAAATTAAGTGGGTGAAAAATTGTTTGCGAGATACCAGCCACAAGCAACTAAAAGCAAGCAATAGTCCCCTTAAGAACCTTTTCCCTTTCTTCTCAAACGGCCTGATTAGAGAAAGAGGATGGCTTCAATATCCTCTGCTGCCTAACGAGACGAAGCACCCGGTTGTCCTTCCGCAACATCACTTCGTAGGCAGGCATCGTGCAAAACGTTCAAAAAACGAATTGCCACATCGGTATATCACACACGAGTGCTTTTTTGCGAGAAAAGTACTGGATAACCAATAGTCAGACCCTAATCAGACGAATCATTGGTGCCTGTTTTGTGTGTCGGCGCTGGCATGCTCCACCCTGTCAACAGGTTATTGCGCCGTTGCTGGCCGATCACCTAGAGACGTATCACCCACCATGTACGTTTGCCGGGGTCGAATACTTCGGACTATTTCAATCAAGAGTTGCCCGACGGTCGGAAAAGAGGTATTGCTGCCTTTTCACATGCCTCAGCATCCATGCGGTTCACATTGAGGTATTCTCGAAATCGGGGACAGATTTGTCCTCATATGCATTCGTCAGGTTCGTCGCTCGAAGAGGGTGCCCAAGAAAACTTTACAGCGATAACTGACCCAACTTTAAAAGGGCTGAGAGAGAACTAAAGCTGTTGCTACATGAATGGAACCAAGAACGCATAGTTAGCTCCATTTTTTCGAAGGGGTGTGACTGGATCTTTAATCCACCAACAGCCACTCACCGAGGTGGAGTATGGGAACGGCTGATACGATCCATTAGGAGAATACTGCGTTTCATTCTTGGTTCACAGGTGGTCATTGAGGATGTCCTCACAATGACTATAACGGAGACTGAAAAAATTATGAACAACAGGCCTTTGGTAAAGAACAGCTCGGATCCAAATGAGTATGCTCTGCTTACCCCGCAACACTTTTTGCTGCACACATAGAACCTTTTATCATCGATTGAAGAAAGTGGTCTTTGAAGACTTAACGTAAGATGGCGCCAGGTTCAACATCTTTCTGAATTGTTCTGGAAAAAATGGATTACAGCTTATATACCCTCCTTACAGGTCAAACAAAGGTGGGCGAATGAGGCCCCGCAACTTGCAATCGGCGATTAAGTCCTAATTTTCGACAAAGTGGCACCACGCGGACTCTAGAAGAAGGCCGTCGTTGAAGAGATACTCCGATCCGTCTACGGTAAAGTAAGAGATGTCATGTTGAGAACACCACTCAAACCACTGATGAAGGACGTGCGCAGCTTGTGCCTGCTGGAAAACCATGAACCACACAGTAAATGACGTCTCTCTCACGAAGGATACCAGAAAACCCTGCGGGGAGTGTACCTCATTGCGTAGGTATTCGTTTTTGTCCCGCTCCCCTCCATTTAAAAGTTACATAACCATCTTTCTCCTTCTTTAACACTTGACGCATTTCCTTGCCATTCATACCCTTGGCATTATCGCTAATCTCAATTTCTTGACATTTTATATTATTTAACACCATATTGTTTATCCTATACTAGATTGTTCCCCATTTTGGTGGTTGCGCCGTTTTTTGTTTCTCCTAAACCCCTTTTATTCGTTTAAATGCCCTATGCTGGTCACACAAAGATGGACATTATCTCGCTGTCCCAGACTTGAAAACTTTGTGCTTTTCTTATCTGCAGTAATATAAACGTACCCAACTTAATGATACTGTTATCGATTGAAGGGAGATCGCGTCTGCTCAAGTTAACAAGTAAGAACCGGGCCGCCCTAAGCATCTGGTTAATTATAGAATCCGAATATTCTACAATCATGAATTATTCAAACCCAATCGCATAGATAGGTAGAATCACAAGTGCGTTTTTACGAAGGTTGTTACATAGACGAATCAAAAGAACTATCATGGCATACTATGGCAACAAAACAGTACCAGTTTGGCAAGAATTGGACGTTGATTCAGTAATGTAAAATATTCTGAAACCCATCAACACGTTCAATATACGGTTGACATAGTTAACTTCAAATAAAACAAATTTTTAATGAATTGTAATGGAAAAGAGAGTGCCATTGCCTTCATTTTAATCAAATGTCACAGAGGTTTGATCATATGTCGTGGATTTAGCCGATAATTGCTGTCTGCAAATAACATTTTTTGGATATGAAAAGCAGCGATAGTTTCAAAAAAATATCAAGCTGCTTATACGGGAAGGTTTACCGCCTGATCTGTGCTGTATCATCCATATTCTTCTTCCGTTTTATACATGGCAGTGTCCGTTCTCTGCCTGTCAGTCGGGTTTTGAATAAATTAGGTTCTATAACTGATCCGAATAAACGCCTACGTATTTAGAGGGCAACTCACATTTTGGCGATAATTAAAACTTCACTGCTTCTCTTAACCACCTTATCGACGTATGCAATGAGCCAATGCCATTTATCAGCTAGCCTGGCGCAAGATTTTAGGAAAAGGACTGAGTAACAAAATGAAGCGTTACATTTAATCAGAGGAAGAAAGTCTGAGGCATAAGGGTTTTATCTTACATGTGATAGACACCTAAAAGGCTTTTAAATGCTTCTGTTGAATCTTGTGAATTATAAGTTGAATATCCTATTTGCTCAAGATAAAGACAATACATTTAATTTGTTAGTATACTGTAGGCGCGTAATAGACTATTGTTAAAGAAGAAGCTCCGTTACCCCCATCACAATATTTAAACTTCGTGTGAATATATTGGTTGATGATTATTTTTCCGTAATGGAAATTTTTACTTGCCTAAGTTAGTTAATCTCACGCAAAAGCCTTGCTTTGATCGTCGTAGAATTAAATGGCCACACGCATTATTGCACGCTTACCCTTAGCGGAAAATATATATTTTGGCCTTGTAAGTTGATTATCTTACGTTGGTCATGTGACAAGAAATATTGGTGGTTTTCTATTATAAAACATCGACTTCGAACAATGCATCTTTGTTAATTGACACTTGTTAATTTCTCCCAGCATTCCATCTGCACACTCTTCCACCCAACCATGCCAATGCTAAAATTGCACAGTGCAAACGAACCTATTCAAGGCAGATTAAAGAAACTTGGATGTCGACCGACTGTTCGGATCAATGTCACATAAATTTGCTGATCCCCTATGTTGTGTTGAGAACATTCTTGTCAAAGGATGGTCACAACACGGACCGATCGCGGCCCCCAATCAGTGATCGCTCAGGCGACGTATCCAGGCGACAGGGTACGGTGAGGCAGGGGAAGGCAAAACAAACACTGACGCCTCGGCTGCAGACACCCTCAACGCAGGGGACAGAGTGGGGGTCGGTTACCAGGCTGCGGGTGCGGCCAACGGTTACCAGGGCACCGGCGACGGCGAGGTAGGGGTAAGCCAAACAAACACTGACACCTAGGTGCAGACGGTCACAACGCAGAGGGGAGCGCGGGAGACGGTAACAAGGCGGCTCGTACGGCGAGTCGCTAAAACTCAGAGACGCGGCCTATTCAGAGCGGCTCAAACTGGATTGGAAGACTACGCCCGCAGACAAAAGGAGCGACATATAACGAGGGCCAGGAGCCAGAGTATTCACTATCTGAAGATGGATAGACGAGATAACTACCCGAAACGTCAGGTTACAAATAAACCTCTCCCTCTGAATGTCCTTTCTCCTTCTGACTTACAACCTGGGAATCGATTTTTCACTACTATTACGTGAACCAATTCACGTTGTGCATATTTTTAATTTAGTTGGTTTTATAATCGAAGAAGGGGTTAGTTTGGGATGTGGCATGCAGTTAAAACAATTACGAGAAAACAGCATTTGTGCCATCAGTCTTATTCAGCACCACGTGGCTCATCGAAAATGTCAATATGACTAAGTAGGATAATACAACTTAAATCTGGGGAGGATTTCAGTGCCTCGTTTGTTTTTGAATTCATGAATTCGCTTTTAAGACTCGTTGTGTCGTAGAGGGGGTAATTTTGAACAAGAAACGGTTTTCATAGGCTAGAACATTAAACGTTCTGTATAAATTTTTGTCACTGCGTCGCGTCCGAAAATATAGAGCCTTTTGGCTCATGACTTATATTTTCCGAGGTTGGCCTTTTAACAAAATGCTTTAACTTAACTGTCCTTTGAAATTCGAAAGTTTTAAGTTCGGTCTATTTAAAGGCACCATGCACTTGCTGTGGCGGTTAAATTTTCCATAGTGGAAGCTATTTAACGAAATATATAGAATATACTTTCATCCAGACTTTTCCCACCAGACATAGATATGAATTGATAAATCTTCGATAGTCTGGCTGATATGTCAAAGGTGCGGAACTTCGCATTTTGGTAGTTCTTAGCCTGTAGTGACGAGCACAGTATCCTTGTTTACGCAATATAACAGTTTGGCTAAATTTACGAGGCCTCACCTGATTTAGATCCGTATACTTTATTCAAAACACAATATTCGAAAAAACATTCGTTGCGGTTCTCAACGAATTAAACGAATCAAATCAAAAAGTTCCTCCTAGTTGACAAAAGTTCTGGAGCTTCCTGGGTGAACGCCTAAACTCATCCATCACTGTGAAGCGAGCCCTATTTGACTTGTAAGCATGTGGAAGTTTCAAACCCATTTGAAGCAGACATTACAAGCTAAAAATGTGATTGATGCAAAATATAGCCAGAGACATTGTTAAATTGCCTTAAAATTTCAGGAGAGCCAATTTAATTAAACGAATACTTTCGCAATACTGAGAAATTAATAGTTTTATTTCATAATATTTTCTGACTTCCTTTTATGTTTACCTGTAGATGTGTTTAGCATATCGGTTATAATCAAGCATGTCGTCAACCCTTTAAGGTATAGGAAGCAATACTTGCTTAGAAGTTAGGATATAGATTTCAGTGTAGCTTCCGAAACCAATTTAATATAAAACTTGATTTGCAGAAAGCAGATAACAAGGTTTTAATAGACACATTTTCATGGCAATTGCAAACTTGTTGTTCATTTTGCAAAGGTGAGACCTAGGAATTCAAATTTGCTGGAAAGATTTTACTTTTTTCTACGAATAGAAATTTTAAACTTGCACTGCAAATGATCTGTAAAGGTTTCTATCGAAAACATTTGCCGATTATTTTGATTATTAAACAACGGATTGCTCTTCGTTTTTTGGTCCATGATATTTCAAGTCCAATCAGATTTCTCTTTTGGATAAGTACGATAGCACTTCCGTGGAAACATGCAATTTATGACCTGTGCCCAACGATTAAGGATGTAGCGTTAGGAAAACGCTGATAAGTTTCCTTTGACAAGGAACTTCGTTCATTGACTTTCAAAAAACAAGTAATTTTTCATTTATTTTACCTTCATTTTCCTCAGAAGAGGAAGAAGAAGTGGAGGCGATTCCTGGGACCTGGTTATAATTAAGCTGACGTTTCGGAAACTCTCTCGTCTCCATCGTCAGAGCCATGTCCGTTTCCTGCCGTTTGTCTTGAGAGAATGCATCCTGTCTTCAGTCGGGTTTCATAACGGTGCCTCTTACGCGCGTGTAAATCGATTGGACCGATCGATTGGAGGTGGTTGTTTGAATTTCCCTCTTCCTCGCGGGTGCCTTCACGGGAATGAGTGCCACCTTTTTTACACGACTCCTGATAATTTAGACTTTCTTCCTTCGTGGGTTTATGGTCGTTTGCGTCTTTTTCGCCTTTGCGGGCGCACCCACGAGCAATTGTGCCATATCGTTTAGGAGATCCTTGTTCGTTGACACGTTCCTCCTTTGTGGGCGTCGGCCGTCTGTCCTGTTTGCCTTCTTTTGCCTGGCCTGTTGCCCCGTTTCGGGCGGAGGTGAGCCCTGCGCGGAGCGCTTGGTAGGCCGGATGAAGGTCCATGGCTCTGTTAAGTGTGCCATTGGAGGACCAACTTTCCAATAGTAATCTGGCCATCTTGTCATTGGCTCGGCCTACTATTCTTGCTTTTTCAAAGGCGAAGGTGTGGTTCTTCTGCTGTACATGCTCATAGACCATAGACAGTTCATTCTTGTATTTGATTGTGAGCTGATGCTCATGCAATCTTGTGCCCAGGCGCCTGCCCGTTTCACCAACATACCTTGCATTGCAATTTTGGCATGGTAAGCTGTAGACCACTGACTATTGTTCTGTCAATGGAAGCGGGTCTTTGGGCTTCATCACTTGCTGTCTGATAGTGGATTCAGGTCTATGGGCCACACCAATCCCAAAAGGTTTAAGGATTCGCGCAGTCGCCTCTGAAACGTTTTTGATGTAGGGGATTGCGAGCCAAAATTTGGGATCTTCTCCTTTTGACCGCTCAGGGTGCGGCTTCTTGAGGCATCTGCGTATGAAGGACTTCGGATAACCGTTGGCTTGAAATAGTGTATACAAGTACGCAATCTCCTCCTTCCTCCCTGTGTCGTCGCTGCAGTGTGTCTGAACGCGTTGGAAAAGGGTCCTAACACAACTGCGACTGTGCTTCCTTACCAAGGATTCACAATGGACCGTAAAGTCTGCTAAATAATTTTTAACCCGCATCCAACACCTGGAAGTGGAGGCAGACGAAGTGATGGTGTCGTTTGACGTGACCTCCTTGTTCACCTCTATTCCACCCGCTCTGGCTATCGACACGATTGAAAGTCTTCTACAAGAGAAATACGATGAAACAGACCAAAAGCTCAAGCGAGTTCATATAATCAAGCTCCTGGAACTGTGTCTAAAAACTTTCTTCCCGTTTAATAACCAGATCTACGAACAAAAGAAGGGGACACCAATGGGCTCGCCCCTGTCTGGTCTTGTTGCCGAGGCTGTTTTACAGCGGCTCGAGCAACTGGTCTTCAGCTCTTCTCCCCCGAAATTCTGGGCCAGATACGTGGACGAAACGTTTGTAATTATCAAAAGGAGCAAAGTGCAGGCTTTTAAGGAGCTTTTGAATTCTATCTTTCCCGACATCCAGTTCACTATGGAAGAAGAGGCCAACAATCAGTTATCCTTCCTCGACGTACAAGTGACAAGGTTGGAAAACGGGAAGATAAAGACAACGGTCTACCGCAAGGCAACTAACACGATGCGCATTCTCCACTTCAGAAGCAATCACCCCGTTGGTCATAAACGCAGTTGTGTTAGGACCCTTTTCCAACGCGTTCAGACACACTGCAGCGACGACACAGGGAGGAAGGAGGAGATTGCGTACTTGTATACACTATTTCAAGCCAACGGTTATCCGAAGTCCTTCATACGCAGATGCCTCAAGAAGCCGCACCCTGAGCGGTCAAAAGGAGAAGATCCCAAATTTTGGCTCGCAATCCCCTACA
Source organism: Ligula intestinalis (assembly GCA_036362985.1). Taxonomy (NCBI): domain Eukaryota; kingdom Metazoa; phylum Platyhelminthes; class Cestoda; order Diphyllobothriidea; family Diphyllobothriidae; genus Ligula; species Ligula intestinalis. The sequence goes on along the minus strand of JAYGXS010000001.1, from coordinate 42,614,922 downwards.
TCAAAAACGTTTCAGAGGCGACTGCGCGAATCCTTAAACCTTTTGGGATTGGTGTGGCCCATAGACCTGAATCCACTATCAGACAGCAAGTGATGAAGCCCAAAGACCCGCTTCCATTGACAGAACAATAGTCAGTGGTCTACAGCTTACCATGCCAAAATTGCAATGCAAGGTATGTTGGTGAAACGGGCAGGCGCCTGGGCACAAGATTGCATGAGCATCAGCTCACAATCAAATACAAGAATGAACTGTCTATGGTCTATGAGCATGTACAGCAGAAGAACCACACCTTCGCCTTTGAAAAAGCAAGAATAGTAGGCCGAGCCAATGACAAGATGGCCAGATTACTATTGGAAAGTTGGTCCTCCAATGGCACACTTAACAGAGCCATGGACCTTCATCCGGCCTACCAAGCGCTCCGCGCAGGGCTCACCTCCGCCCGAAACGGGGCAACAGGCCAGGCAAAAGAAGGCAAACAGGACAGACGGCCGACGCCCACAAAGGAGGAACGTGTCAACGAACAAGGATCTCCTAAACGATATGGCACAATTGCTCGTGGGTGCGCCCGCAAAGGCGAAAAAGACGCAAACGACCATAAACCCACGAAGGAAGAAAGTCTAAATTATCAGGAGTCGTGTAAAAAAGGTGGCACTCATTCCCGTGAAGGCACCCGCGAGGAAGAGGGAAATTCAAACAACCACCTCCAATCGATCGGTCCAATCGATTTACACGCGCGTAAGAGGCACCGTTATGAAACCCGACTGAAGACAGGATGCATTCTCTCAAGACAAACGGCAGGAAACGGACATGGCTCTGACGATGGAGACGAGAGAGTTTCCGAAACGTCAGCTTAATTATAACCAGGTCCCAGGAATCGCCTCCACTTCTTCTTCCTCTTCTGGGGAAAATGAAGGTTAAATTATCTCTGGACAGCGAATATTTTCGCATATTAATTTTTCATTAAACTTTGGTTTAAAAAAGTGATAACGTATTTGTCTACGCGGAAGATATTGGACTCACATAGCCTAGTGCCTGGAAAGCAAGTGTGTGAACTCAATCTGAACTGCTGCATAATTAACGATGCAGCCATCTTTAATAATTGCCGAAAGTGTAGCAGAGGCAACACAACATTGCATGAAATACAAATTACTCCCTTTATCGTCATATTTGACGTGGTTCTTTGCAAGCAACGTACGTCTACGAGAAGACAATGTGGCTATGCACTTAAACATCCTTTCTTTCTTTATAATAATTTCATTTTGATGGAAATTCTTTGCTCAATAAAACTGCTTTTTTTTGAGTACCAATGAAGTGCATGTGTGTGTCAAAACAGTATTTAACTGCCTCCGATACTAAAAGATGAAAGATTATGCATTAAAATACTAAGTGGACACGCGAATCGTCAATCAACTCGCTGTCATTCCATGGTAAGGAGATTTTCTACTTCTGCCAGAGAGAAAATCTTGTGACCTGCTGTGTGGACAACACAGCATGTACAAATGGTTTTGATTAAACCATAATTAATAACAGGAAGCTGATTATCTAATCCATAACTCTACGCTAAATCCCAATGTATGTAGAATCCACGATCATGAAAGTGAAGTGACCTGTTTATAATCTAAACGCTTAACCAGAAAAACCATCTTTGACCTACCATTAGATTAAAATTACGCGCTGGGCAAACGAAACTAAATATAAATTATAAAGGAATGCAAGCAGTTATCAAAACTGAAAAGACTGGGGCTCACGCGCTGTAAGCCTGTAAGTTAATCTGCAAATATTTAACAATAACCTGTGTTTCATCAGGCCTTTACATTTATATCGTTATTTAGTAAATAAATTTTACGGGTTGCTAGAAAACATAGTACGGTTGTCAGGGGAGAGGGAATCAAGGTCAAAATCTGTACGGCGTTAAAGGGACTGGTATTCGGCCGAGATGATAAGCTGCTAGTCGTTGGATTAGTGGCTTTTTGCCATGGTAACTACGGCGCCACGACTAAGTTTTTTTGGGTGCACAGGGCCGGTCGGCGTAACCTGATGTCGGCCGCTTCTGCCGTAGCCAACAGACGCTGTCCAATAAATTTTGAATAGGTTGGAGGCAAATTGTAGATCACTCGGAAGACATCTTTTGCATGCACGCGATGATCTGAGTCCACCAGGTGCGCTGGTATGGAACTATTGATACCCTTTAGTTAGCCTTTTCCTAACCATGCTGGAATGTGTCCTCGAACTCTTCTTGATAAACGCCGGCTCGCGCGACCAATATATCTTGCCCCACAGAAGCAGGTAAATGAATATATTCACAAAGAGGTGGTCTAGACTGACAGTTTGTCCTTGGTCTCTCTGTATAGGGTGAAAGTAGTCAAGAACTGTACGTAATCGTAGGCCACTGGGAAGATGCTTGCTACAGCTTGATGTAGGCGCCTCGAAGACAAACGCAAATTCACCAATTAATTTTCGTATTTCTTTACTGGATATTTTCAAAAAAAACCCTGTTTCTACATCAGCTGGACATAGGCCGCCTATAGACCAGCACCGTTTTCAGTGCTATCTTTGTCAGCCTAAATGGGTGAGTCATCATGATAACTATTATTAGCAGGCAGCAGAAAAGTGAAGCAATTACTATCTCAGATGCTGGCCATGAAACAATTATGATAAGTAGAGCAACAATCAGGGTTGAATACACTGGCCATTAATTGCGCTAAGCATGCGCTACTTGAGCAGCTGCGTCCGTAACCGAAGATGCGGTTGGTTGCTAGTCCGGGCCATCTGGCGAACGTCATAACATTTCTTCAGCCACTTCGTATCCAGCTTTTCACACTAGAAACTGCTGCTAAGTGAAAGCACATTATGAAAGAATTAACCGAAAATCTTGAAGTGGTTCTTAATAGAAACGTGTTGGTTTTTAATTTTCAGACGAGCTGAAGTTGATTCAAGTAAATGTGCTATCGCCTGAAAGTTTAACAAAATTTGGAAGTGTGTTTTTGATTCGAAAAGATAACTTCACTAGTGTTTGCTTTATTATCATGCACCATGATCGAAAGTTGTATCCTTCGCACCAAGATGTCGACTTATCAGCGAGTTTATTTTCGATTGCCTTCATCAAATAAATTTTATGCATATGACTGTAAATGAATTAGTAATTCCTTTCACTTGATTTTTAAAGTCCTAAACATTTAAAATAGGTTAAAGAACGCATGATTAAAAATAATTTTCTTGACTGCGTTTATAGAAATTTAATTGTTCTTTAAAGTTTCTATTTCAAGAAATTATACCTTTGAGGTTAACCAAAACTTTTAGTGCAGGTATGACTGCTTTCAAAGTCTACAATCAACGTGCTGTATATATTGTGTACAAGAAAACTCTCATATTTATTCAAGTCAAAAACGACGCATATACAAAGGGTCACAAAATTGTGCAGTTGTTGAGGGGTGCGTTGTAGACATAATGACCATTATCAGTAGCTGCACAGATAAGAGTCTTCTCGAATGACAATTGCATTGTTTTAAAAATCTTAATAATACGACAATTTGAATGAACAAAATGCCAATGATTCCAGTATAAGGTTCAACGAAGAACAAATGTTCTGCTGAATGTGTGAAAGAATGCATTTTGGTCCATATTTTGCATTGAATATATCTGAGCCTACACAGGATCTAAATCGGTGCGAAAAAGTCATATTATTTCAATAGTCCTCCCTTCCAGAGCGCAGTCTTTGTCGGCGCCCAGAAAAAAGGTTGTTTACAACTCAGCATCGTGGCGTGGAAGGAGATCCTTACGATTAGGCTGCACAATTCTTTGTATAAAAAGCTATTTTATATTTAAGATTGGAAAACACGTTTAAAAATTCCGGTTGACATTTTATGAGACTAAATATCTGCCGTGGGAAGCGGGTGTGCTGTATCAAAATATTTGTTTAATCAGAACAGTCAATATAGAGTTTAACGCATCAGAAAATGATTGATAATTTTACGATGTAGCCCTGAAATAAAACAGAGAATTAGAATAGTCGTTATTTGATAAATCGTACTTGTCAGTATGTCGCATGAACATATATACGCCATTTTCTGCTTACAGTGTTGGGAAGAATTCTAATTCACCTCCAAGAACAGCACGCCAAAACCCAATATTTATGTAGTATGGGACTAGTGGTAATTTAGATCATACAATTGGGGCAGTACAGAAGAAAGAAAATGGCTATAAAGATAGAGTTTATAAAAGGGGAAAGAAAACGAATAATCATTTAATGAACAAAAAGCTCGTCATAAATAACATGTGAAACTACGTAAATATCGGGAACTGCTAAAATGGTCTGGAGGAGCACAAACAGCCACAAATTGCCGAGATAAGTGTGAAGTAAAGCAAAAAAAATAAGATAAAAAACCTCATGTCACTGATAAATATAAGCCTCAAGTGAAACGTAAGTAAACTAATAATAGACAGGTTAACTAAAATAAGGTTAGCTAACTTAACTAAAAAGAGATCTAGAACTAAAAGTAAAACTAATCAGGCTTGATGATAAATTTAAAGCAAAACTAAACCTCAACAGCAAAGAAAATAAACCATAAGCCACTTGGTTTTATTTATTGCGTAAATTTTTGTAGACAAACAAACGATTATTTTAAAAAATTCTGAATCTTAAACCTAACTTCCATCCAGTTTTGATTTACTAAAATGACAGTGGCCTGGTGAACATGCTATTAAAATTTTGATTTTCTTGCTTCAAATAGTTTTCCCCATACCAAAACATGCTTGCTATTTTTCTTATACCAAAGTCGCACTCACGCGAGATAGGGTTGAAATTTTTCCCCAGATTTTAGAAAGGAACGGATTGTTTTAGCATCCCATTAAGGCCAGGCTTCGTAGTGTTAAAGCAGTCCAGCCCTTTTCCGCAAGAAACCTGTTGTGTGATAAATGACATAGCTTTGGAATAGGTGGTGCAGTCAAATATTTGAGTGCAGACTGTCAGATAAATGTAGGAATTACAATTTAATTTAGATTGTTGGTTAAGTTTTTCATAGCATTATTTACTTATTTATTTATATTTTTCCTCTCGGGACTGCATACTAAGCCTAAAGCTTCATTTGAAGTTTGTCCATTTCCAGATAGAAAACGATCGCCGATTAACTTGGGTATTACAGACAATATACATAAGATACCTCTAAATTAGAACAGTTTGCTTGGCAAATAAGAATTGACTGAGGATACTTTGCACGCCAAGTTTTACATCATAAAATACGTAGTTACCTAAAGTAGAAGCAAGCATTAGGACAGCCAAATATATGATATATATTAGATTCTTAAAGGTTTCCTGAAATTTTGAAGTAAATTTAGATTTGAAAAATTTACCTCGGCTTGTGGTACTGATTATCATGATGTCTTTAGCTATTTTCGTCATGTCAGTATGCTGCCGTGTAAGTCTTTGTCTGGCCACCTGCAAGATGCATGCCCTGTTTAAATGGCTGTTAAGTAGCGCGAAGTTTTCTTATTTCTTTAAATTGCCCTTATATTTTTGAAGAAACTAGAATCAATGCACAAAAATATGCTTTCTTACCCACTTTGTTAGCAACTTATATGTTCGCAACATTTTATACTTGAGGGAAGGAAACCTTCCGGTGTTTTAAAAAAGCGTTATAAATTGCCTAATAATTTTGCACCGTTGCGCACAAGGTTCCCCAGATATGTGGTATATTCATACTGTCTTAGGAAGAGCACGCATGCGTCTGCACTTTGGCAAAGAGGTTTCATGTTATTTATTAAATTTCAGGATGGATATGCATGATATTTTATACCATATAAGCAACATCAAAAAATTAACAGTTACGATGTGTTATACATGAATATTTTATGATCTTTTTGGTCTTATAACTGCAAGCGTTTTGAAAAGCAAAGGATACGTGTCCTTTAAGTACAATTTGCTTCCGAAATAATGCAATAACGAACGTTGTTGCGTACAGTTTCTAGCAGATCCATTTGACGTTACACGGACATCAAACATCAGTGATACATTAGTGAAAAGACAATTTTTCTAGTGCAGGCTTTTTGTCGGCAACCGGAAAGGAGTTTGCTTAGAAGGCATTATCCAGATTTTACTGAATTATCTTCAGATTTGACTGCAAAAAAATGTATATCATGACTCCAATTAAGTAAATTGTTCGAAGTGAAAATAACTGTCAGAATTTCAAAGCGAATTTCATCATCGATCTTGGTGGAGCTTGAGGGTTCAGAATTATCTCTTATACGTGTAAAAGCCTTAAGCTGAAGTTGCCCAAATTATACAGGTGTGAGATGGGAAACTTTGAATAGAAAAGCAGTGATGTACATGAAGTGGCATACACATAACGGAAAGTATCATTTTAAATTAGCTTTTAGGCAAGAGAGGGAAGTGTAAAGCCGATGCGATGCTGTTACGTAGACTTGCAATATTGTAAAAGACAACCCATATCCGTTTTAAAGTGTTTTTTTTTATAACAGTTCACAATAACTGCTATGTGAGAGATGCTTTACGATTCCGAAAATCCACATTTGGTTGCTAATTTTTTAATCTATCTTGGCATACGTGCTGTTATCCAAATTTCCAAATGTCCTTACTCATGTCCTTACATTATGATGACACGAAAACCTACCAGAAAAATTACGAAGAAAGTATAGAAGCACAATAAATTTGTCTGCTCAGACTAGAACGCTTATTTTGCTAGCCAAGTTTAGCTGTACAAAACAGCTAACCATTAATGTCGCAAAAACCAACGAACCTCACTGCACTCCGCACTTATAAGTATTTGGTGTATCTAAAGCCTTTGCACGACTGTCTCGGGGTATACAGTCGGAATCTGTACAACTGCGTGTGTTTTAGTTATAATTCAAGCCGCCTGAAAAAATTAAGTTGTCACTTTCTATGATTACTTTAGGCTCGTGGGACCTTGCATTTTAGTTGCATGTTGTCAAGACAGGGACGAATTAAGCGCCGTTGAGTTGTTCTTCCGCAGTTTTATGCGTACTCTACTGTTTATCTATTTTGCGCCACTTCTGAAGAAAAAAATACATATATTTCTTGCCATTTAAACTGCTCTATCTTCTACCTCTTATGTAGGTTGATGGGCGCCACACTTCTGTGTTTAACCAGATGTTCATGAAATGCGAGGAAGCCTATCTTCATCGTCATAGGGAATGCCTTACCAAAGGTTTGTCTCATGTGTCCCAGTCTGTCGTCTATTTTATAAACGTGCTGATAAGCGACATTGCGTAGGAAGACATACAGTCAATGTCCTCGTTGGACGAATCGCAATGTAAGAACTAGGACACCAAATAGATTGCCTTGGTATGGCAATCACATGCAAATGCGTTTGTATTCGACTTGAGTTTTGTTATTTAAAGCCAATACTTGAGTCGTATAGGTTCCTTTCATGAACATCGTAGCTCTCAGGTCATATCAACCCATGCGCAGTCCGAGAACATTAACATATACTCACTGGTTTAACCTTAACTTACACTTTCTCCATCGTGAATCGCCCGTGCTGAATTCTGTGTTTGAATTCAAACGAAGGTGCGGACACACGTCTTTTAATTCAAACAAATGAGTTCTTGGATCAGAAAATAAAGACCGCATTTTTCTCTTTGCATAATGACCATTTACTGGAGTCAAAAGCAACGTTTAAATTGTTCGCAAATTTTGCTGCTCTTAGGTGGCACATCTTGCATCTTAAAATGAAATGCTTTTTCCTAGCATGAATCACTAGGTTGTCAAAAGACTTTAGTCAAGGATTTTTGTACTTTATCTCTAAAATTAGACCTTACGCTCGTTTAGCCTCAGGTTACAAGTGGTGGCAATTTTTTTATTTTTTTACCTGTTGGAATTCTTAGGGAGGCAGCTTCCGAAAATTGTTTTAATAAACTCTATCTGCATTTGAATTCACGCTTTTAATGAATGTTTATCCGGTTGTGTGCGATTTGAAACGTGTACAGTGCTTGCCAGCTACACCTTTATTCACTATCTGTGCATAAAGTTTGAGATAAAAGATGACCAAAATATAACCATTTCCGTACCTGAGCATGTCTACAGGAAAAAGTCAAAATATCTAAGTTAATTGTTTAGAAAAAGGATCATTAATGAGGTCAGTTTTCGTTATGAATTTGGCGCAAACATCGAGAAAACTAAAAAGGCAAGGTGTACACACGTGGTATGTAAGCCTTTTATTCCTTTTTAGTGTTTCGATACTTCCTCTTGAGTTAAAATTTTATTCACTTTTATGAATGTTCATAAGTGGTCCTCACGTACTTAAAAACGTGAAATCCATCGAACGCTTAGCATATGCTAATAAACATCTCTAGAGATTTCTGCACTTAGCGAAACTGCTCGGAGTCCGATGTAACATAAGCTGTGAATTCAAACCAAAGTGCAAGTTATGTTTTTCTGTTGCGCTAGCGTAGACAATGCTTAATTGCACTTTTCAATTGTAACTACACAAGGTATGAACACTCCTTAGCAGAATAAAACGTGCTTTCTGAAAAGAAACCACAGCTAATATTACAAATTCAGAGTATTAGACAGCTTGTCTTTAACACTAAACTTGAATTGTGTTTAGCCTGTCTTCGGCAGATTCCTACTATACTATGGCGTCCAAAATCTAAGCGTTTCACGAGTTCTCGTTTAACCAGAATTAAAAGTGTATTGCTTAAAAAGACTGCACAAAATGAATAACCATAATTTACGTCAGACATTTTAGCTAGCGGGAATTATTGTCGCAAGAGGAAATGCCTGAACTATGCATATTTGGAGGAGCTAGTGCAAGTGTTCATGGCAGAGAATAGTTTTCATCTTTCCCGTTGGGAAACGCGGAACATTAACTTGTCCCTAATAGCGTAAACCATTCAAGTGCACTATAGATAAATTTTGAATTTCACTTTAGGGTTCTCAGTTCTGAGCGAAGAAAATTGTCGATCTCAGTCTTTAATTCATTTTGTGATGACTATCATCCATATAGTTTTCGTGTTTAAGTGACCAGCTGCACAGACAATAGAAAAAAACTGCAGTGTAAAGCTGATAAGCACTATATCTGTTCTGTTTGAATAATGCAAGCAGGGGAATCATGATTTATTATTATCTAGATTTACACCTCTATACCCAATGAGCGACATATCTCTTCCATGCCCGCAAAACAAATGAGCAGGTTAAAGGTAGAAATGAGACCCTTACATCCTCAAATTTGCACAACAGACATTTGCCTTGTTTGGTATGTACCAGATACTTCTTTAAAGAATAATAGGCGTACCGTTTTTGGGCCAATGGATATCACATATGCTTAGTTACAAGAATACTTCTATCATAGGTTAGTTATAATATAAACGCAAACGAGATATTTTGTCATATCATCAACAATATCCAGTGTAGAATGGTTTCAGACTTGAAAAACAAACACAGAAAACACAGTGGTTAAGGAAACTGAACAAGACAGCCAAATAAACATTAAAATGACGCAACAGAATGCTCCTGGATGGAGACAACTTCGCATTCACGAGATAAGACCAGATGACTGCATAACAACTGACCTGCCGAATGGGGTTTACTAAGAAGAAAATAAATAATAGGGCACGAGGTTCATTCAAAGCATGACAATTTTTACCATCTTCAAGGTCATTTCGAATCTTAAAATAACCCAAATTAAAATGATGGACATTATCCTTCAAAATAGTGAGCAAGTTTTGAAGCTCTTATGTAACTGCTGCATAAACCTAAGCAATAAAATGGATTTTAATATGCCACATTCTGTGGCCATATTCTTATTTTTATATCTTTGGGCGATTGACGGAAATCGCAGGAACGAATTTCGATATTTAAGCTGAATATATTAAAAGGGGGCTTGCTTAAAATACTGTTAATATGATAGCTGTAATTTTTTATCCGACGCCTGTCGAACCGCAAGGGTCCTCTTCAGACAATGTCATAATTTTTGAACATTTTATTACTTTACTTTTTTTTACCTGCTTGATTACGTGAACGCAGTTAACAGCGTTTGTTAAATATTAGCCGAATGCAGCCATTATGCAGACCTGATATCTACTCTATTACGGTAACAGCTCTAAATAAAAGGAAGTGTGTAAATAAGAAGCATATGTTTTTAAAATTTTTTTCACAATTGTGGGACGAGGCCTTTAAACCGGCAACGAAAGCTTCCGAAACAAACATATGTCTATAACGGACAACATGCGATATGCAAATGTTACAGAGGATTGCCAGCAAACGTAACAAATAGAAAGTCATGAATTGTTTCCTTTCACTAGCAATATCTTTTATACTGCACGTGTAGACAATGACATTTTGCAAATACTTCGAATAAAATTGTGTAGGAAACATTAGTCTGTGATGCCCGGGGTTGTTACGCGTGTAAATTGGTTTGATTCTCCCTCGGGGTCACTTCTGGACGCCAGCTGAAACCAGGCCTCAAAACGTCGATAGGGGGGACGAAAAACAGCCTGCCAGACTTCCCTTCGTTCCGCCTTCCCTTTGGCTCCCAATATTACGCCTCCAATGAAGTCGTTCGTGGTTCCCCGATCGTAGTCCCAGACGGTTATCTCTAAAGTGCGCTTGTACACATCGGCGGCGTCCATGACATAGTAGAAGACCTAACAAAAAGGAATCCAAGTCTTCACCAAGGTAAAAAGTGATGTATAGTTACGCAGAAAAACAACAATTGCAAGAACAGAGCTACCTGCGAAGCAAATTATATTACCACACAGGATATTTTGTATAATATTTTGGGAACATTACATACGCAAACAAAAAAATCAGATTATCGCTCCGGAAAGTGAATTGGGTCAAAGAAAACTAAGTTAATAAATGGTTGTCAGTAATCTACAATGCCTATCTGCAAAATTCCCAATGGGTGCTAATAAACTGCTAATAATTTCTTTGAAAAGAGAAACATGTTTCGGAATATTAGTTTTATGATGTCAATAATGTTGTCGGAAGCGAACGGCAATGAGATCTAGCAATAATGTTTCTTTATTTCATACTTACATGAATACGGACAAAAACAATATGACACAACCAACATATAATTCGTATGCGAACACCTTTAATTCACTTTTAATTTCATGATTAAGAATAATCATTACGACTAAATATTACGCGTCGCCCCTTATCTAATTGTAAGACGATAAAGTGATTAAGTTGACAAATGTTTTCATGGCAGAAGTATATAAAAAAATTAATCCCCTGTAGTTGCTCCCTATTGCAGTTTCAATAATTCACGGTAAAAGGAACATTTTAACGGGCCAAGTTTGTTAGTTTACTTAACAGCTTCGGACGAGGTAATGCAGAGCTTGATTTGTTGCCTCAATGATAATATTTATTACTTAAGTATTAAAAGGGTATACCGATTTAATAAAAAGAATCTGAGGCGCATTTTCGGCTTACGTTAGTCTTTTTTAGGCTAATATGTGTAAATAAGATATTGTCCTATGTTAGAAGATTAATTATTCACAAACGATTTCAATTTATTGACAGAGGAGAACGTTTAGATGGTCACAATAATTTCCCACCCACTACCACAAACAAACTCAATTAAAAGCTCATAGCTTCCCTTTGCACATCAATAAAAAATGATAAATCCTCCGTGTTAATCTATCGGCCTGATTATGAATCAACAAATACGATCGTTCACTATTTTATCTTTGTTACCTGGATTTATCCACACTTGTAGATTAACAAGACAAATGGATTTGGTAGGTTTTAAACTCTAATAGACTTCTGTAACTGAATAGATGGAGCAAACAGTTGGTTACCTAACGCACTCGAATAAAATTTTATATAAGTCGAAGAAATTTGAAAAGCAGCAGATATTTCTCAGAGGCATTCATGTTAAAAATATCTCCTAGTTGAATTTAAAAAAACTAATTCCTTCACCACAATTGTTGCAATTCAAATTTAAAATCATCCACTTTTTGCGAATATTTCTAAAAAGGAAACAGATAAAGGAGATAAGTTACACTTAATGTATTTCTACGACCATCAAGGTTTGGAAAAATCTGTGTATTAAATTAATTGAAGGTTTTTTCAGCCGCATGTTTAGTACTATTATCAGGGTGTTTAGGTTATGGTAGATTTCTTAAAGCTAATTTCCTGGCATCTTTATTATGCTACCAAATGGTGCGAGCAGGTTTAAACGTAAGTTAGAAACTTAGGTAGGCATAGAGTGTAAGCGCTCGAATGATCCTTCAGTTTAGAAACTTTTCAATGACGCATAGCCATTTTATTTCGAAACACATGAACTGTGCTTCTCAACATTGAGAATAATATAGTTTCAACAGTAAAGTCATCTTAATTTCTTTGGCGTGAAGATAAACCCTAAGGCAACCAACTATTCTTTCCCCGCATGCTGCAAATATTCTGCTTCTTATATCCCCATTAAGTAATGTTTCATGCAAGCGGAGTCGCCAGTCTCACACACGTGAGAACCTAAGTGGTCTCAAAAGGGATAAATCATTAAATTATGACTACTAAGTCTCCATAGGAACATTCCTACTGCCACATCAGGACCCTCAAATCCATGCTAGGTAACGTGTCATGGTAGATCAAATACACATTTTATCTTTCACAGTTTCAGACTCTGTGCTAGATAAAGTAATGCTAAAACTCACTTACTCCTCCCACCCTTTTGCGTACACTAGTGGTTTGCCAAAGCCAAAGTGAAGTTAAATGATTGTTGGCTTATGTTATGCAATGGTAGCTTCTGTCTTTACAGCACCTTGAATCTAAAATTGTGAGACGCCTTAACAAATCAATAAAACAGGTGCAATTTCAATCATGCACTTTTTGAAAGAGGTATTAGCATTTCAGCCTATGGCAATGGAGTAGCTGAGTCACTAAAGTGGAAGTGGGCTCAATGGTAATGCCGATGACTTCCTTACTATTGATTCCGCTTTTACTTCTCTCCTCCATACATCCGTTTTCGAGCCTTTCGGACGGCTAGATGCAGTTGTTGACGTGATATAATTTCCTATTGCACCCCTAAAATGCACACATTCAAACATCAATATCGTCCTGTTGGCAGTATCAACTTTTTATGGGCACCACCTTCAAAATTGTGTGCTGTGTTTGTCAGCACTTCGTAGAACCGGAGACAAACGTGGTGGTACGCTTCGGAGCGGCTCTGGCAGTACCAGCCACCCACGTGTTCTCCCCCCTCCGGTCTGCTTGGGTTGGTCGTGATTCCGGGACCCGGTGGGAGACGTAAGGAGAATATGGTAGATGAAACGCAAGTTTGCCATCATTTAAAACTAATCCGTGCATAAACTACCAGGTTTGTCTTCAGCTTGCTGAGGGAAAACATTCAAGTATCTTCAAAATCAATGGTCGAATTATCATAAGAGTGCCTCTTTAACGAAACAGTGCACCTGGAGTAAACCACATGGTAAATGTGCTTGATCAAACAGAAGCAGGAATTATAAACATCATATAATTTCGTGACCTCTTATTCAATTGCCACTAAAGACGTTTAAAGAAGTTTGGGATCCTAACAGTTTTCACACATGGAGGTATGGTGAAACACGCAGGTGCAGGGCGAGTCGCCAGCGCTCGAGTTTCTTTTCGATAGTTATTATTCCTTCTCGAGACTAGGCCGGAGTGTTCGGGGGACAACTGAGTATAGGCCTGAAACCGCTGTAGTTTTCTACAAGAAACTTTTTTACGAAAAAAACTATAGTTATCTTGGAGAAACAGGCCAACAATTGCAGACCCACTTACACGAACACAAACAAACGACTAGGAAACTATACCCAAACTACCAGCTTGCAGCTTACATCGCAGAGACTGGCCACGACTTCGATCATCAAGAAGCGACCATCGTTAGCCGGAGAACCTCAAACGTCAGCTTGAGGCATGGTTCTCTGATGTCAACTCTGTCAAAAGGCATCTAGATTTGCCCACGTCCTACATAGTCTTACGCCACTTTGTGCTAGTTTTAAGTCATTTTCGACGCCAGGCCTGAGTGGGTGGGGTACAAGTGAGTGTGGTGTAGGCTGAGCAAGTGCATTATCACTTTCAAATAATTCACTTGCAGCTCATCGTCTCTGCTTTCGACATAATAATAATCAAACGGTGGATACCGTTAAAACCATAATGAGTAGAAATTATACTAATGTAGATGTTTATGACATACTACCTATGAACGGTGACTAAATGTGTGGAAACAGTAGTTTGAGTTAGCTTCACAAAACGCTATGCCATCAAGGGTTGTCATCCAGAAACCCAATTTCGTTCTTAAAAAATACATTGCCTGCCTTAAATTTAAGGACATAAATTGCGCTCAAACAAATAATATATGCATTTGTAGTGAAGTATATGCGAATCTATAAGAATATTAAAAATCACTTACAAAGATTTGTGCTATATGAAGTATGCATTTTATTTATTGACTGTCATTATCCTTATAAATTCAAACACTTTTTTGTAAAAAAACTGCAACCAAGTATGCTTCAGTTTAAAAAATAAATTAAGTCTTATACGACTTGTTCGATCAAATAAATGGTGTTTTTCGGTTTTGAACTACCTTAACAATGTTTACTTTAAATTTTGGTAGGTTGCTAAACTAATGTTTTTTGTTTCACTTACATGATATTTTACATGAACATAAACTATTACGAATGCGTATCATAGACCACGCACAATTTTGCATTGAATGCGAACCATGTAGTAGACTTTACGAACAGCCCTAATAAATGGAAATATGTCATGTTCTAAGAATGAAAATTCATAGCCTTAGAATCAATTTAAACCAAAAATAAGCCTTTTCTTATCTATAACACGTGAGCTGATAAGAATCACGACTAAATAGGTAAATAAGATTACTTTTGTGAAATACATTTAAAATTAGATGATTGTAAAAAATAAATCGACACATATATATATTAATGATTACTTGTTGTGCATTGGAATCTGTCAAGGCGGCCGAAAAGTACCTATTACAAAGCATGCATCCTGGTTTGACTAAAGTAATTTTGGATAAATAGCCCTACAACTGTACTTAAGTTTTACTTTCCAATCAAAAAAGCATGTAAGTATTTCGTTAATATTTCGGCAGTGAGCGCATCTATTGGTAGAAATTGACAAGGTTTCATTGATTTCGGATGGTGAAGTAGTCACTCCAGTCAATGGGGCTTTATCTCTCAGGTTGAGATAGTTCATGTACAGTTTTTTAGCGAGTTTGAACTTTTTTCTAACTTGTTATGTGCCAAGGCATCTGGAATCTTTATTATATGCATGCATTATATGAATTAAACTCTGAGAATGTAAATTAGTATGCCAGTGCGTAGCAACATAAAAGCCTCTTCAGGCCGTGGTTACAACGAAATCTAATTTACTTTTGTTTAATGGCTTTCAAACAAATGCGATTTATATTTTACCATTAGGAAGCTACTATATCGCAAACAAACATACCTACCAACTGTTCATGTGATCTCTCTAGTACATCCTCTCCCACCAGCACTAGATACGCCCACTTTTATTGATTTCGCTACTGTATAACATCTCTTGTCTGTTTCATTTTAGCGACTTTTTGCCAACGGCTATCAGCCCTGTTGCCGTGAGCGGTAGCTGTTAATTGCAGAGCGCCACCAACACTACTTTGTGTCGTTCCATGTATGGTCCCGTGTCAGGTTTTTAGCGCCGTTCCGCGATAGTTTTTCGAAAATCTTGTCTTATTTTAAAAGCATATGTTTGTCTTATGATGCCGTTTTCTTATGCGAAATGCGTAGACTCTGGGGCTCAAAGCGCTGCCTCAGGCTGATTTTTGACCGTTGCTCCTAAACATTCACATAAAGGCTACTTAAACTTCAGCCTAACAGTAGACTTATGGTCAAAAGTATCAATTTTTTAATTCACTTAGAAACCAGTTCTAAGGTGATATATCCATACTGATAAGGATCGCTGATATTTCCTTTCTAAGGTCACGTCGCGACTGATTTTGTCGCCATCAGTCTACTCTCCGCAAGCGGAATTGACCCCGGGTACCAAAAACAGCGTTCTTGTACTTGTACAAATTAATTTGTCCGTGTGGACATTGTTGTCTTATTAACTGCTATCAAATCCGTGTAGCCCAAAATTCGGCTGCTGAAACAACAGCCTCGGATATATTTGGTTGCAAACTGCCGGGTTAAGTACAAAACAGGAAAATTCATGTTCATTATATAATATAGATTAACCGTTTCTTGCGAGCCTAAAGCAAGTAACCATTCGAAATACTGCGATTACATCTTATTATAATCTTCTAAACATAACTTTGTTAAAACGAAATGTATAATGGAACGCTGAAGGGTAAGTACATTAAAGGGCAGTAGGTATTGATTAAAGCGAAACAAGGGGTGGCCCAATACCAAATAAATGCCACATGCGCTTAAGCACGACAAATAAAACATGTTTTTGTTTACGTTGTGCTGTGAGATTTCCTTATCTACGTGAAAATAAATTTAAATATATCCCTTTCAGAAGCGAAAAATCAAGTACTCAAATTATGAAAAGCAAGTGAAGTGCACTCTAAGGAATCGCTTTGATTTTCAGAAAACAGGGACAATTTCAGTTAAAAAAATGGTCCTGCCAATGCCTGACGTTTTTTCTTAAAACGCAGTAAAAATGTTTGATCACCTATTATATTTTACTGCATCAAGGTTTTGTGACTGCAAAGGAAATTTAAATCTCTCTCACAGAAAAGGAATCTTTTTTTGTGCAGCCTAAGTTTTGCTGCTGCGTAATTTTAAAGTGCAAAAGACAAGCGATTAAAACCTAGTGCAAAAAACTAAGCCTGTATTTGGCTACACTTTTTCGCATTTGCAGGCTTAGAACGGGACCCAAAAAAATACTCCACTATAAAGAGAACGTGTTCGTTCCCGTTCAGCCAGAGTTGTATAATGTATTTTCACATTACTTAAAAAACAGATCAAATTCTACACTTTTGCTTTAACCTTACCCTGAAATGTGGTGACATACACAGATATATAAGTTAATTATTCGATATCTATGCAATGTGTTTTCGAAGAGATATCTTTATAAAAATCCGTTACCGACGTCACTTTGTTCGACAATATGTTTTGGTTATTTGGGTAGTTTTTGAATGTCGTAAAATTTACCTTCTTTATCAGAAATAATATTGCAAAAGTAATGTTTCCGCTTAATGCTTTTAATGAACGTTATGATATTAATGTGGAACAGAAGATAGATTAATGGAAGTCAGCTTGAGAAGGTTTGAAGCTCGCTAAAATACGCCAAAATTCAACAGAAGGTAACACAATACTCCCGATTCATAATAGAAATCGCATACGTATGACTTAAGATAAATTAGTTTGCTACACGCTAAATGGGCAGTTAACGCATTCACCAGATATTTATATTTTAAATAAGTAGCCTAACTAAAGGCTGTTTTTCACGTCTGAAGAACCATACTTTCTCTCCAAAAAGTTAATTTTTGGTAAGAAAACTTGAAAAACTTTAGCTTTTTTAGTTAGAGAGGGGTTGTTCATTATCATCAAAGCATTTTGATGAATGCGTAGTTCTGGTTTGCGAAATATTATCAATTTTTTGCAGTATTTGTCATTTTGCACAATTGCTTGCCCGTAGTATGTATTCATAGCACATAGCAATGAGTTAAGTTAACGGAAAAATTCAGGAAACGTTTCACTAGCTTGCAATCTTAACGTTAAATATATTGGATGATTATTAATGTCGTTTTGCCAAACCTCCATGTGTCACTTAAATAATTGTTAAGCTGAACCATGAAAGGTAACCAACGTTATTTTGGATTTTTCCACTCTCTAACTAAACAGATGACACGTAGTTTGTACAAAACGTATTCAATTTAGAGAATAAAAAATTAAAAATGCCATGTTTTCGGTGATATTTTTGTTAATTTCGTGGGTGCGCTTTGTGTCATAAACATTAGATTGCACGTATTAATCTTCTTAATGGATGCCGTTTGAACTTTAAGCTTACTGCTGGCGTGATTATTTAACGGCAATTGGGATGTATGACGCAGGCACTTGAAAAAACATTCATTCCTTTGTACCCTGCTCTCGTGGCTAATCGCTGTGTCCGGACAATGTCTCAGCATTCTATTTGAGGTTAATAAATCTAAGAACAACAGAATTTTGAGTTCAAGCGTTTGCCAATCATGTGCTTCATATCTCTAGCAAGAATCTCACGCAAATTTTATTCTTAAAAAAATCGAGCGTCAGATTACATGCTTTCCTTGTAACGCGCACTTTCCTGTGCGTCGACAGAAGCGCTTTATTTACTTGATGGTCGTAGCACTTTTGATTTCTTTAAGTAGCCGACATCCAACTATATTGACATATCCATTTACCTCTCTTATACGTTGTAGTATGTCAGTTTAGTGCAAATATCCGGAATCAGTATGCCTTTTCTCAGTCATCTTGGAAAGATGACAATGATCCAAGCTTCCATTTTACGTGCAGCATGAATAAAGGCAGTGTCTTCATTTTCAAATAGGATGCCATACACAGTCATATAAATGCAGTGGATGAGGTCTCAGTTGATGGTCATCAAGAAAGAGATTTTAAGGATTAAGGAAAAATGTTCATTTTGTTACGATTCATACTTTTTCAGTAACATATTCTTTAATAAGTTTAACTGAACTCGATTCTAATCTAAAATGTTAGTGAGTGTCATCAGGGCAGCCATATAGCAAAAATGCAAAAATTACACTGGTCGGCACATGGAGGTTCACAATAGTTTACCTTTATGTTTATATATAAAATAGGTAGTGATTGATGTTAAGCAGGGCTTTCCAGGAATTATAAAGTGCTACTGAGATACCCGACGTTTCCGAGAAAACTGAATTTGGCAAAGACAAAGACAGTACCTATATGGTTAGCTGCTCCAGACTTGTACTGGCTTATGCCATTCAGGCAAGATCTAAGGCTTCTTAGTTCCAGATTAGTTCAGCATTTCCATTTTCATATCCTTCTGCATTGCATCATTGCAACAAAGCAGAAACCTAAATCTTTTTCAGGTTCGTCCTTCCCATTTTCCGTTCCTAAGCCCCTGACAGAACAAGATGATAACAACTAAAACTACGAACGCCTTCAACTTTATCCCCCATACCTACCGTTCATTAGCTGTTTAAACTTTTACTACTCTATCCTTAATTTTTAGTATTTTGCAGAACAGTGGATACATAGTTAAAAAAGTTTGTTTCCCGATGCAAACTTTTTCCATGTTTACACGGGGTATAATCGTTGAAAAAAAATTTGTAAAATATCTCAGAGGTACTTTTACCTAGTTTCAAATTTGAATTCGCATTCAAAAAATCTGGACTTTCCCTTGCTGCTATACCGTCCAAAACATCTCGGTGCCCAGTTTGGACGAAACGCAAGTTGATTATGTTTCATTACGGAGTAAGCAGTCATCAGCATGTTTTGCACATTGTTTATATAGAAATGATTTCAGCTAATTAATATTACTAATTGATGTGGACTGACCTATCATAAAATAATTCAGACTGTTTATTCCTCCTCTGGACGCAATTGAAATAATCTTTCATTAACAATTGAAGCTTTCATTGCAATATCAATGCCATGCACCAGGATCGGCTTGAGGGCGTTATGTAGATTGATGCAAGAATTATTTGGTAATGAGGAAATATTGCTCAGCAAGTATCCCATTCTCCATCCCTCGCAAGCCGTGCGGCAAAAGGAAAACAAAGCTGAAGTAAAGAACTTGAATTCAAAAATATGTGCCTGCGTACTTTTTCGAAGTTTAATGGCTGTTCAACCAGAAATGGCCATTCCAGTCTCCTTTATCTGTTCCAGCAAAAATATCTGCCTAGTCTTCTAGCCCTCTTATATAATTTTAAAGGACTGACGGTTTTCTTCAAAAAGAGGATTTTAGGAGGTTGAATTTTAAAAACGTTCAAAGGAAGCTGTTTTGTTTGAAAAAGCAGTTAAAAAAAACAAAGAGTTCAGCATACAAATCCAAATTTGAGCTAAATTAATAAAGAGTGATTGTTTTGTATGTCAAAAAAATCATGTTTTATGTTGTTTCGTACAATTTTGTCTGTGAACGCAGCACACTATGATTTTTCTCAACTTTCTGATTGCCGTTCCTTAGGACACTTGATACATTCGGGAAGTTATTTTGCTTACATTGAGTCATTTAAACTAAAGCAAGTATAAAATATGGGCATAAATTTAACAGAAGCAATCAAACATATTTGCACGTTAAACGGTAAAACAAAATCATGTCGATGGATATAATATTCGTTTTATGCCCAGTGGCGTTTAAAAGTGCAAAAGGCATATAATTTTAAGAAGCAAGTGTCGGCATTATTGATCCCTTGCTGGCTTAAACGCTTCATGGACTGGCTAAATGGGATTTAAATTCGAGCAATAAAAATGAAAATTGAATATTGGCTTTGTAAAGTTGAAAGACAACGAAGAGTTTAACTTTACTTCTACCTCAAAGTAAACTTAACTATGTTTTTGCGAAACTCTACTTAACATGCTCGTTAAACAAAAAAATCTCAGATGGCTTTCTGCTAACGTACCTCATTGAACTCTGGGAAGACAGTAGATTTCTTCACTTTGGTCTTTTGTTTTGTTTTTCGTAATTTGTCCGGTTTTAGATACCTAGGTAAAAAATTAACATTTCACCAACAATATGCAGACGTGTTCTGAAACAAATATGGTTGCTTTTATAAAGTTTTCTTAAGGATCATCGTGCAGATTAACCACACATGTTTAAAAGTCAGTAGAGAACCAGTATGCAAAGTGTAGGTGGAAAACATATATACGTTTAACAGTTTCTCATGCGTAGGAGAAAAAATCTTAGGTTTTATAAGTAAATAAGAACGTACTCAGATGGTATGTATATCAGGCTTTGCAATTATTGATCAATTGCAGCATTGAGCTAAAACCCATACTCTTCCGCCACTGAAAATTTGAATATTGAAAATCTTAACGACTGCTTTGACGTCAAAACTAATATTTCCTTAAAGTCTGCATTTTTAAAACCGTCCAGACACCGTTCCTTAAGCTTTAGCTCAATTTAAGTAAACTTATTAAGCCTAAGTATGACTTCTGTTTTTGTTTTTCTTACACAGCTGCGTTCAGAAATTCGTTTGCAAAACGCTCTCAAATTGCCCATACTTCTGATGTCGATAGATTTGTGATTATTACATATCCTTTTGAGCTGAAAAAGTGTTCAGTGACCCGAAACCATAGTGAATTAATAAACAGCATTTGAATCGAAAGCATTATAACAGGACAATCTCTTATACAAATAAAAATAGATTTTCAAAAATAAAGGGTTGAATGAGCATTGCCTTTAAAATAAAAAACTGTGTAACCATTAGCAAAAACTATTTTCAGCCAAAAAAGAAAATTTTTAGGTGATCAGGAAGACTAGCCTACTAGTACGGATGCAGAGAACATAAATAATTCAGAAACATAAATAATCCATGTCGGTTCTATCAGAGAAGTAAATCTGTGAAAGTGCCTGAAAGTGTGCGCTTCATCAACAAAGAGCAGCTTATATAAATTGCTGCTTGACCGTATTTCCTAGGACGTTGATCCAGCTTTCAATAATTGCTATAAGTCCGTTTGTGTGAAAAACAAATACATTTGAATATATATTTCTAATAAAAAATGATATGCTTATTTCATGAAGAGGAAATATAAATACAAGGTGTCTGTCTTAAATTGTTTGAATAGAAAACAGGACATGATACATATTACTTTCAAATTATATGATTCCCTCGCAATGATCATGCTAAGAGTTTCGTATTTACTTACAAAATGTGCAGCTGAAGGTAAATGATCTATTCCATCATATTATCAAGTATAACTAGTATGTTCTCTCCCCCTATTGCTAGATACTCTTTGACAACATTCTATTTCAAAATCAAAGGCTAATACTCCTGTTAACAGGCGCATGGTAAAATTAATCGCCTAGACAAAAAAATTATAAGGCGACAACCTAATGTTTTATTTACAGCTGCCAAGCGGTCATATTTGTCACGCAGCAGAGCAAAAAACAATTAGTGAGGCTTAGGGCTGGAGCCAGTCCCTTTATGATGGCCTGTAGCATAGTTTCGAGCATAGTTATGGTCAAAACGCCCAAAACTATTCAACAGTTTTACATGTGCATACTTACCGGTCAGAATATGAAAAACACGTAAAACAAATTTATCCATGAAATAAATACCTTTCTCGGTATGTTGATATGAATGAATGTATATTTATTTTTAAATTTCTTAAACTGAGTTCTCTCAACGCGTTATATAGAGAAGAGGATGTTCTAAAAAGTCTGATAGCAAACGAAAGCTTAAGAAAGCAACCATTTATTGCACATATATTTTACTTTACGCTGTAAAACGTTAGATCTTAATAACCCGTTAAATATAAGGAACTTAAATAATAATTATATCAACTACTGAACATGCGATAAAGGAAAAATTGTTCATCTTTCTTCGATACCACTGGGTATAAAGCACTTTAAAAATGTTAACGTTTATAAAAGGATTGATAAAAACTTTCCATTAGGATTAGACATACGGGAAATTTTTAACGATTTTCTATCGTTTACTTTCCTTTAAACTCAATTTGCTTTTGTATTAACTAACATAGGCAGACCGCAAAGAATATATACATTCAATTAAATGCGCAAACCGTTGGCTACGCAAAAGTCTTCCCTGCTGCATAAGTTCGACTCTCACCGAAGACACGAGTTTTTTCCTCTTTAGCAACATTATAGGTGCAATTCTCTGGCAATTTGTGTGCCTATTAAATTTTTTATTATTTATTTACTTGCCAATATTTGCCATTTTTTAGGCGTTTACAATTGCAGAAGCAAAAAATTTAAAAGGAAATTTAAGCCCGTATTTTTAAGTAAACTTATGGGTTCAATCGATTTGAATTACGAAGTAAACTCAAAAATGTATAAAATCTTTTATGTATATTGATATGGATGTCGTTTTTCAAAAATAGAGAGACTAACAGTTTAACGAATGGGTCTGATGAACCACTATGGTCCATTCGGGCTAAATCCGCACAGCGAATCACCTCCACACAGAGTTGTTTGCTCTCTTCGATGTACCGGAGAGCTATCTGTATTCTTCCTCTTGTCGGATTTGCCAAGTCATCAATTTCTTTTGGAAGCTAAATGACAGGAAACATTAGCATATTTAAATAAATTTAAGCCTCACGTGTCAGTAAATTTGGAAATTAAAATATTTCTTAATGTTTCCCTCTGCATAACATTTATGTTTTTTCACTGTAAGAAGTATCATTAACAAATGCACAGTAAATGATACTACAAGTGTGGATTTCATACTTCTGATTAGCTTTGCGAGACTTGTAAGTTATATTAAGCGTCCGAAATCAGGCTTACGCTTAGACGCAATGTCAAGAGTAGAGTCAAGTGTTGATTTGAAGTGATAAATATTAGGATCCGCTAAATACAGCTCTAAAGGTAACCCTTACTCCAATCCAAATCCCTGCGCAAACTCTACAGTTCCATCTTGCAAGGTCTACATTTTCTATATTCAGCAACTATAACTACCGATTTGTAACCATCAACATGACAGTAACGTTTACCGTAGTCTTTCTTTCGGTCAAAAATTTAAATCCTTGCATTATTCTACTGGACTGCGCATCGAAGTTGGCTAAAGTGATAAAAGTTTGCTGCAGATGCCTAGCTACGGACTTCTTTTACACTATTAAAATATATACTAAGGCTAAACAGATCCTGTTGTATTATACATTTTTCTCTTGTTTAAGTGCCCATCTCGTTTTTAAGTTGAAACCTGAACAACTTCGCAATGCAGGTTGCCTTGCACTATATTCCCAAAGGGTATCGACTACCGTGTCTTAATGTTAGTCGCAAGACATACCCTAGTACTTAAGTTTAGTCCTAATCTGAACGCTTCAAACCGATACCAACCTTAACCCTTACATTAACTGTGATATTAATCCTACTTTTAACCACCTTGCAAACTAAGGACAAGGGCGAGTGGTTCATGCTTCTACCCTTAACTTCAACATTGATTTATTTCTGCAGCCCTTCTTCGAAAAAGTAGATCGCGGTAAAAGCAACTGAAGATAAATTGGAATTTTGAATTTCAGAATGTTGATTGCTCCTCACAAGGTTACTTGTAAATTTTCTAAATGCCGATATCAAACATATTCTAATTTTTAGGCTTAGGTATGGGACGATTAATCTAAAACGCACTGAGTAAAACAAAATAAATTTTTAATGGCCTTGGACTCACCGGTTTTCGTGGGTTTAGTGGGACGGCAAATTCAGAGAAACGATCTGGCAGAAGATCACCAAGTCCTAAACGATATTCTCCGAGCCAATCAGCACCAAATTTGTCCTCATCTAACACAGCAAATCTGTATCAAAGGGAATAGTCAAATTTATGTCTAGAAACTTGCTTAAGCTATTCGGTCTTCGAACAGTCATCATACCCTTATCACATAAGTAATTTTGTCCATAAAATTTAAACAAATGGCTTTAGACTCAAATAGTTTAAAATTTAACTATCTGATCCCAAATAGCAATATTGTTAAACGAAGGAGCTGCCCCTTGGCCATCTTAGTAAGGCAACCCAGCGAATAAGACGGTCAGGTCAAATTTGAAGAACCAAAAAGTGCATTATCTAGCATTTCCTCTGAAAAGTTTTTATCGGGGTCGAAAGTAACACTTGTGCATTCAGATTCACTTATTTCCAATTTTAAGAAGCAAAAGATAAAAAATGGAATATCTTGCTGTATTTGAGTTCTGCACGCATTCACATAAATTGAGCAAACTTGAAAGTGTATTCAACGGCTGTATCCATTCAGTTTAAAAATGCATTGCATCAACTGTCCCTGCTTGGATGCGCAAAAATCAAAAAAATGTTCAACGACCATATATAAATATATAAAACTTGTAGACCGAAGCCTACTGCGAGGTATTCTGGACCAAAGTGGGTAAAGTGTGAATTATCTTACATGCTAAAAACTCGCGGATTACCAGAATAGCTTTATTTTTAATTCTTATATATAAATATTCCGCGAAACCTGGGCCAGGATACTAGTCCGCCCAGGAAATCTACCATGGAAATTTGGTTAATAGATAAGATTATGTGAGTTAAATTCAGTCTTTGGACTACAATTCCTAGAAAAATATCTATATTCGAAGACTCGGACTCCTATAAATAGCAGAGCTCAACTGAAAATCAAGCGTTGTATAATGCCTGCCAACAAATTCTGGTTACATTAAGTATGTTACTTCTAGGATATATGCCAACATTAACATAATACCTTAGATTTTGTTCATATTGCAAAAAGCACATGACGCGTTAACGGTATAGATCAATTTCAATGATCGCCAGAACGCTTTTTCTTGTATTTTCTCTTTAGAGATCGGTTTTATACGGAGGTATTAGTTAGACAATAACATTTAACAAACATCCCAAGAGTCAATTATTTAATTTAGGCTACTTTCCGCTTACAATTTTGCAGGCCTGTAATAAAATCTGTATCTTTTCAACGCCTCAATTTCCAAGGTTTATACTACTTTGCTCTATTTGTTGTGCACATGAGGAATAGTTCACAGTTCTTTAATTCCTTTGAAAACCATTTTATAATTAAAAACATATGGCCTTTTAGAAGTCTTAACAAATAACAGTGAACTGAAAAATGCTCGAATAAAATTGCCGAGACAAAAAATTATAAGGTATATATCTAACCTCAGAACCCTTGTATCATGTTTCCTGTTGTCAAAGTCTGTAAAAACAAACGTTTCGTTCCAGATAGGGTTAAGATTTTGTGGAATTGTCTGCGTTCTGAAGCGTTTGCCCGTGGCAGGCAAAAGTTGGCACACAACGAAAGGATCTGAGAGCCCATTTGCATCCATTGCAATCAGATTCTAAAATGGAACGTTTCCTTTTATTTTGTTAGGAATCGAATTTGCAATCCATAAAGGGAAAGAGTTTGATATGGGTTTGTACACTAACCGTAAGTCAGCTATTTTTATTTACTTAGTAAAACGTCCATTTTAATAATGTTTATTCGCATGTTTTCCATAAAGCCCACTTAGTTTACCGGCCGCGGTCTTTAAATTAAAAAGTAGGTACTTCCTTGTCTTTCAACGAATGGACTGTATTTCATTAACCACAAGAGTCTCAAGGACATTATCCTTTTCAACGATACTTTCGTCTTCACAATGTCCTTAAATCAAGTAATCTCAGTGTTCGTCTACATTCTAGCAGTTCAAGCAGAATTAACACATAATTAAGTGCAAGTAACTTTTCTTTACAACAGTAATCAATGAAAATTAAGGTAATTGACCTTATTATAATTTTTCGAGACACTTTTACAAGGTTTTACACTGTTGCGAAGATGAAATGTTCAGAAATTATTAATTTGGATATGACATTCTTACGTTTATTTTCAGATACTTTTTGGAAGTATCATTTATTTAAGTAGCTAGAGCATGATTCAGATTTTAAAAATGTCATTGGCTAAGAAAACTTTGCGTGATAACGGTAAATTCAGCTGTTTGTGAAAATAGTGGTGGAAAAACTAATTTCTATCCTATCGCGACCAAATGGTCGGGGTGTAGTTAAATTGCCTCAATTTCTTCATGTGCTGAACACATTTAAGTAAATATTGGGCATTTAGATGGCTGACGAGCTAGAAACTCCTTGTTTGCATTATAAGGTATATTGATTTTTCGATTAAGCATTTTAAAAACTTAATCTGGAAACATTTACCTAACATGATAAAAGAAAACGTGCGCTTCTATAGAGTTTGACAATCAGAACCAATATATTCACCTACAACTGCAAACATTATTTGCGGGATTTTGTCTTAATACGTTTACAGAAGGACATTTTGGTTCATTTCGTAATAAATACAATAATACCTAACTAACGACCATTTAAGGTCAGGCTCATGATAGGCCACCAAATGTACCGTGACACGTGAACTGGCGAAAAATACTAAATGAAAAGTTGTCCTAAAATTGACTCTCATTGATGAACATTCACCCACCGCTAACGGAACTCACTTGCCCACTTCGCCCTGGCACTGACAGCGGCCGTAGTGGCTAGTAGTCCATGCAGGTAAGAGTGCCGGCTGAAAAATTAAGTTTTTTTCTCGGAACTAAATGGAAATTGCAATGTTGTCTAGTACGAAGTCTTATATTGCCGTATGTCCCCAATGTGGTTCACAAAACAAAGCACCGAGTCCCCTGACGCTATGCCAGGCAGATATGCTATAGCATGATACGTTTAAAAAACTGGACAGGCGTATTTTTGATAAGAAAATTCGAAAAAAGTGTATTTGGCTAAAAAATGTGTCAAGGAAAGAATTATTTGATCATGTTTTCGATAAGTATATCTGGGTATTTTAGAGTTTTGCCAGGCGATTGAAAGCAGTAGTAACACAGTCCTTTGTAAAGAATGTCAATTTTGCAAGACGCTTGAAAAATGCGACAGGAGTACTATTATTACCTTATTTTAGTCAGTGTTTGAATCGAAAACACATTTTATAATTTCGATAAAAATTGCGTTAGATATTACATATAATCTACTTTTAACAGTAAATGAAAAGCTACCCTATTCAGTTATTGTGATTTTGGTCTGATTTTCCTGGTCACGTTAGCTAAAAGAGTAGTGATCGCTTCCTAAATTTAAATTAAAAATGAAACGCAATCAAGGATGAGGCAACTGCATTTTTTTTCAATTTGCGACACCACAAGTTGGTTCCCCTCAGAAGGATAATCCAACCGATGGCATTTTAAAATTAAAAAGCTTTTCACTTGAAAGTGTTGACAAAACAAAAAAGCGTTGCTGCAAGAAATCTTAAAGAAGAACCACTCTAGAACAGGTAGAATAATTAGTGTTGGAAGTAAGTCTTTCAACTCTGACCACAAACAATCTAACTTTAGCCACCTTGAATCTTATAACCCAGTTGAATATTTCTGACGCTTAACGCACCAAGAATAGCGGCCTATAAATCTTAACGAAGTTGGGGATAATCACCAGCATATTTGAGGCGTTTCGTTTTTAGAACATTGTTTTCCTTTTCATTCTTTGTAAAATGTTTATGTTACATGCTTCATCTCTCAAAGTGTACCCAAGGCTGTTTTTCAAAATATTCCAAATTGAGATTATTTTTTGAGATTAATTAATAAAGGTCTTGCTTTATTTTTGTGCAATTATTTACACGTTAAGCTTGATTAAAACACAGAACCGGAAACATAGTATGCCTGATGCAAACAACAGTGTAATGGAAACTTACCTTTGCCTTCTGAATTTTCACATGCAACTCTGCGCTTCCAACGTCGCGAAGTATCGAAAAGTACAGTATTCCCAGTGGTGCTTTGAAAAATAAAGAATTTGGTAATATCATGTACCACAAGTGCAACAAGGTAAAAATAATTAATATTTGGGGTTTAAAAGTTATTTTGCTCTATGGGAAGTTCACTAAAATACATAAGTGTTCGGGTGCTTGCCCATCATTTAAATGAATGGCGTCTATTGTTTCGTAGACAAAAAATACTTTAAATGCACTTTCTCATCAAATGATCAAAATGAAATGTAATAGCAATAATATAGACGACGCAAATACCTGCTTTATAGAGTATAACAAAAGTTAAAATTTAGGCAACGCACAAACCAACCTAAAGTGATATACAAAAAACAAAAAATGAATACCTTCCGCCACCGAAATGCCTGACTTCGGTGGGATGGGCATGCCTTTTCGGAGACCAAAGTCACTTGACAGAGAAAATGAGGGTGGTGGCAGAGTCAAAGACGCAGCCTCGGGGAAGATGCTTGCAATCTTACTATCCTTTCTTAATATCGTGTCGGATAAGCTGGTTGTTGACCTTGGTGTTCTACTGGCCGTGGAACATGACGCACTGCTAGTTTGTGCAATTTCATTTCCACTGTGATGAGCATTTAATAAAGGCAAACAAAATTGTTGCTGCTGGAGTAATACTTCCGAATTTCCTTTGATGCTCTCGTTCGACGAAGCATGGTGAATACCATGTACAGGAATAGAATAATTCAGATCAGTAACATTTGTGGTTGTGTTTTCTGTACACGTGTGTCCTTTGGAAGACGGTGTTTTTGCATCTGCTGTGGGGCCTAAAACTAGAACCGTGTTTAATTGAATGAAACACAATATGGTCTTCGTGCATTTTATGGGCGTGATAGCCTGTATCTTTAAAGAAGAGATGGCATGGTTTGCTTAATAAAGCTTCTGGGTCAACTTAACTTTAAAACTGTTAATACTCTATAGGTTCAAATTGGACAGCTGTTTAATTTAAAAATTCGGTTGAGTAATTTTGTCACTAATGATCGTGTTATAATGTAGATATCAAAGTGATCATGACAACTCAATTTAATTTCAAAATTTCAAAAGTTTTGTGTAGAAATTACATGCCGGTCCGGCCCAAATAAGTAGAATACCAAAGAAAAAGCTTGCAGTTGGAGAAAAAGTATAAACGTTTAGCAGAAATACAGGCCTAAAACGTCATCCGCAGTTGTAGATAAGTTAAGTTGATCGCAAAATTGAGAAAACTATTCTGAATGGTCGAGAATATGCGAGGCCCAGGTAACTGGATAGAAGAAGTTAAGTCGTTCTCTGGGACCAGGAGTGTATTTGTCCGACGTTTAAAACTCTCCCGCGAGCTCATTGTCAAGGAATGAAAAAACGTACAGCTCACAGTGTAATTAAGTCAGTTCCGCTGAGATTGACCTCTGCCCTTGACCTCTGCCCTCGATCTGCTCGCGCAACGCGAGGTAGGCCTCAGGAAGCTCGACATGCCTGTTAATTGAGCCCGCGCGTGAATGCCAGGCTTCCTGCAGCAGGCGTGAAGTTCGGTCGTCTGACCGACCCAGTATTCGCACGTTTTCGAAGTCAAAGCTGTGCCCTGGCTTGGATGCGTGGGCGGCTACCAGGGAATTTTTGTCGTTCCGTTGCACGGCGAGGTCATGCTGGTGCATCCTCGTGAGGACCCGTTTGCCGGTTTCACCAACATAATTGGCTTGACCACAAAGGCAGTCAATACGGTAAATGACACCGGACTTTTCATTAACGGGAACTGGGTCCTTGGGCCGCATAAGTTGCCTGCGGATTGTTGCTTCCGGTCTGTGAGCAACGCCAATCCCAAATTCGCTCACCAGTCGAGCGAATTCTTCAGAAACACCAGCAATATACGGTATTGCTCGCCAGCGTGTTGGTTCTGGTTGTCCTGTTGGTTTTCTTCGTTTGGCTCATCGCCTGCATTTTTCGACGAAGGCGCCAGGATAGCCATTCATTGTGAAGAGTTTTTTTGAGATACTGGACCTCGGCCTTCTTGTCGGCTGGTTCGCTGCAGTGAGTTTCTACGCGACGATAGAGCGTTCGCACGCAGCTACGCTTGTGCGAGACGGGATGGTAGCTGAGGTAACTCAGGATGCGAGAGGTATTCGTCGCCTTCCTGTAAACTGTTGTTTTGAGTTCCCCACCGTCTTTTCTGCACACCAGCACGTCGAGGAACGGCAACTGGCTATCTTTTTCTTCCTCCATCGTGAACTGGATGTCGGGGAAGATCGAGTTCAGATTGTCTGTGAAATCCTCAATCTTGTCTCGATGAATGATGACAAACGTGTCATCAACATACCATCCAAACCCTGTTAAAAGAGAAGTACAACGAGACGGACGCAAAGCTCAAAGAATAGCATCTTATTGGACTCCTGAAACACTGTTTGAGCACCTTTTTCACCTTCAGTGGAACGGTGTATGAACAAGTAAAAAGCACACCAATGGGGTCCCCCTTATCTGGCCTGATCGCCGGAGCAGTACTACAACGACTGGAGGCACTGGCTTTCGAACATAATCGACCGCGATTGTGGGTTCGGTATTTTGATGACACGTTTGTCATCATTCATCGAGACAAGATTGGGGATTTCACAGACAATCTGAACTCGATCTTCCCCGACATCCAGTTCACGATGGAGGAAGAAAAAGATAGCCAGTTGCCGTTCCTCGACGTGCTGGTGTGCAGAAAAGACGGTGGGGAACTCAAAACAACAGTTTACAGGAAGGCGACGAATACCTCTCGCATCCTGAGTTACCTCAGCTACCATCCCGTCTCGCACAAGCGTAGCTGCGTGCGAACGCTCTATCGTCGCGTAGAAACTCACTGCAGCGAACCAGCCGACAAGAAGGCCGAGGTCCAGTATCTCAAAAAACTCTTCACAATGAATGGCTATCCTGGCGCCTTCGTCGAAAAATGCAGGCGATGAGCCAAACGAAGAAAACCAACAGGACAACCAGAACCAATACGCTGGCGAGCAATACCGTATATTGCTGGTGTTTCTGAAGAATTCGCTCGACTGGTGAGCGAATTCGGGATTGGCGTTGCTCACAGACCGGAAGCAACAATCCGCAGGCAACTTATGCGGCCCAAGGACCCAGTTCCCGTTAATGAAAAGTCCGGTGTCATTTACCGTATTGACTGCCTTTGTGGTCAAGCCAATTATGTTGGTGAAACCGGCAAACGGGTCCTCACGAGGATGCACCAGCATGACCTCGCCGTGCAACGGAACGACAAAAATTCCCTGGTAGCCGCCCACGCATCCAAGCCAGGGCACAGCTTTGACTTCGAAAACGTGCGAATACTGGGTCGGTCAGACGACCGAACTTCACGCCTGCTGCAGGAAGCCTGGCATTCACGCGCGGGCTCAATTAACAGGCATGTCGAGCTTCCTGAGGCCTACCTCGCGTTGCGCGAGCAGATCGAGGGCAGAGGTCAAGGGCAGAGGTCAATCTCAGCGGAACTGACTTAATTACACTGTGAGCTGTACGTTTTTTCATTCCTTGACAATGAGCTCGCGGGAGAGTTCGAAACGTCGGACAAATACACTCCTGGTCCCTGAGAAAACTATAAATCTCAAAACGTTGTTAGAAATGCTAACTTATGCAAGGTTAACATTTTAAAATCGTACCATGAAGAAAACCACAACTCCTTCTTAAAAGTTAGTATTCAGGTTTTATGAAGCCACTATGCGTTGTCTTTAGGAGAAAACCCTTAAGGCACTAGGTTTCGAACGAGTGTCCTGTAATCGATCGGTTTGCGCCTATCGGTCAGTATATACATGTATGAACTTGTAAAAGGACATAACCGACAAAGATGAGGAAGACTAGGATGGTCATTTCTGGCTCATAAGCTATCAGCAGCCAGTCATACCCACACGTAGGTGGTGCCCTTCCCGAGTTTCGAACCGGTAATCATGTAATATACAGTAGATTTACTATCTAATGCAATAGCTGCCGGAATTGTGAAATAAGTTTTCGATTGGAATATATTATTTGCGATGTTTGTAACAAAGATGACCACACAGCCTAATTTCAACATATTTTAGACATTTAAGGATGTTAGCTTTCTAACGAGCTTCTTTGTGACCGCCAAGACAAAGAACTTACTTTTAAAGGTGATACTTACGTAGTATGCCTTTTTGTCCTTAATTTTAACTGCCTCGATAGATTCAACTATATTTTTTAGAAAGCATGCATGAAAAAATTATTTCTTGTACATTTTTGGTAGAAAATTACGGTTTCTTGATATTTCATACTTAAGGGAAGGTTATCTTTTGGTTTTAAAAACATTTCTTATGATGAACTTTTTTACAATTTTCAGGTGTTCATTCAGAGAACACCGTATCCTTTATTTTTTAATGCTGTCTTTACTGTACAAAGCATGATTTACGTCTATTGCAACATTTTATGGGAACCATGTGAGATCTTCGTCAAGCTGTAGGCGAAAATGTACTTTTCCTTAAACAGGATGTACACAGTGCACAGTTTTTAAACCTTGAATTCCAGAATAGCGGTCACTAGGTTTCAAAATTATTCGGCAATTTAGAAATTTTCTAAAACCAAAAGATACCCTTTCTTTAAGTTTAAAATTTAAAGAAGGCGTAATTTGCTACCAAAAAGTAAAAGAAATAATTTTTTCATGCATGCTTTCTAAAAAATATATTTGAATCTATCGAGGTAGTTAAAATTAATGCCAAAAAGGCATACTACATAAGTAGTCACCTTTAAAAGTACGTCCTTTGTCGTGGCGGTCAAAAAGAAGCTCGATAGAAAACTGGCATCCTGAATTGTTTTAAATATGTTGAGTATAGGCTGGATGGTCATCTCCGTTACAACCATCCACAATTAATATGTTCCAATCGAAAACTTATTTCAAAATTCCGGCAGCTATTGCATTAGATAGTTACAGGTTATAGGCCTCACTCATCCTATTTGTGCCTTCGGAATAATTCTCGCATATGACTAGCAGCGACACAGCGGCTCATAATATAGGCAAAAGAACGTTGTCGAAAAAGACAGTGGAGACTAGGATAACCATTTCTGGCTTGTTGGCGGTCATCAGCCAGTCATGCTGAAATCCCTAGTGGTGCTCCAGTCGGGGTTGGAACCCGCTACTTTGTTATTCAGATGTCAAACGCTCTAACCACTGTGCAATGGGCTCGGTAACTTGTCGGTTTCGATCGGGAGTCTACAGCGTGGAAAATAGGTGCACACCGATCGATATCAATACATCTGGTTATTCAAGGTCTGTCAAAACTACCAAGGCCTACCTTGAACGTCTTCTCCGTTCCCTTGGGTGTTGGATTCCGAAAACTTTTCTGCAAATTATAGATAGATTTTTGTTATGAACTACATAATGCAAGCAATTCTTTTAAAACAAAAATGCCATGATAACATATCACAGACAGCGGAAAGGGCCAATTCACCTAAATGATACATAAATAGATTTCTTAAATGAAAACAGACATACATTACGATGAGTCCACTTCGCTGTCATATCTTCATATAACGAGTGGGTGCTAACTACGCAATTCTCGAACTTTTAACCTTCCGATGGCATCCTAGTAGTTTTAGATTGTTTGGATCTTTTTAATGTAATACTGAATTAAACTTTTTGCACGACCTAAGTATCATTTTAAACTAAAAGTGGATAATAGTTCAGCAAACAGTTGATTGCGTATTTAACTGTAAGGGCCATTTACTTGTATATTTCTACACCATGCTTGCAAATCGCAGAACATTCAGTTAATTTTCCTGTTTTCTTTTAATACAATTCGAAAGATGTTGGAAAATACTTCCAATAGAAAACTCTTGGAGTCCTGAATAAGGCAAAACTATATAAAGGAAATTGCAATTACGTGAATTCTTAGGAAACCCATGCGGTGTTTTGTCTTTAGTGCGTATTGGTCACAACGGCCGAAACTCTGCGACTGTCGAACTGTGGAGACTTGTATCTAAAACTACACATGGATCCGGATACCTAAGAGACAAGACCAGTGCATACGAGACTCCCGTAGACCGATACCGCCAAGTGCGACACTACTGCCAACTCTAGGGATTTAATATTCCAGTCGTTCAAACAACTCCTGTATTGCCGCCTTTTTTACCAACGAAGTTGTTTGATTTGTTCTACATGACCAATGTTTAAATTAAAACAAGAGCATGTCAGAGCCACCGACTGTAATATACTGTTTTAAATCCTCACTGGCAATCGAACAATTAAACTATTTTAGAGTAATTAAAGAGTTTTGTAGGAATGGGTGCATCACATTCCCCATGTCTCAATAGAAACGTTTTTAAGCTATATCCTCACTTACTTTTGTGTTCTACTCGTGTCCAGTCATCACTTCTCGAACGGACTGGAGTGAACGATGGTACCAAATCCGACGGACTATTTATTAGCACTTTCCTTCGACTGTCTGTCATTGTCGTCCCCAGCGGACTCGATGGGCAGCTGTAGAGCTTACAACGAGGAAGACTTTTGTGGAACCAGGCGCCTGAACGCTTCCAAACCTGAAATAGAAATTTATGATATGTCATCAATTTCAGCAGCTCGTTATACAGGAAAATAAAACTGACAAAAAATTGAAATAACTTACAATTTATGTTTGCAGAGTTAGTTGGTTAAAGGAAAATCATGCCCCTCATTTGTGTCCCAACTCTGAAATGCAGTTTGATTCAGGTGGTCTTTTGTTGAGTTAAATAACTGAGTCGTCATGCTTTCGCGCGCATCCTGACTCCCTTGGATGCAGCCTCTACAAGCCTGACAGCCCACTGATATCCCGGCATCCACCGATTGTTTCTTCACTTACACTGACACTAAAACTTCGATGTAGGCAAGCGCCTACAGAAAACAGGAGCTGCTGGGTGCCCCCAGATGTTTCTATGCGCCCCGACACCGCATCTCGTGTAAACATATTTACGATTACACAAAATTGGATTTCTTTAAAACATTTGGTGTTACGTTTCCTACGCAGCGTTTGAAGCTGACTTAGCAAACTCCAACAACCACATTGGACCCATTTATATTTGGTTGCGTGACATTAGACAATGAAGACGTCGTTCGATTTGACGGTCAGTCATAATATCATCGCAGACAGGTTGCTGTTAATAATTACAAATCGATGAGGCCAGTTCTTGCATTGAATTGGAATTCGCAAAAACCAGTAGACCTTACACTTTACTGTGGAGAAAGCGGCGTGCTGAGACATATTGCGCATAAAAAGAAGAGCAGACTCCCTTATAGTAGACTTCTAGGTCATTGGAGAGTAGACAAGTCAAATAAAAGCGAAAGCATTGCGTATTAAACAGTCAGAACTAAGAAAAAGGGAGGGATCAGTCCTGTCACATATCATCCCGTAGTCGTAGACGCAGTGAATTAGAGCGGAAAGAGTACCCTAAGTGAACTGTGAAGAGTTTCAGTCTTTAACTTCCGCATGATCATCAATAAACGCATTAAGAGCTTTTTCGTCAGTTGGGACTATGCTATTAGAATGGTAGTCACATAAACTTACCACTTTTTTTGATGAAGAACTTAAATAGTAATAGTGCTGAAAAATCGATTTTTAGGAAATTAGTCAGAAAAAGGACGAGCGGTCACCGAGAGGAATTTCTCGTTATTCTGACGCTTTGGGTAGTTGTTTTGTCTACCAATCTTCAGCGACTGAACATTTCGGCTCACGGCTATCGTTATATGCTGCTGTTTTTTGTGTTCGTAGTCTGCTAGTACTACCCGCTGGGCCACCGCATGTAGCTGGCGGCTCACTGTCACTACCGTCGTCCTAGCTGTTTTGCCCGTTAACCACCTGTCGTGGTGCGTCAACCGCCTTGCCACCAGTGCTTGCTCCGCCCTCATCCGCGTTTGTCACCTCGCAAAGACCCCTATCCTTCCACGACTTGTTTCATGCCCTTAAAGAATAACCATAGAGATAGTTGGCAGTGCCGATTGTTCCATATGGAAACTGTCCCTTTTGAGTTTGAGTTGACCCAAGTGTCCCTTGATAAGAGGTATCTTAGAACCAGATAAACTTCCGGCAAATTGATCCGGTGGTTATCTGAACGGTCAGTTGACATCAGAGCTTCCTTAATTTGCTTTCGGAGAACCCTTCCATGTATCAAATGCTCTGCCACGACTTTAGCAGAAAACAGTCCTCAGTCCGCGTTTTAGTGGCGCTCGATTCCGTTCAATGAACGCTCGTGGATAGTTGTAAGCTCTGAACCTTTTTTGAAGGCGCTTAATCTCGTCCCCTTTGGGGCCTGGTGTGCTATAGTCGGCGGAGCGTTCACTGGGAGAGGTTTATTACAAGCCTGACGTTTCTGGTAGTGGTCTCGTCTACTCATCTTCAGAGAATGGATACTCTGGCTCAAGGTTCTCGTCTTTATGTCGTCCTTTCTTGCGTGTGCCTGTTCTACCAATCACGTTTGACCCGGTCTGTGTGTCTCTCGCCGCGTCTTCAGTCTCCTCGTCCGTCGGTCTCTTGTCTGTCGCCGTGTCGTCCCCTTGTGTGTTCGTTCCGTGGCCCTTTGTGACATCATGACTGGTGCGCAGAATAAGCATGTTAGCCACGGCGGCGCAGGCGGTTAACCGTGTGGTAATGCGGCTTCGCTAGTGTTAGACCCCCGTGTGTTCATCCCGTGGCCTCCCGTGATTTCTCGAATGGTTTCCGGCATGCACACGTTGGCCGCAATGTTGGCTACTCGCGTGCCAATCTCAAGTGCGTCGGTGTTGGCCTCATGAGCGTTCGGTCCATCGTTCCCCGTCATGCCCGAACTTGTTCCCGGCCCTCGTTGTTCGATGCTGCGTCCGTCTCCGGATAAGAAGGTCCTTAAACAACATAGGGGCCGGTAAATGTATGTGGCGGTTGACTGAACGGTCGGTCGACATCCAGGCCTCTTTAATCTGCCTTGATGTGTTATCATCACCTCAGCCCACAATTTCAACTGCGTCAAAGTTCAAGTCATGTTCCATCGCTGCAGCATGGGCTGCTACCTCCGACTTTGCGTCCAACATCCCCACGGCCCGCTTTTGCTTCTGAATTCGCGTTTGAAGTTGTCTGCCAGTTTCTCAAACATAATTGCACATCCCGCAGCTGCATTGAGGTCGGTATACGACGCCTGACTTCTCCTGTTTAGGTTTAGGGTCTTTCGGCCACATCACTTGTTGTCGGATGGTGCAGGTAGGCTTGTGGGCAGCTTTTATTCCAAGGGGCGCGAGAGATCCAGCTAAAACTTTGGAAACGCTTCTCATGCACGGGATACTCCGCCACGACCTTGGTAAGCAAGGTCCCTCAGTTCGCGGTTTAGGTAGCATTGGAGCCCGTTCAACAAACGCTCGTGGATAGCCATTTGCTCTGAACAGTTCTCGCAATAGCTGTCTCTAATCCCGTTTGGCAGCTGGCGTGCTGTAGTGGGTTTCTACCCGTCGGTATAGCGTGTGTATGCAACTGCGCTTGTGTTGTAGTGGATGATTGCTATTGTAACTCAATCTTTGTGACGTTTTTGTTGGTTTACTTCGTTTGTACTGCAGCGGGTGGTTAACATTGTGACACAAAATTTGCGACAGTTTTGATTTAAAGTAGATACACTTCTTTATTTTGTCGTACTGTTGGCAGCAGATGTGAACGTGCAAAAACGGAAGTCTGTCCGTCTCTTCCTCTTCAACCGTGAAGTGTGGATTTGGCAAAATCGAGTTCAATCCCTAGTTGTTGCGCTGAAGACTATCCTGGTTAATGACGACAAAACTGTCGTCAAGATATCATGCCCAAAATTGAAGTTCATGCTCTTTGAACAACCGTGTACCAGAATAATTTGGCGCCATGAAGTGATTGTACAAGCGTGGATAGACGAGACCGTTCCCCATTAAAGGGACCCAAGCGTCCTTGTACGCGTTTACAAGAAGGTAGAAAAGACAATATGTGCAAACTACCGTGGCAGAAGTCCTTTTGATGTTGCTGCGAATATTTTTGCTATTGTTCTTCTCAGGTGATGGTACTTTGTGCATGACTCTTGGACGCGGTCCCACCAAGTCGGATGTCATGCTGAGTGTCGTTGTGTGGACCACATGTTCACACTGAGACGTATCCTTGAATTCCACCATGGTAACCCAAAATCCAAGGGCCGACGGCTTTGTTGACTTTACCGCTGCGTTCGATTCCACCAATCGTGAATCCCTATGGCAGATGATGGTACTGGATAGTGTACGACCAAACATCATTGCCATGATCAGGGCATACTAACGTTTCACCACTGCGCGTGTTCTGTTTCATTATAACCTTGCAGAACTGTTCGATATTCAGTTCGGCGTTTGACAATGCTGCGTTTCGTTGCCCGTTCTTTT
Organism: Ligula intestinalis; assembly: GCA_036362985.1. NCBI lineage: Eukaryota > Metazoa > Platyhelminthes > Cestoda > Diphyllobothriidea > Diphyllobothriidae > Ligula > Ligula intestinalis. The sequence goes on along the minus strand of JAYGXS010000001.1, from coordinate 42,576,224 downwards.
AAACTAAATCAGTACCTGAATTCTTGGGAAGGCCTAGGATGGTGTTGAACTTGCACCCGGACGCCGACTCACTGACCTCGACTATGCCGATGATATCGCTTTATAAGTTTCAAGCCTTGGCAATCTACGGTTGGCAATCTACGTGTCAGGGCTGAATGAGATCGCTATGTCTGTTGGCTCGTCCATAAAAACGAGAGGACCAAATTATTCGCCAACTGCATCTCCGGCCAGGATAAAGCACACCTGGGGACTAATGGCCGTCAACTGTAAGAAATGAACAGCTTTAAATACCCCGGGACAAGACTGCTACCGAATGGACAATTTAAGGACGATATTGTCTCCAGAATCAATGCTGTCCTCCAGATTTTCTCAGTCCCTCGAAAGCACCTATGAATCAGGCAGGACACCTTCATCGCAGCGAGGATCTGTGCGTACTGTGCACTTGATTGGTCAATCTTCATCTAAGGATGTGAATGCTGAGCTTTACGTGTGAAAAATGAGCAAATACTAGAGGTATTTGACCACCGCTGACTGAGGACCATTACTTGAGTGAAAAAGGCCGACTTCGTTTAAAATGAGAGAGTCCGCACTCGCTGTGCCAGTAACGCGAAGATATCTCAGACTATCCAAAAAGGACTACTAAGGTGATTTGGGCATGTTTGCCGTCGTCCGCCTCACGAGCGTTGCAACTCTGCCCTCGGTCCGACGCCGCAGCCCACCTGGGGGAGTCAAAGGCGAAGGCAACTCAAAACTTGGCTGAACATCGTTCGTCAAGACATAGAGGTGGTTCTTAGACCTTCAATTTTCGGTCTCCATTGCTGGAGAAAAGAATAGACGGAGCTTTTCAGATCCGTTGTCGACAATTGTGACGCATGGAGGGGTACTGTCCGAGATATTATTGGAGCGAGTTTGCTCACAGTTCTATCATAAGTTGCTGAAGAGCAGATGAAGCTAATTTAAGAAATCGCCTTCTTTTTCAGACTCAAGGCACTGTGAACATTTTGTCCCAATACCTTATGTTTCTTTTTACAAAACGCAATAAAGACTTTTGACCGCACTTTGCTTTCCTTTATCAAAAAAATTAAATAGTAACCAAAATTGAATATATTTTCGTGAATTTAAAAGAAAACTTTTATCGAATTAAATCTAACGCACATGAAAAGATACGCTTTTGTACAAAGAAATTACCACTTATGTGTAATCTAGAAATGAAAAAATCAGAAAATTCATCATTGTCGAAAAATTTTAGTAGCTATTTGGCATTTCTAAGTTGCATTTGCAACCATAGGATGGGGCCTGAAACAAATCAACCTTGATGAAAGGATATCCCATAGATAGGAAAAAAGTTATTTCTTTCATTTCGGACACCAATTTTATCACTTATTTTCAGGTAAATAAAAGAAATCGGTCAAATTTCGCCATTTTCACTTTGAAGTTACCTTGGAAATGGTAACATGCACAGATATTGGTCACTCAGTTATTCTTTATCTAATTGAAGTCCTTTCCAAGGAAGTGGCATATTATAGAGAGTGCCCTTAATAATCTCGGGAATAACATAATCAGACATCTGTCTTGGATGTTCTTTCTGCTTGGCAGTGCGTTTTGTTTATTTGGTCAGTTTATGATCTGGTCATCTTTTCCATCTTCATAGGAAAAATTATCCAAAAACTGATGTTTTTGGTAGGTGATTTTAATAAATATTTAACTTTAAAGGTTCTTATATAAACGTCAAACAAAACCCGGATTTATGGAAAAAATCACTGCTTTTTACAGTTCTTGCAAGTAACCAATTCGCTTGTGGTTCTCCATTATCATTCCAAAGTTTTATTAATGCGGCAGTGCCAGTTCGCGAGTGATTATCTATCTATCGCAAATGTTGGCCTTTTGTATGACCATCCGCTGCACCGTAACAATAAGTCCCGATGCCGAAAGGGACGCGTGAGTCCCATTCCCAATTGGTGGGCGTCCATGCACTTATATGAACGTACTGTCCATAAACAATTAGACCATAACACGGATCTATGCTCGATGAAGCGCAAGGAGGCTTTCTGGTTACCTTAGCCAAAAGACGAATTTTTGTGCGTCCGGTTGAAATCTTATCCAAATCTGGCAGCCGGATGAAAACTTTCCTAACCATTATGATACATCGCGTCCAAATAGCAAGCTATAGTATCCTTTTTTTAAGGCGGAACGGGCGAGGACTGGTGAGAGCTCCGATAGGATCTGCGAAAAAAGCTAACATTCTTGGACAAGTTTTGCATGCCTTAACGACGAAATAAAGAAAGAAGTCATGTTTCTAGGGAATTCCGTCGCGTTCACGAAGACTCGTATCTTTTTTACTATGGCTTTTCGTGCTAAGTTTTCTAAGCACTGAATTTTTTTTAAATGCCAAGTCCCCAACAAACATCGCTTAAAATTGATAAACAGTGGACTCTGTAGGGCTGATAGCCTATAACCAATGAGTTAACTAAATTAGAATTTCATGTGCACAGGTGGAAATGTTAGGACCAGTGCATAAAATCAAACGGCAAAATATGAAGCATCGCAACTAATAGAAACTGAATTGGATAAAGTCGTCATTTTGTTGATATTTTGCATTTTGCCGAAAACCTGGAAGACATATTTGTTTGTGGTTACTACGCTTAAATCTACACGATTTTTTGCGGCTTATTTAAATATAAATATGGTCACACAAACCATCAAAAGTGAAGGTCATACAAACGTTTCATTAGTTTTGACATCGATTTTCCTGTGTTCACCTATTCACTATATGTATGTTTGGTTGTATTCGATTGTACTGGCAGCTTATGGTTGTGGTTTGAAACAACCAGGCTGCAAACAAAAAACACCAAGGCCATTAAAATTATCTTGTTTGTTGAACTTCGGAATTGCAAAAAATCCTCCGTGAGCACGATAATTTCAAAGGATAAGGTGGTGTTACCTCTCTAGCCTCACAACAGAGTTTGCACAGATGGTAGCGTTTTGGTCGACTTGTCCTCAGACTGGTGGTAGTTGAAAGGTTATCGGAAGCAAACCACTGTGATAGACGTGAAGGTCGTTCGCTGGATAATGACTTTCTGAAAGGGTGTCGGATTAGACCAGATACTTCACCACCGCCAGCACCGCCATTAGTGGGGGACAGTGTTTGACCTCTCGCGTCCCGTTTTTTGGTGCCCTGATGACTCTGCCAAAACTTTCTAAGCAACTGCATTGAACGTTCAGTGGAGGAAATACGGCTGGCAGTTTCGGGTGGAAGGTACCGTGATGGAGATATATCATTCACTTCAGTCTGCCCTCCGCCAAAAGCCGTGTCCGTCCTTCCCTCGGTGAACTCCACTGAACAGCGAGGGCAGACCAGACGGCCACAGTCTGCACAGCGGTTTGCAGTCTTCGAGAGAAGACCGAATTCGTGGCCACAGAGGTTGCAGGCACTTTTGCTGCTTGCGGCAGAAGACAGAGTAAGGTTTTCCAGTCGATTCAGCATGGACCTTTAAAAAATTTAATCAACTTGTATGTCTGTGTATATTTCTACCAATGTTAAGATAAACACATAAATGTAGTTTAAGTAGTGCACCTCATAGACCCTGAGTCCCGGCATTTTTTCCTACGGAAACGGTAGTTATAGGAGTTTGGGGGGGGGTGAGAAAGTAGGTTAGGCAGTGAATGAAATCTGTAGAAGCAACTGTAAAGTGGAAACATGTAGCTGAATTTGTTTCCCGCAGCCGCTGGGAATAAGTTTTTTCGCATGAAAATTGAAGGTATACGTGGCGCTTTGTGCTGCGGAATATACTTATCCCACTTCAGAGTGATTAATTGGACCACAGGTGAGTTGAAGAAGACAACCTCCTTACTACTATTTCTATTTCTCAGGAATTTCGAATATCAGCATTTTGATAAAAAGGTTTTTCGGCAATACGTAAACCGATTATACGGATTAGGAAAATCTAGAGATATAAAGTAACAGCATTTCTCAATACAATAAAAGATGCACATAGCAGTTATTGAAGTATATCTCACTGCCCATCCTAAATACCCACACATTATACCCCTATAACCACCGTTTCCTTAGGAAAAAATGTTGAGCCTAGAGGAAGCTGAATTGCACTACTTAAACTACTGTTGCCGATAAATGTTTCATTTCGTGGCTCCGCATTTTTGAGGCTAGCATAGTGGTAACAGCGGCCTTTTGTGTCCGTTCATCGAAAATATGCCGTGGTTACTTTAACTGTGAATTATCAATTATTGTTATATACGGGTATAAAAGGGAATGTCTTAAGGGAAACTAGCATATCCAACACCAATTGTTTTTGGTAATGGCGACCAGTTTCGTTACTTATCTAGCTCATTAAATTTCAACGAAAATAATGAAGGCAGCTTGCAATTAGGAAAGATTTCTTAGGCGAAGCTACGCTGTCAATTGCCACGCAGGATTTTGATTTGGAATGAGTTTTTTTATAACCACCTGCAAAAGATCTTTAACATCAAGTCAAATATCTTTTATAGAAAACGCGTATAAGAATAATCTAACTTGGTACTAACTGGCATCTTCCTCGAATTTAATACTCTAAACGTGCACCACTGTGTCTTCAATAGCATTTTTGCTTGCATAATCATTTAGAACCCGAACTGTAGTAGAACATATGATCCGGGTTTTTATCTACGAGCTGCTAACTTCCAGGCCTGCCCAGATAATAGGACGACATAAAGGGCTCATAAAATTTAAGGTCGGTATAGACCGTGTTCTATAAATCGAGGACAGCATTTACTGAAACAGTTAGTTTCAACAGACTTCTGAAAATCATCTCTATATAGCTTGAAATTCATCATTAAACAATATATTTTTTATGTTTTAGGTTTGAAAAGTTATCTAGGACTACAATTTTTGCATGAACTTCCAAAATTCACTTCCAAATTACTCACTTAAAAAAGCAGCTTTAACCATGCATCTTATTTTGAAAGTTATCTGCGTGGTATTGCAAATCACACCTAACCTAATATAAAGTTAGATTTCTGAACTGTATCCTCATTTACTTAATGACAGCTGAACAATGTGCCAATAAAAACAAACAGCGATTCCACTAACCTGCTAGTTGGCTATACAAAACTTCAAATACTAGCTTGAGGACAGTTGGGGTTTAAACATTAGCTTGCACAATTCTGGTCTGATTAAATTCCTTTTATGGGCGCATTCAATCACGCTTAATTCTAGTCTGCTAAACTATATAATTCGAATCGGTTTATTGGTTGTTTTTTGCTCACAATAGAGTTGACCTTTACAACTTATTCAGACCTAGGTCTTAAAGTACTTGGACTGAGTCTATCACTTTGCTACCCCACCCCATGTGTGCATTCTGTAAAGTCTAAAAAGTTAAAGGTACAAGGACTCTTACATAATAAAGACACCAAAAGCAAACGGTAAACTTTAAGCATATTTTCCGTCATAGTCATCTCGGACCGAGGAATATTCTCTCGTTCTAATTTAATTATAAAATAGAAGAGCAGAAGGCATTTGAT
>JAYGXS010000001.1:42540269-42570700 GCA_036362985.1 Ligula intestinalis | reverse complement strand
TCTCGTTCTAATTTAATTATAAAATAGAAGAGCAGAAGGCATTTGATCACAAATGTGTCATAAGTTGAATATTTTTTCCTTCGCCAAAGCACAAGCATTTATTTTTAATGCAATAGTCTTGGATCCACTGTAGCATAAAGTGTCCCTACAGAATTTTAACGACGTAAGATAACGTGTAAGGAAAATAATTTGTGTACGATTAGTTAGATCGTACTGACCTATAAGCAATAATGGCAAACATACTCAATTCGCTGATTTTCGCGCTCATTTATGAGCTCACTCCTTTGTAGAACTTGAGATATGTGGTCAAGCTCTTCGTTCGAAAGTCTCATATTGGCATTCCACTGGTTTGCAGAGGAGAATGTTGACCATCCAGTACCCAAGCTTTTGACAGAAAAACCAAATTTATTCCTGAGTTAAGTTTGCTCATAACAGCGCGTACAACATTAAATGTCATAAGCCTTCCAGAAACGAATTCTATGCTGTTGTCATTTGCGATTTGTTTAAAGCTTTCAATGAAGGTATCATGCATCATGTGGAAGTACGGATTAGTTTGAAATAGGAAAACTGGGCATTCAAACTTGGCTGAAAATCTTAATCTGAACCATTTGTACGTTGTTAATTTAGGCAAGGAATCCATAGTAAACCTATATTTTAAGAAGCATCAGTTATTTCTGGCTAACTTGCCATCGTCTGCTCACAGACACAAGGCGCCAAAATTTTGCATATACATTCTGTACTGGTCTTTTGATACTCATACCTTTGAATAACTTTTTGTAATGTAAGTCTTGGTTTTTCGGTGCCTGTGACTGGTTTCGGAAATAATTGTGCAAAACTGTCCAAACGTAGCTACTGTGGTTTTGCTTGAAATTTCTGGTTATGTACATGCATTGGAAAATCATAGACTATGATAAATAGTCAGCAGTTAAAGTATGGCAGCGTGGCACTTGCTAGTTTCTCCCGAATGAGTCTCGCATATTTTCGTCGAGATTATTAAGGTGTAGTTAAATCATGTCATTTGTTTATATATTTTCCGTTATTATATCGCTTTTATTTGTTAGTAAAAATATTAAAAGATGACTAGCAGCGTTCATACACTCTTTCTTAAAAATGATTGTCACAAATTAAACATATAATCACCCCTACGCGTATAAAGCCCCTTAGTTATACCGACTGCCTAATATTTTGAGCAAAAAATCCAACTTTTACGCGATGGATACAGATTGCAAGTTGAGTTCAAATTGGAATTAAGAGCATGGCGATTGAACTTGGCAAGAAATAGCAGTGATAGTTAAAAGATGATTTGACTTTAACTTAATATGTTTTATTACTCGAGTTTAATGGAACACGACGTAAACAGTTTGAGTTTTAACTAAACGCCCATTCCTCCCTTTTCACCTGCTCTTAAATGCTCTTTCGCCTAAAGAATTTAGTATTCACTAACATTTGGGCTGGTAGGTCAGTTACGTCAGTGCAATCGTTTGGATACTCAGCCATACAAAATATAAATTTAACGAAAATCGGGGCTAATGGCGATCCGTCATCCGGTTGGTACGTTTGGCCATTAACAACTGTATCATTCCTACCGAAGCATCAATCGTTTAAAACTGTATTGGTCTGCAAATAACACAAGTTAAACGAAATACCTGTGTATATGACGATAAAATATACTTCTCTTAAATAAATTAATTTTACTTTCTGCCACAAAACAAACAAAGCATTGTTTTAAATCCACACGGTCGTCAGTTAACAACCTGCATCAGCAGCCACATTCAAAAAGGACTTAACTTTATCCAAAGAAGTATTTATTTCCACTTAAAAAACATTCAACTATACTTACCGAGCTCGTAAAGCTAATTGTCGGTCGTTTGGACAAACCCATGTCTCCATTTTTATTCAACCTGTGAAAAGAAAAAGAAAAGTCTTTGTTTCATATCTACTGTGGATTTCCCATCACAGGGCGTGTCCAGATGGAAATATGAGGGGACAGATTAATACGCATTTAGCCTTCTTTATTGTGTTTTTTATTGTACCTGAAGCGCAAAAAGTTGTGTATGAAATAGAAGTTAACTTTAAGTTGGTTTATTATAGGATAAACAGGCCACAATTCGTCAGCATTCTGCACTTCGTAGAAGCTAAGACATTTTCCGCGTTTTTTAATAAAAACGGATCAAAACCTCTAATTTGGTGCGCTCTGCACTATGTATAAGCATTCATGTAAAGCGGAAAGTTTTAACTGCATTCCTCCAGAGAACGGAAAATTTGTATTGTCATTTATGAAAATCAGGTAAACGCAGTTATGAGAAATCTTATGTTTTCATACCTAAATGACAAAGTTTAAAAAATTAATTTCGGCAAAATTAGGACAGTTTGTCCCTTAAAGCTCGGTAATAAACTCGTGCGACTTTAATTCATTTTGTCAAACAAGTTTATTACCCAGATTTGTGGCCAAAAACGTCAAAAATGCTTAATGGCAAAGACGTTATACCGTACTCCTGACATATGTACATGGTTAAAAACCCAGAGAAATATTCCGTTGATGCTTATGCAGGCCATAGCAAGGAGGGTTTCGGCTCCGTTGTTGGTCCGCCTGTATTCGCTATGTGGTTACTTGTACACGAAGTCCGGAAAATAACTAAGGAAATATTTTCAGAAATTTTGGAGTGCATGACACAGAGGTAAGGGACCGGGACATGACTTTTTAGAATCAGAGACTTAACTCCATGTCATTCACTTGCTGATTTCTGAACTTTTTCTTCGATTGTTATCCGGAGTTCCTTTATCAAAAACCGCAGGAAAAGTCGAATCGCTCGTTGCTGCGTCATAAACCAAAATAAATTTCGGCAAAACACGTGTCTGAGCTTTTAGCTATTACCTATGTCGGGACTACTAAATAAATTATATGCCGTCAACTTTTTCTGTATGCCGTACGTCAACCATGTCCAGACCTCTATATTTGCGATGGACAATGAGAGAATACGGAAACTTACCGCAGAAGGGGTACTGCATATATCATCAGCAAGTTAATACAATATTACTAAGCTAACTTTACGGTGCATTATTAATGACCGATCTGTGCCCAGAAATGAAGAAGCTGGACCGAAACGATCCATGAGCAACCATATCGATGATCTTATTCGTAATATACAAAACGTACAATTATATGTCCATTAAGATTATTCACAAAGAAAATCTGCCAGTCTCTTCCATGTAGACAGTTATTTACCTGATTAAGGAATGTTAACTGCACAGGAAGAATGCCACAATCAAGTCCTTTTGAGCAGGAAACTTATCAGAGAACGTTTTTATTTGATTATCAACCCACATCCAAGAAGAAACTTTACGTCTGCTATGAGATCTCATTTCCAAATAGGCCTGCCAAGTCGACCCAATTGGTAATATTAAAAAAAACATCTGCATTGGAATACATTTTGCTTACGGCAACTTTCAAGAATTTTTGACAGTTGATGGGTTCTATGGCTATTACATTTGGAGAGTGGCTAACCTGACGGTGGGCTATGAGTGCCATTAGCGGCGGAGTGTCCCCCTGACGTTGCCAATTAAACTTTTGCTCATAATGGCGTCCATGTGCGCAGAATTTACTTCATAGTTTAATAGGATAATGCTCCAGTTCATCGCTATCAAGAATTATGTATTTGATAATATTTCAACTGTCATGTAACATTTTAATCAACACCCAACCTCAGCGCATGTGGTCTCCAATCTACTTTAATTCCTGGCAACTGACTCGATCTCAAACCTGTAAAGGTCGTTTTGCAACTTTCAAAAGAAAGTAACACAAGACAAAAAGAGTCTTGCCACGCCGGAAAAGCTGACTTTATGCAGGATTACCGCATTCAGCAAACCACTACAGAAAATCTGGTTATCTTAATGGCTGTCAGGTTTTAAACTGTTAACAATGACCATAAACAATTCAAAAAGTACTGCTCATTTGTGTTTTTGTTATCATTTTGCAGTTTTTTTTGTATTTTTGTGCATCCGTTCCCGTACACATCCTCATACTTAAACTTAGCTCAATTATTTTTAATGAAGCTATCATCCTTAATTTGATTATTCAGTGCGTCTTGTTATATTTCTTTAAGTTAGCAGTAACTTATAAACCAATCTAATGCTTCCTTTTTAAAAACGGTCGTTCATCTACCTGTGCAAGAGTTCAGGGAAAGCAGCGTGGGCTGATTTTATGCAGAAGAAATTTCCTTCCTAAATGTATGGGATTTCATCAGGTAGGCAACCTGCTATAATTACTAAGTGTTGCACTAAGTTACAGAAAAACGCTTAAGCTACCCGTAGTAAAATTATGTTTACTCCTTGCTTGCTGCAAAATCATACTGTACGTAATTAGAATTTATAGGAGCCTTCAACGTCACCTGAGGTATAACAACGATTGGAGAAACAAAAAAACTTTTTTTCTTTCCTTATACAGCCCAGGTTCCAATACCAGCAACGTATCAGCATCTTTTGCCAGAAAATACGTTTTCCAATGGCGCCTTTTTGAATAAAATGAACGAAGAGTAGTCAGAAGACTTATGTTTTACCAGTTTACCTACAAAAAACATTAGAAAACGTGTACATATAGAACTGCATGCTTTTACTTGTTTTAATAAGAGTTCGTAGACTTTTGCCGAAGGTTAGCAGTTAAGAAAAAAAAACCTTCTAGGGAGATTTAGAAAGGAATAAAAATAAAAACTTTTTACTGTTGCAAATGATCAGATCACCCTATATTAGCGAGAGCTCTTATCGGCAGATTTTGCTTGTTTATTGTATTGCAAATGATTATCAAATTAAACATTTTATAGCATAAGTTTTGATCAAGCTTTTCCTCCCAATAGTGTTAGTTGTCTGAATTTATATGATAGTTAATGGGTGCGTTCGACTTTATAGATCAATTTACCATTTTCATAAAAATACAATTGAGGCCGTGTAAAACAACTGTTCAAATTTAACCGTTGAATTGTTAATAAATTGAGAACTTATAAGCAGTCTAATTTTAAAATAGACTCTTGTACTGAAAACCAGAAAATTTGCTGACTGGGACGAACCTGCTTTTATTGCTACGCAAACGAACCTCAAGTGGATATTTTTTCCTCATTCACGTGTAATCGCCCATCATCTACTTTGTGGTTTCTGCCCGCTTTGGAAGCAATTTAGGTGAAAATCCCTCGGACGGAAGTTGTTTTTAAGAATGCTCAAACAATCTGTTGGCAGCCTTAATCTGCCTTTCCTAAGGCGCGTGTAAAACTAAATCCTTCCTTTAGCTCTTCACTTCGCTATGATTGGTGGACATGCCAGACTCAAAGACCTAGCCAGGCAGCCATCGAGTTTTGTCCACCTGCGTGGGCTTTCCATCATAACAAAAACTGCAAGCCATTTCTATTGGCTGGTCTAATCTCTTGGTGGTGGGTATGTCCTTAGCGTCAGGCCAATGAGAACTCTATCACTAAGGGCAATAAGCATAATACCCGGCGCTTACATGTCCAATTTGTATGTGTTAATAGGAAACTGAATCCGGACAAATTCGCCCTTGTAGTAAACAATATCGTCGAGACGAATGCTATCTGATATCTGAAAAAAATATATGCTGCAAACATGTTTCGCCTGATTTTCTAGGTTTAACAAACAGTAAGCAGAGGCAAGACGGTGAAAACAAAGTTATTTATAAATTAAAGAGCAGAATTTTCTGTAAAGTTTATTGCGTATCTCCCAGAGATATTAATAAGTTTTCTGAGAGATTTATACTGTGCATCAACATTTTGACCAAAGTAATATTAAAAATCACCGATCTATCTACTCGTTACTCGGCAACTGTGATGATACTTTTATTTTTATACCTCCCCTGTCAAGCATAAGATGTGGCTTGGACTAGCTTTCCATAATACTATCAAAACTTATATACTCAGTCAAATCTTCCCTTATCAATACTGAGTTTAAATAAATTGCAGATCTTTTAAGAACCTTACCTAATACGTGTTACTGAGACTTGATGCGTAACCTTGAGGAATATTTCCAGGAAGTTCCAGGAAGCTGCTCATAAGTAAAAGATGTGACTGCCAGAGCGAGAAGCACTGGCTTTCACCGCGAGAGATCATTATTGATGTGATAGTGCTTTGACGGTCCATCGTCAATTCAGAAGTAGACGCAATCAATGAAAAAAAGTTGTTTATTTTTCTGAGGTTCGGATCCTGCCGAGAATCCTTAATAATAGGTAACCGTCGGAGGATGTTAGAAATGGGCAGATTGGGGTAATACATACGCAGATTGGACAGTATCAGCAGTTTATAGCGGTCATCCGCATGCGTACAATGACTACCAGCTTCTCTTAACACCGCATGGTGTCCTAATTGGTGCGATGATGGCTTGAAATTTAACTTTCGACTCATTAATTGCCGCGATTTTGTCCGGGTTAAATGCAGGTTTGGTAATTGCGCGACAATCATGCTCACTATCAGTAGAGTTGTTGCTGGGCCCGACCCTTCTCACGTGACTGATTCTCTTGCTCAGGCAATGTCTCAGCAGGCAGTATGGGAATGCCAAATCGGTGCGCTTGTTGAAAGACTGGGGCCTGAGAACTATGATTCGAGTAGCGCGTGGCTCACGCGGTTGTCACCCTTTCCGAGGATTTCGGCCTCATTAAACTTTAAAATACGACCGGGCCTCGTTGAGTGATCTGCAAATTGGGAGTCAGCGTCTTTCACATCGCATCTTCTTCTTCTCAACTGCTTCCCGGAACTCGCATTTTCGCTTCTATCGGCATCTTCAATTCCTTAATCATCGTGATTTAATCACCAGTGTTTATACTTGGCATGACAACTACTCGGTAGTCTGGCTCGCTGTGGTTGGTACGTCGGTCACCTGCACCCTTCCCGCGACTGATGAACTCACAGTGATTACTGACTCGAGAATGGATCAACAAACCATCATCACATGAACTAAAAAACCGGCGATAAACGCAGAAACCACTAATTGTCTTGGGCATACGCTGGCATGACAGCTGCGTCCTATAAATACTGAGCTCTTTGTCCCCTATAACCCTTTGCTGTGACTGTATTTGAAGACGAGTTTAAATGACAATCCGGCTGATAAACTTCTTGTTTCAGCAATCGCATAATCTTAGTTTTGAGGACAATCTTTAAACGGCCTCTGAGTAAACCATAGTGTGACCTGAATATCTTCATGTTTTGCCATATAAGCTGGCAGGGTAGGCTTGCTCGGTTAAACTTGAGGTCAATCTGGAACATAAATTCCATTGCCACGCGCTCTCTTCATCAACTCGGTAAGGGTAACTTCTACGGCCGCAAAAACAGAGCGCAGGAAGAGCGACGCCCTGCTAATTTAAAATACTTGGCCTCACGATGAATTTCAGGGAGGATAAATATTACCAGGCCTTGATCCTAACATTCAACCTAACAGAAAACTAAACTGTAACCGTAATCTTAACCCTAGCATTGTGCTAAACCTAAACCTTGTTAGTAACACAAATCCGAACTCCAACCCTTAACATAAGTCTGACAAAGCAACTACGTCGAAAAAAACCGGGACGTTACTCCGGACGCGAATGGCTGAGCATGCAGCGGCGGTGAGGAAGAAAGACGCTAACTGCCAGGTTGCAGCTCACTAAACGGGACCCGGCCACATTTTCAAATTTAAGTAGGCCAAAATCCTCGAAAGTGGGGACAACCGCGTGAGCCGAGAGCTGCTCGAGTCATGGTTCTCAGGCCCGCAGGCTATCAGCAAGCGTACCGATTTGGTCTTCCCGTACTGCGTACTGAGACACTGCCTGAGCAAGAGAATCAGTCACGTAGAAGGACCGGGCACAGCAAAAACGTTGACGACAACGAGCATAATCGTCGCGCAATTATCAAGCCCGCATCCGATATGGTCTAGAAAATCGCGGCAATTAATGAGTCAAATGCGATGTCTCAAACCATCGCCACACCAATTAAGAGCCCCAGGTGGTGGCCATAGAAGCAGATAATTATGGTACGCATGGTGATGACCGCTACAAACTATAAATACCTTGCAATCTGCGCATGTTTCACCGCTATTTGCATACGGCTCAGACTATCATGCTATTGCCGATGATAAAGGCTTCTCGACAGAATCCGAAACGTTAGGAAAATAAAACCCTTATTGGAGTGATCGCTTCTTCCTTTTCTTCTTTTTCTTCTTCTGCGTTTTTCCTGTTTTAACCCTAGCACTTGCCCTGCCCTTAACCTAAACTGTACAGTTAAAAAGAACCCAAATCTTGACTCTTGACATACTCCTGACACTAACCTCCGTGCTGATCTTAACTCCAACCTTAAAACTAACCCGAAGTTTGACCTTAATCCTCGTCGTAATCGTAAAGCCAAAATTCTCGCAATTTGACACAAAACCACATGTAGTGTGAGCAGTTTCTGGTATCCTGGCCTGTTTAGGGGCTTAGACATGTCATCCTTTCCATCGCATTGCTTGGAGTTTTCCGAAGGTATATGCCAGACAGTTTTAACTCTCTTTTCTAGTTTATATGACACTACAGCCTCCATATACTGTAAAACGTATTACAAGCGTTTGCTTCGCAAACCGCAAGAGTCTCGCTAACTTGGAGGGCTCCTAGTTGGGCTTTGCAAGTTAAATCAAATATGTTGACTTAGAATTGCGCATTGTTTTTGTCCAATGTCTCCGACTTTAACTGCACACAAGAAGTTGACACGATTTTAGGACACTTAATTGAGGTGACTGAGCAACCTAGCCTAGCATTCCAATGAGACTGCTCTTCAAATATTGAAACCAAACCTCACAGGGACTTCTCTTTATGTGCATGGAAATTATTTTTCTGTGCTTACCACATTCGATAAGAGTCATTGCAATCTGCTTCCGATTTGAAAGCAAAACGTATTTATCCATTAATTGGCACATGTCAATGCCAAAACTAGTTGGGCTTAGGGGCCGTCTAAATTGCCTCCAATTTGATTGAAGTGGGAACCTAAGACTAAAAGCTGGAACAAAACGTCACTGAATTTTGCTTCCTACAGATAATACAACGTCGCCATTCATAAAAAGTTACTGCAGTTTGATCCTAGTTCCAGCTTTTACTGTCTGTTGATTTTCACGCCATGAATATATAGGCAATCTTAAGCAAACGAGAGCTCTTCGCGGCCAAACAGATATAAGACCTGATACGTCAGTAAATTGTGGATTGTGAACTACCTGATGCTTGGTAAACCAACCATGTTTACAATCTCGAAAAGTCAATGTGCACATTAGGTGACATGAAATATGTTTCCTTTCGCACTTTCTTTGTGGTATACTTTCACAAAAACCTCGAAAAAGAACATTAAGTTAAGTAATTATTAGAGTGGCTATAGACTGTTTGCATGCACTCAAAAGTCCTTAAATTCCTCGTGAATACGAGACTCAATAAAAACTAAATTCATGCGATGGCATCCGCAAAATCGATTTTCTGCGCAAGCCCAAATGGTTAGGAAGGGGGAATATACTGCCAAGTGGAACATCCGATTGATGAATATATCTCGCTAGCTACATTTTTGAATAACAGAACCTTCTCCTGGTCCACTATAACTTTAGATAGTGTGCAGTCCCATCAATACAGAGGCAAATGCATGGTTCAGAACCCGGTATTGGACGCCCCAGAAAATAAGCGCCTTTGTGGTAAAGCCTCCATCCCCCACGATCACGGAGGTATGGCAGTTCGACCGTCGAGTTCGACGGTGCCCACCCTATAGTCCATCAAAGACTGTTACAGGAACGGGGATTCGTGCTGGATTACAGTGAAAGTAGTCTTACGATGCATCTACTCACTCTCTCGCCTCTCCCTACCCCCTGGGCCCGGCATCAACGTAAAGTCAAGGATACTGAAGACTGGTGAGGCCATAGCCTCACTCACTGGCAGTCAGCACAACCAGAAAACCACAACAAAGCAGGGAACGGCTTGGATCCCAGCTGAGTGAGAGTGACGTAAAGGCCACATTAAAAAGGCGCCCTTGCAGCCTGACTCTCAGTCCTCCAGTCAGCTACTCCACACAACATAACACACACTAGGCTGAGTGCGCGGTCCAAGCTATCTCTTCAGATTGTAACCTGTTACAACCCGCTCCTTGTACTTCTAATTAACACGAACGCCGAACCAAAGAGCCCGTAACAAAGACAGAGAGAAGACCATCCGGCCAGAGAGAAAGAGTTTCCTCAGACAAGCACGTTGCAGCAAGTTAGCACAAGTCATTGAGGCTAAAAGGTACAACAAATTTAGGGCAATGAACGGGTGTAAGCAAGGTCCATTGAGCCAATCAGCTTTTGGCTACCGGCGCGATTGGCTGGGACTCGGTGGCTGACATTCAGCTTAAATTTTGAATCATTGATTTATGTGACTGCGAGTTGGTTTGCTGCCTGTAGGCCGGTCGATATCCTGCTGTGAGCGCGGCTGCTATCTATCTGTTAGGCGTCCCCTAGCAGAGTAATCTCAGTTCGCCAGTCAGCCACTCCACTCCACACACCACAGCACACACTGAGCTGAGCGCGCGCTCCACGCTATCTAGTCAGTGGGCAACTTTCCAAGCCACGGCTTTTAACGCACCGTGGTAGCTACAAACGCGTCAGATTGTTTATACTGAGGCAAGAAGTGCTCTGAGCCGTCGTCCTCCGTCTCTCCCCCACCGCTAGCATCAGGCCACCGTCCGAGCCGGTCAGGTGTCTGATGTGGGGTGGCCGCAGTGGCTGACAGGACCGGGGAACGTGTCTGCGTGCGCCGCCACATGACCTCGCCTCGGACCAGGATTTACACAATCAGAAGACTTAGAAGGAGCCGTTGCCATCTGCTTCCCAGTTCATTCATCAGCCACTAAACACAACACAACACACACTTGGGTTATGTTGTGTCTGGCAGATGCGTCAGCTGTCAGCCTTCTCCTTTGCGGTAAGCCCCGAAAGTCTCAAGCTTTTATCACACCTCTAGCACAGGAGCTTTACGCGGAGGGAGCTGAGAAGCAGGCTCAAAGACTTAGCTACTGAGTTTGCATATTTACTTACATTCAGGTATGGTTTAAATTTAAATGTGGCAGTCAAGGTGACCTATGCTGTCACATGCACTTTCAACGCTGACTTAGGCCAGCAATAAAACTTAGGAATCATAACTTCCAAAACCTATCGCCCCCAGCCTATCTTGCGCCAAACGTGCATGCTACGCCGACCGTAAGGCGACCATCGGTTCGCCGGCGCATTGACCGTTTTAGATGAAATTTTGGTGCAAAGAGGTAAAATAATGCAGTAGTGTGGATAACAAGATTGAACAGGAATTAAAACCCGTGCATGCTAGCAGTCATACTGAGTAAGAGAAGGAGATGCGGATTGATTATGAATTCAAAGAATTCACGGCCGGGTCAAAGCTTGGCCTTGCGTAGTTCTTACATTGAAATTAATGCAATTCCATCTAGTTTCCTCATTCTAGTGAGCTAAAATACAGCAACAGCCTGGTTCGAATGAGACTAAGAGTGTTATAATCCCACCTCAGGCGATCGATCAGCTAAGCGGTGGCCTGGTGCAGGCGATGAGGAGAGAGTGAGGTCGACCCTCGGTGTATTTCCTGTCTCACTATAAAAATAATCTGATGCACTTGACGCTATTGCGGTGCGCTAACAGCCGTGACTTGAAGGGTTGCCAAATGATAGGATAACTTGAACACTGCAGTCAGTTCAGTGTGTATCTTGTTACATGGAGTGGCTAACTGCAGGCTAGGATTCAGGCTCAATGGCTCCTTTTGAATGTGGCCTTTATGGCGCTCCCAGGCAGGAGCCTACCTAGCGAGGTGTGCTGTTGGTACGCGTGCTGAGTGTTGGTCGCACCAGCCGCCTGCATCCTTCCTAATCTCCGGTCTTCTTGACTTTTGTTTTGATATAATATTCCGGAGTAGGAATATTGAAGGAGGGGGGTATATTCTCCGCAAGTCTGCTTTCACTAGAATCCCGCGGGAGTCACCGTGTTGCTTCAGCCTGCTGGAGCTCGTGGTGGATATCGTCGAGAGCGACGGTCGAACTCTCGGGAGTTTTATAAAAGCCATATTAAGTAGGAACCGTCGCAGGCGGCCTCTAAATACACAAAAACGCACACCGGGCTGGCTTTGGGGCCCTAGTTATCTTGTCAGCTGACAACTTTCCAAAGACTGAGTATCAGGCTAAAGTGACCTCTTCGTAACATGGCTTTTACGACGCTCTGAATTTGCCTCCAGAACGAATCCTCAATATTGCGGAGGTATTTGGTAGGACGTGTGCTGCATTTGAAGAGAGCCTGTCCAACTATTGTCCGTCACTAGGTCCCCGCACCCATTCCATATCGCCTGGAACAAGGTGGGTGGAGGGGAGATAAATGCCGCACAAGTTTGCTGTACTTTACGCGCGCGAGTCATCGGTGCCGCGCCCATTCCTTGTCACGTGCGAAAAACGAACTACGCCAGAGAGTGCCGTGTACATTTAAAGATTACACAGCCTACGCGCAGGCGTGCCTCTGTAGCTCAGTAATTAGAACACTGGTCTAGTAAACCAGGGGTCGAGAGTTCAATTCTCTCCGGAGGCAGAACACTTGCCGCCTGAATTTGCCCTTTCGCAATTTGGATTTACGTCTGTAAATACTTGCCTATGAAAAAAGTTTATGACTTCGCCGTATTTTATCGAACTTTTATTTGATCGTTCAAAAATGTGCATCTTGCGTCAATTTCAAAGTTTCCTGAAAGACTAAGGTGCCACTTCGCAGTTTTGGCCTGTGGTTAGCAGTTTTTAACGTCATCGATTTGTTGAAATTATATGTTTCCCAGTTTTATATGGAAAAATAGAAAACGCCAGTATTTTAAGCTAGATGGAATTGCGCGTTGTCGACCTTTGGTCACAGGAGATAGGAAAAAGTGCTCATACTAGTCGGCCGTCTATTCACTGGCAATGCCTACTGATTATGAAGTATCGCGTCGAACGTAATTAATTGAAGTCCATAACATTGAAACATTGTTTTCCCGGAAGAAACTTTGAAAAATGACCGTTTGCAAATGAATGAGAGGTTGCGAAATTATGAGACATCAATAAATTCTGCTCATCTCCTGATCTTCGCCTTCTCCATAAAACTGCTATCCAGAATATTAATTACGCCATTTTATTTCGAAAATGCTCGCAAGTTTACGTGTCGGGCAAGTCCATGGGGACTTCATTCATTCTGGTCCTTCAAATGCTATCAACTGAACTCAGTGACTTATAAAAATGCATACAACTTTTAGCCAGTTAACTAATGCACTCTAGGAAGGAAAAATGATAATCAGAGAACACAGTGACAAACAAAGTTTCGTGTTTAATGTTAAAGTGCCCTGAGACGGTTTAAATAACTGCTTACACTGTTTAATTTATTAAACACGTGGGCGGGGCCAGAGGACAGGGATTTCAACCTGCGGAGCCCCACCTTCGGAAAATATTTTCGCAGCGTGCGCCCCTTTTTTCCCGTATAAACTCCTGATTTGACTGTCTCATCAAAGAAAAAGATGCACAATAATGTGCATTGTTACTTTTTGTTAAAAAGGCTTTCGAACAATTTTTACAATAAATTTAATTCACCCTTGGCCCTGGATTGCCCTTCCTGGCCCAGTCCCCAGCCCCGCCTAGGCCAGGGCCATGTGCTTGCAGAGCAGTTCGAAGGACTGCGGTCTCTACTTTGTGGTGGCTTTGTAGGCAAGGAAACCTGAGTACATGAGCTAGTTTCAATCCAAAGGACTGCGGCAGCAGACATCTTTCGGGATGGCCGTAGCAAAGGCACCGTTCATGCACATGCATCGGTTAACCCCAACAAATGCGTCCGAGTGTTTTGTAAGTTCCCGCCGAATCGCCACTTGGTTAGCATATGTTAGCAAGCACAGAAAAAAAACTATCCATGCAGTTTCCGTTTCCAGGAGCCGCATATGGTATTTGAGTGCCAACTAAGTGCCGACCCAGAATCATCCATAAGCTGCAAACCGAAAATCAAGTGACCCAATGCGACCAGCCTGGTGTACCCTAGCTAGCACCTCCACACACTCATCAGACTAATTACCCTTCCGGTAACAGAGTTCAGTTGCTGGATGCGTATATGTAAATGTCCGAATGATATCAAACCTGCTAACGCCTATGGGTTAAATTATGTTTCTGCGCACAATCACCCGAATTTTTGCCTTTCACGGACGCTCATAATGCATTACATCATTCTCCTGCTTCTCGTAAATTTACGAAAGTTCGATGATGTTAGTACAGTAGAATTCTAGGTTGAGGGAGAAAACAGTGATCCTTGGCCATCACAGGTGTTCGGCGTTAGATATACAGCGGATGACTCTCTCCTATTCACCTATCCTCGCCACACTGACTGAGTTTACGCAAGAATTGCTAGTTCACCTGCCTAGACAGCTCGTATTATAACACAGAGCGGCCACGAGAAACAAATTAAACTATATTTTTGCACATTCCGCTTACGTCTACAACTTTCTAGTACTGCCTATCCCTTTTCCCCACTGCCAAAACTCCTTAAACGACCGTTTCCGTAAGGCACAATGCTACAACTAGGGGTATATGAGGTGCACTACTAAAACTACCTTTGCCAAAATTTGAACAAGGCAATGATCACGAGACTGACAGAATTTTTTGACGGGCAGAAGAAGCTTATGTACTACAACTAATTAATCCCTACTTCGAGCATTTTGGCCTACGAAAACGGTGTTTGTAGGGTTTTGGGAGGTGGGAAATAGAATAGACAGAAAAGGTAATTGTTAGGAGTAAGCGTAAAGTGAAAAAATGTAGTCGAACTTGTTTCCCGGGGCCGTTGTGAGTAAGTTGTGTCGCACGTAATTTCAAAGTTTGCGCGGCGCAATGCGCCACGAGTTATATTAATCTAACTCCAAAACGGTAGCTTGTACTTCAGGTAAATTGAGGTAGACAATCGCCAAATCAACATATCTATTTTTTGCGAATTTCAAGAAACTTCCAATTTGATAATCGAGTTTTTCCGTAATAAGTTAAAGCATAATACAGATAAGGAAAATCTACAGATATAAACCAACAACACTTCCAACTTCAATAACATAAAAATGCATGTAGCAGTTATTAAAGTCTATTTCACTGCGTCTCCTAATTTCATACCCACAGAACCCTATAAACGCTGGTTTCGTGGGACAACATGCTGGAAGTAGGGATTAATGAGTGGGACTACATAAGCTATGTTTGCCTGCTGACGTCATACAATTTCGCGGCCTCTTATTTAACTGCAAACGGTCATTATCTATTCATGAGATAAATTAACTGTTCAATTAGGTATCCACCTAAATATCACATCAACGCAATTCATGTTACAGTGAAAGCCAGTGAAGCCAAATTAAGGGGATGGGCAAAGGACAAGGCAGCTATCGGTCATGAGAGGGGGGAGGTAGAGGCGTGAAATGGGACTGGGTTTATCGGTCATTACCATCATGGTGCGAGATCGATCACATGATCCAGCTGCTTGCAGAGTCCTGGGATTCTTTTCCGCATTGCAGCTGTCTCTGCAAATCGTAGGACAAATAACTCGTAAGTCTAATAGCTCCTACTCTTACAAGGGTAAACCTCGATAGGTATATCGAGTTTCATCCTTCTAAGTCGATACTAAATTGGATAGTTAATTTATCTTATTAATAGGCAATGAACGTTTGTAGTTGAATAAGGGTTGCAAAATTGAAAGATAGCTAAATGTATTAACCAGTCGTCATGAAGCCGATTTCAACCGTTAGTACGGCCAGAAAGCAGTTAATTAGTCCGCCAAACTATTCAAAGGGCCCTTGCATCATATGAATATATAGTTTCAGCCAAATCCGAGCTCTGTCGTGGAAATGATAAACGTATTCTAGAATCAGATTACTACCTGTTCACGCTTGCTAGCGGGCCACAGCTGGGGTTAAGCCTCACTGCCTAATCAATTCAGCGCCATGTGATCCTCTTCCTAGAAAAATACGCCCATGTGAACCTGAAACTTAGTAATAACAAGGCGTTTATAGAGAATTGCATTTTTCGTGCCGTCCATGTACTGTCGATCCTGCCAACCTTTTTCATGGTGACGGAAAAATTATAGGAAAATGAATTGAATACCAACAACTAGTGCTTGACCATTTTTGTGTGTTTAAGCAAGCAAAGTGGTAGCATTACTGCACCAACCACCTCGCCGAAATTGCCAGTAAATAGCTCGCTCTGTGTTATTTTCCGACAGTTTGTATAGGGAAAAATTTGTAGGACAAAACCAAACAAGGTCGTGCTTCGAAATCATAGGCACGCTATTTCACAAGGTTAAAACAATCACCCTCACTTCCAACAACCAGCGGCTGTCAGCTTTCTCCACAATAATGCTCAACTTTGTTTGTTTTGAGTGATTGTTTTAGATAATGACTGTGATGCAGGAAGTTTATATCTTTTTTTGACTACCATAGAAGTGATGTCGACTCTCGAACTTCATAGCCCGTGGTTTTTTTTGCGCATAGCCCTCAGTATATTAACATGAGTACCAGTCCTTGATCCATAGATCGTCAATGCCGACTGTTGGTCTTCGTCAGAGCCCAATTTATTGTAGTTGGTGTCTCTCTGTAGTAGTTAACCGTGAAAAAATTTGGCGGCTATGATGACTTCACGGCCTCCCTATCTCGAGTCAAGTGGCTCCGCTAAAATGGGCAGGAACCATGCAAATTTTGCTGATCATGAACTGATCGCCTCAGCCTTAAAGTGTGATTGTCTCCGTGAACACAATCAAAACAGCTGTAATCTTCAAGGCATTTTTAAGCTGCAGACGACTAATTGCTGTCTGCGACTTTGATTCTAAGTTCCGAACGATCCATTTGTGTTCACTCACTTGCTAGTACGGCCACTGCCCGGACTTCATGGTGTAATTGCATCCGTCGGAGCCATAATGAATTCAGTAGACAACGAATGACTGTCCCTGTTTAGTGCTATGATCTTCTGGTCGGTTCACTCGCCAGCGGATATGTGTATTTGCCTTGCGGAAGACATCCATTGCAGGCGGCGTGAGGAATCTAGCTGTGGCATCGGAGTATCCGTTCACATACTTTGCTATGAACTCGGTTGACTTAGCTCTGCATTCCGCTTTTTGAAAGGTATTGAAGTCCCTCCAAAGACTGTCCAATGAAATCCTTTGGGTGTGAAGGGCATTCACACCGCAGTATTTTTTGTTCACCGCGCTACAGTTCAGCTTTGTTTTTTGGCAACAAATGGTTTCTATCGCAAGTAAATTGTTACACCTCTTTCAAGCTTTATATAGACTATGGACATTAGATGAAAGTGTAGTTAGTAACGCAAGAGAACTTAAAAGAATGGAATTCGTTCCATTATTCTTACTTCTAGCGTGAATTGTAAACAGAACATGTTTGAATTCCCTTGCTTTCTAAAGTAATCGATATCATCCTCTTAAAAGCTTAAAAATGTGGTGTTTAGATTGCCTAAAACCATCTCATTGCCTACGGAAATAAACAAACTTTAGCTGCTGTATAAAGGTCTGAAAACTTGAGTAAGCTGTAGCTGCCAATCTTGACTTCCATTTACTTCCTAAGATGACTGTCCAAAAATATATAGATTCTAAAGTAAAACGGAATCATCGCCGATCCAAATCCTCAAAGTTTTTTTTTCGGAGCTTTAAGTTATGTAAAGGTTACTAAGAGTAAGTTTGCGCCTAGTGAAATATATTGAGTAAAGTAGGTTAGGCCCCAAATAAAGACAAATCAGCTGCTTTATATGAAAAAGATAATGTCATAATGAGCGCTTCCTGTCTACTTATTTAGATCGAAATTTAAGCTAAAAGTCGTATTAAAAATTATTTCTACTTTAAGTTCTGTGAATATTTCCACGTTAAGCTTTAAAATTCAAGTCGGAAAATACATGTTTTCGCTAATTCATTATCGGACCTATACAGTTAAATAGTTGATGAAAATATGACAAATAGATAGGGTTTATAAGCTTCGTATATGTAATATCCATTGTGACCGCATGGTGACTTCGGCGTGCTGAGGTCATTGGGACTGGGGCGTAGAGTGAGTGAGAGTGAGCGATGATCGTGGGTCGAGTACGGGGAATAAAAAGCACTGCCAATTTCGACGAGTGAATAGCTGTCATCAGGGATAGGGTACGGCGTGTGAGCATAATCTGAAGTCGGCGTTGGCCACGGAAGAGAGAACACTTATAACAGCGTCTCTTTTACAGGACAAGGCTGGATCCGCTAGCCTTTAGTCAGCGCTTTGAATGTTGCTTTCACGCATTGGTGTTTACCCTTAGAAAATTAACTTGTGTCTGGCAGACAACCTGAAAGGATTTTTTGGATCAAATCGGTGATTAATATTGAGTAGATTTTTGACGATTGAATTCAGAATCTATAGATTTTCTCCTTTACCAAGCCAATCAGATATGTATTCGGGTATCCATCTTTCCAAGCACCTCGTTTCAGGACCAATATGTCCTGTTCCGCAGGAGCAAGTGAATGAGTAACTACCCATAGATGTGGCCTTTAAAAGGCGTCCAAAGCACAGGAGAGGAGGGTTATGAAAAATATGGACAGATTTGCCGAGGAGCAGGCGCTGGTGATAGTTGTCCTCTTACGGGGGTTTACCACTTCACTTGTTGGGTCCTCGAGGAAAAACAGTCTTAGAAACACTACTTTTTCCTTTTCTGCAGTTAATTTAGTAGGCTTTACGGTGCGCTCCCTGATATGCTTAAGAATAAGTCTTTATGGGCTTCCATTTTCACGATGTGTATTTTGCAGCTCTAAAGCTCTATTTTTTTAGTTTTAGCAGAGCAGCTGCTTCGCACTCTGGCTGCTAGTCCCTATGCTATTTTTATGTTTCGGAAAACAAAGCTGAGAAAATTGATGTATTTTGCTGTCCAGGTTTTCTTTCGGAATACTATGCGCTGGACAGATCTATCCTTTTGTGTGTGCAGAAGGATATTTGGGGAAAAAGAGTTTGTTATCCACCTCAGACACTGCAGAAGACTGACTAAAAAATGCAAACAGTTCATTTTTCAGACCAGGGCGTCGGTGTCTGTGTTATGATCTGTGAGGCAAAAGATGTCATCTGCATACCGCCCGCAAAAGTCAGGATTATTGATGGTGAATTCAGATGCTTTTTCTCGATCTTGCCAATCCAAACATTTGCAAGAAATCATATAAGCAGTAAACCTACCGCCAGACTATCTATCTGTCCGTAAAACTGGCCCTTGCGCGGAGATCCTACTTTTCTGTGCACCACGTAATTGTTTCGTTGAGGGTTTTCCCGGGCATAGGTATCTAGTAGTTGGCGTCCCGAATAAAGTCACAGATAATTTCGCACGCTCGTAAAAAGAAATGTTACACCTTACGAAGACATACTCCATCCACCAGCGTTCATCTTCTTTATAAATGCGCATTGGTAACTTTCGAGCGACTTAGGATTTTCCATTGACCATTTGTCCGTGGTGTGCTAGGGCGAGTTGCTCATATGCAAGATGAGAGGCAGAGGCAGCCCATGTTAATAAATTCTTGGAAGGCCGTACATTCTCAGTGTTTAATTGTCTACAGGTCGCCATCTTCCAAACTCTTCGTCAGACAAAAGACGTTCTCTGTTGAGCTATTTCAGAATCGGTATTAACTTATCCCTAGCGGCTTCGGTCTGGTCATTATCCTCTTCGGATATTGAGAACTTGGTACAGTTTGGTACGATTTCCTCTAATTTCGTAGCGTAATCCATCCTATCCATCAGTAATATGCCTGATCCCTTATCCAGCCTGGTTAGTACAACAGCTTCTTTCGTACAAAGCGGCAAATTTATCGAGACGGGTCCTCGTTAAAGAGACCTTTGTTTCTTCAATTCCCCTTTAAATAGTGTGGTTATCAGTTGGACATAGTCGAACAAATACAATAAAACGCTCTGGAATCATTCGATAGTCTGACTAAGGAAACTCTGGAATGGGATCTTTAACTCAAACTGCCTCGATATCCGCCGTGCAATGCAAAACGCAGGATCTAGAGACAATACATCTAAGAGAATTTTTTCAATGTACTACACAATGTTTATGGAAATACCGCTCCATATTGTTTGGATGGGCGGTCTGTATGTTCATTGGTTGAACAGTGCGTAGGAGCTTGTCCACTCGGCCTTAATTCTTTTATTTCCGACTGTTTTCACTTATTTTTCAACCACCAGCCTTTCGAAATTGCTTAGATGGTCGAGTACCGTTGTTTCCTGGCAAAGGTTCTGTTGAAGTTCCTTCATCCAGGCGTTAAATCTCTCAAGGTTCTTTTCTGTATGTCTTGTTGGTGTAACTGACGAACGGTACAATATGTTTTCTTTGTTATGTTTTGTTCATTAAAACGCGATAAGAATTTTATAATCACACTTACCTCTGCAAGTCCGTTATCAATCTTGGGGTATCCACTGAGTACGTTTAACACCACGGGATCGTTGGACTGTTTAAATTTTGCGAGCATTCCCATGCTCAGTTTGAAAAGTATGTCAGCAGCCATATTTTGTTGCTTATTCTATTGGTACGAGCGACTGAAAACCAAAATGTTATTCTATAAGACGTTTTCAGATTAATCGTTTTGGGTAGGAAAGCTTATGCAACTTAGTTATGAGCATGGAGTTTTTCAATAGTGCCTGTATGTGGAGAAACATTTTTCCGGGAAGAACAAATAAGCTATATGAGCAGTGAGGGTAAATAAAACTGCAATAAAACTAGGATAATAAAAGGACACTCCAAACCGGTTATGCAGTCGAAACTATGAAATCTTCTGATGCTTTATGCGCAGGCGACGTTTACATGAATTGAAATTTCTACACGTCGATATCTGTACAAACGTCTTAGAGGACACTTATGGAAGCTCTATTTTAATGAATAGATAGAGAATAAAACATTTTAATTCAGTATCATGCGATGGCTGAAGTCGGCTTGCCTCATCCACCCTCGTAACCAATTCGTTTTGATGCAAAGGAAGGTAAGATAGGGTAGGGAAATAGCTAGACTGGAGCTGACTCTAGATATTATTACATCAACATCCTATCTATCAAGCCATGAAGAAACTCAAATATTTGTTTTGCACAGCAGTTAGAAACGTCTCGACAGATGGTATCGCAGCAGCCTCTACGGTCTTTGGCCTGCTGAGGCCGCCTCCATACTATTCGCTGATTATTCAGGAGAGTCTTGATCAGATGTTTGTATTTCCCACGACACTTTTTTTGTCAAGCACTGATCGCTTCATGAAGAAAGTTATTGCTGATAACAAATAGGAATCTAACATTTCCTTTAGTGTTTTCACTACAAACCATAAATTTCAGATGAAATCTAAACTAAGGAAGAGTTTTTTCGAAAAAAATTGTGTTTCTCATAAATTTTTGAGCAAGTAATATCTATAGGTGCTTGCCCGGGAACAAAAATAGTCAAACTTAAAAACTGTCATTGAGGTCATAAATAAAGATGTATGCCTGCGTTTTTCCGGGTTTTACATGTCTCGAGAGCAAAAATGTAGGAGAACAAACTTTGATAACTTATGATTGTAAAAATAATCCTACAATCGTATTTGCAGTGGAAGGACGGTCCTAACACGTAAAAAAATTTTGTTTAATACTAAATGTGGATCCGACAAGACGTTCCAAATTTGCCACCACTTTGCAATATTTTTTTTATTTTGTAAGCGCATGGCGAGAGAACTGTGTAAACCATGCACTGCACTAGTTAATTCTTTATTACGTACTTATTAGAACAGTCGATGTTTGCATGCAAAACTACGGCAGCAACTCTATTAATGTCCAATCGGTTACAAACATTTCCATTTTACAAAATACTGGCATATCAAATGCGGTTTTATCTTGTCTTCAGGACGCCTAAATTTATTCGTTTTTAGCGTTCTTCATAACAGTCAGAGAAACTTCATGTAGGTTTTTGTTAAAAGTGTCAGTCTGAGTAAACGATCCTTGATTTGCAGCGGCGCATAATGTTTCAACGAATTTCTTTAACTTTTGATGATATTCTTTCTATATTCAAAGCTAATTGACTGCCTGGCAGTTTATAGGTTCGTATTTTCCGTTTCTGGATGAATAATTTCAGATTAGGAAGACAAAGAACAAAGGAAAGTCAAAGAAGATGACGGCCCGAACACTGCTGTCCCAATTATCACGCCCACATCCCATTTTTAACAATAACCTGGGATTGGCATCTTTGTTTCCATTCAAAGGAAAATCATTTTTCAAAAAACACAAATTAATTTGCTGCAACGCTAAAGTACGATTCAAAAAATAGTACCTATAAAGAATGAGAATTTTTTTGAAACAAAGAAAGTCAAAATCGACAGGTTTATTAACACCAAAAGTTATTTGGTCGGTTATTTTCGCTGGATTAGAAGAATGAACACGTGAGTCGATAAAAGCCTTTTCAAAAATATTTCCCTTTGACTGTTTCACTTAAATTTGCAGAATTTAACCAAATGATTTCAACAGAAACCCATTTGGAATCATCCCATTTTTCTGTACTATTACCTATCAGAGGGTGATTGTTTTGAAGCGGAAACAGATTACCTTGGTTATGTTTAAGCATAAATTTATCAGGATGAGAAAGAATATCAGCAAGTTACATCTCCTAGATGCCTACGAAATGATTTTTGATTAAATATGACAACCAAGCAGCAATAATGTTGAAAGTATCAATAATGTTACACAATATTGTACAAAATTATGCTCTAACCTAAGTACTAAATTATGGGACGTAGCGTTTGTAGATTTAAACTTAACTTTGCATAAAAATCAAAACTTATTTAACTTTGGCTAGTTTGCACGATATAATGACCTTTATTCATCCTGCTTTAAGATTTAACTAATATTTTTACAGTATTTCATCCTTTTGTCTAGCAGGCTTACTTGATACGCTACTAATGGAGTTTACATAGAACCTTTCACAAATACAGCTGAAAAGTTTATTAACCAAACATGTGTTTTCAGCAATTCAGCGCTAGGCCAGTACAGTTGCAGGGATAATAAAAATCTTACAGATGGATAGGGATAGAAAGTGTCCTTTAATTACAACTCATCGTTTTCAAGCCATCCGCATGGCAAGACTGGCATATAGAATTCCTTGCGCTGGAGTTTGGAGTTGGGGAGGAAATAAGGATGAATTGTGAGTATTGACTATGGATCAGGTACGTGGCCGAAAAACGAAGTGCCTGGAAAAGTTGGTACGTGAACACATATCGGCCTGACAAAGAAAAAATAAAAATATATTAATATGCGAGAAAATGCGAGGTCCAGATAAAATATTCCTTACATCATCCCCGGATGAGGAAGAAGCGGAGACGATTTCTGAGACCAAAGTATATTCAGGCTGACGTTTCAAAAGCTCGCTCCCTTCATCGTCAGAGCAAGGCGTCTGTATTCCTGTGTGCGTCAGATAGATGTGAACGTCCATTCGCCCATGCGTCAGTCGATTGCGCCGATCGATTTTCTTGGCTGTTTGAATTGCTCGCGCCGTTGTGAGTTATGTCAAGTCGTTTTTGTGGCTCGTGAGAGTTTCCACCCTCTTTGCTCGCGGCTACCGGCTGTCGGCCCCGTTTATCCCTCTCTGCCCCACCTATTGCTCCGCTTTGAGCCGATTTTAGCCTTTTGCGGAGCGCTTGGTAGGCGGGATGAAGGTCCATGGCTCTGTTTAGTGTGCCAGTCGAGGACCAACTTTCTAGCAGCAGTCTGGCCATCTTGTCGTTGGCCCGGCCTATTACCCTTGCTTTTTCAACGAAGCCATTCAGATTACCGACCGGACATCACCCAAGTTACTCAAGGGCATACGCCAACGCGTGCTAGCAAAAGCCGAGGCAGAGGCTATAAGGCTATTGAGTTCAATGCTGTGATATCAGAAGACGCTAACATAAGCACTTTAGCTTGCGTGGCCGACGCCAATGCCAAGCGGCAATCGTCCCCACCCCCTAATGACAGTATTTCAGTCCGTGCAAGTGACAGTAATTATCATTCCAAGTACCTCACCTATGACCAATGCTCACAACCTACCCTAGTTTCCTCTCTTCCCCCCAAGTCCCAGCGCAAGGGCCTCTCCACACCGATCTCGCCATGCGAGCGGCGTGAAAGCGATGCGTTTTAATCAAACGACACTTATTAACCCTGTCTAACTGTAGGATTTTCATTATCCCTACAGTTGTACTGGTCGAATATTGAATTGCTGAAAACATACGCTTGCCAAATAACCTTTCCAAGTTAAAGATGGAACTATTTACAAAATTACGTCCGACTTCAAAATGCGCGACAGGTTTTGCATGCAGAGTGCCACAGTTTATATCCCAGCTGTTTTTAATGCTAACGAATATAACGAGTGTTTTTGAAATCCTAACAAGGTGGTGAGCCTTGAACAAAATCCGTTGATCTAAATATCATTTTTTAATTTCGCTTAGCGCAGATAAGGTGAAGCGAAAAGCTCTGGAAATTTACAGAAGCCATAAATTGACCATTTAAATTAAATTTTATAATCCTATTAATCTTTATTGCGAACGACGATAAAAATGTAAACTACCAGCTCATTTTTACATCATCTTAGTGTCGCTAAGTTGTAAACAAGCATGCTATATTCATGGGATCCGGATCTTTTCATTTTCGTCCAGACCAGTCTCACAAAAGATAGTTAGATATTTATCAAATCCAGTCCGCCGTTTTTTGAATGCTAAGGCTGGTTAGCTGTAGAATAAGTTTTCCTTAGCTCCACAAGTTTGAAAGTTATCTCTGGGAAAGCTAGCCCAACCGTCCGTCATCAAGCAATATACTAGTCAACTTAGAAATACAGTGGAGTCCGGTTAATGTGGACACCTCCGTTCCAGGTCAACTGTCCATATTAACCGGTTGTCCATATTAAGCGAACTGACCCTAAACCAGTCGTTTCTACGTATAAAAAACAGAATTTTGCATCTGAATGAAGTTTTATTGAAAGAACATGCTCAGTTTTGATTGCTTTAGCGGAAACTTTTCTCTTAAAGCTCCCCTAAAGTTCTTTATCACTGTGTCAAAATTCTCCACATCAAAACCTTGTTGTCGATGCCCCGTTTCGAGTACGGCCAATGCCGAACAGGACGCGGGAATTCCCCGCCGCGGGCGATTTGGACTGGATTTTTGACAAAATCTGTGGGTCGACCGACCGGTTGACAGCTTGGTGCTGTCCACGTTTAGCGGTGGCTGTCCAGATTAACCGGAGGATTTTACTATGGAGAAATTCCGTTCCTGGCCAACTGTCCACATTAAGCGGTTGTCCACATTAACCGTGTCCACATTAACCGGACTCCACTGTAGTAAGAAATGAAACAAAACCAGTAGTATGAGTATATGAAGGGGCGATCCACTAGTTCTGAAGGAATTATTCAGCAAAGATAGGTTGTACAATCCCACTAACTGACAGCAAACGATTGCCCGACCGTAATAATCTGTCAAGGAACAAAATGGAAAGGGTTAAGTTTGGAGTTAACGTTAGGGTTAAGCTGGCGTATATTAAGGTGTGTAGTACGATCTTATTCAGTGCTAAGAAGCCAAGTCCTCTGAAAGAGGACAGCAGGCACTCACTTTTTAATTGCCAAAACGGTGCTGCCGTTTTCCGGCATTTAATCAATCCTACTCTACATTACGGCCGTTCCCACATTACACGCTGACATATCGATTGTGGTCGTTAGTGGGTTCGTACGACAGATTGTGGCTGGTTAGTGGATTTCCGTAATCACTATTTGCCAATTGTTCTGTTGGTCTTTTTCTTGATCATTAATCCCAATGCGGCCACTCTATATACTTGTCGCAAGAAGTAGTGTCGACAAATAGAAGGTTCCCCCAAATCCCCAGTCAAGCAGGACGGTGTTGGTGGACAGAAGTTTTATGCCAGAAAATAGACAGTACAAAGACTGAGGTATGCGCCAGAACCAACTCCGTGTGCACGCCAAGTCAGTACGCGAAACTGTGTTTGCTGCTGTCTAGCCTTTCCTGCGGAACATTCTTAGTAGACCAGGCAGCCAGCCAGGTGGACAGGCGCGCGTCAATTGGCTAACACTCCCGTGCGCCTTGAGTTGCGAGTAGACGGGAGAAGCATAAGACCGCCAGGTCACAGCGGTCCTCTCGCAGCGGTGGACAGACAAAGTGCGCGGCGGGCGCGAATGGAGACTGAGCCTCTGCGGTTTTGCAACAAATCAGTGTGAGTCAGCGAAACAGCCCCCCACAGAACCCCCCGGCAAGACGGAAGGCAGGACTGATGCCTAAAAAATATGGGCAATAAAACAGTCAGGGAAATGAACATGTCGTCCACTCCGGGTGATATATACAGGAGGCGTGGGGAAATAGTTGGTGGGAGCGGTGGCAGAAGTGTTTGGGTTTGAGGCATAAGCAGTAGTTTTAGAGTTGGAGGCAGGAACCAGTTGGAGCAGGGGACAGGAGGGAAGAGGTAAAATGTGGGACGGCGGAATAGCGAGGTGGGGAGAGGGGTAAACAGGAGGCGGAAGACTAGAGGACTCGTCCGGCGAAATGTCCGGGACAGCAGCTGTCAGTCGGTCAACGCTCATGACCTCCTCAAGAATACCACACTGGATGCGGTATGTGTTCGTCCCCCGCGAAATGACACGGAATGGTTCCTGGTAGGGTGATTCCAGGGGCCGTCGGACGCGATCACATCGTAGAAAGACGTGGGTACATGTCACCAAATCTTTCTCGAGAAATTTAATCAGAGCCTGCCTCACTGACTCACTTGCTTAGAAACATAAATTGCACTAGAAGGCGACTGTTTACTCAAAGTTAGCCTAACAGTTGACCTTAATTTTGAGAAGACTTCATTCCCACGATGCCTACTGTCAAGACAGACAAGGAGCAGGCTACATCCTCGTCCGCGAAACACATTTCCCGATATATCTCAGTTACGTAGGTGTGACTTTCAAGGAATTGTGGACACTTGCGGTCGGGAGTTTTGTACAAGGCATGGGCAATATTTAGGGTGGCTATCAAAATATACAACCGGATAGAACATTAACTAACTTTAAAGGTATAACTGGCCAGGATACCTATTTCTGGCTTTATTGGCCATCGTCAGCTAGCGGTATCCAACTCTAGTGTAGCTGCTGAAATTGCTCCCACTCTCGAATTTTGAACTCGCGTCTCGCCAGTCAGGGGCAAACGTCATAACCATTGAGCAAGCTTCGCAAAAACATCAACCAGGATGGGTACATCCTGAAACAGATGGGTGTGCGATTAGCTCTATTAAAGACCTCATTCGATTTTTGCCATTTTCACTGAAATGATATGTAATAAGCCAATGATCATCGATCGGAAGAGGTAGGTTTTTGATTGCGTGAAAATTGGAAATCCTATGCACCATCAACCTGCAATTTAGCAGCGTTCTCCATTATATTGAAAATATAGTTTCCTCAAATAGAAGCAACTATGCGGGCCTCAGTTTTTTGTTGTAACGAAGAAGGAGACGCAATCTCTGAAACGGCAATTTTATTGTTCTGAGGGCGCGAGATAACGTGAGTATGGACCAATCACAAACGCTACCCCCCAGTCCCATTTACGCGTAGCCAACGCCTGCTGCTTTCTCGCCTTCTCTGACGATGGCTCCTAGTGTGAAGCCGAAAACTCAGAGCACTAAAATTGATCTTCCAGAGATCGCGTCTTCTTATTATTTATAATACAGTTCCTAGATTACATTAAGGAATATGAGGCTGTAAATGGGAGAAGCTTTTGAGGTCTGACGTTTTGACTAGTTATTTTGTCTACCAATGCTCTTGGAGTTTAGTGTCTTCTTCACAACTCACGGTTTATGGGATATTCTTTCTGATGCGTAGGTCTACAATGGTGACTGTTTGGCAGAATCTGACTCCATTGTCGCAGTGACCTGTATCGTCTCCGTCCTCATTAACTGCTGCGCTAATGGGCGACCGTACATTTTGCACGCCGCCCCAAAATCAGATGAGGGTGGGGCGATTTTATTGAACGGTTGACCGAGCAATCCTTCGACATTCAGGCCTCATGCATCCCTCTTGATATTTGACCGCAGCCTCGGACCCACCCTCCCAACCACGACAAAACCGAAGATGCGGTTCATCGGCAGGGCAGGGGTTGCCCTCTGCGACAGCCTTGGATTCAACTTTTGCAAGCAAAGTTGTGTTCATGTATTCACCTTTTGGCCAGCTTCGCTCCACTCTCTAAGTGTGAGAAACGCCTGCGGCGATTGGAGATGGGGGTCAGATGTATCAGCATGGTCGTCATGGGTGGCCTATGCATGAAAAATAATGTGCCATAGAGTGAAAGCTGTGAACAAAACTATAAAGTCCCTGAAAATGGGTAAATGAAATCAGTACTCGAAACGTCAGATTCTAAACATATCTCTTCGAATGATCAAACTTCCACACAAAATCTGACAAATACTTTTTACCATTCATAAAAAGGGATGTGTATCAAGTCAAAAAGTAACATCACGATAGCGTTGTGGGTTGAAATTCCTCAGCTTACAGGCAGCTCTCAGCAGCTGTAATGCTGTATGGGGTCGTCAACTATGAAATACGTAGGTAGGCATATTTTTACCTTCACCGCTTTTTATTTCACGTTACTCTTACATAGGGTGTCCCAAAAAATAAACATCGTAAATGATCGCAAACTTATTGTTTCTTATAATTTTTTTATTTAAAAAAGGAAAAAATGATTAACAAATATCATTGAATTTTTTTCATTGTATGTTGACTATATTTAGAATAATTGGATTGAAAGAAGCCACTGAACATAAATGCGCCCAAATATCTAGGAGATATTAACATCCTGTGTGCGATTCCATTGCTTTACGTTGTCTGCAGTTTCTGAATTAATACGAACGGTAGTTTGCGAATATTCAGCGAGAAAACAATAAAGTGAGACTTGTAAATTTTTTTAATTTTTTGAAGTTATAAAATATTAATAAACACTAAGTCTGCAATTATTTAAAATGTGGATACATTTTTTGGGACACTCTGGTTAGAAAGCTGCCACATGGGTTTCCTTTTAAATTATTTTGTGCTTTAAGAGATCTTGAAAATGTTTGAAGATAGAAAGGTCTAAAATACGTACAAATATGAAATATGAACTCTAACTTGAAAAATACAGCATAGCAAACAGCTGGGAATAGCAATGGTTATTTAAGTCTTATACAGTGGAGTCCGGTTAATGTGGACACGGTTAATGTGGACAACCGCTTAATGTGGACAGTTGGCCAGGAACGGAATTTCTCCATAGTAAAATCCTCCGGTTAATCTGGACAGCCATCGCTAAATGTGGACAGCACCAAGCTGTCAACCGGTCGGTCGACCCACAGATTTTGTCAAAAATCCAGTCCAAATCGCCCGCGGCGGGGAATTCCCGCGTCCTGTTCGGCATTGGCCGTACTCGAAACGGGGCATCGACAACAAGGTTTTGATGTGGAGAATTTTGACACCGTGATAAAGAGCTTTAGGGGAGCTTTAAGAGAAAAGTTTCCACCAAAGCAATCAAAACTGAGCATGTTCTTTCAATAAAACTTCATTCAGATGCAAAATTCTGTTTTTTATACGTAGAAGCGACTGGTTTAGGGTCAGTTCGCTTAATGTGGACAACCGGTTAATATGGACAGTTGGCCTGGAACGGATGTGTTCACATTAACCGGACTCCACTGTATTAATATACAGCAGACAATATCAAATTGGTTTACAAAATTTCGTTCTGCTTACTTGAAGGTTATGAATCAGCCACTTGATTGATGATAACCAAACGTTGATATTTAAGAAATTAAAATCACCATCAAATCAGATCCATCTCAAAATGCAAATGAATTAGCAGTTTTTTGGCACTAGCATGCAAACAATATTAACTCACCTAGCTAAATTAGGCAAAAGGAAGAAAGTTCCTATGTGACTTTCACATAAACTGAATGAAAAGCCAAAACAACAACATTTGGAAGCTTTCAGAGAGCTGCTTTGTCATTTCCAAATGGCTCGTTTTTGGATCTAAGTGTATAGTCGAATGAAAAATAGATCCGATACGATAACAGAAGACATTCAGCACAGCAAGGCCACCTGAACAAAACCCAGCACAAAATGCAACCTTCCTCCACAGAAGTTGATAGTGAGTGCTTAGTGGTCTGGCACACATTTGCTTTATTATGATTGCACAAGACCCTGCTCACTGATCAGGGCAACAGTATAGGTCAAACCATTGAACTTGACGAGTTAAAACGAACTTTCAAAAAACAGTCTCCAGTGATCAACCGACCGACTCCTATTCTGTTACATGATAACGCGGAGCAACACATCCACACAAATGGCAGCACAGTAGTCGCCGGTTATTAAGCCCACGGTTAATAAGCCCAGCCACTTATTAAGCCCAATTTGGTCTGGGCCCGAGGTGGGCT
>JAYGXS010000001.1:42469203-42540259 GCA_036362985.1 Ligula intestinalis | reverse complement strand
GCCCAGCCACTTATTAAGCCCAATTTGGTCTGGGCCCGAGGTGGGCTTAATAACCGGCAACTACTGTACTAAGCCCACGGTTAATAGGCCCAGCCACTTATTAAGCCCAATTTGGTCTGGGCCCGAGGTGGGCTCAATAACCAGCGACTACTGTAGTTGTACTGTAACAGTTGGAGTTGAAATTTCTCCCACCATAATCACCAGAAACTTTCCCATTTACTGTCACTTTTTTCGGTATTTTGAGAAAATTTTCAAAGGAACAAATTTTTTAGTCCAAAAGTGCTGTAAAACAAACCTAAGACTTTATTGACACCCGAATTTCAGACTTTTGCACCAATCGACTAGGCAGGCAACCACTGAAATTGCAAAAGTATATTGACAATATGTTCCAATGTTTTGAGAAATAAAACTCTCACAAAGCTTTGTTATTTATCTACAAATGCCATACCTGACGACCCAATACTGTCTAATAGACTCAATAATGTACGAGAATGAAGGGGCACTCGATGAGGTATTCCGGTTGTTTTTAAATCGACACTTAGGAGAATCGATTTAAGTGCAAACACATCCGTAAAACATCAAGAATTGAATTATAGGCAAGCTCCACACTGCTCATATTTTTCAGGTTTCTGCCATGTAGTTCCTACTTTTCAGCTAGTAAGTAAACTACCACACAAGTTTCTGAATCCTTCGCTTCAAAAAGCGCATATATTTACAAAAAAAATCGTTTTATGACTGCACGACTCAGTACTTCTGTGGCAACCTTGTTAAGCCCTCTGAATGTGTACTTTAAATACTTTGTAGCCTATAGTTTGAACCAGCCTATAGACGTTAAGGAAACGTGATAGATAGCAGCACATTTGTAGGCATGATAGTCTACTTTTCTATAAAAGCTTCTGCAGCTACATATCTATAAAATCATATAATCTTCAATATATGTGTATTTGTTGCCGCGAGCTCAGTAAACTAGCCTTCTTAATTTACATTGCTGCTGTTTGATTCTTCCATTAACATTCCCTGTGCTTGAATTAGGTGGTTACTTAGCCTTAAGAATCCTACCACCGCTAACAGCGCTGCGCCCATCCCACCCCAGGCGATTGATCAGCTAAGCGGTGGCCTGTTGTTGGCGGTGGAAGAGAGAGAGATTGTGTGATCGACCCTCGGCGCGTTTCTTTCCTCACTATATAATTAATCTGATGCGCTAAAATTCGTGACTTGGAGGGTTGCCAGCTGGCAGGTTAACTCGGACACCGCAGTCAGTCCAGGGTGTCTTGTTGAGTGTAGAAGCTGTCTGCAGGATGAGAGTCAGGCTCGATGGCTCCTTCTTAATATAGCCTTCGTGGCGCTCCTTGTCGGGAACCTACCTAGCGAGACGTGCAGTTGGTACGCGTGTTGAGTGGTTGTCGCGCCAGCTGTCTGCGTCCTCCCTCATCCTTCTTGACTCTGTCTTAACAACCGGGCCCCGGTGTGGGAGTAGTCAGAGAGTGAAGTGCTTCAACTCGTTGAAGCTCGCAGTGGATATCGTTGTAATCGACAGTCGACCTGCCACCACATAATCAGATTTCGTCTTTTTATAAAAATTCATCATTTTATTCTAAAATCTGCTAGCAAAATCAGTGGATAGGTCAGTCAGTGTAAAATATGTGTCTTTTTCTTTGTTACTGATAATGCTTGTAGTAAACTGCAAGCCACACTTGTGACAACACATTACGCATTAACAAAAAACGGATTTCAGGGTACTTTATTTGGCAAACGATTTTGCTTTAATCGCCAGTTTTTCAGTCTTATTTAGGATTAAGCCGTGTGGAAACTTCTGGGAGACTTCAAAATCGTTGCTTACTTACCACTATGGGGTTGCATGCGCGATCCTTAAAACCAGAATTCCCATTTCCACCCTGGTAGCAAAGTCGATTACCGCAAAACAAGTCCCCATGTCGCACACTGTCACCCGTTAAACCGGATGCGCTCAAATGATAACCAGGTTTGGCCGCCTGAAAATGATATACAGGAAAAGATGATCAGTCGTGAATAAACCTCCCCTCCCCGCCTCCACTTAAAGAGATAGAACTATACCACGCGGGAACGAAAGCGTGACCAGCCTTTGGAGGTTGGGGGGATATTAATTAAAAGTTTGAATAGGAAAATATGCGCAGAAATTTTAAACCAGACGATAATCAGACAAATCAGTCTACTACCGTTTCCAAAGCCAGTGGTCGGCATAAAGTGACGATGAGGGTAAGGCGCTAATCGGTTTATGGCGAGTTACCAGAGGAGCAGAAAGTTCGGCACACTCTTCATGGTTCGTAATTACTAATACAAGTTTAATTGCAGCAGGAGCGAAAATAGACAGGATGGATGGTTTGAGAATGAGGCGAAACGAGACTGTTTATCGCCAGATAATGGCTCAAAGCGCATCCGCCGGACCTGCATCAAATACAAAAATACTTCTGCTTTCAGGGTATCAGACGTAATCACCAGATTAATGAGGTTTGAATAAAATACTCATTTGACCGCGTTGGGTAATGATGAGGTGCCAAGTGGCCGAAATTTTGTTTTGGACACTGGGGTTACACAAATAACCATATTGACAACACATCTACTTACTGAGAGCACCAACATGTGTTTCGCTGACATTCTGCCACTGCATGGCACAGCTGCGAGGAATAAGATTTATCCGTGGAGCCTCCACCATTCTCCGTACGCCTTCTGCTTTTGGGAATGTGTCGTAAAAGCGTTCCTTGTAATATACCTTTTTTAAGCAAGGGCCGTCTGATTAATGCAGTTGGGCTTACTTAACTAGATGTGATATCAGATATTAGTGTGTGTAGTATGACCATTGGTTTCAATGAAATTCCTCATTTGCTCAAGAGCAGACGTTAATGGAGCTAAGTACGAGATTATAATTAAATAGACGCGTAACTGTCTACCTCACTCTAACACTCCACCACATAAACCGGTGACAAGACCGAAGTCGAGATGACCAAAGCAGGCTTTGGGCGGAAGTCGCTTTCTCCAGTACAGCCTGAAACACCGCCTAACTAGCCTTTAGTGACAGTAGACTGCACAGTGACAGTTCTGTACTGTCTGTCCTCACTCACCTATGGTAGGTGTCTAGCCAGACTGTAGTAAGCCACGACTGGTACTGCTACTGCCAATAATGCTACTTCTAATACTACTTACTAGGGTGTAGCTTAGTGATAGTATTTGCTGATACTACAACTGACTGTCTTGCAAATCAGAACTGAAGCTGATTAATATCCGCACTAGGCTGTTAGTAAAATGGATATGGCTGTCATGATATAATCAGGTTTTAGTCACACTGTCTTGATTTGGGCAATTCTGACGGCATTTTCTAGAAGTATGCAATTATATAACTATAACCACGGAACAAAGTGTCCTGATTGACTGGTTCGGGCGTTGAACCTCTAACGAACAGGTCACGCGTCCGAGCCTCAGGGGCTGCAGAGCTTGACCCGCTGGTGATGGCTAATAAGGCATAATACACAGGATTGCGCCTTCCTGTCTCGACACCTGAACATCAAAGAAAAGGGTTGCGCTCTCCATCGTAAAACGAAGCTAGGAAAATACAGTTCAATTTCCTGTTCAAGTTTTCTTTTGAATCTCGGGGTAGAATGCCAAAGATATCGTGCATGTAACACATCCCGCATTTTGCCTAGATAAAAATCCTGAGTCTTCAGTTAGTTTAAACCACCTCTTTCAGTAAGCATGCGACCGTGGAGCCCACCGAGGCTCCCTGGATTTACTCATGAATTTGAACGTTTAACGCGAAGTACGTGCTTAAACAACATAACGGTAGCTCCATCACACGCCTCCTTTTGTGGGTTTTCCCACTTCATAATACCGCGCCTCTAGTAGGTCACCGAAGACTATCAATGCGAATTATTTGGGGGTAGAAGTGAACAGAGTGATAAACAGGAAATGATGACATTATTTTGTCTGCAGTTATCATACCTAATCTGTTTTTCCCGGAATTAGATTGAGAATACGGTTGTTGTTATGGCCAGGCTAACCAGCAGAGGAAGGCAAAGGGCCGGTTATAATAGCAAGAGCTTCATTCAAGAACACTTAGAGAGAGAGATGGATTCCTTTGGCTTGTCCACTCCAGCATATTTATAAGGTCCTAGTCTTTCTAGGCAATTGCTGGTGTTTGGCGTGCGAACGGCCATGCTGGAAACTTATAGACTGGGGCGTGCCAACGCTGATCGGTCACTTCCCACGACGTGTGGGCAGTCGGCACATTGGCTGGAAGCACCAGCGCGGGCGGCCTTTCTGCAGACATGGCCCAGCTGGCGTGTACTTTTCGCCGACGGCCGTGAGTGCATGGTGGGTCGCGCCTCCGCAACAGCTGTGTGTTCTAAGCTCTCAAAAATGCGCCTTAGCTGTCCAGAATGCCCAAAGACATTCAGTCATCGTATTGGCCTACGCGGTCATATACGCCTCTATGAAAGTCTGGGAAAAACAATCACAGTCCATAGACACCATCGCCACCCGCTCAATCCAATCACACATACCCTAATCACGGAGGGACCTACTCCGTACCAAGTACCATCCCCATCCTATCATAAGTCGTTCCTTAGCAAACATGTGACATAGTTTACCAACGCTGGGGATGGCGAGCGCATCGTGACACCTCATGCCATACGCCTTTTGCACACGTCTAAAATGGGTTCCTGGCGAATTTTGGTACAATAAATGTTGACCCGATCGTGGGCGACCCGAGTAGATGAACTGTCGTTATCCATCACATCATTAGCCAGCTGAGAGTGCTGTTAGCAGATCAACGAATGAGCGTTAGAAAAATGCTATGCCGACATTAGCACTGCTGCCTAGGACACATCAGGACACTCCTATCTATAGTAAAGATGACAGATATGATCTGTCATTATGAGCTACCATTCGTGGCCTGGAAATTGCCAACTAATTGGTAACTTATTTTTCTCGCTTAGGGTTGTATTGTATTGCACACACTTGCCTCCCACGAGCGACGCATTTTTCTCCTAAAACGCCTGAAATGGCATTGCAACAGCTAGAATTTCTGGGCCATGCCTTAGAAGATGTTTTCACTGTCTGCTCTTTTTGCTGAGTTACAGCTACTGTCTCGTGTCAATTCGCATCACCAGATTATTTTCTAAACATATGATTATGTTACTTGTAATAAATGAGTAGCATTGTATATTTACTTTTAATTAACAATCGGCTTCTCGCCTTCCGCCTGCAATTTTGTACGCGACCTCTTTTGAAACCTTCTGCTGAACTAATGCATTTCTTAACTACTGTGCACCAATATGGAATTCAATTTTTTGCCTATAATTCCCTTAATAAGTCAGACCTGACTTGACTTGCAAGTCACCGTCCTGCGTGGACTCAATGGGGCACACGCAAACGGTAGTTAATTATATTTAATAATGACTATTTTTGTCGTGTGGAATGCTCGCGTCCAGGTAGGCTTGAATGGTAGGAAATTTAAGATGGATGCAAAGGAATTTTTGAGTTGGCATTCTGAGAGAAAATACAGGTATGTGTCTTTGCGTTCTTTATTCGTATAGCGTACGGAAAGATTGCAACGTTTAAGGACTTGGGAAATTATAACTTTGTGCGAATTGTGCGTGATGGGGCAGAATAGCTACCATTATGCATTAATAAAACATGTTAAATATTATTTCAATCAATATTTAAACAAAACCAGAATATAAACTGAGAAATATCGCAGGCAAATACAATGGAGACTGAAATAGCCCGTTCCGGCTTATAAGCCGTGGTTAGCAGTCATACCCGACCTAATGTGGTTCACCACACAAGGTTTGGACTCGCAACCTGCCGGTTAGTGATCTAAAACTCTACCCCATTCAGCCAAGGGCTCGTTAGCTTGCCTTTCGATCGGGAATATTAACATTGGCGGATTAAAGCTAACCAATCAATCAGAATATACTGGTTGGTACGTAGCTTTCCGTCAAGGTATTTAACTAAACGAATACAAAGCAGTTACTGAAGTATATTTAGTAGTATTTGTTATCGCGTTTAACGTTCAGGGGGTACAATGTGGGAGGAGAGATGACCAATAGTACCGAATATTCGAGTCCCAGGAAGCAGTTCAGAAGACGAAGTTGCGATCACTGGAACAAGAGTTTTATTTGCCTGACGTTTCTGCTTCCGTCGGGAATCCTTAGTCATAGGTAATCGTTTGTAAAGTCGTGTTGGCAAACAGCTGTTTTCGGTCATTCACTTCAGGCCGTTACAGTGATATGGAAAAATAGACGACTAAAGCAGGCAGTTCGGTACAGTGCTAATATAGTTCTTGAGGTGGGGGGGGGAGGGGGCTAATTAGTCATCTCGTGGTTCCCTCGTCTCCTGCGAGCCGAACTCAGCATGCCGAGGACGTTGGGTTGTCACGCGTGTGGAACGGGGGAGGGACGTTCCCACGATCTACGTCATACGCGCAGCGGGCTCTCTGTGACTGTGAGCAGCATGGTCGCACTGCGTGTTCTCAGCGGCTGTGGGTAGTATGTTTTCGGGCTGCGTAGCTTCTGATGTCGTGAGTTCTGACGTAGTGGCTTCTGGCGGTGCGGGATCTTTGTATGCGGTCGGCCACGGGAGGGAGACGGCATGTACCAGCGTCTTTTGACAGCAGAGAGCGGGTTTTGCTAAACGAATTGCCACTGCCTCAGCTGTGGCTAGCACCCGTTTACGCAGGCCTTTAGAGTAGAGCGTGGGTGCCTGGTATATGACCTGAAAAGCCTCTCTCGCGTCAACTTGGTGATTTGTATCGATCAGGTGTGCGAGGATTGAGCTTGAGATCGATCGATTTTCCCCTTTACCTAACCAGGCTGGTATGTGTTCGCGTATCCTCTTCTCCAGACGTCTCGTTGTTCGGCTGATATATCCCGCCCCACAGGAACAGGTGAAGGAATAAATGCACATGGAAGTGGCCTGTAGCGGTAGTCTGTCTTTACCCCCCATCCGCAGAAGGGGAGAGTTTGTGAAGAGTACGCGTAAGTTAGCCGCCGGGAAAGCACTCGTGACTGCTGTCGTCTTACTAGTTCGCTTGCTGCGTCTCCTAGGAAGGGCAGTCTTATGAAAAGGTCTTTCTTTTTTGCCGTTGCTACGGCAGGCTTTGCGACACGCTCCTTAATGTTACGAAGGATGAACCTTTCTGGATAACCATTTTTACGAAGTGTGTTCTGTAGCTGCTGCAGTTTTCTTTCAACTACTTCAGGAGAGCAGATGCGTCGTGTTCTGGCTGCCAATCCCTGGACTAAGTTTCTTTTAAGATGAAAGGGAACAAAACTGTTGAAATTAATGTATTGCCCCGTCCAGGTTTTCTTTCTGTATACCCGGCGTTGTATTGAACCGTCTTTTTGTCTGTGCAGGAGCACATCTAGGAACGCGATTTCGTTGTTCACCTCCGTTTCCACAGTGAACTTTAGTGCTGCGTGGGCCGTATTGAACGTATGAACTACGCCATCTATATCGGTAGTCTGCTTCGTCAGACAAAAAATATCATCCACCATCTCCCTCCCGTGACCGACCGCATACAAAGATCCCGCACCGCCAGAAGCCACTACGTCAGAACTCACGACGTCAGAAGCTACGCAGCCCGAAACCACACTACCCACAGCCGCAGAGAACACGCAGTGCGACCATGCTGCTCACAGTCACAGAGAGCCCGCTGCGCGTATGACGT
This sequence comes from Ligula intestinalis, assembly GCA_036362985.1. NCBI lineage: Eukaryota > Metazoa > Platyhelminthes > Cestoda > Diphyllobothriidea > Diphyllobothriidae > Ligula > Ligula intestinalis. The sequence continues at coordinate 42,532,557 of JAYGXS010000001.1, read as the reverse complement.
AGATCGTGGGAACGTGCCTCCCCCGTTCCACATGCGTGACAACCCAACGTCCTCGGCATGCTGAGTTCGGCTCGCAGGAGACGAGGGAACCACGAGATGACTAATTAGCCCCCTCCGCCCCCCCCCCACCTCAAGAACTATATTAGCACTGTACCGAACTGCCTGCTTTAGTCGTCTATTTTTCCATGTCACTGTAACGGCCTGAAGTGAATGACCGAAAACAGCTGTTTGCCAACACGACTTTTCAATCGTAAACGAAATGGGAATTTTTGCCGAACTAAGGTAATCGTATATCTCAGACCTGTTTACGATTACCTATGACCAAGGATTCCCGACGGAATCCGAAACGTCAGGCAAATAAAATTCTGGTTCCAGTGATCGCATCTTCGTCTTCTGGAGGAGAGATGAGTTGAGCTCTGATGACGTTTTGGGACGTTTTGCTCCTGCTTCCTCTCAAAAGTATCTACGGGCGAAACATGACGATGTCCACAAGTAGAGTATTCCAAGTCTTAATTACCTTTTTGAGAAAAAACATATTTACGTTCGGTCTCGCACCAGTCATACGTGGCTGCAGAGAACGTCCTCAAAAGTTTTACTAGTAACCAGCTCTAAGAGGTCGCCGAGCGCGAGACGAATGTCTTAACCGCATAGCATGCGAAAAGTTTGTATCAGGTCACCTTAAAAATATTTCTAATCCATAAGAAAGACATCGAAATTGAACAGTCATGCATCAATCCACGATGTCACCCACCTGCAGACTAGAAATAAACGCTGCGAATTTAACGTGAGTTATTCCTAATTGATAGTAGACTTTTGTTGCATCTACCGCCTTCTCTCCTCACTCACCCACTTGTGCCCAGCGTCGTGCAGCTAAATGGGCCTTAGCTTACGACGGTCATCTAAAAGGTATTCATTGTATGAGGACAGTGTTGTAAATATAGCCAAAGCTGCGATATAGCTGTCTAATTACGCATTGTGTGTCCCCAAGGAAGAACAGAACAAGAAGGGCACAAAAGTAGAAGCCTTTTTCCATACCTAGTACAGAGTACTTATAGCAAGCAAAGCATACACACAAATTGTGTTCTTGAGGGGTAAAATTATGACTTACTGTCGGACTGGACAGAGTGATAGCGCAGAACACTAATCATGGACGGCGGCTTGATTGATCTCAGCACTCGGTCGGCTTGTACCGATCGATAGTGCACCGTTGGATGAGTAATCAAGACAGTGTCTATGAGGCGGATTAGACGCAATGGACCCCGACGTTGTGAACAAGGGAGTTCACTGCATAAGAAATGAAACCAGTAGGTGGATTAGCAGTCAGCAACATAAGGAAAAGTATGCCAGACGTCTTCTAATCAAGTCGTTGACTAAAAATACGATACCGACTGTAATTCCCTGGTGGCATGTCAAAAGAAGAAACGTCCCTGTGAATGCTATATCTTCCCTGAGATAAGCTTAATTTTGAATCCAGAAAGGTTGCACTGTGACGCAAATGTATGTATGGCACAGGATGCATGGTCCTCAGCCTTCCGCGGTCCAAAGTAGCAGTGTGTCATTAGGCCTCAAAGCCTCCTTACAAACCTTCAGACGGTTTCCTCAACAAGGCCATACGAAAGCGACTATGCGTACAGTCGGGATCCGGTTAGATAGCTTTATCGTCGACCAGGGGAGCGGCTACGGAGGATTTCAGCTGGTAGAAAATGGGAATGATGGCTGTAGCAGAGGGCAAACGGCACCGATTGAGGCATGTTACCGTGGAAGTAGTTGCGAGAACTGGGCATTAGGCACACCAGGAAGCAGCGTAAACGGTGCAAACGGAGAAGTTTGCTGATATTGGAGTGCAACCCCTTTAAAAGGCAGCACGCACACAGGTCCGGTAACATTAATTTAACGAACTCAATCCCGTGCTTGGACTCGTCAGTCCTTTTGGGTCAAAGTTAATTGCTAGAGCTAAAAGGTTCCTCGATTTGACTGACGTACGTGCAGACAGACAAAACAACAGCGAGATACTCCTCCTTTGTGAAATTAATTTTTGCCTACCGATGCACAACAAGGATAGCCGACTTGTAGAGGCTTTTTTCGATTAACTGCTTAGTTGTAGGTGTCTTCATCGCCATCGTGCCGCGATCTCACCCTATTCAGGCTGAAAGACTACACACAGCTCGGAAATGGTTGGATCGTGTTCAGCAGCATCACTCAGTCTAATTTTAATCAGTAGTAGTATTTTACATCCAAAATCTACTTTCTCTGGAGCGCTGTCTAACGAAATTCCAATCTAGGAATACCGAAGTGCAGGCTCGTTAGAGGATGCATTCAAACCCTGGTGCAGAGCCCGCAGAAACCGCAGAACTCCTCCTATTGCACTTGACTTATTTGCTACTTTTGCATTTAAACGAAACCCTCCGCCCCAGTCTGGTCGTAGGCACACACAGGAAACCCGTTGACTGAGGACAGCACATATATCCTTATAGGTAGACACAAACTCAAAATCCATACTAATACCCTAAATTGATTTGGTACTGTTCCTCGTTTTTGGACTTTCGGCTTCCTAGTCCATCCGTCTATGTTCACCCTTTTAGATCGGGTCGCCAAGGCAGCTTTGTGCGTGTAATGTCGGAAAGCTCGAGAGGTGGGTCAAAGAATGGACAGTAAAGGCAACAACGGCTACACTACATCAGCTTTGAGCTGCATTTAAGTACCGAAAATCAATTATGACCGTTAACTCAAGATCAAAAAAGATTTGCAAAATAAAGATATTGGTTAACAGGAGCATTTATTCGATCTCCGTATAACGAATAAAAAAACGACTTTAACAAAGAAAAAATTCCAAAAACGTAAAATGGGCCAAAGGCAGCAAGTGCGTCAGCAAGGGATAGAGAGAAGCTGGAGGTATAGTTACTAGCAGCAGGTGTCTGCCGATGTGTTTAGGTTTTCTCCACAGCTGTTACTGAGTCGGCAGTTGATCAATTCTCTGCGGCTTGTAGACCGCTGACTCAGGGCGAACGGCTCCTAACAGACGGTGCAGAATGTAAACATTAATGAGAAGGAAAAGAACAGAGGCCAACCAGAGGGCTAGCCACAGGCCTCTGCCCCAAAATCCGCCATGAATTTCATGAAAGTAAGCGATCAGCAGCCATCCAGCCTGGCCGCCAACCCAGAGGAGGAGAAGAGGCAGTGCGAAAAAGACTACGTCCCTGCTCAATCCGAGGGCTTGGAGGAAAGTGGGGTTGGCAGCTTTCCTGTTTCTGGGAACGGAAACGCATGCCAGAGCAGACGGAAGAAGGACCAGCCACCAGAGGAAGTACTGAGAAGTACAGACCTAAGCATCGGAAGATGGAAGAGTCGAGAAGCAGAGTCATCGGTCAATAGTCGCTGGTAATATTCAAATTGAAAAAGACACGAGTCGTGCAATGCCCAACCTCCCGCCTCGCGTGATTATTAGCACGCACGCACCAGTGTCTGCCGACCCTAATCCGGTCTGGCTAATCACCTCCTTGAGGCTGAGTCACCCATGAACGCGCTGGGGATACAGCGACAACTTCCACGCTCTCGCACTTCGGACAACGGCTCTCATGGCTTCGGACGCGCACTTATCCAGTTGCCGACTTCCTCAAACCTATTATCCACTAGCTCTGTACAGAATAAAAGAACCCTCTTACCTGGCGTCCCAGTTCTTCTCTTCTCACACGGAACCAGACCTTCAGATTTCAGCGGCTAGGGTCTCCATTATTAACTCAAGCAGCTGTGATAAACGTATAACGAAGATGATTTCTAAGGAGACAGTTGACATCCTAGTAAAGTTGATTTTAATTAAAATTATCTTTTGAGACCTTTTCGTGCTGATCCCGTAAAGTCTGAATGATGGTAGGTGACACAAAATCGTTCAGAAGCTGTTCTCACATGCCCTCGGTGTGGTCACCGATTAAGCTTGGCACTTATTTGACACTTCTGCAGCTAAAGCATTACCTGCGTCATAAGACGCCCGCCATAACCGCTAATTTTACAGTTAGGTGCGGGTTCGTACACATTCAAGATCATTGAAACTGTGAGGCCGGTAAAACATACGGCACCATCACAACTAGTCACACTGGAGGCAGAACTCTCAGCAACAAACTGATTAGGCCAAGTCGCCTACCCATACAGCGTCTGCGGTTACTACGTAATAAGCTGGCAAATATCTCCGTCTATTCACGCTGCTCACCGCCCCCACTCCTTCTGCTAGTTACATTGCTCAACCGCCGTACTGCTGGACCTGCCGAAAATTCTCGAAATCCATTAGAAGGTCGCCATGTGCGAGCATGGATAAAGATAACTTATATGGCCACCTAAGTCGGCCAGAGGAAGAGGGATCGCCCGCAATACATGTGGCTTTGTGCCGAATTCCTGGGAACTTGGGCTTATGATCAAAGTGAGGATTAGCGATAAGTTTAGGGTTACCTTAAGGGTTGGGGTTAAGGTCAGCATTGAGGTTAGTGTCAGGAATATGTTAAGGGTCAAGGTTTGGGCTCGTGTTAATTGTAGAGTTTAGGTTAAGGGGAGGGCAGGTATTAGGATTAAAGCACGAAAACTGCTTACCCTTCCTGAGATGTATCGCAAAGCCACCTATTTTACGTGGGCGGGGTGTCCCTATTCATGTGTCCTGTTTAGGCGGCCATACAAGTCATTCTTTCCCAAAGATGGTAACCTGCCAGGCAACAACGAAAATCACAGCATCACTGATCAAGTTAGACACTCATGGATCGATTGAAGCCCAACCGGAGGACCACTAGTTCGAGCCCTGGCCAACATTCGTTCGTATCAGAACCCTCTCGCATTGCTCCTGAGTAACCTTTCAAGCCAAAAAGTTTATCGCACTGTAGTAGCTTCAAGCGTGTCAGATAGTAAGGAAAATTAGCTGAGCCGTCAACCCCTCATTCCTATGTCCCAGCTAGTCCAAGGCGGTCATTTAGCTGGTCAAAGGGGATGGGCGCAGTGGCTAATATAGCTGGTGACTCCCTCTGCGCGTACCACGTGCACGATATTAACCTCCCCAAACACAAACATCAGGAGTTCACAAATAAGAAAGTTAGCGACTCAGATCGCATATGTTTCAGAGTGTCAGATGTCACGTTAAAAAGAAGCCATATAGTATTGCCGGCAAAGACAATGGAGACTGGAACGTTCACTTTTGACTTATTAGCCGTCGTCAGCCAGTCATACCCAGACCCAAGCGGTGCCCCGGTCGGGCCTCGAACTCGCGATCTTTTTGATAAGAGTCAAACGCCCTAACGACCTAACCACTGAGCCAAAAACTCGTTGTCTTACCGGTTTGGATCAGGCAATATTTACGTTCGAGGATTAACTTTCATCCGACCGCTAACGAGACTCATCTGTCCCGCTCTGCCTTGGACCTCGACAGAGGCCCTGACAGTCGTACAGCTGGTATTAGTAATAGTAATATCAGCAAAGACAAGGGAGGCTGGAATGGCCATTTCTGACTTATTAGTCATCGTCAGCCAGTCATAGCCATCGCGGGCTCACTCTCAGTCCCCCTCGTCGGCCATTGGAAACAAACACACACTGGGCGCTACAATATCATTAAACTATAAGCGGAATAAGATAGCCCAACTGCAAAGGAAGTTTGACAGTCCCTGAGCAAAAAACGGCACTTCATCCCGTACCCCATGGAGAACTCACCTTGTTGAAGGCTACAAAGGCAAAAGTTATCGCGAACCAGGCCATGCTCGGTCGCCTATGCAACTTGAAGGCGAGCCCGGGCACGAGGATGAGAGCAGGCAGGAAGGCGACCAGCTTGAAGAGACCGTAGAGGCACTGCAGTACTGCTGTATCACAGAACCACGCCAAGAAGCCTGATGGCAGCAGTCGCAAGGGGAAAAGACTAGTGTCGTAGACAGAAGGGGTAGCCATCGCACCGGAGAGAACACCCTCAAACAGGTAGATGGGGTAGAAGTGGGGTGCAAAGTTGTGCCAAAAGTCGACCCGTGTAAAGTGATAGAAGTAGGCCTGGTGCAGGAAAGCCCAGCCATAGAAGTGATAGCCCACAGCTGTGAGACCACCCAGCGAAATGAGAGTGGCCAAGGCGAAGAGCCAATGAGCTGCACAAGGCACCAGAAGGACACGCAGGGCGCGCCCCCAACGCTGGCGAGCAAGAGTTACAGGCGACTTGCCCTCTGTGGAGGACCTCGGCGCTGAGGTGGCAATGAAGAGTTGGTGCTGGCACAGCATCAGGTAGATAATGGGTGCATAGATGACCGGATAGAGTTTAAGGTGAATGCACAGGCCGAAGAGGAGACCGGAGAGGAAAATGCGCTCCTGCAGGACACAGAGGAGACAACCAAGGACGGCGAGGCCCAGGACAGATTCAGCGTTCCCGCGGACAGAAACGGTCGCTGTCACGGGATTGAAGAGCCAGCAGAAACCGATAAGCCAGTTCATAGTATGCTGAGAGAGTTTCCGGCCACTTGACGTTGAAAAGTATTTCTACAGGTTCAAATCGAGGTAAACCGTAAGTTTTCGTGACTTGTGCTAGCATAGAGGTGCGAGAATACATAGATAGGCCAGAGGCCCAGTGGAATTTTAAAAACAGAAGTCAGCAGGCAATCTCAGTGCTTTGCCTTGCACATTTCTCAGATCAGACATACACTGGGCCGAGCGTTTCACGCAATCGCTTAGCATACACTAGTGTAATGAAGATGGTATAGTGAAAAGTGATTCATGCAAAAAGTATATGTGATTTCGGCTAAGTAGAACTGACGCTTTAAGATGTGGCCAGCCGGTTAAGGGAGACCTAAGCACCTCTAAAAGTGGTCAATAAATCCAAAAATCTTTAAGCGACTACAAATTCTGTCAAAAGGGTCTAAAGATTTTCCTTGACCAACCATATAATGATGAAGGGCCTACAAAAGGGGATCAGAAAAAGGATAATTGCAAACAGTAAGGTATTTTCTTGTAAAACGCATGTAAAGTAGTCGCCACCGAGCATACAATTTTCATAACCTTGTATAAGTTTGATCATTACTCGAATACCAATGTGAATGTATTTAGGAAGATTTTAAAAAAATTAACTGCATCAGGCATATTAGGTACTTAAAAGAACTATAGGAAGTACTAAGTTTTTGTAAAATAAAAAAAAAATTTCGATAATCTCGTGATTTTGGAGACGTAAAAAGAGCTATAAATTAGAACAATAAATTTAGATATTGTGTTAAATTGAAAACTTGAAGCAACCACTTTCTATGTATAGAAAGAACATTCATTTAGTCAATACATTCTGTTAACTTTAATCTTACTGGATAAGTATTCAGTGAATGTCATCAACAAAAGTGTGCCTCATTTGATTCATTTATAAATTCTGCATTTGTCTGACGTTTACACCAAAACCTTTTCAATAAGATAGATATAAAGAGCATTTACCGAAATAAAGTGCTGTCCTATATAAGTTTTAATGAATATGACAACGTTTTTGATATACAGAAATGCCTCAAAACAGCAAAACACATTGTTGAGGGTAAATCTTGTCCGCAATGGAGTTGTGAAACTACTATACCTAAGAATAATAAAAAACTTTCCATAAAAGGTTACTATTTGAAAATTGCTTTGATACGATATTCGGCTGCCAAACTTCTGCGTATATTAACTTTTACCAACGTAATGTCACAATGAAATTTGATACTTTTGAATATTTATTTAAGTTCCCTGAAGATAAACGATTCAATTTGACTGAAGATGAAAGAACTTTCGTTTCTCTTTATAATGGATTGCCTTCCACATGAGTAAATTAATTCCACATTCAGTTATAAACTGGCGAATTCAAACAAAATGGCCACATACGTTGCCATTTTTCGAACTACATATTATTCTTTCGTCTGTTTCGTTTCTAAATAAAGCAAAAGGGGAGCGTAAAGTATACAAAAAACTATATTTCTTCACGACTTATATTCAATAAGGCTTTCTTTGTCTTAAGTTCGTGAGAACATGTTAGACATTTGGCTTTTATTGAAGAAAATTCGAGGTCCATTGCTGCATCCAAACAAACACTCTTCTTTGAATGCATTTTTTACAAAGAAACTTCATCAAATAGCTAAACATAATTTCTTAAATACATATGCTCAATGTTACTGCAAACCAATTTGGTTCCTTTAACTTGGCTCCACTCAATCTGAACAATTTTGGATAAACTTTTCCAGATCTGGAAGAGATATCTTCTATATCTATTTTACATATTTTGGAGTTCCTTCTTACTATTATCAACATTAACGTGCAGTTTGGTTCTCTCTTTCGTAATAGCGTAGAAAATTCATTCCATATGAGACTACCCCCAATTTTAAAAAAACTAATGGTTAAGTAAAATGCTTTTGCAGAATTCAATAAACTGAATGAATCAAAATAGTGTTACTAAATATACCCTATAGTTCCAGGTCAAATTTCATGATGAGCGTTGCATGGTCTTTTGCGACTACTATATATTGGTGCATGGGTAATCAGCCATTTGTTTCGAGACTCGCTCGTCCCGTTCTGTTTTTGAGCTCACTCTCGAGTCCTACCAATTGTTGTATAGCGGCTATCAGCAAAGCCAGAAGAACATCATCGATAAAGACCAGGGAGACTGCAATGGGCTCTTCTGGCTTATTAGCCGTCATCAGCCCACCATGCCCGGCCCCAGATGGTGCCCCAACACGAGGCGCGAGCTTGCGACTGCTAATGCTCTAACTACTGAGCGGTACACTTGAAGGTTGGTATGGCTGGCTGACTGACTGACTGACTGATGATGGTCAATACGCCAGAAATGACCATTCCAGTCTCTTCAGTTTTGTCGGTAATTTTCCCCCTACGAATGCGCGCACATTTGGCCTACCAATAGGATTTTCATATTTGCAAAAAATGTAGACGGTTCAAAGACGCAAAGTCACATTACCCGTCCCTCGACAGCTATGATATGGCACTGGACAAGCGCGCAGAGCACGTCAGCAGTGATGAAGAGCAGCTTGCCCAGTGACACAGACAACCAACTGAGAACTGTGCGGAGAAGAGGATATTGGTCGGGGCAATGTGCCAGCAGGAAGTAACCAGGTGCCAGGAGGCCGGCGATGAGAGGCGAGTATCGGTAAGTGGGACGCGCCTCGTAGATGCCCTCGCCACGCACCATGGCGCGAGCCGCATCCGAAAAGACGTCATAGTCAACATCCGTGAAGCGCAGCTGGCCATCTGGCCAACGGGTTTGATCCTGCCAGACGCTGAAAAGTAGGAGCGCCAAACGAAAAAGAATGGCAGCGCGGAGGAGACGCGGCGAAAGACTTGGGTGGTCATCCATGATGCGAGTGGCGCTGCCCTGTGGCTTTTCGTCGCCCCTACTGCTAGTGGAGAACTTTGTCGCGACCTGAATTTAGAACAAAGCAAAGAAAATTGTTAGAAAGTCAGGCGACGTCATAAAATTAAAAGGCAAGAGCCAGTTATCATATGCTGTTTAAACTGGTCTCACAAACACAATTTACATATCTAAAGTGCCTAAGAAATCACGGCGCCCGGTGGGGGCCTCGTAGCTCAGTTGGCAAGAGCGCTGGCTGTACTAAAGCCTTCTCCTTCCTGGTGTGCGATCGTAGCCCACCGAGCTCTTCGACTTTTTCACAATTGAGACAAATGAATTAGCATTGGTTTGTACACCGATCTATCTCTCAGGATGTGCCTAATCAACAACCGGCAAGACATTGAACTCGATGGCTCAATGGTTTGGAAGTCTGCCCCTGACCGGCGAGGCGTGAGTTCGAAACTCGGGTGTGGCGGCAATTTCAGCGGCTACACTAGAGTTGGCTGCATGTAGCTGATGAGGGCCAGAAATAGCTATACTACGTTGCCATTATCTGTGCCGGTATACTGAAAACAAATGAATTATTCAAATCAGCCAAACCCCCTCCTAAGTATCTAAAAACGTAGTAGATATAGCCTTGGCCTTCTTTTCACTTTCTGATTGTACTTATGCTAATGGCTATCCAAATTTTAGTGATATTTTTATAATTAATAGACGATTTAACTTATGATATTGCTCGACGCGGAGAGTTTTTGAAAGTTGACTAATCGCGCAAAGCAATACCACTAAATAAAAGAAATTAAGCGCGAGACTGGGCGTTTTCTGATCTGTCTCTCTTAGTCTGCGTTACCACTATCCAGAAATTGGATCTCGGTGCTTTGCTCATGGCTGGCATTGAAGACTAAAAAGCCGAAAAATATCGCCGACTTCTACGACCATTCCTTTACCGTTGAAAGAATCGTCCTCCGGAAAGCATATGTGTCGGAGAGAACGTATTATTAAATAAGCTTGTAGCCGTTAAGGTCAAATCAAAACTAAATACAGGTGACAATTGTAGTGACACGTTAACCGAAATTCAAAAATATTTCTTTCCATGGCTGATTGGTAGAGCGTTGGTTGTACAAAAGCCCTCCCTGCTGTGTGGGTTAGACTCCCACCGAGGCCGCGAATTTCTCACAATTGGATCAACTCAATTACCTAGTTTCTATTGATTTTCGATGCTCTCATAAATTCAAAAATATTCTATTAAGTGTAGACAAATGTATCATTCCTTGCACTAATTTTCTCCGAAACGAAGTCTACTACAAGTGTTATGTTCAAACGAGGAGGAGGAGGTTTCAGTCTAAAGAATTTGTAGTCATTCGACTCCAAAGAGCACGAAAGGTCTATGTAAATATCATCTTTCCGTTTATTAATGCCTGTACAACATGCTGCCTCTCTACTGCACAGTCTTATCAGATATTGATGGCATCCTTTTTATAGCCCAGAGGAATTTACGAGTTTCCTTTAGTAAAATGTACAACTCGCAATTCGGAAATCTCACACGCAAGTAAAACGGAAGATCGGATTCGAGATTATTCAGGAATAGGAACACTTTTTCAATAAGTAGAAAATTGTACTTTGAGTAGAAATATTAAAAAGGTTTGTATTTAATATAGAATACTTGCACGAAATCATATTTTTAATTTTTTTTATACACTATAGTTCATTTTATATGCGCCTCGAAAATCAGTCGGCACTGTGCATAGTAATGAGGCAGTCACTTTTGGCGATGATAAATGCAAGCGACCACAAAGCCGCACTCTGTTGTTAATGAAATGTCATGTAATTACGCTGTACAATATTCGATATTAAAACCACAGTTTAGTATTCCTCCCTAACAAAAATAGCATTCAGTATTTCGACCAATATTTCATGAGACAGCCCGCCAACTGTAGAAATGGCAAGTCTTGTAAATATAAGTGGTTTCGATGAGGTCCACACAAAGAGGGCACTTGCTTGGCTATTACTAAAATATGACGCCCTCAAACAGTCAGGGGAAATCGGCAAGAGGTAAGTAGTTGTCTAGAATTTGCGATTTTCATGATGGTGAATAAAATAAATTTGCTGAAAGGTGGGATCTGATGGGGAACAGCGCACGCCGTAAGTTCCTTTTGGTTAAAGCTGACTAAATGCGACTGAATAGGTGCCTATATACATATAAAATTGCATACAAGTCAAGTCGGACTCTGCGAATTCATCCATAATTTCAATGACCACAAGAACGTAGGTTAAAAAAGCAAGCGGAAGAACAGATGTGTATATATTGGGTCGGATCGCAGACTTCCTCGCATGTCAAGCTACAAACACTATTCTCTGCTTCCCCAGCCTTACTCACTCAAAGTGAACTAGCGTTTTGCACCACAAAGTTCCAAGCGAAAAACTGAACAAGCTGCAAGAATCCTTTTCGTGTGTGAATGCCAGAAAAAGTTACAAAGGTCTGCTGATGTCAAGAGTGCCAGGTATTCTTTGAATCTTTCGCTCGTCCTTACACGAATACATCTATAGGATTTTTTCAAGACATATTGACAGTTATTTTTTTTCGCAGAACAGAATTATCCCGTGTATATTAATTGGTACTATTAGTTGTAAACAGACTTGGCTCGTTGTGAAATACCTAGAAAAAGAGTACAATGCCCAGTGCAAGTTGACGCCTGCACAGACTACTCAAAATAGGCGGATGTTTTCGTCACAGTAAGTGTTAAAAGGGAGGTGTTTATCGCGCATCAACCTTGGATAACCAGCTAAAAAAATTGTGACCTGTGGATCACTAAACCTTATCGAACTATCGCTCTATTGTAGACTGGTAGTTCTCTAGAGAGTGACAGTACATGCGGGTCAAACGGAACGACGCATATGCAACTAGCAGGGACAAGAAAAACACTACCTCATAAGACATTTTATATCCCAAACGTCCCTGCACAAGGACATAAAAGTGAATTAAATCTGGACAATAAATGCGGAGGATGAACAAACAACAAAGTCATAAATTCGGTAAAACACGATAATTCACGGTACATGGGTATGACTTTTTTGACGACAAACACTAAACGTCCATTGCTAGAGGGCAATCGAATAGATTGAAATGCTCACTGTTCTGAGGAAAGAGGCGAGCTAATACATAACCAAAGCTTGCAATTGCAATGATGAAGAACATAGCAAACGTTGATGGAGCCGGATCAAGTTGTTTGCCTAGGAACAGAGGTACGAAGGGCACACACGACATCAGCAATATGTGACCACAACTGAAGTCAGCAAGGATGGCTTGTATGGCCGGCTAGATGGAACACAAGAGTATGATCCCTCCGTTAATGTAGATTAGGCGGATTTGCGATACATTTCAGCAAGGATAAATACGCTTGCGCCTTAACCCTAACATAAAATTAAATTATGAAGTCAATCTTAATCCTAGCCCTCCCTTAAGTCTGAACCATAGGGTTAACACAAAGCAAAACGTTAATCCTTTATGTAATCCTGACCTTAACCCCAAACTTAAACATATGCCCAACCCCCATCTTAATCATAAACTTAATTTCCTCGGAATGTAGCGCAAAGCCACAGGTATTGTGACCGTTCTCGTCCCCTTATCCTGTTTAGGCGGCCATAGAAGCTTTACTTGCGCGGAAGTCTACAGACGAAAATAACGTGGGTTACTTAGAAACGAAATTAAACAAATATAAATATGCATCCTCAGAGTTCGTCTTTCGCAGGTCGCTGCGATCCGCCAAAATTTTCACAAAAACCTTTTTAATTTACGCAGATATCAAAAGGAAACAAGAGGCCGCGATACTTGTTAAAAGGGTTAAAAGGCAAGCAAATAAAGGAGTCCCGAGAAGGCAGTCAAAAGGACAAAAGTCAATTTCGTTCACACAGCAACCGCTTTGCAATAAAATGGAAGAAAGGACAGGTGTCATGAGGAACGGAAAACTGTATTTGCATGAGTGCCGAGGCAAAAAATAATATCTAGCAGATACAGGCAAATAAAAGACACAGTTCGTTGTTCAGAAAGGTTACCGGTGCAGGCGTGGGAGCTGCGGAAGTTCAATCTAAAACAGGAAAGAACAGGGTTGTGAAAAGATTACAGGATAAGGACAACTGCATGGCAAACTAACGTAAAATGAGCATTTTAGATATTATTGCAAAGAAATAAAATTGTTTTGAAGAAAGAAGCAATGTGAAGATACGGAGTCAAAACTGGGCCCGGAAAGAAAAGGACCTAATTGTAACCCTTGGGACAGGGAGTCCGGATAAAAGCTGGCTTATGAAGGCACTTTACTGAGACTGTCGGCACGATAGTCACTACCGAATCAACAACTGGCACGCTCCAATATGGAGCTCCAGAGTAAAGCAAAGCGAATACCATTAGGCTGTCCTATTACAAGGCTTTATGAGTAAATAATCGCCAGCGTAGCAATATAATTTTATAACCGTCTCCTAGTATTCCTTGCCAATAAACGTCACCACAGATAATAAAGGTCAATTTTAGCTCTCAAGACTCCTATTGATCCTGCTGTATGCATTAGTTATTGGCATGATTTCGGTAAGATGGACCGGCTGCGACAACAACTCAAATATGGCTTTATATCACGAGTTTCGACCTAGAAACAGAGCTTTTGACAAAGAAAAACTCAGCTAAATTCCACGCGAAGCGTCAAACATATTAGCAGGTTAGCGTGCAGGATTCATTCGACACCAACGCCATGAATTTCAGGATTAAGTAATGCATCTTACTGGTGCAGTCCCCTTGCATGAAATAACAACTATGGCATTCGGTAGCTAAAACCGGTCAATCGTGATACATACCTGTTCTTGAAGCCTGGCGCTCCTGTAGAATGTGATGATAACGCTGAAGGCCTTTTATATGTACATCAGGTAACAGGATGTGTTTGCGATTAGCACGGATTCTCTCGATGGACTCAGTGGGCGAGAGACCGTTACGCGACATTAAATAACAGGCAACTAGGAAGGCTGATCTAGTTCGGCCAGCCTTGCAGTGGACGTAGACACTTGACCCCGACTTTCGACAGGAATCAATGAACTCGACGCCTTCATCCACCTAAACACAAAAAGTGAATGTTAAAGTGCGTTTTGGCTTCACTTCACGAGCCATTCTCATGCTATTTGAATACAGCTGATTGAAGACAACAGAACATGAGTACGTATTTTCCCGGATGCTGCTTCGACTCATCCAGTGATGTCTGCTCTGCCGTCTAGGTAGGAATAGTGGGCGACAAAAAATCAAGTAGAAATGACAATTCCAGTTTTAGTCGTTTGACACTACATCTACTGCAATTGTGAAAATATTTTTGATGCTATGAAAGGCCCGAAATGTCGAACAAGTGCAGGCTTGCGCCACGCCAGCCGCCTGCGCCCGATTCCGCCTCCTTGATTGTGTGCTGATGCCGGGCACAGGGAGATGAGGGAAGAGCGCGATAGATGCGACACAGGTCTGATTGCAATTAACATGACTTCACGCGCAAAGCACCGACGCTGAGCCATTATGTTCTCATGTGCATGGTGCATCAGGATTAAGAAATAAACAGAAAAAACGGCGATCATACACAGACCAGGGTCAAAAGCAGAATTTGCGGCAGCAGTAATTAGTTTTATGTTTAATCGCCTTAACATAAATAAACCAATTACATCAACTGAAAAGCGTTGTTTTAAGAGGCATCAATCTCAGTAAAAAAAATTGCGACTAAGGGTTGAAAATTCCGTGGAGTTTTCGGTAGACTTCGATCGTCCGTACAGACGCCGTAGGGCTATCTCGTTCATATGGAAGTGATGATGTGCACGATTGCCGTCTTCAGGGCAAGGGTGCATTTTTGTTAGAACTTCCATTAACTCCCTTCTCTTTGAAGGACGCTAAAGAAGAGGTCAGAAGAACAAACTGAGGACACCCAGGTTCCGGAATCCATGGGAATTCCCGGCATGTCTGAACAACTGAAGTCAATTCAAAATCGATGACACGGTCACCCCCTCGTCATCCAGGTCAAAACAGCGCTATAATATTATCGTGAAGAACTCGCTAAAATGTAGGTGCATAGTAGGTTCGAAAAAAGTGGACTCCAAATGAGTTAGTCTGTCAGTGAATGCAAAGTTAGAACCCGGCTCGTTGGACACCTTAGTAGTCATCGCAACATCATTGGTACCACCCACCCAACGGTCCCTCGAACAATAGCATCACCGGCGAAACTGCCACCCCTACCTCATTATGGCCGTATCTTCCTATCGTGATCTACCGTTACCGGGCGTGTACGTACTCCTTACAAAACAAATCCCGTCAGGACGGGGGGAACTAGCTCCAGCAGTGGCAGCACAGTACTCACCGACACATTAGATTCACCCAGCTCACTGTAACATCACTGAGTGACTATCCTCAAGAGTGATGAAACCTCCAGCCTCCCCTAATTGGTCCTATACCTTTAGAAGTTACAGTAATCTGCTACGTCATTTGCACACACAGTAAAACCACCAATAAATCATTAACTTACTAACATAGCAACCACTAACATGAGTTGAGCTGCTGCCAGTCACGATGGAAAAACTATCGGCTCGATACACAAATATCCCCAAGCGATTAACGGTAGACAAAAAAGTCATGAAACTTTTACAGGCTCTAGTAAGAAAACTGTTTTGGATATTTTTTCTGGTTAAGAGTAAGCCGTGGGCAGATTAATTTGCAATTAAGATTAAAGGGTATGATCCCCGGACCCAACTTGCCTGACTTGTCGTCGGAACACCTGAGAAATCAGCTACGGGCAGGGAGAGATACTCAAGGCCGCGGGAGGCTGCCTCCGTGGGGCCGAGAACAAAGGATTTTACTTCGAAAGGTTCGAGCATACTGACCACGTGCGTGATCGACTCCTTCTTGTGGAACTCGTCCCATTTAGAAAGCACGGGCAGACCACCCAGGATAATATATTCCGAAATCCGATCATACCACGTCCGCGCACCTATAAAATAGGCAGAAGTGCCATAGGCCAGCGAAATGTAGAACTTCGCCTCTTTCAGGAGTTGATTCAACTATGGTAAAAAGGAAGGGGAGAAAATGCAAAAGACCCAGTAGGTATAGCGATAATATTCTTACAGAAAGTGTTAAATTAATACAATCCTATCTATTGCAAAATATTGTCCATAAAGACAACAGGAACTGCAATGGTCATTTTCGGCCTATTTGTTCTCATCAATGAGCTGTATCGCAATTATAGGCCAATTAACCCGAAGACTAAGTTCAAGTCCAAGTGGACATTGAACCACTGGAGGCTGGCACTAGATCACTCATGGTCACAGCCGTCAAAATTAAATACAAGGACCGAGTCCTGTCAGTCGCGATTGTTGATAGTTAGTCCCGATCATCAATCTTGATTACTTTACGGGAACTGCAAGTGTTGTTCATTTTGTCTTCAACGATTGCAAGATTATAAGAAGCCAGCGACGGTAGTTAAGTCACGAATAAGCTATAAAGGAGCATATCAGTGCCTTCTGACATCGTTACGAACATGTGAAGGCTTGTCACTATACGTCCATGTGGTGAGGATGCTAGACGGAGGAAATACTAAAAGTTAATAACCCAACCTGAAATCACAATTGACTATCGAGCACTGTTCATGTGTGTCTCCTCTCGTACGGGCAGCTGGCTCTGTGTTTGAGTTTCCGAATAAGAACAGAAACAGAGAGAAGTGGAATAAACAGGCCTACCACTATGGGGCTAGAAGAGAATGTACGGCTCCGATGCTTTGCTACACAACGAAGCGAACCTCCATTTTCTAGTTGAATAAAACAACAGCTGCAGGTAGACTGGGAGATGAAATGAACCCGGACACTAGTATAACTTAAACTAACGACTAAGTAACAAGTGGGAGTTAAAGCTGTCGATTTCGGGTGTGAAAACACTGTCCAGTGCAAATACGTATAGTCAAGACGACCGTGTACGGCACAGGTCACAATAAACCCAGGACGCCTAACGCGAACCCTTTTTGACTAAAAGTTACATAATTATTTTAGGTGTTAGTTAGCTAATAAAAGTTAGACAGTTCTAGGTTACTCTTTTTATAAATAAGCCAACATAGAGGCCTGGCTGAGACAAAGCAAACTAATGGAGACAGAATAAAAGGAGAGGACTTCGAGGTACGTCTTCCAAGAAAGCGTAGATCTTACACGGGAGGTTACCAACTATGGAAGAATGCAACTAAATGAAGACATTAATGTTTACGAGTGAATTCTACTTCCAACTATCAAACAGAGGAAAGTGCAAGGGCAATAAACAATAGAGAAGTGCAACGACCCTTAAAAAAGCATATTTATTAAAACAGATCGTGTGACGGGCAACAGACAGTGAAATCACAAAACGGAAGCTTCTTTTGACTGTTCGGACTGCGGAGATTGTTGGCACTGGATTAAGGTCAACTCGAGCTGTGTTTTCTTTTCTGGGGCGAGATTTGAATTCTCAATGAAGGTCTGAAAGGAAAAACGTAGGAACGCTTAAGAGTCGGAAGCATATTGTCTGGAAAGGTGGCTGCTTAAGTATAGGTGCTGAAAAGACGTTTGAAGAATATCGTTACTGCAATAAATATTGAATTCAGGATTATCTGTGTCCAATACGTGTGGCGTATTTATTTGTTCACCAATCTAAAATTCTACATTTTGCCGACATGAGAGCAATCTTAATGTACTGTAATTCACAGGGTTTTACTAGCAGTAATAGAATAGAACGAGAACTCTGTTCTGATCGGTATTTCCAATTGTCAGATGATGTTGAAATGCGTTATAGTTGGTACAGCTATGGTCCTGTGTAATTCACTAATTACAGTATGAGCAGCGTATAATCCTCTAATCGGTCGTCAGACTTCAACGACCGCGCTGTATTTAGAGCCAAAGGATCAAAATATCGACCTAAAAGGGGCGTAATAAATAAGTGGATGGATAAATTGGGCATGAGATAGTTTGAAGGCGTTCGCGGGAGATGCTGCGCACCTTGTCGTAGAGCACACAGTGGACATCATCGTTACATTATACCCTTTGTGACGGCAGAAGCATTTAAGAGTGTTACTATCCATTTATTTTGGTACAGTAGTCGCCGGCTATTAAGCCCACGGTTAATAAGCCCGCCGCTTATTAAGCCCAATTTGGTCTGGGTCCGATGTGGACTTAATAGCCGGCGACTGCTGCATTAAGCCCACTGTTAATAAGCCCGCCGCTTATTGAGTCCAATTTGGTCTGGGCCCGAGGTGGGCTTAATAGCCGGCAACTACTGTATATTGAATCTACTCATTTTCCTAAATCACTTTTAGACGGAAAACAACAGGGGACCAAGTATAGGGGTAAAAGCTTCGCACCCAAGGATGGGGATATAGATTAAGGGAAAGTTTATCATCATCGAATTTACTTCTCTATTTTCGATAACAACCATTCACGCAATTAGTCATCTTTAGTGGCTCTCAGCTGAGTCACAAGCACTCAACTGAAGTTACTGACACATTATTGACATATGATTGCGCTGGCTTATGCATAGAAGCTCAAAATATACTTGGCTAGGAGGGGACAGTGGAATATGAGTCTGCGATAAGTATGCTAATTCAAATCAAACTTATTTGGGAGTGGTAGCATCGTCCGTCAATTTAAGCACACGTTTTCAACCAAATAAATTGTTGGGTTGTGAGAATGATATTTGGTGTAAAAATAGTCCAGGAAACTTTCGGAAAATTCTGTCAATTACTCATAGCGAAAACGTGAGATTATGTCAACAAAACGGCAACGGTGACCAAGGGGCCTCGGAAACAGTTCAAAAGAAACTAAATGGTTCCAAATGTCACTTCATATCACCTTTAAACAGCCTGGAATAACATAAGCGTGTTAATTGAGCAACCGACGACTAACTCCTATAAAGAATCGAGGCATATAATATCCAGAATAAGCGTTACCAAATGTGCTCCAGCATAGCAGACATACAGCTGGCGACAGTTTTTTTGTATCAGAACAGGCTTTTTAGGAAATAAACGCTTAATTATATTCTCTCAGTCAAGTAGATTTCGAAATATACAAGAGGAGCAGCAACGGCCTTTGACTGACCAGTTTAGTTCTTTACTTTTGTGGAAGTTGGAAAAGGTTTGATTGACAGAAAAGGTTACATTTTACATTTTAAAAAAAATCAACAAAAATAAACCGACAGGGGCAGAATATTCATAATAATGTCAAATGGAAGAAAAACCAAAGGGAGACGACGGCAACACATACCTGAACTAGTTCCAATGTACGATCAATATGATGCTTTGATAAAGACTCCAACCCATCTTTATCTTCAAGACTCAAGCAGGACGGAAAGTTATGTTTCTTATGCAGAGCCTTTGAAGCTTCTGACTGAGGCTGTAGTAAGCAATTAAGGTGGAGGATGTGTTCTGCAGTATCAAAAGCCTGGTGTGCAAGAGTCTCTTGCAACAGACTTTCTGGCCGCCCTAGTGCGGCGATAACGTAAAGAGCGAAGGGACCGTAGTGCCGAGTAGACCGTAGTCGCGTTACGACGTGTTTCGTTGGCTCGGGTTGGTTATCAGGCATAGAAAGCGACGAATCGGTGCTTTCTGTGTTATAGTAACGCCAAATGCGTGCCTCTGCGTCATCATAAACAGCATGGCAAAGCCGAATGTACTCAGGGTCGTCGGGCTCGAACTGGATCAGCAAGCGATCCAATACGTACTCATGACGTCCGGAACTAAGGGCAGCCTTATGAGAAGGATGAAAATGAGGTTAACTGCCGGTTGTTGGGACTAGACAACAAGACAAAAAGGAACTTTTGAAAAAGACGTTGGAAACAGCCAACAAAGACCGATTAATGAAAAATGCAATCTCGGTGGTAAAGCAATTTTGAAGGATTTTTTAGTGCTGTACTACGAATAAAACGGACAGTTAACTGAACTCGGTATATTGAGCCCAGATAACTGAAAAGCGTCACATTCCAAACAATAAGTTTGTTGAACTAGTGGTATTTTTCAGAGGCCAGCAAAAATAACCTACATAATTATTTACCAGACGAATACTAGCCAGAGGCCCAGGCACATTTTTGTCGATATTTTACTACTGAATGGCACAGCTACAAGGGGGTTGGTACATTAGTAGGTTCTCTAGCATGCTGCTAGATGTTCCAGTTTTTAAAATGTAGCTGATAAATTACCTCAGAAATTAATCTAGAACTTTGAGTAGAGCAGTACATGTAAAGGCCTATAGGCGGAAACCTAAAGTTCATATTAATAGCTGGGCTGAAGTTTACCAGCCACTGCGGGATAACCGCGTAATATTCACAAGTTGCCAACGTACAGTCGGCAGTGGTGGCAGCGTCATAGACGAAATCACCTCTACAGACTGTGTGCTGGTGTACGTTCCCATCATATTCTACGCTACTTGTATTAAATAACGACGATGGACTGAAGGTAAGTAGACTCTCGAGTGTGTGTTGTGGTATCAATCTACTACTTCGGATATAATTGTCATACCTTTGTTTATCGAACGGTTTCGTGTCAGATTATCATAATTGCGTTTCGATTGGCAGTTGAATTAAATCTTTCGAATCCAGGCTTGTATATTGTATACTTTCCCTTGCTTGTTTCGAGGTATTAATCCAGATTAAAGAAATTATGGAAAATACACACTTTGAAGCAACAAAAGAATACCAGAATGGTGCTAACACAGATAAGGACGCCGTGATTCCACAGCAGCTACAAAAAATTATCATTTTATACGGGAGTGCTATAACACACGCTTCTATATTTACCGTCACCTTTGTCACTTTATGCAAACCATGTTATAACAGGCCTCTTTGATATTATGTTTTAATGCCTTGATGTATGTAGGGCCAGCATTAAATGATAACCGCATTTAAGTAGGGCAAATCAACGCCATCACCCGACAATACAAGATAGCCAAACATTAACACCAGCGTTTTCAAAAATCCTTGAAAGTATGCAATACGCTGTGTACCATGTAGACAGCTGCATATGAGGCAAAGCTGTCACATACGATAAAGAGACGATCGCGGGAAACCTTGATTATTTTAATTGTGCTAGCACGACAATGGGACAACATATCACGAGTCCCACACCCAACGATAAGACCTACCTTGTGGACAAGTCGGATCGCTTCCAATTGCGATGTCAAAACCCTGCAAAAAATATCCACTAAACACGCTCTCTTCTATTGCAAGAACTATTTTTCCTGATGCCTCAAAGTAAGCGAAACAATGTATTTATCGAGAGATCTTTAAATAAGCATGGCCTTTAAAAAAGAATGAGACTTCATACTTAGAAAAATATACGTACCTCGAAATTGGGGGTCCGCAGCATGGATGGAACACGCAATCGCCTACCCGGCAATGGGAAATAGACTTGATTCAGACGGTCTCTCTCGGATGCGTTCGCGTGACGAAGAGTTCCATCAGCCTCACGAATTACCATGAGACGTTGCCTTCGCGTGGATTCCAAACCAATATCGACAAAAACAAGTTTTTGATTGCCTGGAAGAAGTCCGCAAAGATTGGGATCTCTCACAATAATGTTGTCCTCTAAGGTGTCCACCCGCGGATTCATTACCGGGGGCATTTGTAATTTCTGCGCCGTGAGAGCTTTCGAGAACGTTTTCATCTACTTTCAGGAACTCGAAGACAATAAAGCCAAAGTTACCGCCTGTAATTCTGAATCGGAAAGGAGCTTTACATCGTGGCTCTTTTCAGCGCAAAATTTTGGGCGATGAATCGAGGTCAGTTCAGATTGTGACACTAGCTTCCGCAACAGATTGTGGATCCTTGGGTTTAGAAAGTGACTCTGCAAATCAGTATTGACTGATGAAAGATGATGGATTCCTGGAAGATAATATATTGAAAGGAATCATACTTTGGGAGAGGACATGCAACGCACGATCAAATAGAGTAAACGTGCGTGTGCACATCTCCGTGATACGGCAAAGACCAGATGATGTCAGTCAGATAATCCAGAACTGTCTGTCCTCAAAACGGCGCTTAGTGCACCACAAGAAATTATTGAAGAACTTTGAGGGGCGAAGAATGAGGGCGACGTTTGATCTGCGAAGAAAAATAGGTCATCTGAACGTAACGAAGGGGGTGACTCAATAAATGCAAATAAAAAAGGAAAAGACCTTGATGATATAATGCTCGGCCAGGGCTAGCTTTCGTATTTAGTTTATGGTTTGGTTTTTGATTAGCTGATTCCCTCCCCAGACACAAGACGCCAGGATTCAAGTCGCGTGATTGGCAATGGTTGTGCTCTAATGTTCTGTTCTTGTCACTATAGTGTTGTATATCCACACTAATCCACAAATTTCATCTGCTAGAGCAAAAACAGTAGAGATTACTGTTTTTTTATGAAAATAATGGGGCAAACAAAACGTTTTGTGGCAGTGTTCGGGTGGCGGCCTATCCGTGTCAGCGTCAAAAATGAGAATCAATGTTCTCTGGTGGATGACCTAAACATTGAGGCTCGATCACAGACACAGTCGTGGTTCGCCTCTCCTTCCAGAACTGGCTTGGCATCATTTCCTGCAGTCTTCGATAAGGAGTGGCTGCATATTCTTCTAGAGAGCTAGAAGAAAAATAAAGCTAGGGCAGTAATCTGTGTCTCTATTTCTAGTTAAACACAATTCTTTTCAGTTTTGAACTAAGTGAAACAGGCTTCACTAGCTTCACTTTCATGTTTAGTCCCGTTGTGTTCTACTCGCAAATTGTGCTTCCTTCCAGTTTTCTATTCGGCAAATTTTGAAATGTCGCGTGGACTATATACTGCAGTTGGAAGAGTTAAAAATAACCGTTAAATCCACTATAGGGTACGAGTTTCTTTGCTTTATCATGATTTTTTGTATATTTAAAATCCAAGAAAGTCAGTTAATAGAGAGTTACAGTTCTTTTTCCTCAATCACTCCCGAAACAGGCTCAAATCGTAACACTCACCACAGCACGCTACATATAACGCAGATACGTCGCCGAATTATTAACGGCGGGAAGTTATTAGCGTCAGTAAAGTCGGTAATTACCCATCGAAATAAACCATCGTTTTTCAAAAGCAAAACCTCAGTAATATTGTATTGGCATCACGTTAAACTGATCACAGGTCTGGCACATAAGCCCTGTATTCTCAGCATAACCAAGAAAATGTTAAAAGTGTGAAGCCGACCGTTTCTCGGAATGACTTGAACCGGTCTGCAGTTAAGTTTACCGGAACCGAGTAGCGAGCGTCTTTCCACCATTTAAAATATTTTCAATCGAAAACGAAGGTACAAAGAGGCCATGACTCAGATGTAAGACCTTTCAATTTCTTGCCGCAAGTCGTGGAAGAGCCTGGATTTTGTCTAATCCGAAAGGGAGGCATCCCAAGAAATGTAATTTCAAGGAAAGGCATCCTTTGGGGAAATCAATAAATTAATTCAGTAAATGTTTTGCCACTAGATACTTAGGTCGTCTTCAGACTTGAGAAAAATGTGCAAAGAGCAGTTAGCATTTCAAAGCGCTGATACAGTTACATAGTCATTTGGTGCGGGCGTTTATTGGGAGTTGCAATTTGCGTCACATCGTGGTAGACCTGATTAGCAGTCACAATGGCGTAACGGCTAATTGGCAACTGTAATTTGAGTCAATCTGGGGTCAGTCTAGGTCATCCGGTGTAGACGCTAATTTCGGCTCGTGTTGGTCTATGTTTGTCGGCTGTAGTCTCTTCCACATTTCTTTGAGGTATTTGTACACTTCCGCTAACTCGATGCGCCAGTTGATGCATTTATAAATAACCAAATAATTTTTTTTTATTTTAGGCTCGGAGGGCCTCATAATTGCAAACTTAGTTCTGGGGAAAAATAAATACAAAGTTGATTACTGCTGCTCTCCTTGAAACAACCACATAGACAGCGGGAGCGTTTAGTAGTGCTGGAAGATTTATTCATATTCACCAACATATCGTCGTTTAAAAATAGTAGTCAACGCATGGTGAACTAAGGAGGAAGCAGTGAAAAAACTCCTACCATTGAAGCTGGGGCGGAGTTCAGCGAAGCCCTTCTTAAAAAAAGCAAAACGTAGGAGAAAAAACTGCTTAAACAAAATTAAAGGGATTGGTTGAGAGGATTGATTGTAGTGCAAATAAGACAGGACTGTTGATGAGAGCGAATGAGGGTTGAAAACGCTTCTTGTAATTGGAGAAATCATATGACAGCAGAGGCTGTCGTTCACCATTCTTACACCGCCCGACTGGCTTCATGATCAACCATCAGGGAGGTGAGACCGGAGTAGGCCATCGCGGACAACAGGGTCGACAACACAGTGAACGGCAGAGGTCACCTGATCATCAACGAAACACCGGAGATATGACCTTGTAGACTGCGGAGTCCAGCGACGAGCTGGCGAAAATAGCAGAACCACCACGAGCATGACTAAAGACCATGAAGCCTATCGTCAGGATTGTAAAACGGAGAATGGAGAAAACGGCAATGATGACTGGACAGGGAAGTGGACGAAACACCGTTGCAAATATCCCTCAAAAGAGGAGGAAATAGACATATATGGAAGGAAATGTTATGTAAACATAACCACCTCAGATACTAGGGGGACCCTTCTCAAAGTCCAAAAGTTGTGTGTTTGGGAAGGAGACGGATAAGAAGGACTTTATATCTTACGAAGTTAAGCGTTTACGTAATTTGACTTTAAAAACTGCTACCTTTGATGACAGCCTAATTTTGAGGGGAATATTATTCCAGAGGAAGGCATATTTGGAGGCAAAGAAGTGAGAATGGTTCGAAGTGGAGCTAAAGTGGGGTGCAATAATCCTGGAGGAATTACGAGTGGCATAATGTCTATCTCCGGGAATGAGAGCGTCGATTCGTGGGAGGTTAGGGGCAGAGTTAACGCGAAAGCGGAAACAGAGGCCCGCTTCGAGTGTTCTGACCCAAAGAAATGTCATGTTCGATAACTGACATCTCTCCGTATAAGAAATAGTGGATCGGGGAAGAGCGAATAATTTTCGAGCAAATACCCTCTGTAAATATTCAATCTTACCACGATCAGAAGCATTCATTAGACCAAAGAGGGGACAGCAGTATTCTAGGATGTGTAGAACATACATGCGATACAGTTTTAACTTTATTTCCAGCAGGAAGAAATTGTGTGATATAGAACCACATATCTGTGCAGCTTTCGCAGATATTCGATCTCCATGAGGCGACAATGCTAGTTTATTTGTGTAGCTTAGACCTAAGTCTTTTATAGTGGATCGTTCGAAAAGTGGAGTATTTTGAAAGACTAGGTGACGGGGAAGCTTGGCGGGACCGAAACACATGAAACTACATTTGGATGGAGAGAATTCCATCTGCCAGGTAGCAATCCAACGTGAGAGTGTAAGTAGGTCCGCATTTATTTTATCAACGCATATATTTGCCGTGTCCTTAGAAAATGAGTTTATGCATTTGAGGTCGTCTGTATAAAGAAGATTGTGTGAATTTTTCAGAACAGTCGAAATTTCGTTTATGTATAGAATGAAGAGTAAAGGACACATGAAGGTGCCTTGAAAAACGTCACTCGTGATCAGCTGAGAAGTGGAGTAACTATTACCTACTAGGACATTCTGGCTGCGGTTGGACAAGTAGGAACCGATGAAGTCAAGGAGAGGGGGACGGATGCCAATGGCTTCCAATTTTACCAGAAGCCGGCTGTGCGGTACCTTGTCGAAGGCTTTGCTCAGGTCAAAGTAGATAACAACCACGGATTGCCACTCGTTACGAAGGGAAGTGACATGGTTCAGAAAAGCTAAGTGACACGTCTCGCATGATCTTCCGGGTAGAAAGCCATGCTGCGAGTCACTTAAAAGCTTATTTTTTAGGCAAAAATCGAGAATTTGATTAAAAATTATCTTCTCCAGAAGTTAAGCTAGGGCCGGGGTTTATGAACACCACGGTAGTTATTTATGTCCGAACGAGATCCTGATTTAAAGACTGGAAGAATAATGGATATCTTCCAAGTGTCAGGAAAGTAACCATTTAAGAGATAGACTGAAAATATATGGCTAAGTAATTTGGGAAATGTCGACACTCTTTTGATAACTGAATTGCGAATACCATCAGTTCCCGAAGAGTGCGAGTTTTTTAGACAAATTATATGCTTTCGAATTAATTCTATGGAGAAATCGATGTTCACGAGAGTATTGTCTGAGTATGGTTAAAACGACGGGACCGGTTCGGATTCTGTCGTAAAATGCATCGCAAAGAAAGCATTAAATAATTCCGTCTTATCAGACTCATCTAGTACAAATGTTTTATTTTCATTAAGCAATGGGGGTATTTCAACTTCTCGTTTTGCGGAGGACCTACGACGAAACAGTTGTGCAACCGATTTTGCAGAGTTTGACTCGCTCAGGGCGCAAGATTCCCTGTGCTGGTCACGTGCGAGACGAATCTTTGACGCTTATTCGAAGATCTCGGTGATCCTTAGATGCACAGACAGCGAACTACTTTATCCGTCTTTTAGCTGCCTCCTCAATTTCTTTAGTCGTGGCAAAAGAAAATAAGGGACGGTGGATTCTGGTGTGTAGAGTTTCGCAATTTTAGTGGGCACGAATTCCAGCATTTTATTAGAAAGATATGCAGCGTCGTTAATGGAGGGGAGGCTCTGCCAATCTAATGAGTCAAGAAAATTGTTGATTGAGCTAATATCTGCGAGGTCATACGCATTATAGGTACGACTAGCACTAGCCCTTTCCGTAGAAGGAAGCGGAAGGCAACAGTGAATTAATGTGTGATCACTTTGAAAGATATTCTGCTTAAAATCAACGAAGGGAGGGGCAATACCATTTGTGAAAATCAGATCAAGGATAAGATTTTGTCTTGTTGGAGAACTAATATAGAGAAGACAACCACCACCACGCTTATTAATGCGATCGTGACGATAGAGATCATACTCCTCTATGATAAAGGAGGAGTCAGGAATGATTGAATGGGTCCAAGATTCTGTTATGCATATAACATCGGGCGTCGTCTCAAAAGCACTAGCTCACAGTTGAGCCATTTTATTTATAACAGACCTGGCATGAAGCAATATGACATCTAGTGTGTTTTGAGTGACAGGACTATGGCTATCGTTATTCATAAAAAAGAATTTGAAGGTGGGTAGGTAAACGGTAGGCCGATTTCTTTTTGGAATAAATACTGACGGGTATGGAGCTGTTAGCATACGGGTAGCCAATAATAAATGGCTGATAAGGTCTGACATATCTAGGGGCCTCGCTTTCTGGCAGGAAAAAATGAGGAGAGGATAAACCAAAATAAGTTTCTTGGGCGTTTAAGAGGAATGAGGGGAGGCGAGAAGGCATGTAGAAGTTAGCAGGTTTGGGTGGTAGAGGATGGGTGAAGGAACTGATAGGGGGAACGGTGACATATAACTAGTGTTTGGGCCGCTCGCGTAAGGACTAGTGGTCTTGATCAGTGAATGTCCTGTACGGCAACTCCGATTAGATTTAAAACTATACCAGTTTGGGTAACTGCCGTGCAAATTAAATGTTTCGTGGTTCGGGCCCGGTGTGTTCAATAACGCATTATACGGGGAATAATATGACTCCCATGGTCAAGGGAGGAGCTAGGTTGTGGTGGGGAAGCGCTCGGCCTAAACGCCTTCGACGGTGTTGGAGACATTCTTGATGAGCTTGTTGCTGAGTTAGAGGTAGTGGAATTTATCGATCGTTGGACAGAGAATGTATTTAGACTATTTTTAATCGTAGTAGATGATGGAGCAGCAGGGGTTGACGGTCTTGACATCAAGGGGGATGGGCTAACTGGTGCACTGATGTTTATGGGCCTATGACTAGACATTCGGGAGGTAGGGATAGCAGATGTAATGACGGTTATGGGACTATGAATAGACATCTGGGAGGCAGGGATAACTGGTGCACTGACGTTAATGGGTGTATGGCCAGATACCTGCGGTGGAGGATTAGTGAGTGCATTTACCCTATCGGGACTACGAACAGATTTAGGAATAGTAGGCTGAAGAGTCGTTGATCTGTTGGACTGGAGAGCCGCATTTCTTCGCTCCATTGGTGTAAGATCTCGACAGAGGAAACTTTTAGTCACTTCTAAATATCGGGAAATGTGACCTCGTTGAACAAAGATTGAGTCCACCTCGATTGGTGAAGACTATTAAACTAGGATGGGCAGGTTTTTGCTACGCGATTTGAGGCGCTTTGCTTCTGCAATTTTGTAGTTGAAACCACCCGAACATAGAAAATCTTTTGCAATATCCAAAGGGTGACTTAATATGGAGGCATTTTTTAGTATAAAGTTTAAGTTTCGCTTTGTCTATCAAAAGCTTCCGCGGTTATAAGATGGACGAGGGACTCCAACTTTTTACAATCTTGCGAGGGCACAGCTGATAACTTACCATCAAACAGATTGCCTAGAATTGACAAAACAGAACCAAACTTCATCATGAAGTCATTGCAGTTCTGTAATGCAGATAAATCAATTTTCTTAGCCTTAACAATGGGCGGCATGTTGATATCAAGGCATTGACTAGTAGGCGTGGTCAGGCACTGCTTGGGTCTGGGAGCAGATATCTTACGATGAGCTATGATTTTCGTTCTCGTAATTTTGATGGGAATCTGCTTTAAATGTGAGACAATTTAAAAAAATTCAGCCTATATAATTTTACCGCAGCTGGTTTTTAAAATCCCTTAAAATTGTTCAACAAACTGTATTAGTTATTACGTTGAGAAAAAACCAGTTGATATGATTTTCAGATTATGACTTACGACAAATAATCAGAGTGAACTTAACAAATACTATAGCTATTTTTTATAAACACTTCAAATTTATTTGAAAAAAGTGTTTTCAGTATTGGGAAACGACTCAGTCTTTGAAGGTCTCGAGAATATTCAGATCTTGATGATTTCTGTTACTAGGCCGCGATTTTGTTGGTTTGAAGAGGTTGCGTTCGGTTTAAAGAGGTTGCATCTCGGTAGAATTGGTTGGAAAACAAAATATTCTTAAATTCCGACTTCAAAAGATCGTCCACGCAAGAAAAATAATTCCAGAGACGCAAGAAACAAATCTATACGTACGGTTGCAGCCACAATGTCCTAGATCGTAATTGATGGGGGATATCGATGTAGAGCTGTCGTAGGAGGAGCGTGTGGAAATATCGACTGTGAGCTTGTAGGATCAAACGTAATGTTGGAGTGCATGTCGGAGTGCATTGCCTCAAGAAATTCTCGGCCTTTTTTTGGAGGGGCAAAGTCCGAATATGCGTGTATTGTCCCATGCAAAGGTATGTCCTGTGTCAGGGCGATTAATGGTACTATCGGTCGCAGCGGAACTTCGGGTTTGTGAACTTTGGATAATCCGTAGATCTTCGCGATGTTTGTCTCAGATTGTTTGAGGCATTTTGCAGTATCTCCTGACAGTAGTTTTCGCCCCTGTAAGGCGTTTCAGTACTTTGTCCGCGGATGATATTTGCTTCTTGGTAGGATCTGTTGGAAGAGAGTTGCAGGTTGAGCTTTCTTTTAATAGTGAGAGCATTTTCAGCTTGTAGGCTGGTTTGTTTAAGATAGCAGTTGAGCCTCCTTTGTCGGTGGGAAGTCTGATTGTATTTTTATCAGTTTTTACATTCATAAGTGCCTTCCTTTCTTCAGAGGATAGAGATAAATACTGATTCAAATCCTTTAAGGCATAAGCAGCACTGTTTCGGATAGTAAATCGATCATTTTCACTGAGCTCTCTTGTTAGTAGGATAGACACCAAACTGGCTAGGAAGACGAAGTAATTAGAATCAGAAGGGCTGCATTTCATCTCTTTGGAAAGCACATTCCCTTCCGTTGCAGTGAAGGTTCTGGAAGATAGGTTCACAACCTTTGCTACAGACTCTTTGTTTATAGCAGCTGGTTGAGAAATAGTCTTCTATTTTTGTCTATAAGCATCTTCTTTCATCTTTCCAGTTCTGATACCTGAGCAATTTTTCACCGACTAATCAAAATAAGTGTAGGGGAAGATTATTGCGACTGACCAGTATCTGTTGTTCCTTTGCAGAATGGAACTTTTGCCGTCGATAGTGGGCATCAATTATAAATGCAACAAGCATACTCCTTCCATAACGAGATGCTATCTGATACCGTAGGATAAATCTGATGGCAGGCCTCACACACGCAGACTTCAGCAAAATGTTCTGTTTTCAAACACACTGCTTTGACGATCAAAACCTACAGCTCTGACGATCAAAACCTTCAGCAAAATGTTTTGTTTTCAAACACACTGCTCTGACGATCAAAACCTATCAATTATCTGTTTGAATTGTTTTCCCACAATGGTTACCCCAGAGACTTTGTAAGCCGATAAATGAGGCAACAAAAATCAAACAGAAAGCAACCGGATAGTTCTATTCAAGCCCCAAAAACAAACACATTGCAAGTCCTTCCTTATATAAGGAACGTGTCTGAACTCGTTAAAAGACACTTGCGGAAACACTAAAAAAGTGACGCACAAACTGATGCCACCTTTATGCACTCAGTTATTACACCTTAAGGATAGGGTTGACTACCTCGATAACAAAGAAGCCATTTATAAAATCTTATATGAAGCTTGTGACAGGGTATATTGTGGCCACACAGGAAGATCCGTTACCACACGCATCCGCGAGCACCAAATGGCAGCAAAGAGACATGACCTTTTTTCTGAGGTGGCTACGCATTGCCTTGACACAGGACATACCTTTGCATGGGACAAAACACGCATCTTCGGACTTTGCCCGTCCAAAAAGGCCGAAACTGTATGCATCAACCGGTGTTTCAAGTTAGCGCGGGTGTACAAACACCTCAAAGAAATGTGAAAGAGACTGCAGCCGACAAACATGGACCAACATGAGCCGCAATTAGCGTCCACACCAGATGATATGGACTGACCCCAGACTGAGTCAAATTACAGTTGCAATTAGCCGTTACGCCACTGTGACTGGTAGTCAGGTCCACCACGATTTGACGGAAATTGCAACTCCCAATTAACGCCCACATAAAATGACTATACAACTGTATCCGCACTTTGAAATGCTAACTGTTCTTTGCATATTCCTCTCAGGTCTGACAGCTACCTGGGGATCCAGTGTCAAGTCACGTTTATTAAAGGAAATATAGGCAAACGCCTTTGAACTGAATTAATTCATTGAATTACTGAATTAATTCATTTACTGAATTAATTCATTGATTTTCCCAAAGGGCACCTTTCCTTGAAAACCTGAATTGTTGCACAGCTTCTGGTTGCATATAGTTGGCAGCTAATAGCTACCACTACAAGTGAACATGCGAGTCCCAGGAGTTTTGAAAAGAAGACGACTTGATCGCTGGCACAATACTTTTAAAAGTATTGTTCCAGCGATTGCGGTGAATTCTTCTCAGCTAATACATAATAAGTCATAAATGACAATTTCATTCTCCTTTGCCTTCGTCACTTATGTTCCTCTGCCAACTGTTAACAGTCCTAAGTAGCAAAATATCAGGCGTCCAAAACGGCGCAATAATCTCAAAATCAAGCAGCAATGTGTGGGAATATACTAATTATCTAAACACAAGCAGAATTTACATAGGGCGCTGAAAAAAAACCTTTTTTTCTGTTTACTTAGAGAATTAGGCATTAAGTTTTGAGTACATTATTTACAAAGTAACATTTGGAACGGTGCGCAGCAATACCACATTGGTGGAAACTGTCAGTCCTTCTAAGATATGAAGGCAAAATATGACACTTTAAGCGAGCTTTTAGGGAATATTTGTGGCTTTTTGGAGCAAATTCTATTCAATTTCCTGATGCGTCTGAAGGATTAGGCTAGTGACACACTATCTGGCCCACAATTTACGCTTGTCATTATTTTCCATTCGAGGTTCTTATTAACTATTCATGTCGTCCTTTTGCGTCAGATGGATGGGGGAGAGAGTGCAGTTGATGCTGCGGAAAGTTGACCGTCACTTAAATCCTAATCCTCGCTCAAGTTGCTGCAACAACCTGTTTGGCGCATAAGTTTAGCATCATTTAAATTGATAGCTGAAGTTTTGCGTGCAAAACCGGGGGATTATTGGTTCTTCACAAAGCGATCTGGGCGCTTAGTCGTCGCAGAGCTTTATCAAGCGACTTTCAATGGCTACATCATATTTCAGTCAGTCAGTCAGTATATTTGAGGGAAAAAATAGGCTTACGCCTTTGAACGCCCTATTTGTCACATCAAAATCTCAAGAGTTATAAGCAATGTTAACAAGTTTTCAGTCAGGAAAATATAGACCGTCACATGATGCAGTGGTGTTTCGAGGCTAATTTGTCACATAGTTTACGTTGTGCTGCAGCATGTGTATATCAAGTCGGTTTTTGAATGTCTCCACGGATTGGGACATAACAATCGCCTCGGGAAGGTTATTCCATGGGTCCACGACCATATTAAAGAAAAAATACTTCCTCACGTCCAATCGTCCTTGGGGCACATAGAGTTTGAAGGAATGTCCCCGAAGATAAGATGTAGGGGCGAGTTGGAAGAAGTCGTAATACATGAGAGCGCAGTCCAAGCTACGCACAATTCAGACGTTTTCTATTAAATCTCCGGGTAACTGCCTTTAACTCAGAGGATAGAGATTACGATTATTTAGGCGGATCTCATATAGTAGTGAGCCTTGGCCTCTTACTAATTTTTTGGCCCACCGCTGCACCCTTTCAAGTACGTTATAATCCTGTCGCATCCACGGTCTCCATGCTTGAATCGCGTATTCAAGAGGTAGCCTTGTGAAGGTACCGAAGATTTTCGAGAAACAGTCTTCGTCAAAAACCGTGAATGCCCGCTTGATTGCGTAAAACATTGAAGTTGCAGTTTTAGCGGCCTTACAACATTGTGTAGAAGGTTTGAGATTGTCTGTCATCCAGATGCCGAGCTCTTTCTGAAATCCTGCTTCTTGGAGTGAGATTCCGTTCAGATGGTAGGGTTGCGCATCAGGAACCAAATTTCGATTTCCCAGGTGCAGCAAAGTGCATTTGTTCAAATTAAAGGACAGCAGCCATTTATGCAACCAATCGTTGAATCAAAAAAGATCTTCCTGGAAGTTATCTTCATCGGCAGCACACTTGATGACCTTCCATATTTTTACATCCTCTGCAAACATGGCACACTCGCAGTCCAATTCCGGTACACAATCATTAACGAACAAGATAAAGAGTGTGGGTCCGAGTACTGAACCTTGGGGGTCTCCGCTTTCGATGACTGTCGGCCTTTTTTGTCGTCCTACACACACCGTTTTGGAATGGCCAGCGAGGAAATTCCCAATCCACGTAAGAAGACTGCCTCCGATACCCATCAGTTTCAACTTGTGCAGGAGACGTTGGTGTGGAATACTGTCAAAGGCCTTCCGAAAATCAATATAGGCTGCATGTACGGTTTCTTTTACATCAATTGACTTTGTCCAGCTTTGCATAGTGTAGAAAAAGTTTGTTACAAATTACCTTCCCCTGCGAAAGCTATATTGCACATTCGAAAAAATATTGTGTTTTAAAATATATCATTAATTGCTTCTTGACGATCTTCTCCATTAATTTGCAGCATATGGAGGTCAGACTCACGGGTCTGTAGTTGTTCGCAGATGCACGACTATCGTTTTTGCAAAGCGGTGTAGTGTGTGCGGTCTTCCACTTCGAAGTAAGTATTCAAGTATCAAATGATTTCTGGCACACCATGCAAAGCGGTTTAGCCAGCTCTGTAGCAAGTTCCTTGAGCAATTTTGCAGGCATCTCATCTGGACCCGGAGATTTACATTCCTTCAAGCTTTTTAGTTCTAGGAATATCAACTCTTCTCCAAACAAAATATCCTCAATATTGAGTGCTCCCGCGACCTCGTCAACAGTTGCAACGAAGGCAGGTTCTATGGTGAAAACCGACTGAAAGAACTCAGATAAATGTTCTGCTTTGTTTTTACAGTCAGAGACATCGTGACCATCATCATTTTGCATAACAGGAATCGGGTTCCTGTTGCGTGTGCTTTTCCTTCAATAAATGCATAGGAACTTTGGATTTTTGACAGCTCGACAAAGTGAATCACTCTCAAAGTGCCGCCCTCCTTTGAAAACCATTTGTTATACCTTGTTCCGCTGAAGTTTGTACTGTTTAAAAGCTTCGTTGCAGCTTGTGTTGCGAAACGTCTTCCAAAGCTTTACTTTTTATTGATCTCTCCTTTGAGATCTCTTTTCAGCCATTAAGGTCGGCTAGATATTTTGGGCACTGAAAATGGACAAAGACTGTGCATTAGACGCAACTACCACTCCTTAAAAGTATTACAGTCCTCAGTGACATCCCCGGAGAAAAGAAGACCCCAGTCTATTTGTAATGCTTCTATTCTCATTTGAGAGAAGTCGCCTCGTCATATATTCGGCCTTGGTTCGTCTACTCTAGGGGGTAACGAATACAGACCACAATCCCACGAAAGTACAGCGTGATCACTTAGACCTGGTGGAGGTAGGCAGCATACTTCGTCTATACTGTCCGGATGCTTGGTGAAGACTAGGTCTTAACAACTAGCCTGTTGCCCCCCACGTGCTCTAGTTGGAACGAGGACGTGTTGTGTGGGAAGAGCCTTAAGTGTTTTTTAGAAGATAGTGATCAAAGGCGTTTTTCGAACAATTTGCCCGCAAATCTTTCCAACTTATGCTGGGCGCATTGAAGTCACCCATGAGTTCAACATCAGGTCGATTACCTATCTGCATCTGCATCAGTGTCTGTCCGCGGTGGTCGGTGGACGGTCATGGCTTCCAGGAGCTAAGACCGCCGTGCCTTAATTGTCAGGCAAATAGCCTCCATACCATGGGTGATCCTTTCCAGCCTCTCGCACACACTTAATGCGCTCTTTGCATATATAGCAACTCCTCCACCCTGGCGTTCCACTCGGTCTCGTCTTAACATCTGGTATCCAGATAGCGCCAATTTGGAATCTTTGATACCCCATGATAGCCATGTTTCTGTTATTGATATTACATCAGGGGAATCATCGGCTATCTGTATTCGAAGTTCATAAAACTTCGAGAATAGACTCTTAGCGTTGGTATACAGAAATTTTTGTCGATGAGTCTCTGCAGTGTCCAATTCGTTTGGGCGCGAGTTTTTCAGTGCTACTAGACCACAGCCGTCATCAGTTTTGGCTGCTTCCACAGCACTATGGTGGTTTTCTGTATTATTTGGTCCCTGAAGATAGCCAGATTGCTCTCTCCAGCTCTCTGTTCCCCAGTGTTCCGCCACCAACTCTCGGCGTTTCAGACGTTCCGCTGGAGAGTAGTCCGGCTGAAAAAACACCGTCTTATGTGAGTCGCGGCGGGCTGTTTTCTGGGACAGAATCAAGTTCACCAGTTCTTTGTTATCCAAGACTATCTTGATAGGTCGAGGTCGGACAGTTTCCAACTGTTCAGTAACCTGTTTGCTTATCCTGAAGGCTGCACAACCTCCTCCTGTTTCTGGCTGTATAAGAATGGTTTTAAACAGGTCCCGAAACTTTCCGACGTCCGTATCCGTCTTTCCTTTGGAGTAGTTCCGTTTGACTCAGGTAGGCCTTGAACAACTATGCAGGTTTGGCGGTCAAGGGAAAACCTTGATATATTTCCAGCCCTACTATCGTCGGAACACCCAGACGTATTAATGAGAATGGCTTGTGACGTTGTGTTTTTCTTACCTTCACCAGAGATAGGCTTTTTTGGAACCTGGGATGGCACTGTTTAGAGCTGGCTTCGCGCTGCCCCCTTTTACATTTGTGGTTACCTTCAGTGATTTGTATGCAGACTTAGCATACTCACTACCCTGTTTTGCTGGTTCTTTGTGCCCGAACCAACTTTACTAGAAAGTGGAGTTGTACAATCTTCTTCTCGGTTTGGAGCGTAGTGTTTGGTGGGTGTGCTGTTTTGCACAGTATCAAGGGGATTGGCGGTGCCAGCTACCAATTTCGCGGCCCGGTTTGACAGTGCCTGTTCACTTTCCTCAGTCGATGCTCTGCCTCGCGATTCTGCAGTTACTCTCCTGTGCTTGCTACTGTCAAATTCAGGTATCGTTGTGTTGTTCTCTATAAGGAGAAAGCGACGAGGTATCTTCAATTCCTCCATCTCCATTTTTTAAACTATATAGCTCCTTCTAATGGTTTGCAAATTTGTGAAAAAGCGAAAAACATGATGTGCAAGCGTCATCGTTAAATGTTTCACCCCTTAATTTTTTGAGGTTTTCGCCCGTTTGGCGGGAGGACTTTTCAATAAACTTCGTGACCGCTCTTTTGTAGTTGATAACCAAAGTTGATCCTCACTGCTGCATGCTTCTATAGCTCTATCGGTTAGCCGTTCGACTTCCACCCGAGGCGTCCTTGGTTCAATTCCCAGCCCCGCTGAGAGTTTTGTATCATAATCAAGGGCAATATTTTCTAATTCCATTTTAGGTTGCAAATGAAACGACTCAATTCAAAATGTTATGACTGCCTTTGCGACTGTGACGTAGTGATATGCAAAATAACAAAATCCCCCGATGGTGTGTAAAGTATTGCAAATATTCAAAGCAGACTGAGTAAACAATACGTCTTATTGCTTAAAAGCACATTCAAACTTGCATAAGCAATATGCAGGATATTCAGGAATGACTCAGCCGTTTGTAGATCTTCGAGTTCCTTAATAACTGCTGATCTTCAAGAATGTTTGAGGTCCTAGTCACTGGTGGTTTTTTCAGGCTGTTTTCACTTGCTTTGGTTGTAGACTGCGACTTTAGTTCAATTATTTGCGAAACAAATTCCACTTTGATTCCGTCTTCTGATGTAGTATGACACAATAACACAATTCACGAGTCGCAGAAAGTACTTTTGCACGTACAATTGAAGCGATACGATCCAAAACAGTACTGGCGGAATGGTATCAGAATCCAAATATTCCACGTTGGAGAGCAGAAATTATAGTTGTGTCCAGTCGAACTAAAAATTAAATCACCTTTACCACTCAGATATTACAACAATATATCAAATGCAATATTGTTATGCTGAGCTAATTCTGGAAATATGTTGTGACCTTATATAGACGGGAGACGTTCTGCAAATTCTAAAATACAGCCATATACGGAAGGTATTTTGTAGTTAGCTTAAAAACAGTAAATGGCACTTCCTTGCGAGGTAAATGCATGGCAAATGTTGAGCCAGTCTTGCAATAAGATGGAAATCTGGGGCTGAGCGTTATCTGTGAAAAGCGATACCCAGTGGCTACAGAAGATAATTCACCTATGGCTTGGACAGACGAAGTCTTAGATGTCATGTTGGGTAATCGGGCTTACCCGCTAGAACCAGCCACGTCTAGCCAAGCCTAACTACGCGTGGCACGACGGCGCGATAGCTTAGCAAACCGGAGGGGTTATGGAGTGGTATTCAGATTGATCGCGTCATTCGGCCAGCCATGGTTAAAATTTTCCGATAGGGCTTTGCCATAGCCTGGTTTCGTAGTCACTAGATATCCTTACTGGGTTATCGCAGTACGTGTAGCGTATCGAACTTTCCATAGCGTTAACTGGTGTGACGTATAAACGGACAAATATGACGGCAGCGACGCATAAAGAAAAAAAGTTTACCTGCACCGACTCCAACGAGGCATAAAAAGGAAGTGAAGGGAAATGTAAGATTTAAGGAAGTCAAGTTAAGCGGACGAACCTTTTCAATTAATCTATCATCAGGCAATACAGTAATATAAGGGAGGGTAGAGTTAACGAAAGTTTTAGGCAAATCAATCAGTAGTAACAAGGGGGAGAGAGGTGTAAAAGGAGCAAGGGGGGATCAAGGGGATCAGATTCCAGTCTTAATTTGGGACAGAAAAATGGGGGTGGGGGAGAGGGGAAGGGGAAGGAGTCCGACAATTAGTTAATGTCATCCAGTGGTCCTAGTCTCGTGTTTTTTTGGGTGGTGTGAGGACGCAAGGTGTCAACATTTTGAGACTGTGTCGATGGCCTTTGGATGCTTGATGCTGCTGTCTCACCATTGTTTCGCGGCGTAGTAAGAGGCGTGAGGGCGGATGTTGAAAAGGCTTTTGGCCACGGGAGCCTTAGGGTCGCTACAAATGTAAGAAATAAAACTTTTAGTGGAAACATTTGTACCAAACTCCATCAGTATCATTATCGTTTCCAAATCAAAGAAGAGGGCTCACTTCCACCAGCCACGATCGTACTTGCAGAGGCAGAAAACATTGTAAGACAAAAGTATTGAGAGGGGAAAAAGAAATATTCAATGATAAATAGTAGTTATTACCAATTATATTTAGATCTGAGTACCCAAGCTTAATATAAATTGTAATTTTACAAGTTAACTTACCGCTTCCTTAACTGGAGATAGTTGTGGGCATGTAGAGTCGTTGGTGTTGATACTTGTAGAATAAATGCATGTGAAAGATAATTCGATGTCACATTTTGTACCTAATTGCTGTCGCGCCGGCGCTAAGACCGCCCGCCGTAGTGGTTTTTCGATCCATGGAACTAATTAATGGCCGTCTGTCGTGCGATGGCCATACTGGCCATTCAGTCCAATACAAGCTGTGCGGGTTAATAAATATAAACAAGACCTGATGTTTCGTCTCTTGCCTTCTCCGACTGTATCGAGGAGTCATGCGTACGCCAAAAAACAGTGATAACAACTTTCAAGGTGGTACGCTTGACTGCTGGATACAATCGGAGAAGACAAGGGACGAAACAGCACTTAACACGGATTAGCCGTGCTACCTGGGTATTTGGTCTGACAAACCAGTACTCAACATCGATACGAGTATTTGGCCAGAAAAGCCAGTGCTCAGCAGGAGTCTCGCATTTGTCTGGATTGAAAGTATTTGACAGTATTTAAACACAGATGCGGAATTGCCGGATCGATAGTGCTGAACAGGATACAGAGTACGTTGGCCGGATTGGCAAACCAGGGGAACGGCTTATTTGGAAAAAATGCCCAAGGAAGAAGGAATAATCAAATTTGGTCAAGGAGAAGCCAAATCCTCGGACCTCCGTGCCTGCTGTGGTAAGTCAAACTCTTGTAGCTTTTCTAGTTTTGTGAATAAGGAAGCTTAAAAGATCTTAAGAATTTCTCAGCCCCGTGCGAAATCTGCTTAATGCAGAATAGAGATAGGTAGATGCGAAGCGAACAAACTTTTTACTATCTATTGCGAGCTTCAAACGGAATTCACTAGATTGAATGCGAAGGGCCCGTAATGAAATGTGGAGCTACATAGGCGCTTAGTGGCGATATACAGGCAGGAAACTAAGCTAGATAAATGCGAAGAGGAGCTAGATGAATATGAAGCGGACCTAGAACTTTTGATCCTTGATGCCAAGAGTAAAACGGATCCCGCGAGCGCCAGAATGAAGGGCCTACGTGCGAATGTGGAGATGCTTCAGGTAGATGTGAATTTATATGGGCCAGGTGATGGGGAACTTCCGTCTGCGGATAATGACGTTCACGCAGACCCGAATTCGGACGGAGATTTCGGTTTCAAGATTTGCGGCATTGGCGAAATGGGTCAATTTAAGGAAAAGGGTCCACTGTATCATGTAAACATAGGCAAATCAGGGTCGCCAGAGTTCGTTGGCGATGTTTCCGAGACTGTTTTTCATGCTCCCGGGTTTACGGCGCTCCCCTGCATTCGTTTCTAGTTATTTACCTATTATTTCTTTAACTTCGGTTCATTTTGCCCACGTGTGCATTGCTGACACTAAGTTACGTTCGGGTCACGATTACTCCACCGAGTTGGACGGCAGTTCTGATTTTGCCCTTCGTGAGGGCTCACCTCCACCAACTGTAACGGGTTCTCGACTTTCATCCCTTATTTCCACTGGTGTATTGGCTGAGCCTGAGTCAGTTGAAATTGAAAAGGCTTAATAGTTGAAGACTCAGCATTGTGCGTGGAAGAATCCCCCACCAACTTGACATCTTCGTGGTCACACCTGAACGAACTCAGCCAGGACGAGCTCACCAATTGTAAGGTCGGCACACCCATGGGAACTGTTATCGGGAAGGCTCTTTGGGTAAAAAACCAGCGCCTGAATAAAGCAGGAAGACCGTTTGCCGTAGAAACATCGCCTGAATGTGCATATGACAGAATATTGCAGCACGCTGTCAATCACCGTGTTGCCGACAGGGGGAGTGATGGGACGGAGCACATTAAACCGTTGTACGACTTCGAGTTCTCGGCCACTTCGACAGCGACCGAGAGCCACTCGTTAGAAAATGCACGTGCACTGGCCATTGCGCGTTCATCCTCTGTGCACAAAAGGGAGGCCAAGAATGTCGCACCGATCAGGTCACATGGTAGACCCAAACAAGATATTGGTATCCAGTGGGACATGAGCAAGACCGTCCTTAGTCCACTTCCAGATTTTTGGAACAACCTCTAGTCTGCAGAGAAGCGGGACTTTTCTTGGTGTAGGGGAGCCAGCGCGCAACAATTGTTGAAACAAGTCCAGTTTAAAGGGGCTCGAATAAATCCACTTACACCGAAGATTTTTGTAAAGAAGCGAGAGAACTGGAGGCTGCTCAGCACTAACGATTTAATTAAATGATATCACGTGAGTCAAAAACAAGCACGGTATTTGGCGGGTGTTTTTTGGTGTTGCAGGACGAAAGAATACTTGCTCACACTACCACTAGGCTCTACATGGCTTCGAGCGTCTCCAGAGCCAGTAGTGCGCGATGTGGCCACTGTGGATCATTGGATGATGCTAGGGTGGCTAGTTACGGTCCGCATAGAGAAAAATGGCGGGCGGTGTCTAGAAAGGGGACGTTTGAAGGAAATTTTTTAGAGCATGGCTGCTAGAGAGTAATTGAGAATGAGCTAGAGAGTTTCACTTGAGAATGGTTGGCGGCGTTTTGAAAAGACATGTTCGTGAGATTCACTTATTAGAGGATAGGCAGTAAAAGGAGCGTATTAGACTTGGTGCAAGTGACACAAGCAGATATAAAAACTATTTCCACTAGCGATTAGTTATGTCCTTTGCATGAGCTGAGTATAAGTGAATTAACAGAGCCGACGTGGACAGTACGGGGGGAATTGGCAAACCGGGTTATTTCCGCCTGAACAAATTTGGAATTCTCCACACCTCTTCTCCTACGAGACTGCTGTCCGACCTACAAAATGATTGTTTTCACTCTTCCGAAGGCTTTCCCCCTGACCTTTGTTCACACATTCACATTGCAACCACCCGGACACGGCGGTGTTGACTCAGCTGTCTGTTCTCTCCTTTTGATCCAGTGCCGGTGGCTAATCCGAGAACGACTCGTCAAGCCACTCCACCACCGCTGACTTCAAACACTTGCGAATCCCCCTCCCTTCGCCGGCACAGCATTGTCTCTGTTCGCGTCCGTCCCCCCTTTTCGCGCGGGTGTATTTGGACCAATGAAAGCCCACAGGAACTGCCTGCTGGAATCCTTTCAAAATAAGATCCATGCCCCTTTGACGGACTCCTTTTGCTCTTGACTTGGAATATCCTTTGTTAAGGTTTGTGTATTTATTGTGTACTATTTCTCTTACTAATACCATACCACCTTGATAGTTGTTATCACTGGTTTTGGCGTACGCGTGACTGCTGGATACAGCCGGAGAAGGCAAGGGACGAAACACCTACATTTGAGGATAAGAAACAAGGGACAAGCAATGAATGAGTCCTTGTCTTTTGACCCCCCCGCTTAGTAGAAGGTACGACAAAGTGGCGGGCTTAGAAGCACTTTTAGCAGGTCTCGAATAAAATCTGCCTCAGGTCGACCGCCGATCACGACCAGACGTTTGATCTGAAAGAAGTGAGATAAATATGCATATGCCACCTCGGCTGCTAACCCTTTCTTGGTCCTTAGTTGAAAAACGAAATCGCGCTAGCCTTCCACCGTGCACAGTGAGAAGTTCAGGGATAAAAACCTGCCATTCGTAATTCCTCCAGGATTATTGCACCCCCCTTTAGCTCCACTTCGAACCATTCTCACTTCTTTGCCTCCAAATATGCCTTCCTCTGGAAAAATATTCCACTCGAAATTAAGCTGTCGTCTAACTAAGCAGTTTTTAAAGTCAAATTACGTTAACAC
Source organism: Ligula intestinalis (assembly GCA_036362985.1). Lineage (NCBI taxonomy): Eukaryota > Metazoa > Platyhelminthes > Cestoda > Diphyllobothriidea > Diphyllobothriidae > Ligula > Ligula intestinalis. Next base: position 42,490,131 of record JAYGXS010000001.1, on the reverse strand, counting down.
TGAACTTCGGAAGACATAAAGTCCTTGTTATCCGTCTCCGTCCCAAACACAAAACTTTTGGACTTTGAAAAGGGTCCCCCTGGTATCTGAGGTGGTTATAATAATATGTTTATTATGCCAGTTTACAGGCAATTGTAAAGAGTTGGTAATGCACCTCTTGGGCGCCTTCCAACACCTCGAAGACCGGAAAAAACCTAAAACAAACTCCTTATGTTGCAGCCAGTATTGGTTTTGTTTCAGGTTTTTTGTTTCGTCAATACTGGGCGAGATTAGGAGTTTGTTTCAAGTGAAAAAAACCTGCCTTCAAAGGTATGATACAAACGGAATAAATGTACAGTTGTAAGCTGAGTTGACTCATCAGCAGGAGAACTGTTTCATATCGTTTAAAAACATTAGTTCCAGACGGAGAGGGTTGGCACAAGAACACAGTGTTCTCAGTCTTCCTTCAATGGTTGTCGGCAAAAGTTGCGCGCTTTCGGCTGAAAGGTTAGCAGACTGCGGGCTGCTGCTTCAGCCGCATTATCTTCAGCAGTGAAGCCTGGCGGGGTTCAAAGTCCACGAACGCCATCAGAGTGAAAGAGAGATTCCACCGAGCCAGCACCCAAAATTCGTGAAAGTTGTCCTGAATGTAGAAAACTAGTTATAGCTCTCTTAAACATAGGGTAGTTTTGCTGGGTTTTAATACTTTTGGGCAGCTTATTCCAGATTGATATGGCATTTACTGAAAAGAATTGCCGGTACTTAACTGTGCGTGCCATAGGAAGAAATAAAAATACGTCTCGATGACTGGCGCGTCGAGAGTGCTCAAGCTGCCTTATTGTACTAAGAGAATTAAAGGTTTGACCATTCAAAAGTTTAAACAGTAAAAAAAGTCCCTTCTGCAATCGACGAAGCCATAGGGGATCCAGCTTTATAAGTTCGCACCTTTGTTGGTAGGTTAAGTTACGGTGTTCTGTAGTGAAAACTCTTCTAGTGAAGAAGTGCTGCACCGATTCTATTTTCTTCCGTTCACTAGTGCGCAGAAGACTGAACAGAGGCGAGCAGTATTCAAGACTAGGTCTCACGTACATATTATAAAGGCTAGTTCTAACCTTGATAGTCTTAAAATTTCTAAGGATAAATCCGGTGGTTCGGCGTGCTTTCGAGACTATCAGGGCACAGTGCTCTGACAAATTGAGACTATTAGAGTAGGATATGCCCAAATCCTTGATAACTGCTGGAACATTTAGTTCGTGGCCGTCAATGCTTAATTCCGGTTGATGATCGTCGCCAACAACCATAACGGAACATTTGTGCCATGAAAGGGTGAGGCGCCATGTGCAACACCACTGGGCGAAGGCCTGAAGATCCTTTTTTATCAGCTCGAGCACGATGTTGCGATCTGCCGGTTTATATCGATAAGCGACTTTTAAATCATCAGCGTACATGAAGGGTCTGCCATACTGAAAACAATCTGAAACGTCGTTGACAAAAAGGCAAAATAGGAGCGGACCCAGTACACTACCCTGTATAACTCCACTCCTCACATGCGTGGGGTTGGAGATAACATTGGAAATTTTAACTCGTTGTGTGCGAGCATCCAAATAGGAAGATATGAAGTTCAGAGGCTTGCTACCTATGCCGAAGGAGGCCAGTTTCAGAAGGAGGAGGTTATGATCGACCCGATCAAAGGCCTTAGTAAAATCAAAATAGACGCTATAAGTGGCAAAACCACTGTCTCTAGATTGCAGCACATAATCAAAGAAAGAGAGCTGGCAGGTGTCACAAGATCGTTTCTCGAGAAAGCCATGTTGAGCTGTACTGAGCAGGTTGTTCTCTGTCAAGTGACGCATCATCTTTTCTTTGATTAAGGTCTCCAAGATCTTCGATGCTGCGGGAAGTGTATTTATTGGCCTAAAGTTGTCGAATGATGTCGATCGGCCATGCTTGCGAATAGGCATTATGTGCGATTCCTTCCACAACGAAGAAAAGGTTTCGCTCTCAAGAGCAAGATTAAATACCTTGCAAAGAATAGACGGAAAGATATCATTCGCTTCAGCTTTTAGTAGGCTAACTGGGACGCCATCTGGTCCTGGACTATAGGATTGACGATAACGACGAATGGCTACAGTCACATCCCAGACGGTAAAACTTATGGTTTCGAGTATGGCACCCGTCCAAGCCTGGATAACCGGAGGTACAGCGAACGAGCTTTCACTAAACGTTTTGGATAGGAACGCATTGAAGCTATCGGCGGTCAGCTTAGCGTCAGCTATGGGGTTTCCTAAAGCATCTCTAAGTATGGGGTGCTGCGTTTTCATCTGCGCTTTTACTGTACGCGAAAAGAGTTTCGCAACATTAAGGGAAGGATTTTCAGCGAAGTGAGCCTCATCGGCTATCTGTTTTTCTTCGGAGAGCTTCTTAGCCTGCTCAAAGATCAGTGTGATCAAGGGCAGAACGGAAGTGTCGTTCTGCCGATGCAAACGACGAGAGAGTTTACGCAGCCTACGACGGAAAGACAGAGGAAGGTACACTTCATCCTTGACATGTATTACTTTCTTACGGGGGACAAAGTGGAGGATGAGTGGATCCAACACTTTGTACAGTGCATCGGTACAAACATTTACATCCAAACATTGGAAAAATTCAGACCAGTCGAGAGCGTTTAGATGTGCCAGTAGGTCAGCCGTGTTTGCTGATCGGAAGTCATGATAAATACTATACTTTTGGGAAAATGTTTTATCCGCCTCCAGTTCTAGTTCACTAACAACTGTAACATGGTCTGAACTCCCAAGTGCGTCTAAGGATGACACTGAAAGTGGTTCGCATCCCCTACAAAAAAATTAGGTCGAGTATGTTTGCTCCTCGAGTGGGAAAATCGACTACCTGATCCCACATGCCGATATCTATTGCCTCAAGTAAGTTCTCGTACTTTGAAGGACCGGATGGTGGAAACCACTGCACGTCAGGAAGGTTAAAATCGCCTGCAATCAAGCAATACTTAAGATTCAAGTCAGCTGCGGCATGAAATGCCTGCGAGAGACAAAGATCGTAGTCTGCATCGGCATTAGGTGGGCGATAAACACAGCCAACAAGTAAGGAGCATTTGTTTTTTAGAACAACTTGTAGCCAGCAGCTCTCCTCCACCGCTGTGAATTGTGGATAGTCCAACGGGAGAAATGCAAGTGGCTGCTTAATATAGATGCAGCTTCCTCCGCCACGGCCATTGTTTCGATCGTTCCGAACGCATGAGTAACCTAGAACGGAGAGTTCTGAGTCAGCTACAGAGGCCGATGCCCATGTTTCAGTTACCATAACAATGTCTGGGCGGTTGACGAAAACCAGAGTCTGGAGCAGAGGCATTTTATTAGTCAGTGATCTGGCATTTAAAACGACCAATTTAAGAGGGCATGTCTGAGGTTTCGGTGGCGGGACAGCTAGGCCGTCACTGTTACCGGCTTCGACCAGAGCGATGTCCTTTTGACCTGCACTATTTTTCCCTCTCTTATTTTGAGATTTGTCTCGCCATTGGATCTTCGTTTTTCTAGCTCTATTATTAGCTGTCTCATCTTTCTCCGCTCTTTCAACTCGTAATCCGGCTGAAAAAAAACTTGCGAATGCAGACTCCGTAACATTGGTTTGCGCTCTAGCAAGAGTTTCGCCTGTGCTTCAGTTTCTAAAATAACTTTTAGAGGTCGTGGCCGAGAGATTGATTCTAGAGCTGTTGGAGCCTTCCCTATTCGAAATGCCTTAAGAATGCGGAAAGACTCGCCTGGTTTTAGCAACGGTTTGGCGTACACACGCATAAGACCCACGTCATGGTCAATTCGTTCTTGTGCAATTGATGACTCTGACTCTGGGGCCCCCTTTACAACTATTTTCTGCTTGCGACTCAATGGGGCATATGTTGCAAGCTCACGTGCTTCAGCCGAGGGAGCAATTGTAGCCGGTACACGCGGTTCTGATGTACTGGCTATTGGGTAAGCTGAATGCAAACCCGTGAACCGTTTGGCTTTCTTAGGCTTATGCCTCTTTTGAGTTATGATCTTGTCAAACTCTTGGTCATCGCTTTCTTGTGCAGAGTCGAGCAACGATGTGGTGCTAGCATGCAAATTCCGATAATCGCTAGTGTCGCTTAAGCCGACTGACGATTGTATAGCCCGTGGGCTTGACACATGGTCCGATATGCAGGTTTCAGGCGTGTCGACAGACATGTCCAAATCCAAGTCAATATCAGCGTCAACTCGTTCTTGTGCAATTGTTGACGCTATCTCTGGAGCCACCTTTACAACTATATTCTGCTTGTGACTCACTGGTGCATCTGTTGCGAGTTCACGAGTTCCGACCAAGCGGCCATCTGTATCCGGAACTAAAGGTTTGATGGGTCCTGATGTGCCGGTTTTTGGGTTAGCTGACTGCGCATTCCTAGCCCATTTAGACTTTCGAGCCTTTGTAGCCCTATGCTTTTTTGGCTTAATGATCTTATCGACCCCTGTATCATCGCTTTCTAGTGCAGCAGCAAGCAACGATGTGACGCTAGGACGCAAATGCAGATCATTGTTAGTGCTGCCTGAGCAGAGTAACGATGGAGTAGACTGCGGATTTATCTTAGTTTCTTTGCGATCGAGTGAGACGCCCGCTGGTTTACTTGGTTCGGCAGGTGATATGCGAGCTTCAAGTTTACCGGCCGAAGCTATCTGAGCATATGTACTTTTATTTATCCCCGGTTTTTGGCCGACAAGGGCTGTTTTAACCGCTGTATAAGAAATATGCGTTTTAAGATAGGCTATCTCTTGTTTCAGTTTACTTTTGGACTTTGAAAAGGGTCCCCCTGGTATCTGAGGTGGTTATGTGTAGATCAATTTCTTTTCCATACATGTCTATTTCTTCCTCCTTTGAGTTATCTTTGCAACGATTTTTCGTCCTCTTCTCTATCCAGTCATCATTGCCATTTTCTCCATTCTCCGTTTTACAACCCTGACCATAGGCTTCATGGTCTTTAGTCATGCTCGTGGCGGTTCTGCTATTTTCGCTAGCTGGTCGCTAAACTCCGCAGTCTACAAGGTCACATCTCCGACGTTTCGTTGATGATCAGGTGACCTCTGCCGTTCACTCTCTTGCTGTCCGTGATGGCCTCCTTTGGTCTCACCTCCCTGCTGGTTGATCATGAAGCCAGTCAGGCGGTGTAACAATGGTGAACGACAGCCTATGCTGTTATTTGATTTCTCCAATTACAAGAAGCGTTTCTAACCCTCATTCGTTCTCATCAACAGTCCTGTCTTATTTGCACTACAATCAATCCTCTCAACCAATCCCTTTAATTTTGTTTAAGCAGTTTTTTCTCCTACGTTTTGCTTTTTTTAAGCAGGGCTTCGCTGAACTTCGCCCCAGCTTCAATGGTAGGAGTTTTTTTTACTGCTTCCTCCTTAGTTCACCATGCGTTGACTACTATTTTAAAACGATGATATGTTGGTGAATATGAATAAATCTTCCAACACTACTAAACGCTCCCGCTGTCTATGTGGTTGTTTCATGGAGAGCAGCATTTATCAACTTTGTATTTATTTTTCGATAGCACTAAGTTTGCAATGACGGGGCCCTCCGGGCCTAAAATATAAAATTTATTTATTTATTATAGAGGCAGCGTTTGCTTTCCTCTTCAATGTACTGGCGAAATACGCCAGCGTTGCTTGCATTTTTTGCGTACTACCATTCAAAGCCAGCAACTTTTGGGCGGGAATTCGTATGTTTTTCTATCAGATTGTTAGGAAGGTCGTGAATGGACCTTCTCGAGCGACGATATCCATATATTCATGTTTGATACCTAAACGGTCTTCGCCAACATTGCATTCTTGATATTGCCTATGCCCTTGAACATCATACACTGTATTAAGATATGATGCACAAGAAATATACGCAGAGTAACGTACCAAAGGTCTCGTAAACGTAAGCTGGATGAGAAGACTGAGACACTTACCACAAACGAAACAAAAATGAGGTATCTTAATGGGTGATTGGACGCCATATTGTTTTTTCGTATCAGTGAATGCAGATCAATCACTATGGCCAATTTATGAGGTATCCCGGGATTTTTTATGAATTGTGGTTTATTAAGGCAAAGACGATATGTTTTAATGTAAAAGTGGTCATTTTAACCATTAAGAGAATGTCCGGACATTTATGTCAAATATACAAGGTCATGACCATGCTTGGCCTCGTTTGACCACACCCACTGAGTAGGGCCATGCGTTTGCAGGGTTTCTCGACAATAGATTTAGTCGCCGGATATTGGCAAACATTAATCAGGCCGTCTCGAATGTTACCCCTATCTGGAGCAGACTTCCTTCGTGCATACGTGCTTGTTAAACTTAATAGGGTAAACATTCCCTCTGAACTATACGAACTATAATCGTTAGTATCAGCTGGTATCCAATCAAATACCTCCTAATAGTAATCTACATTATTTTGTACGCGATGCAAGTTAAGCTGAATGTATGGCAATGTTTCCAGTCAAGTCCTGAACCCCACTTATAGATCGGGTTGATGAGTGCCCACTGCCATTCTACCGGAAGTTCGTCGTCATAGGAGGATCTTTGAAATATGATAGACGGTGGTTCGTACACTTAATAAGCAAGATGTTCAAGTGATAGTGCAGGAGTTCTCTCTGGAATAGGTGATTTGATAGGCTTCAGTTGAGGCAATTTGACCCTAACTATGGCTAATGAAAAATCTACATCCTCTGTGGAGGAGCAGAAGGAGGGGTTTTGAGGTGCAGAAATCGGTCGACAAACGAATGTAACAGCAGCAAAAGAATAACGTTTTTGAATGAAGACGGACTGAAAAAAGGAAAAAAGAGCGAATGTTTTAATGTAGTCGTCGGTCTCCAGTTTTGGCTCTGCAGACTTAAGGTCGGTGATCAGTGTCTGAGTCACGAGCGTACATCTTATATAAGTATATAGATTTGGGGTGTTTTTCGTGTGTTGTAGTATGTTCAGGCTTTATATCCGTCGCACCTTCTTGTAGTACATAATCCACTTTTCATGAAAGAGAAGGGAGACTAAAAACGCCCACTGTACCTGTGCCAACCAGTTTGCTTTCCGAATTGCATTATTCCAACTTGTGTAGAAAATAAAATATTAAGTGCCTCACAGCATGGATTTCTACCTGGAAGATCATGCGAAACCTGCCACTTAGCATTCCTTAACCTGGTTACTTCACTTCGTAATGAACAGCAATCCGTCATCGTGATTTACTTTGACCTTAGTAAAGCTTTTGACAAGGTGCCTCATAGGCGCCTTTTAGTGAAACTGGAAGCCCTAGGCATCAGGCCTCCCCTCCTCGATTTCATTGCCTCCTACCTGTCTAACCGCAGCCAGAAGGTCTTAGTAGGCAATAGCTACTCGATGCCTCAGCCGATAACGAGTGGTGTATTACAAGGCACGGTTTTAGGTCCCCTCCTTTTCATTCTTTACATAAATGAAATTTCAACAGTGCTAAATAATTCGGAAAATTTCATTTATGCTGATGACCTTAAGTGTATTTACTCATTTTCTAAGGACACGGCCAGTAGTTGTGTTGATAAAGTTAACGCAGACTTGCGTACTCTCTCAAGTTGGAGCGCTACATGGCAGATGGAGTTTTCTCCATCAAAATGTAGTTTCTTGAGTTTTGGTCCCGCAAGGCTTCCTGGACCAATTATCTTCCAAAATAGTCCACTGCTAGAAAGATCTACGATAAAGGATTTGGGTCTTACTTACACGAATAAGCTTGCATTATCACCTCATGCAGATCGAATTTCTGCCAAGGCCGCACAGATATGTGGGTTTATATCGCATAACTTTTTCCTTCCAGAAATGAAGTTAAAACTATACCGCATGTTTGTTCTTCCTATACTAGAATACTGCTGCCCGCTTTTTGGCCTCATGACCCAGCATGACCGTAGTAAGATTGAAAAGGTTCAGCGAGTTTTCACTCGTAAAATATTTTCTGTTTCTGGGTCTGGTATGTGTTATACAGATAGATGTCAATTAGCAAACATGAAATTTCTTTGGATAAGAAGACTCGAAGCTGGTCTATGCTTTCTGTTACGCGTTAACAATAGTCCTAATCTCCCACAAATTAACGCTCTCCTTCCAGTTGACCGACCTTACGCCACTCGTAACTCTTCCATGATAATTTTACCACCCCGTAGCTCCACATCTAACCGTTCTCGCTTTTTTACCTCCAAATATGCTTTTATTTGGAACAACCTTCCTCTCGATATTAGACTGTCTTCTACACTGTCGATTTTTAAAGGCAAATTATATAAGCATTTAAATTTAGAGGAAATAAAGTCGTTACTGTCTGTTTCCTTTCCAAACACGCAAGTTGTAGATTTTGAAAAGGGTCCTCCTGGCATTTGAAGCTCTTCCCAGGATACTAAAATGGTTTCTAAATATGTTAGCATTTCCCTCTGCAGAGTCAAGCATCACTTCCAAGGGCTGCGAATTCTTCTCCGTTTTTGCAACCTTCGTTGTGGTCTTCGCGATTGGCTCTGGAATCTGGTGGGTCGCAACTCGATGACGTTGCCTTGACTTCTACTGCCTTCTCCTGCCTTCCGGATGACCCCTTCCTAACTCAACGATATATTATTTTTTCCCATGACCATAAACGTCCCGAACCCTCAACATCAGGTCCCAAACTAACCACATCAAACCCTGTAACCTATAAAGGCACCTTTTCTCCTAAAGTTTTTTTGAACTCGGTGGCCCGCTGAACTCATCCACCGATCTAGGAGTTTTTTTACTGCCGATGACAATTATTTATAAGAGTTCACTGCTTATCATTATTATTTTTATTTTCATGATAGCACTAAGTTTGTAACGACAGGGCCCCTTGGGCCTTAAATATACAAATTATTATTATTACAGCCTTGTTGTCTCCCAAATGACCTTAATTACCGATAAACATTCCAACAATATACTGTTTCAAGTTTCCAGAGATAGCATGTTCTACCGCGTGGATTTATTTTGCCCTTGCCTGTAAACTGGTATAAGATAGAATTATTTAGTAAGTAAGCGATTTAGTTATTCTGCGAATTTCCAGCATATGCACAAGGATCTGAGTGACGTAAAAATTCGCTTGGCGGACAGTACCATGTGGTTAGCGTCCCTTGTCAATCTATTAGGAAAATATACAATTAGTTAACCGAGCACTGGCATGTCCTCAACAACAGTATGTAGCAACTGCGAGCACAAATGACAGATGTTGTCAGTATATTTGATAGGAACCAAACCGCTTCCAGTGGCAGGCTCTCTCCCTCTCCTGTTTTTGCCATTTGACACTATCAAAGCCTATAAAAGCTTCCTTTGGTGGCTAGGTACGAAGAACAGATTTGTAGACGAGATGGCATGTGTATATTTATTTGATATTTTTTCAATAAAGCAATTGGCGTAGTTTGCGGATGCAATAAGGCAGACTTAATCAGAAGTATTATGATGGTCCTAATAGGTCTTCTGCATGTAAAAGGGATAAACTTCACTGACCACTAGCGGTTCCTGCAGAGGAAGAAATTTTCGACAAGAAATACATTGTAAAAAATAAGTTACCTTATATTCAGGCGCCCAGAGGACCCATAGTGTGCTGTGTGAGCGGCCAGGTATGCAGAAGAATTTAGCAGTACTCTTATGTATACTCAGTACACTGTTGCACACTTGTCGACTATTTGCCATTTAAAAACAATAGTAAATAATCTTTAGAAAAAATGGTGACCTAATACTTTATGGTTTCACACTTTTTAATCAACATTTCAAGCTCTCGAATACTGAGTCAACCACCAATAAAAGCGAAAGTGCGAGTCGCAGGAAGTAATTGAGAAGTTGCAGAGGCGATTTCTGGGACAATTACTATATTCACCGGAGGTTTTGGACTCCTTCGCGGACCCAGCATCACAGACAATAGCATGAACGAGGATTTCATACACAGAAGGTTGCAGTTTTTTAGAATACACTTGAAATGCTACTTCATATATATGGTTCTCCTATACGGAGTATATTTGACCGCCTTTGTGTTAATTACTTCATGTTCAACATGCAGATCTTGAACTACGGAAATTTCTTATCAATTCTACAGTTGATTGCTCGGCCATCTGAATTGGTTGAACAGGATACGTTTCCGAAGAAAATATAAAGATTAAAAAAAGTTAAAAGAGCACAAAGCTGCAATGCATGAACTAGTTTATGGAATGAAATACTGCAAGAAGAACAAGATTAATATTAAGAGCTAAAGGTTCGATTATCTTCATTCCTAGCTCTGTATGGGACATGAAACTTCAAAGCCATTGTAAAATCCCCAGTGAATTATTAAAACACCTGAATACAGGATATTGCCTAAACATTTGAGCATCTTTTTGGCCTCGACCTTAAGAATTTTTTCGCGCCACAGGTCACGATAACCGGTTAGTATCATAGGGCCTCACAAACAGGGAATGGCTGACTGGCCAAAAGAACAACTTTACGGTGAAGGTGTTTTGATAGGAAACTGGTATGAAGATCGCGAAAAAGTATTAATAATATTTAAACCACACTTTGAAGTTCATACCCCATAAAAATTCATGGAGGACGGCTTATAATGATTCCTATTTCCCATTAAATGTTTGCAAAACACGAAGGGATGCCGAAATTATTCGTAGACATTGCTGGGCTAGAAACGACTTAAGCAAAAAGGAGATATTTTTAGGTGACCCAGCATGTCACTCCGTAACCTCATACGACATTGACTTCAATGAACACTCGAAATCCGAAAAAGGGAATCCAAAATTGAGAAGATTTAGTGGAATATTGAACGCGTGGCTACCTGAAAAAATCGATTCTCCTCTGCTTGGTATAGAAGCTTGTTTTTTAATTTTTAGACTGTCCGCAAAATTGGGGTTTGAGGCAACAAAAAGAGAAACAATGGAATGAAGAAAAGCAAAAGTTATGGGAAGGAAATTATATAACAACATACGATAAAAATTACAATGAACCATATCCACATGACAGCTACTTAGTAAATCCAAAAATAAGGATGCAGGGAAGACAATTGGGGAACTACGACAGACGTTTAAAGAAACAAATAAATTTCGGTAATCAATGGTTGAAATCTGCTTTGAAAGACTGTGAAAACAAAGCAGTCTTGAAACTTTCGTCAAGAAAGCCCAAGTCTATTGTTCCATATGGAGATGAAGATGGGAATCCTGCTTGCGTCGGTTCAGAGCAGTGCGATTCAAATACGCTTAAGAAGCCTGTAAGATATGGCGTTACGGCCCCCTGTTCGGAATATTTTTTTCAAGGAAGACATAAGTGCAAATGTAAGGTTCTTTGTGAGCTTCCTATCCAATGGAAGCTTCAGCTTGTTTTTTTAAAATTAATTAAGGATTAAAATAATCTCTCAAAACTTCTAAAAATTGATTTTATTCACGTTTGCGTATAACAGTTATCTGTCGTTTTTTTCTTAAGTTTTGTTAACATACTTGACTATAATCCAAGCATTCGTGCTAGTTAAACAATGACTTTTAGCCACAGACATTGAGAAACTTATTGACAAATCATTGCGATGTTTAAAGGTCTAATTGTTGCTTGTGGCATTTGTCTATGAACTATTCCTAACGACTAACAAGAGGTAAAATGATTTATAAAATAAGACCAAACGTTCTCATCCTAGTTATACAAAAGTATCTACACAAATCATGGGATCTACTTCTGCTATTACGAAATTTAAAACCCCTTGGATGCCATATTCCCAATTTAGAATTTTGTGCACCTTTCTGCGTAACATTATAATACAAGTCACTTATATTACATACACCGGTACTCTACATTTGCTCGATCAGCAGATTTGTCCGAACGCGAACGCGAACGCGAACACAGTATATAGTTTTTTTGGAAAAGTGGAAAAACAAGCAGAATTAAGATTGAGCCCTTATAAAACAGCTAAAAATATGAATAAAATAATTGCAAAGAAAGACATTTTAATAAGATAAATGGAGTTTTTAAGGTCAGAAAGTCCGAGAACTGGAATCATCACTGCAAAATGCCATTGAAAGTACTGTTTGCATGTGACGCTTAGCTATTTGCTTGTAAGCATCATTAGTCATTTGTATATAGGGATTTACGCTGAATTTAATTCTTGCGTTTCTTTTACGTTTGTTGGAAAAGTTAAGCCAACAAAAAATCTTTTCTGCTTAGTTTAAACGGGTGAGAATATCTAATTAGATAAACTACGAAGGGACATCTATTGCACGTTAGCTTTTTCTAACCAAACTTATAATTTATTTATTTATTTGGAAATGCACATTCTGATGTAACTAATAACAGAAAATTGGAAAACAGAATTTGAGATCTTATATTGTAATCGCAAAATGTATGCGTATACATATGTATATATGCATGTGTATGGGATTCTGACTTCCAAAATTTGAAGCACTTCTACAGAATTGCAAATTCAATATATATATTAACTAGGATCATTTATCTTCTTTTCAGAATCAACGACTTCTCTCTATGTATCCAGATTAAAGTTTAAACTCTTTTCTTTACAGTGTATTTGTATGTTTACTTGTAAAGACACCATGTTGACCAGCCAATATTGTGGTTTTCTTCATTACTGTAATAAAGTAAACGTTTGTAGTATGAAATTGCTATTCACTTGGTTGCTCTGCTACAAATCAGTTTGCGTTTATTTTCATAGTTTTTATAACCAGGGGGATAAAAATCCACAATACTTAAATCAGTAACTACGAAGAAAATACTCGCATAAGAACATTATAGCCTTTTCAAGGATTTCAAAGTCCACTCTGAAGCGTTTTCCTTAAAGAGGCCCCACGAAGATTGACTGAGAGATCCTGTAGCGTTATTTGGTCACCACCTTTGAAGTAACTAACTTTCCAACGACGTAATATCTTAAAATAGATGAAAGTTCTTCAGGAAGTAAGGGTGTTCTACTGCAAAAGCTTTATCTACAATATATGGGATTTGCTTGTATTTATGTGTTGTGTGTGGTTGTCGTTTCTCGACGTGTCCATAACCGTTTACCAAAAATATTTGAGGCAAAGTTTAAAAATTTTTAAACAAAGATTCGCACAGATCTAAAATCTGCAATCGAGACAGCGCATCATGAATACCTGCAGAAGAAATTATTTCCGCGAAGACAATTACTATGTTTTTTTCTTAAAAAATTAAATCTGCAGGGTTATTTCACTTCTCTTGAAAGTTTAGACTGGTGAAAAAGCTTTAACAAGTAGCAAGATCTCTAATCATGCTCAAACATTCTTTATTGTCAAAAGCATTCATTAACCTAGCAAAGTTAACCGTTAAACGTGACTGTCAAATAAAAATTTCCCGTACTTGCGAACCGAAATCGACCCACATTATGCAAGGTGCTTTGAAATCTAACTAGTAATTTTGCTCGATTTGTCTATAAAATCCACGTGTATTTACTCTACTCACAATAAACCTGAAGAAAAGTGTGAATTATTCTGCTTTATATTACTTGCAATGTATTCGAGATAAGGTGCTTAATACGAGCTTGGATGGGAGGATCGTATGTGAAAAGAAAAAAATTATTATCAAAAAACTTTCCGATAGGGCAGATACGCAGTTTCCACGGCAATAACGTCAGGATGTCTTTTGGCTAACGGAATGCGAAAGATAAGATTTGCGCGTTTTTATATTGAATAAGGTTAGCAATTCGTGGGACCATCTGTTCCATAACAAACGTGAACTGCTTTCAGCCGCAGCAAACACTTGGCTTTTAAGAATACAACACCACCGCATTGATTTAAAATTTGGTCAACTGACGACCACCTCCTTTTTGATTTTAAAGCACATGCCGATGAAATTATCTCATCTCTTGTTCTAAAAGCATGTGTTCCTGCCCCTTAGTTGGTCTTCAATTTTGACCTTCGTATAATATAAACTGCGAGTCTGCTGGGCCGAGAATCCTTGTCAGGGTGCACATTGATTTTCTCGATTTGCACTCATCTTGTAGCATAAAATTACACACCGATAATTAATTAACGGACGACGTTTTTACGTTGGTTTAAAAATAACCGGGTATGCTACATTTGACGATGGGTTAGACGGTACCATGAAAGCGTTTACAAGTATAACCAAAGAGCATCTTTTAAATTATGTCAAGGGAGGCATAAAAATATCCTGACTTGATCTTGTTGAGTATTTGCGGATGAAAAAGTTTCAGATATGGGGCAGAAACACGTACCGCAAATGTGAGCACTTTCCAATCGAAACGGGTGCAGCACATTCTTAAAAATATTGTACATGCCACACATTTACGTGGATAGTTTCCCAAGACCATGTGTTCGGAAAATAAGAGGAGCGAAGCGAACCTTATTCTCAAATATAAAGGCTAAAATTTAATTTCGGAAATGATGACGGGCTGGTAGGTTGTTTAGCCCGAGAATACTAGCAAAGCTGAGGGGCCAGTGATGAACCGAACCCAACGTTACCACCCCACGAAAATGTGCAAATACTATAAGGAAACACGTGATTCTATAGCTATTTAAATTGTAAGCCGAGAAGCATTTTTCTATGGATTTTGCGTTACCACGATGTTAATGCTAAGGAATTGCTTCTGAATTCTGAATTTTAGCTTTGATGATTGCTTGAAAACTTTAGTTTCCGTATATTTTACCCCGATTTCCCCGTTGATTATCTTGGATATTAAACCACACATCATTGAATGCTGTCGCTGCCTATCATTAATAGCCAGAAACACGAGGGGATGATAGAAAAGAACAATAACTTCGTTCTGCTGCGGTCTGAACGCTGCAGTCAAAGTCTATTTTCCTTTAAGTATCATCGATGTTTGAATGCATACAAGGAAACACTTTGAAACGTTGACAGATACATTGCTGAGTTTGACTCAAAGTAGTTCTGCTGTGATCCAAGTTATGCAAATCACATGTCCTTACATATTGGTTTTTCCCACCATTTAAGCAGGGTAAAGCAATTACTTTTTGTCTCCCAAGGCAGGTTTGTTTGCCGAATGCGTTGATCACGATTTCACTATGTAGATGCTGGGAGATGCCCACACAAATAGGCATTGAACTCTTACTGGCGAACTTGCGAATCTTCGACACAAAAAATCCATTGCAATTCATGCATAATTTTTTTGGAAGTATCATACAATTCGCGCTTTAAAGCGACGATTATGTCAGATAAAATGCGAGGAAAGTTCGCAGGGGCGCTCACGAGATGAACCTCGCCTAGCTGCATCAATCAACGAGCACAAACTCAACAGAGTAAATGTTCAGTAATTTGACTCGAACTCTCACTGGCAGAAGAGCACATCATTAAAAGTTGTCTACCGCAGATGACAGCCAACAGAATATGAACGCCACGCGGCCACTACGCGGACGCTGGCGAATTTTAGCTGTAATATACATTCCAGCGTGTAATGCGAATCGGATCTATACCAACTTCACACGCTCATTCTGAGAGGGTTTCAAAGTTGATCAATCTAAACTGGTTCCCAGACCATAAAACATATCGAAACCGGTGGGGCGACAATTTACTAAGAGGAGTTATAATTAATCGCAACGGGCAAAAGCATAACGTGATAAAACAGATATGAGTTTGAAGCTAGTTCGCTTGAGTCCGACAAAGTCAATTCATCAACACACATATACCGCGGAGTTCCTGTTTATTTACTTGGGGGATGTTTAAGCACTCGTGCAAGTGCAAGCTCATTTTTGAAGCTCCTTACCCTATTGCCTTTATTGCGCTTATTATATATCAACCCCTTCTTTAATTCAGAATTGTGAAAGTTGACACAATTGTGAAAACTTCGTGTGTTAGGTGCGATTCGAACCCACGTCAACAAGGGAAGGCTTGAGTTCAACCAACGCTCTGCCAACTGCCGAGTGTGATTAACTTAAACGGCTCCCGGTGAGCCTCGTAGCTCAGTTAGCAGAGCGCTGGCTGTACTAGAGCCTTCCCTTGTTGACGTGGGGCCAAATCCCAACGAGGCCGCGACATTTGCGCTATTGGATCGATTAAATTATTCATATATGCCACCCCCTCTTGATCGTCATGATTTTGTTGTGTTTTTAATTTGTCATGCAATTTTATACGTAGTTATATATTATGTAGTTAAAAGGAAACATACAAAAGTGGATTCTTTTTGTACGCATGTTGTAGCCAAATGCACATTCTCCGAATTTTCTAATCAAAAATACACTTCATACACATCATGTGATAGCACATCTGCCGTGCATAGCGTCAGAAGATCCGGGGCTTTCTTCCACAAACCGCATTGCGAACACTCTGGAATATTAAAGTTCATACTAGAGAACATTTCAGTGTCCATTTAGTTCTCAGAAGAAACCAACTACTGATTTCTTCGCCGAAAATACTATCTGCTTAAATAAATAGCCGCTACGGCTGCTGTCAGGGCCTGAGAAATGAAGCCCAAGGCAGAGCGGGACAAATGAGTTTCGTTAGCGGTCAGTGAACGTTCATCAACGAGTGCTGGCACCGTTATTGAACAAACTTCTGAACCTAAGGATTTGCAGAAATCTTAACACTAAACCGCTAGCCATAATCGGTAAGCCTAACCCTAACACTTAACTTGAATCGTAACCCTCCCTCCTAACCCTACCATAACCATAACCTCTCTATCTAACCTTAAACCTCACTCCAAGCACTAACAATAAACTATACTCGCTAGTCCTAACGCTAGTGAGAATTCTGAGACGAACGCTAATCCTAACGGTAACATTTAAGACAGGGGCAGTAGCAATTAGGACCAGGGAAATGGAGTTAACTTAAACAAACCTAAAGACAAAAGGCTACACGGCTTACCTTACCTAATTTTTTTAAAATAATTTACTTAAAATGATCATAAATCCAGTTTCGTTTTCGGTTGCCCTTCCTGAAGAACTTTCGCGGTTATTTTACTGAATAATAGAAAAGCAACCGCAGCGTTTAATTTTAAAACCTTCTGATAAACCCATTTTAGGATTGCAATTAATCAAAATGCCATTATACGCCATCCTACGCCAATTTGGCATAACCTGGGCCAACGCAGAGAGACTTAAGAGTGGCCAAAATGTTACGGACGCTCTCCCAATGAATAAACCATGCTAACAATGCATATGCGCTTCAACCAACAGAACTTCTTAAAGACGGCAAGGGGCAAATAACAGCTAACGAAACCTTCATGACTGACAGCGCTTGTGGCTAATTGTATGCATAATTTTTCTGTCGACAGTTCACCCCTGCTTAATTCTTTGGCTTCCTGGTCTAACCTTATATTTTGGTTCTGTGCTTTGTAGCTTTCAAGGTAAGTGCATGACCTTAACTCTACGAGTTTTTCGCTTGAATTGTCTGCAGGTCAAATCAGCCATAGACTTCAGAACCTACAAGAGGACGCTTACTTAGTAATAGAAAGTGTATACATCCTTCTAGTAAGCATAATTAAGGTTGTGTGCTTTTTTTATACAAACACTTTTGAAAACATCAAACGGCGTTCTTAATAATTACATTTGACTCTTTCGTATATACAGTAGTCGCCGGTTTTTTAGCCCACGGTTCATAGGCCCAGCCGCGTATTAAGCCCAAATCAGCTTGGCACTGAATTTACTTAGCAAAATCCGCCAGCTAATAAGCCCAGTCGCTGGCTACAAAGCCCAGTTTGCCAACAGGATAGAGTGAGATTCTCATCGCTCTGCGTGCGCACCTGGTTATTGGCATCAGATTTCACAAAATTCGACCACGTCAAAGAGTACTTGCGAGCGAAGTTTCCTCCAAAACAACTGACATTAGACCGCTTTTTTAAACGTGTCGCAAACCATTTTTTGTTTTTGTTATTACGTAAAATAAAGACAAACAGCAATCTTTTCTTGTAAATAACCAAGCTCTACACATTCAGGGGTATTCATTTATATAGACCCCTGTATGCATTTATATAGACCCCTGAATGCAATTATATAGACCCTTGTATGCATTGTAATATTTTCGTTCGGCACCAAAGCAATTGCATTCACATAAATTTGCCAGACGCTTATGAAGGTGCGTATATTTCTTTCTACAGGCTTCAATGACAACCGCTTTCTCGGGTAATTTATTTTTTTCATGATTCTTGAAACGGTGGACTGTGACGTCGGCACCTGCGGGATCCCCAATTCCTGAACGATTTCTCTCTCGGTAATCTCGTTTTGAGCATTGATTATCTCAGCAACAAGCTGCTTAGTTGTTTCCGATATTTGTTTCGGCCTTCTCTTCTCATAAGTGGTTTTCAAATCTCGCTCGTAATTTTCACTCTTGCTCAGGTTTTTTGCAATTCCTTTGACTGTCGAATAAGACAAATTGAGTGTCTCGCCTATCCTCTTCAGAGGGATTTCCTGCAGAATGTTGCTAAGATGGTCAATGCTCAAACCGAGATGACCGAGCAAGAAATCGTTCAGGAATTGGGGATCCTGCAGGTGCCAACGTCACAGTCCACCGCTTCAAGAATCATGAAAAAATAAATTACCCGAGAAAGCGGTTGTAATTGAAGCCTGTAGAAAGAAATACACCCACACTCATAAGCATCCGGAGAATTTATGCGAATGCAATTGCCTTGGTGCCCGACGAAAATATTACAATGCATACAGGGGTCTATATAATTGCGTACAGGGGGTCTATATAAATGCATACAGGGGTCATTATAAATGAATACCCCTGTAATACCGTACGTATGTAATGCATAGTGCCTATCCTGCGTTTGCTAATCAAGAACTAGGACTCTCCGGTTAGTGCGCCTGCCGCTTACTAAGCCCAATTTTGTCTGGGCCCGAGGTGGGCTTAATAATCGGCGACTGCTGTACTGGGAAATCGAGTGAAGTAAGCTAGACTTAATGCGATTCGGCCCATCCTTACCACACAGGAGGTCCATTGTGGAGAATTAATGGACGCCGAGATGCAAGGCTGCGCATTTATTTCCAACAGGCAAGCGAACCACCTTGTCAGAGATTTGTTTAAGTCCATTCAAGAACAGGTTGACTGGAAACCAGAAATGATCCTACGATACCTTTATGCTATGGAGTCATCCAAGTCTGCATTACCAAAGGTGAGATTAGATAGCTGACACTGCCGCCATGGTTACATTTTCCAGCGCGTGATTCTGTTGTTTGCTCTGAGGTTGTTGATCGATTTGACCTGCAGACAATCCACAAACCAATTCATAACTTTATGGTCATTCACTTATACTGAAAGCCATAAAATACAAAGTAAGCATTATAAGGTAAGACCAGGAAGCCAAAACTTTAAGCACAAATTGACAACCGGCAACAAACGGCCTAGATTATTAACTCCAAATAGCATCAGTCAAAAAGCTTTCTGTAGCTTTTATTTGCTATTTGCCGGCATTTCCAGTTTTTTTTTGGGAAGTGCGGCCGACCGCATGATTTCTTTTATTTGCATAAAACACAAAGCAACGAAATCGGCTGCCGATGCAATGTTATTAATACCTAGCTCTTTAAGGTGAGTTGTATGTCGGAAAAAATATCAACATTTTCACTATTTCTTCTGCGAAGGCGTCCACTCCATCACTCACTCTTTACTTCTCAGTCGTCTGTCGTCAATAGTTTGGAATAGTGTTATGACTCGCGCCTCGTACTTTGAATCAGCACGAGCCGGTCCACTGAGAGCCCGTAAGAGAAACGGTGAGAAGACCAGCCTGCCAGACAGAGAGTCTACTCAGACAAGAGCACGGTACAGAGCGTCAATGCAAGTCAGCGCCAGTCAAGTCAGACACAGGGTGAATGTACTTTAAAGGAACATCGTCCAACAATGGGCAAATCAGGATTGAGCAGACAAGACTGGCTCACGGCAAGTGGCTCTCGCGACACCGTTGAGTGCGTTGCCTCATCATGGGACGCGCGCGTCCCAACAGATAGTATGTCAGCTTTTTGAAATAAAGACCAACATATTAGTAGATAAGCGTACACCGATCAGATGCAGGGAATACCCGCCCTAGTTTTGGTTGTCCGGTTTGTTCGGGCGGGTGTGCCCTTTATGTGATCAGTGTACGCCTATCTACTAATGTATAGTCCCGATCAACAACCGTCAAGACGTGGAGCCCGATAGCTCGATGGATAGGGCGTTTACCCGTGACCGGAGAGACGTGGGTTCGAAACTCGAGGAAGGCGGCAATTTCCACTGCTAGAGTGGAGTAGAGTGTTTCCTGCTGATGATGGCAAATAAGCCAGAAGAGGCCTTCCAGGAGTCTCTGTCTTACGGTAAAATGTCCTAAAAATAACAAAAATGTTACTTAAACTTAGTTGGTTACGTTACAATGAGACCAATTAGACCACAACTAATGCTTCATTCGAGGTTCGAAACGGCGACCTTGTTAGTTAAAAGTCAAGTCAAGTCAAATTTATTACAGGAAATATAGGCAAACGCCTTTGAACTCCCTCTTGGTACATAGGATTTAAGAAATGCATCGGCAAAGCCGAACATTCCAAAGAAGTCGTTGACAAAATTTCAAACGACTACTCGCTTGTTTCAAGTAATAAACTCACACTCAGTTTACACGAGCCAGCAGTGTAACTGGGGAAGAAGAGCAGACAGTGAAAAAACTCCTAAGGCTGGCTCATAATTCAAAATGGAATGTCATTTTTGGTTTTTAGGAGAAAAACTGTCGCTCGTGGATAAGTATGTGAATGATAGGGGCATGATGCTTCTTTGAATGTTGACGGTAGCCATGGCGTCCATGACGAGTAATATCTACATCCGAAGGACCATACGGGGAGGAGACCTCGGAGTCGCGAGAACGTCCCGAAGACCGGAGATGTGACCATGATACGCCTTTGCTGTGCCAAGAGCCGAGGAACCCGCCACGTCGTCAGCAGTCGGTCGATACGAGAAAGGGTGTGACAGGGCCACGTAGCCTAGGACCATAGGTGCGGTAGATGCGTCCTCAGACACG